>OY720224.1:7252500-7877500 GCA_963082605.1 Rhodophaea formosa | reverse complement strand
TTGATTCAGCAGCAACAAGTCCATCACCTGAATGGCCATTCATAAATACAATTTATATAAAGACCCCTATTCTTAACACAAGACTTTCACATTTGTGTGACCCCTTCCTCCCTTTAGAATGTAGTCTCATTTTAATATAATTAGTATACACGCAACTAATTAAAATATTTTCATCAATATGGTGCTAGTTTAGCTAAGAAAGATACATGACTGAATTATTGTGACGTTACAAAGCTAATGATCATCAATGTCAATGAATGGAGCAAGGAAGTTGATATGTATGGTGGTATGGTGGTGTTGCAGAGAGGAGCAGCTGTCGAACCAGCACGCCACGGAGCTGGCCAACCAGCGCGAGTACATGCAGCGCGCCGAGCACGAGCTGCGGAAGAAGCACGCGCTGCAGCTCAAGCAGCAGCCCAAGAGCCTCAAGGTACCTCCACTGTGAATATGGATCTTAAATATTAGTAGAAGGACTTAGACTGCCTCCATGTAAATGCCATAGTAAAAACAGGGGTTATGATTGTAAGCATAGTTCTTAAAGCCCTGCGGCTAAAATGCAACCGGGACAACATGCTCGGATCATGATGATGATCCCGCCACTGCCAGCGACCTTTCTCAGGTCATCAGGCCACCTGGTAGAAAGACGTTCCACACTACGTTTGCCGAAACGTGGTCGCCATTCAAGAACCCGTCTGCTCTGATGCTCATCGGTTCTACGACAGATGTGGCCAGCCCACTGCCACTTCAGCTTGCTACACTTCTGGATTATATCCATTACTATTGTATCATCATCAAATTTAAGAGCTGGGCTCTTTTCGGTGGAGCTTCTTCCATTCCTCTCTTTCTTCCGCCAGTTGTTTCACTTCTCTTTAAGTAGCAACATTAACTTTTTCTTTTATTTGTTTCATGAAGGTGTGTCTCGGCCTTCCCGGTCCCCTTTTACCAAGTTCTTGGCCAAGTCGTCGTGCCGTAATAGGTGTCCCACCATCTTTCCTCTTCTATTTTCAATGGTCTTCAAAATGTGCCTTTTGTATATATGAAATAAAATGGAATGTAAGGTGGATGTAAGAACCGGGGAAATTTGAGCAACTAAAGATGGGAAGAGGTGCTGGAAATTGTAGGAGAGAAAAGAAGACTGATAAACGAATTAGAGAATAGGAGGGGTAGGATGATTGGTCACTTGATATGATATTATGCCTTCTTTAAAAACATACTGGAGGGTAAGGTAAAAGGAAAGAAAGGACCAGAGAGACCAAGGAAAAATTTTGTTGACCAACAAAAGAAGAAGGCTGGTGTCAAGAACTAAAGGCTAAAGCAGCGGATAGAGAAGTTTGGCGCTTGGCGCATACTCCATCGATAAGAGCTACATACTCCATCGACAAGAGCTACATACTCCATCGACAAGAGCTAAAACGCTCTTGTAAGAAGAAGAAGAAAAAGATATGAAATGACATCTCATATTATTTCGTTTGTTTACAGCAAAAAGAGATGCAGATACGTAAGCAGTTTCGCGAGACGTGCAAGATCCAGACTCGCCAGTACAAGGCGCTCAAAGCGCAGATACTGCAGATGACCGCTAAGGTAAGACATTGCTTTCTTCTCGTCACGATTTGCATTCATTTAGAGTGCGTGAGTTAGATTGTATGTATATGGACTCGGGGACTAAAAGTACAGCAGTTTGAACCTACCCACAGAATTGAGTGTCGCTCTCGCGCTACAAGAGAGGCTTTTTCAACACATTTCGTACGTATGAAACAAGCGTGCCAGGGGGTGGTAGTTGGTACCGTTTGTTGAGGTTTTGGGTTTCAAGATAACTGTAGAAATGAAAGTGTTTTTCTGCTTACTTGTGATATAGTTTACATCAGAATGTCTGTAATTATGGTACCATGTCACAGCACATTGGCACATTTTTACGTAATGTTGAGCACAAACTGTCAGGCCAAACATGTGAGTTTCGCCTACTAGCCGGGCGCGGGCTGACATGCGGTATTATTATTACTTTCGTCACAAGTAAGGTGCGAGCGACATTTTGTGCTCCGTGAACCTGCCACAATGTGGCACCCATACATGTCATGTATGAGTAGGAGCAAAGACAATATAATACTAACGTAATAGACTGCCCACCTCATACAAAAATATTGGAACAAATTAAGGTTGCGGAAAGCAGGCGAATGTATGGCGCAGGAGAGTTGCTTGCTACTCGATACTAAATGGCGGTAATCTGCGATAGCCTTTAAATTACTAAATATACGATGTCATTTTAAAATATTATGCCTAAAATATTGTTTTGATTTTTAATAACATATATTTTGTGGATCATGCTTTTATATTCTCATAAATACGGTAGATACAATGTTGTGTAGTTTCGAGTGGCGCCATCTATGCGAGTTTCTGAGAACAAATCTTACGATTAAGGTGTTGAGACCACATGGTAGGAGGAAAGGAACATAATAGGACACATTTGCTGCATCAGTTTTCACAAATAACAATGGGCATTGTGAAATGTGCCACCTGCTTATCTTTCGATCGCTGAAGCCGATCGAAGCAATGGATGTAAATTGAGGTCTCTCAATAAATAGCTAAGATTTGGAATTCATGGACCCCACTATGATGACTGCGGTATTTTAATGTCTGAGGGATTAAGTAGTAAGAGTTTACCGTGTAATTATATCATCATCTTCCCTGCCTTCACAGGAACAACAAAAGGAAGTGATAAAGACCCTGAAGGACGAGAAACGCCGCAAGCTCGTGTTGCTCGGCGAGCAATACGACCAGAGCATCACTGAGATGCTCCAGAAACAAACCGTGCGCCTCGACGAGAGCCAGATGGTGAGTTTTATCTCTGATAATCTAGGTTGCGACTTTGGGACTCCACTTAATTCTCTATCTTCAAGATAGGTTTTATGTTTATTTGGAGCAATAACGTCCGATTTGAAAAGTCTTGTGGGCTGCGAAATAGTATTGCCGACTGACTAATCAATGTGTTTTTTATTTCTCTCCTTTTCTAAATGAATATCATCTTTGAGCGCATAAGTAATGAGGGTAATACTTAGTGGCAACACTGAAGCTTGGGGTCTGGTAAGCTTTTATTGGTGATCATTGTGTCAGTTGTTGCTGCTTGTCAAATATTATCCATTGACAACGGTTTATCGGACCCTACGATTCAGTGCTGCCATCTGATGATAAGAAATTCAGAAAACTCATGATGGAAGCAGCTTCACATTTCGATTTGGCTCCTTCTTATTTGCGGTAAATAATCATCAAAACAATCATTTGATGTAACGATCAAACGACAAATAGTCGTTTGATCGTGACATAGTAGCTTTGATGATTGTTTGCCAGATGGTTATTATTAAAATACGTAACAATGGGCTACTTACGTAAATAGTCAGCTACTGGCTGACATGTTACGACCTTATCTGCAGGTCTTCCTTAAGGCGAATGTGAATCGAGACGCGGTCCCGGTATCGTTCCAAACCGCACTTATTTTAGCGATCGTCTATTGACGTGAGAAACCCATTACGATTTAAATAATGTCTATTTCTCACGTTATTGCAAAAAAATATCGTTCAGGACTCTCTGACTGATCTCAGGACCAATGGTGATAGATAACGCAAAAAAAATTTACATTCCCATACAAATTGACCAAGTGGCTTTTTTTTAGTTTACAGCATGGGCCCTCCCATAGGAATAGTAGTTCATATTGACTGGCTGAATCACCTCTTTAAGGGCCATAAACGATAAAATTTCTCCATGTATTGTCATCAATAAATGTGTATGTTATCGCAGATGGAGTGTCAGCAGCTAAAGATGCAGCTGGAGCACGAGCTGGACATGCTGACGGCGTACCAGAGCAAGAGCAAGATGCAGGCCGAGGCGCAGCGCAACCGCGAGCGACGCGAGCTCGAGGAACGCGTCGCCGTGCGTCGCGCTCTGCTCGAGCAGAAGGTATGAAAGGCTATTTTAGAAATGACATTATTATCACCAAAATGCAAGGCGTACACGTCTACCAGTCACACTCGTCGTCCAAGTCACGAAATGCCATTATGCCGTATTTTTTTTTGACATAGGACAGCAAACGAGCATATCGGTCACCTGATGGTAAGTGATCGCTGCCGCCCATGGACAACTGCAACACCAGGGGTGTTACAAGAGCGTTGCCGGGCTTTATTTTTCCCTCCCCAGAGGAGAAGGGGAGATGGGCCTCCGGCTCACTCACTCACCAAACGGAGCACAAAAGCGGTAAAGCTACTACTCAAACGTCGATTTTCTGTGAGAGTGTAATGGCACTTCCCCGGACGAGCCGGCGCATTCATGCTACTAACAAAAGTGAATTTTGCCGGTAGCGTGGCTCTACCAACCATCATAAAATTGTTGCTTGAAGGTTGACAGAAGTAGTTCTAATTTTAAACAAATTTTTCCTTGCTTGCCATATGTGTTCCACGGCTGAGCAAAGGCCTCCCCTTAACTTTTTTTTTAATAAAATAGAAGTAATATGTAAAACATGTCTGCCAACACGATGAGCTATATTAAAATGGAGTGTGTCCCTTGCAGATGGAGTCGGAGTCGGCGCAGTTTGTGGCCGAGCGAGCGGAGCGCACGCGTGCGCTGCACGAGCGGCACGAGCGCGAGCTCGAGCACTTCGACAACGAGAGCGCCCGCCTCGGCTTCAGGTGAGATCTCGTCATATAATTATTCATGCAATGAAACTTTCAATTTTTTTCTTCCTTTTCATATAATGTCTATTATGCTGTAGGCATAAAACACACAAAAGGCGTACGATGAAGGCACGGTGCAGGCGTGAGACACTATTTTAACCCTTATTGACATACTGAAAACGACCAATATCGCAAAAGAACAAACAAACGCCTCCTGTGCCTGCACGTGGCATTTTGCGATAGCGATTTTTCAATGCTCGTCGTTTTAGTGTTCCATGTCTGCGCCGTATCTGCACCGTGCATCTTATTTGTTACTTTTCGCCTTACATTCGTCTGTCTGACTTACTACCTGCAGAGGCATATGTGTCAAATGTTGGTCGTCACTTGAAGGTGCAAGGTCCGATTGACATTTGAACATTGTAAACGTGGAGTTCGTTACTAACAAATAACGAGGTGTGTATTGTTTGTTGCAGCGCGATGGCGATCGCCGAGGGCAGCCGGGAGGGCTACGGCGACGAGGAGCAGTCGCTGTCGGGCTCCATGCTGTCGCTGGCGCACAGCAACTCGTCCGCCAGCTTCCCCGCCGGCTCGCTCTAGTGCCGCCCCACGTGCTGTTGCCAACGCCGCCCGCCACACGACCGATGCTTGCCCGACACTGCCGTAACTTTACTTTTTCTCACTCACGTTTCGACACAACACGACGTTACTTGCTGATGAAAGAGCTTCCACGCTGGTTTGGAAGTTAAAAAAGAAAACATAGAATTTACCAGCTGCTTCTCTTCCCGCGCAGATCGTAGAAGCAGATTGAGGGTGCAAATCTAAGGAATCATGTTAATGGCGATGCGGCTAGCAACCCATCACTATTTTGATTCCGGTTTCCATCTTCACGCCCACCACCATTCTAAACGTGGCTCTAGTGCTTATAGACCTGAGCTCTGTCTACCCTACAAGGGGAATGACGTGACAGTATGTATATATGTATCAAAGTTCGTCGACCACTCATTTTGCTTACGAGTGTGATGACAGGATCGTTTTTTTTTCTTCTATAACAGCGCAGATATAATCTGTTGTATCTATGAGGCGGATTCCTGTCTCTTCGAAATGGGTACAGGACGAATCAAACTTTATGGCGGCTCGGAACATCGCGCGAGTCGATGCGCAGTTCACAATAGTAAGTGCGCGCGGGGAGGCGGGGCGCGTACTGCGCAGCTCGTAGCTTATATCCGAGCCGCGTTTGATTCGAACTTTAACATTCGTAAATATTTTAAGTTATTATGACATTATGTGATCAAGACAGTGTCAGAACGATCCTTCAGATTACGAACTTATGATATTATAACCATCAAGCTGGAATTAAAAATGTTTATGTGGCGAATCATGTCGTGATGTACCGAGACCTATAGATAGAATGTTTATATTGTATAAAATGAGGTGGCAGATTACATCGTCGGCAAAATTATCGCTCTTGTACCGGGCCTAAGAGCCCTAGCCCGAGACCTTCATACGTTAATACTCGTTGCTCGCAATAAGTAGGATCACTTTGCCGCTAGACTTAGAACGCACTGTGATTGACGTACGGTTATAGTTGAAAACGCCAAAATGATGTTACAAGTTATAGAGATACTGCTAGATCATCTTTCGTGTTTTTCGACGACGATAACAAGCTTATAAAGGCCTACAAGCAATACTCACCTAACTGTTAGATGGCATTGGCCAACACAGGTTCGTTAGATTTTTCCAATAATTGATAGTTTAAATATTTTACATAAAAGTTGACAGCTTATGTGGGTTCGAAATTTTGTATATGTGGTCTATGATGCACTGCCCTAGTATTTATTGAAGCTCAAAGTCGACTTCATCAGATATCAAATTCATCATCAGAGAGAATCAGATACATCATCATCTCAGCGGCAAGTATAGGTCTCATCAGGTATTTTGTCTCTTCCATTAAATTAGTTTCATTTATTATATTGGCGGACAAGTTGCATGAAATTTACTGTACGAAAAACACAATTTTTTTATGTATAAAATCATTTCATTATTATTTTAACAAAACCACCTACCAAATTGTTTATCTTGCCAGTCTTAGAAAAAAGTATTTTTAATACCTTTACACATTATTATTTTTCATGTTACAATAGAAGATTGTTGCACAGAGCAGAAAGTAAGTTATTGCTGCACGAGTGTTTATTTGGAGCCCGAGCGCCAGCGAGGGCTCTAAAAAGCACGAGTTCAATTTAACTTACTTAATGCGAGGTGCATAATCTGCTTTTCTTTCAACTACTGCAATTAAAGTAGTTGAAAAATAAAACTTAAGACAAATTACAATAGTTAAAAATTTGTTGTTCACATTCCCGCTTTTTTTCTTTATGGCCAGTATTTTTTTTTAGGCAAGGCAATACACATGTCTCTTTGTTAACTCCATACAGCCGTTAGGTTGGCCACCTACTTTATGACACATTTTTGTTGCACTAGAGCAGCAAAAATGTATGGAAATCCTTTACTGCACTGTTTAGTTTTTTTTTTTACTTCTAGTGCAGCAAAGTTCCGCTTTGTGCTGGATATGTAGTGCAGTTATGATAGAATTGCAGCGTAGTTGGAAGAAAAAATTAGTACATTGATTGATTTAAAAAAATAATAATAAGTCGGGCGTGCTAGTTAAGATGTTAAGGTGTTTGGCAACAGCATTGGAATTCCATGTCGCATTCTGAGTACTGAGACTGTACCAGCCCTCCCGTGAAACCAGTCTACGGAATCGGAATCACAAGTCGATATTTGCCTAACAAGAATTTTGATTAAAAACATGAGTTTTTTTGGAATACATAATAAAAGATGCCAGACACGCCAATCTTTTTTCACTATATTGGTATTACTTATATAGATTTATGATTCGAGGAGCGGGGGCGGGCGAGAGCTTGCAAATCCTTGTATTATTTAAGGTGTTTTGTTGTCTTCCAATTGATGCGTCAGTATTCACGAAGAGCGTTGGCTCGGGAGGGCATTCCTATTCTACACTATTAAGTTTATTGCACTCCATAATTATATTTGTAAAGTGCGGCTGGGCCGGTGTCCGCGTTTGATATCTGCGCACCACCTAACGGTACTATTGTAGTTTACGCTAATTGCATACCGCGACATCGACGCCCGGCCGTTGAACAAACTGCAATGTGTGTCTGGAGTTTCTGCTATTGTAACGAACGTTGCGGGCATTACTTTTATAATACTAAGAATGTTCGAACCTTTTATTTAAACACAACCAAGCGCTTTAAAGTTAATGAAATCCCAGAGACATATTGTTGCCAACATAGATATTTGTATGCTAATGTGGAAATGATGCAGAGAGATCGTGACAGTAAGGATAATATGAACGAGGACGCGAGAATGTGACGCTTTTCAATTACCTAGTAATTTAACTCGAGTGCGGCCCTGTTCTGTTACTTTTGTTTTATTAAAATGAAAGCAACTGTTTATGAATAAAAATTGTTGACCCACAAAATATTTTAAATTTTGATTGAACATGTCTGAACGATCGATCTCCTAGACATAAGAAATTTTATCTTGAAATATATTAGTGTAAAAATCAATCAAATATTCACATTAGGCCGTCCATCTTTAAAAAAATAATAAACAGCAAAATTGACGGAACAGAGGTCAGTAGGGGGCATGATTATAACTAAAGGCTTAAATAAAAACCTAGTATTCTTGATCTACTCTTGTATAATATGTAGTTTATCATAAGTTTCTAGTGATTTTAGCTAATTTTTCATCTTGATACTCTGTCGAAACAAGATTGAAAAATAAAAATTTGTTAATGCCGAGAACACGTGAAATGATATTGTAAGCTAAACGAGTAGTGCAACCCGGGAGCTCCCTCAAATTGTACGCTTACGAGATTGACCGGCAGTATAGTCACTCACAGTGGGTAAATGGAAACAAACGTCATTTTTCGGTCAGTAATAACTTTTGAAACATTTCCATTGAATCGAAAACAGGAAATAATTCATCCATCACCAAATATAAGAAAATCCCTTTTACTTTTACCCACTTAAGTGTAAATTAGAAGAAGTAGTCAGCTCATGACAGCCGCTCCCCGCCGCGCAGCCGAGACAACTCGACACTTCATATTATTTACACAGTAGATAGTCGAAATTCTAATATTCATATCATTAGGTTTTACTTTAGGAAAAGTTGCGTGTGTAAATTGATTTGGTTACAAATTGGACTGTATTTGTTTGGCCTAGAATTTCGTTATATATTGATTGTTAACTTTATTGTACTTTGATTACGAATTAAAACTGTACTTTCGTCACTATTTTTAAACTTGTAGCATGCTTACTAAATTGTAACAAAAAGCAGGTGCTGTTTATTGTGTAACCGACTGCCAGTTATATTTTGTAAATATAATAAATTTATATATAGTATTATGTGTATGTATTAGCAAGAACACAATTTGCCTTAAATTGCGGAGACGCGCGTGGGGCGCGGCGTTTTGTATATAAAGAACAATAATATATAATTAACTATTATACATAGTTTGTTACTTTTTGTAAGGTGCGATATTCGTGTAAATTGGAAGTGCGACGCGAGACCTCGGCCGAGGTTTACTACTATGTGCTATTTTCTTTACTTAGAGTCCTAATACACTATTTGTATTGTCAAATAAGCTTACCAGTCATGTATAGACTATTATATGTTATTTAATTTAACGCCGAAAATAGTCATAAATATCCAAATTTAGTTTATGGTTATTTTTTAAATTAATTTTTACTTCATTAATTTTTTATTTAATTATCTTCCAATATCACATTGCTTGTAAGCATCACATGATGTGATCGTATAGTATCGAGTTCGCGATTTATTTCTGACGGGTTTCATGACCTAAGGACTAGGTGTAAAAAGTGAAGTTGGTCAAAATTTTAGCTGTTTTATAGTTATTGCATAATGCCATCGGCGGTTTAATGATCAACATTCGATGTCATTGTGCATCACGGCAGTTGAAGTAGCTTCCACAATCTCCTCCTGAACTGACCAAATAAATGACAATAATTTCTAGACACAGCCTAACTCGACTCGTCATCCTGTCACTGTACATACATTTTAGGCCGATGTATGGAGAGCGAAGCGGTGATCGTTGTCCGACGACAAGCGAAATTGATTGAAATTAAGAGTAGAAATTAAATAGTTTGCTTTTGAGTGGTGCTCTTGGCGAGGACTCTGTTGAATGCTTTATCTTTCCGAATTATGATACGGCTTGTGTTGATGTGACAATTTATTGCGAACATTTGAATCACTTCGGGGCTATTTTTCATCATGCTATAATATTGATATTTATATGTAAACCCGTACGCGCGTTTAGGTTTTTGTATTAGATCGTGAGTAAAAAGTAAGGACTCTAATGATTGTTGGTATGTGTACCACGTCCATCGCTGCGCTCTACAAGGATAGCAATACCTGGAACCGAGGCACTACGGAATTGAAAATGCGAGCTGTATTTTCGCTTGCGTGCAATAGATGGTCGGTACTTAACGTTAGGCGCGTAGAATTTCGCTCGCTATTAGTCTCGGCTCGAGCGCCCTGCAGTTTCTAGTTCGTTAGATCTTCAACTACAAAGTATTATGAAGGATATTTATTGTAAATTAATTTATTATCGACACGCGTACGACTGCAGCGGCCTCGGGCACGAGTAGTGCGTAGGCGAGTCTCCTTCTCAACTCCCACCACTTAGCCGTCTAGAATTAGTTCACCCTTCAACCTTTCGACCGACAAAATAATTAATACGATATAGAAGTACCAAACTCGTAGTTAGAGATCACGTATTATGTACATTACATTGTACTAAATGATTTTTATATTTTACCATTGTATAGTCGTTTATCACCGATAGGTAGTTAGCAATATTGTGACAGAGGTATGACAAGGTGCGCGGCCGCCGGCGCCGCCGTTTTTTATTATTTGCGACTGTTAGCGGCCCGCTCAGTGCACCGTTGTTGTTTTCTTTTATTTTTTGTTATATATTTAAATAACACAATCGACTTGTAGTTTTAATAATATTATCATAATTATTATATTGTAATATAATCTTATTAATGAAAAAATCAAACTGAAAATAAAATAGAAACGAATAATTACTGTGTTCTTATTTCTTTTACGTATTGACTAAAAGTAAAGCCTCGTATTGTATCATATTTTCCCATTAGCGAAACTGGCAATAAGTACTTCATAGAAGAGCGTAAACGGTCATTAAATCTAGAATAATATTTGTTTTATCATTAGTTTAGTACCACTGTCTGACTCAAGTAGACGCTTATCTCTAAAATGAAACAAGTTTGTTTGAACTATTTAAAAAATCTATTTATATATTCTACATCAACATAAAAATATGAAACAAAAAAGATAACAAATACATTGTTGAGTAAATAAAGTAGTTCTTATTCTAATCGAAACAATATGATTGATAGATTTTGATGAACACAAAATGTAAATGCTTTACAAAAACAAAACTGATTACAGTTTACCTACTATTATAAAAGCTGCATCTTCAAGTGTTAGTGCTGTTTGTCAGTGTCTACACAATATGCACTAACTATTGAATGAAGGCGCCGTAAGTTGTGCATGATTTTATATTTTAAATTACATTGATACTAAAAACCGTCATCTCCCAATGGATAGTACTGTTATATTTGTACCCCAATTCATTAGGTACTTTACAATCCTCAGTAGCACTGAGTTAACTAATCTTATTCTGTAGTAAATCTGCACTTATCGTTGCCGTCGATACGTTCGTAATTCATACAAAACCCTTTGGCTACATCAGTTTTCTTTACCATTACTTGTAACGTTTTTCGATTAAAATTCGCTCGATATCTTGTGGTTGCATTAGTAAGATTATTTATCTACAGTTTAAAATATCCGTTCTATATCTGGATTTCTCTCAATTCATTTAATCTGTACGTTTTTAGATACGCGTATCTTTTTTTATCTTATAAAAAAGGCCGCCATACACTAGCTACTTATGATATTGTTAAAATTACTCAGATTCCTTATTGAGTCTCGCTCAATTTTCGAGAATGAGTTTGGTAGCCTTCATACATTTACAAATAATAATAAAATAACGATGTATACTAGGTGTAAACCTTGCTATGTTTTGGAACGTATCTATACCGATCATACTGAACCACTTTTCCGAAAAAGCGTAGGTCGAAATATGAGGAATAAAATTGGGTTTATCGTGTGTTTTTTTATTTGTCAGCCCATGTTCCTTGGGAAAAGTTGTACAGTATAATTATCTTGATAATTGTCCTTTTTAAAATGTGACTCATTGTAGTTTGTAGCAATAATGTATATATTTCTGCAAGTAAAATCACGCGCACTAAGTATCTCCAACTCCAAACAGAAAATATACCTGAGTAATATTAGTTTTTTGCTATGTCTGCTTTTCGTTATCGATTACAAATACATGATATGGCAATGATGACAAGTATTATTGACCGTTTTCTGCTGATAAGTGATAAACGTCACAAAAGAATTAACTTTATACGTAGGTGCAACTAGATTAGACGACTAGATCACTCACAATGCCTATTATTTTCCACATGCTTATTTGATTTCGTTTTCCACCTCTTTATATACCCACATAACGCTACGTTGCTTTTGGATCGTATGACCTTAGGCTCTTTTAATACATATGGATTAAGACGTGATAATATGTATGTTTTATATACGTGTTAATGAATAAGCGCAAAACCTCTTAGGTGGTGATTGTGCTTATGAATATGAAAATTTTTACTATGTGGCCGACTCCGCAACTCTACAAAAAAAACCAGCTATTCCATATATTCTGGTCGAGTAGGTATTGACAATTTGTATGAAACAGCAGATATTTTTTGTCAAGTTGCAGAGTCGGCCCCATAGTAAAAATTGATCATTCATAAGCACAATCACCACCTAAGAGGTTTTGCGCTTATTCATTAACACGTTGTATAAATCAATGTATAAATTCGTGTCAAAATCAAAATTTAACAATAAGTTTTTCCATACTTTCTTGGGCTAGGTAAAGAGGGGAAGGTTAAAGAAAATCGAGGTAGAAGCAACAACTTTTTTAAGACGCTTTGGAACATATTTCATAAGTTGCTCAATAAAGCTTATTCACCTGAGTTTATTTTCACTATAATATAATTATATAAAACAGTAAAATTGAAGAAGTACTTAAAATCTTAGATAACCATCGTTACATTTGGTTTCATTTACCAACTTTAATAAAAATCTTTTCTCAAACTTAGTCCCTATAATCTAATTACACCTACACTACAGTACGCTGAGACCACACTGGTAAGGCGACAGCAATTTTATTTATAATTCTTTTAAGTGGTGGCCACATTACCTTACCCTGCTAGAGAAGTGTCAAACACAGAAGCGACTGATGCATCTCACCAATGTGATCGTTACTTTAACAGACTTTAAATCCTAGCGGTACCCAAGTTCAAATATAATATTGCTGCTTCGTAGTGTATATTCTTTGTCCACCATAGTGCATACATAAAGACAAAAGTGGCAAAGATTAACCTGACACGATTTCTCTAACGAGTCTAAACAATTTTGTTGCTTCGAAGAATATATTCTTTTATTTGTTCACCTTAATGCACACATAAAGACATTAAGTGACAAAGAATAAAATTACACGACTTCTCCGTGGCCAGTTAAAACAATATTTGACTAAACATACCGCAAGGCTACAAAGTCCGTTTACCAATACATTGCTCTTCTACTGAGTAGGGGAGAACTCCGTGGGCTCGAGGATTCGGCAGTGCATCTCGCGGATGAGCGGCACGGTGTAGGCCACGCACTCGTCCCAGCCGGGGTTGCGCCACGTGCTATCGCGGGTGTTGCGACGCGCTTCCAGGTTCTTGTAGCCTGCAATCGGATGTTAGAGGTAAAGTAAGCATGCAAGGTAAAGTTACATAAACAAGGACATACATGGAGAGCTGTTGTCAGAGATGGGTTTAACACCGCTGCGAGGAGAGTGGTACCACCTTTATAAGTTACCTCGGTATTGTTCAATGGCGCAGAGTAGCGCAACCGACCGGCGACTCGGGCCGAATGAAAACATCAGTGAAATAACGAACTTATGCTGCAACATAAGATTTTAAATCTAAAAGCAGAAGGACTATTGCTATCTCGCTTTCAATACTTGTACTCCTGCCGAGAGAGGCCGAGACGCCGCATGGCGCGTACTCATCAGCCAATAGCAAACGGATATTAGCGCCAAGCATAAATTTTATAGGTACAGTCGGGGGCAGATAAAACCTGACCCCTACAATTTGAAATCTGTTTGTATAGGGGTTAGGTTTATCTGCCCTGGACTGTACATCGGTGTAACTTATAAAAGTGGTAGTACTGTAACCCGATGGTACTGTTGCGTGGACTTTCTACTAGAAAAAGTTGCGTTTGTGAGGGCCCCTTGTTGTTGAACTTGGGGAACTAGGAGTAGTATAATTCAGACCTTTGACGGGCACATTAATTGAGCCCTGTCTGATTTTGGATTATTACGTATCATCATCTTAGCTCTAAAACGTATGCGTTACTCCAGCCGAAAAGTATCTCTTTTCGAAAATTGACAATGGCAAATAATTAGAGCCTAACGTAGTATAAAAGTGCCTGAAAGTCTTGAATTTGTGCCGCCAGCCGTTTAAGAGATATTCGAAAAAACAATTTCTGGCTGGCGTAACGTTACTCCAGCCGAATTTTTTTGATCCAGACTACCTAGGTCTAAATGAAGTACATACACGGATAGCTTCAATTTGTGCTCAATAGTGCCTCATATTTTCAAATTTGTGCTCCATACGGTTTCAGAGGTATTCAATTTTCGGCTGGAGTAACGTTTGCTCAGTTGCTGTATCTCTGAAACGGCAGGCCAATCAACCGTCGTTTTTTGTATAGATATAGAACGCTATTTGTGCCTATTTGTGCCATAGGTTTCATAAGTATCACTATTATGGTTAACGAGTTATGATTTTTTCTCTAAAAATCGAAAATAGGCTCTAGCTCTTAAACAAAGAAACCCTACCAATTCAAACTGGTACCAACATGTAGTTCTTATACCACCACACATAATTAGAAGAAATCATCAGCCTATCCCACAAATTCGGTGAGTTATGACGATATTCCTTATTTCGGAAAGTCAAATCCGGTCCTGTGATTTTGAATAAAGAATTCACTATTTTCCTGTGAGCCGACTGATTTCATATTTATACATTATTTAGAGCTTTCATTTGAGAATATACCCTCAAAAATGTAGATAGAAATACCTACGAATTAAATTAATAATAATTGAAATCTATACTTAACCATTCTTACGCGATTACCCGACCAAATTCAAACGTATATTAAAAAGCCGTGGCATACTGCTAGGCATTTACTCCCACTTGGCGGTATTATAATCGAATTTAGTCAGTACAGGTGAGGTGAAAATGTTAAGTCATATCAATATTTTACTAAAATAAATATTGGCTACTATGTTCTTCTGTGTTCTATGTATACCAAAGCATTATGTGTCACAGCAGCGGGCAGCGGTTAGATTAATAAGTTAGACTTATTAATGGTTAAAAAATTTGTAGGGACAGCCTTAAATCAAGTAAGGTTAGCTTATTATGAGTCGGAGAAATAAAATACAGTGTAAAATCTGTGACAATTATTATTGTACTTTGATTTGCTTATTTTCTAAGTTGCTAAAATTAATAGGGACTGCAGCTGTGTTTGTTCTTCTTTTCGTCATTTTATTGTTTAATTGTCTAGCTCATATAACCTTAACTGTCGGGAACGTATGTACCGGTTTTAAGAAATCCGTTCTTTTGTTCGTTGCGAACACTTTGTATGTGTTTACCGTATACCGTAGCTGCTATTTATTATTATGCGTTTATCTATAGGTCATTCATTACATTCTTGGTAGCTCAAAAACTTTCTAACTATGAACATAGCAAAATAACTCGTTTTCTATTATTGACACAATAAAGATAGGACAAAAGTGAAAGAGTTCATTTAATTTTCTCTTCCGCGTCATTTTATTATATAGAGAATACGAATACCTTCTTTTCCCTAGTAATTCTTGTGTAACCTTTGATCTGGTCCGGTATAAGATAACCTGTTTCCGATACCCACGAAACTGTATATTTTACGAGTAAACAAATTCCTGATGCATGTGATGTTTCACCCCCATGCATCAGGAATTTCTTTCATTTGCTTCAATTTTTGTGTGGTCTTCAATATAAATATCTAATACATAAACATATGTTATAATATTTTAGCATATGTTCTAATCATCTAAAACAAAAAATGAAAGACGTACCTACTTACATAAATTTGGTGTTCATAGTTCGCATGACATTGGTCCATGTGTGTAACAATCAACATCTTAATTAATTTTTGATCTTATTGTTTTTATTTAAAATAATACAAGCCTTCAAAAATATATAAACTTTTTTTCTACACGATTGTACTCCGCCACATAATATAAGAGTACATATTTAAGAAGTGATGCATTAGGTACCGCGCGGCCGCTTTTTAATATACGTTTGAATTTGGTCGGGTAATCGCGTAAGAATGGTTAAGTATAGATTTCAATTATTATTAATTTAATTCGTAGGTATTTCTATCTACATTTTTGAGGGTATATTCTCAAATGAAAGCTCTAAATAATGTATAAATATGAAATCAGTCGGCTCACAGGAAAATAGTAAATTCTTTATTCAAAATCACAGGACCGGATTTGACTTTCCGAAATAAGGAATATCGTCATAACTCACCGAATTTGTGGGATAGGCTGATGATTTCTTCTAATTATGTGTGGTGGTATAAGAACTACATGTTGGTACCAGTTTGAATTGGTAAGGTTTCTTTGTTTAAGAGCTAGAGCCTATTTTCGATTTTTAGAGAAAAAATCATAACTCGTTAACCATAATAGTGATACTTATGAAACCTATAGCACAAATAGGCACAAATAGCGTTCTATATCTATACAAAAAACGACGGTTGATTGGCCTGCCGTTTCAGAGATACAGCAACTGAGCAAACGTTACTCCAGCCGAAAATTGAATACCTCTGAAACCGTATGGAGCACAAATTTGAAAATATGAGGCACTATTGAGCACAAATTGAAGCTATCCGTGTGTGTACTTCATTTAGACCTAGGTAGTCTGGATCAAAAAAATTCGGCTGGAGTAACGTTACGCCAGCCAGAAATTGTTTTTTCGAATATCTCTTAAACGGCTGGCGGCACAAATTCAAGACTTTCAGGCACTTTTATACTACGTTAGGCTCTAATTATTTGCCATTGTCAATTTTCGAAAAGAGATACTTTTCGGCTGGAGTAACGCATACCTAAAACAGGTGATTTCGATACGGTTTTTTTATTTGGAAGTAGGTTTTTTGCCGATGGTTCTTAGACATGTTTTATCAAAATCGGTTTGGAGAAAACAGGATAAAGGGTAATTCGTGTCGCGGGTGGCCTTAAAGTTTCAGTGGTTTTAATCCTATGTAACTTGTTAGGTTTTTTTTTGTTTTATTAATTATAGAATTAGGCATTTGTCTCCCATCTCACCTGATGGTAAGTGACGATGAAGACGAGGATGTTACATGCCTATCCAAGAGATACCCATTTATTCTACTTTTGAATGTCCTGGGATTGTATTTGTCTGGGAATATAGACGCAGGCAGTTTATTCCACACCTTAGATACTCGAACCAAAAAGGAACTGTCGAAGCGTTTAGTACGACTCTTTGGAATTTCTACAACAAAAGGGTGAAATTTCTCTCTGCGTCTCGTAGTCCTATGGAGGAATGGTGAGGGTTCTACTAGCTCAAAGAGCGCCTTCGCACACTCGCCAAAATGGATCCTATAAAAAAACCGATAGGCAAGCCTAGACGTTTACGTAATCAGAAATGTTGCATGCATCTTCCGCATTACACATACGTGTACCTATAAATTCATACTACGGTGCAAGTTTCTGAATATACAGATAGATCAGATTGTACGTATATAAGAACTTAAAGAAAAATTGTAAAAGGTTTAGTGAGTCGTATACAATGAAATGATAGGTACTGCCGCTGCAAAAATCATATGTAAAAGATGTAGTGGCCATTGTATTGTCTATTTTGGTACTTAATTGGGAAATTAAAAGAAAATATAAGGTGCTACTTACACCAGATGTGATGCACATTGTACAAACGGCCGATCTGAGAGAAGTACCCGGCGAAGGCCTCGTTCTGCGAGCGGCGGTACGTCAGCCCGCGCGCCCAGTTGTTGCCCCACTCGATCATTGTGCCCGGTTTCAGACTGCACGAAAAGTTGTTCAAATTTAGTTTTTATACATGATAAATTATCATGACATCTACATTAAATGCATAATGCATAAAAGTAGGAATATTTTTTCTTTAAATCTATGGACCAATGGCTGTGAATGCTGCGATTGACGCGCTAAATGGCACCTATTATAGCTACTAGGATCTTCATTTTTATTTTGACATCTAGACTAATATTATAAAGAGGAAGGAATAGTGTGCGTGTGTTTAGTTGGTAATGCACAAACTCAAAAACTTCCTGGACACCGATTTACAAATTTCTTTTACAATAGAAAGCTACATTATCAACAATTAACATAGGTTATATCTAATTAAAAAAAAAATGGATCCTGTCCTAAAACAGCATTAATTTAACCCAAGGTATCATAAATTGGCCAATAAACTTTGTTGGCGTGCGTTGGGACTCGTGGTTTGAAGACTAGCAGTCGGCCCGAGGGCCCAGATAGGCTGTTTAGTAAATTGATTTCGCGATCATCTAAGCGTGTTCCAGGTGCCATCATTACCAAAAATGCTTTGGAACCTGTTCAGGGGCCGGGAATCGGCCCGAGGCCTAGATATGTTACATTACTGTTACAGTAGAAAACCACACGGACGAAGTCGCGGTAAACAGCTATTATTATGTCGTCGTATACATTTGTAAATAGTTTAAAATGTGCCACAAACTCAAAAAATATTAGCTACTTAATTAATATAAAAAATAATGAGATAATGTAATATGAATTATTATTTTTTATCCTACCTGTAGGACCTAATCTCGTAGATGTTGCTCGGGGAGCGGGGCTCGCCGTTGGGCCAGAAGCTGAATGCGAGTAAATACTGCAAGTGCCGCGAGCGCACGAAGTTGCCGCGTTCTTTCTCTAGCGTGCGGTAGTCCTGCAGGGCAAGTGAAAAGTTGTCATGTTACAGTCATTCTATTTCTAGCGTATATTGTCCTACTCTAGAGCAAAGGCCTCCCTTTCATCATTCCAACTATTGCGGTCTAAGGCTACCGAAATCCAGTCATTCCGGTAGGATTGAAGTTCGTCCTTCCCTCTCTTACAGTCATTTTAGAATCATACTATATGGCGGTTAGGATATTAGCTGCGAGCTGCACAGTACGGTATGTATATTAATGATACCAAAAAAGTGGTAGGAAAAGATATTGAAAAAAAAAAATTTTTAGCATAGCTCCCATATAAATAAAGTGGGGGAGTAATTTTTTTTTCTGTATTTACTCATCGTGTGGGGTATCGTTAAATAGGTCTTTAAAAAATATTGTGAGGTTGAGAACACCACTTTTTGATGTAGGGATCCGTTTCCGAAATATTTGGTTTTAAACTGCGAATTTTTGTTAGAGGTAAGTGTCGTCCCCCCCCCCCTCTATCTGCTAAACGGTTATATATGGATACGTAAAAAAAAATTACATTAGTCCTATCCTAACTTATATTATAAATGCGAAAGTGAGATTGTTTGTTTGTTACGTTTTCATTTCACGCCGTAACTACTGAACCGATCATCATGAAATTTTGCATACACATAGGGTAGGGTACTGAGAAGGACATAGGCTTTATATTACGCGAGCGAAGCCGCGGGTAACAGCTAGTAGTATATATACTGAAGTTGAAAGGAAAACTATCAGAGCTGAGTACTAAGTACAAACTAAAAAGTTATAGGCAACCAACTTGTAAGGAAACAGACATAGTTTATATTTTTGCATTCAAACTAAATATTGATTATAATTCCTAGCCAAAAAGATAAAGTGACACAAAATGTAACCCAACAAAAATAAAAATACTTTTTGTATATTGAAAATCAGACAGATGTTTACAGAAGACTCACTGGGTTTTCTCTGAACATAATTTTCGCCTTGTCGATCTTCTCGAAGCCTCCGACGTAACGCCAAAGGTGCAGCGCCTGGTCCATGTCTCCGACTGACACCGTCCATGATCCGACCAGCTCGCATCCTAGCTCTGCCTTCTGGGAGTGCACAAATTCCACTGACTTCTTACTGTAAATTTAATTTTCATTAGCATGAGTTTTACATCTTAGTCATCATTCATCATAATCATCAGGTTTTTTTTAGTCTACACTGCAGGAGCACAACTCTCTCTCTACTACCAGAGGCATATTAATATATGGCTGGCTAATGCCAGAGAAGTTTAAGGGGGCACACTAGGCACAGTGGTGACGCCAATCATTTTATTCCTAATACTTTACAAATAGAAAGAAATTCAAGAATGTAAATCATATAAGCCTGAGTAAATAACCTGAAGTGTTTTTAGAATCATGTTTTAATATTATGGGAATCAGTCATTAAGAGAAATAGTGATTATCACCAGCCGTTTCTGGCGGTAATCTGATTCTCATAATTCTCACTGATTCTGATATTATTAAACATGATTCCAAAAATACTTAAGGTTATTTACTAAGGCTTATATGATTTACATTCTTGAATTTCTTTCTATTTGTAAAGTATTAGGAATAAAATGATTGGCGTCGCTGCTGTGCCTAGTGTTTGGCCTTAAAATAAAATTAATGGCATGTCCATTATTTGATGCATTTTTAAGGAGAGATAGGCAATTATTATCATATTTATTTACCGAGGCCTTAGGCAAAACTTCTTTGGAATGACCATTTTCCCATTGTTTGGCTGCTCTCCACTAGGTTGTATTTCTCAACAGATTCTTGTGAAAATTTGTAAACAGGTTTTTTTTTTAAATTCAGTACTTGGTTTTTTTTTTTAAATTGCCATTAGGGTCCACGACTCTTAGACTATTGTAAGTTTGCTGTGATGAAACTATTGTGGTTTTCAATTCACAGAGACACTAGTATTAACATTGAATTAATTTATATGGAAAGTGTTATTTGTTGCATCCCTATTGTAATATATTGTATTGTGTGTTGTATTGTGTATATTGTAACCCTACATTTCTATATTATAAGAGTGTCCCATCTGGTAGGAAATCATCCTATTGGATCTATAAAGAGGTCAAATAGAATACAGATATGATAGAGAGGTAACTATGTACTATGGAGATATTACGGTTCAGTCCCAAATAAATTATCCAGTCAGTTTTGCAGTGCTGTCTTTGAAACCCATGTGAACATACCAATTGACTTCAGACATTTATGTTACAATTTGTATTGAAGGGTCGCGGCTTATCTGCCGACAATGAAGTTGTAAACAGTCGTTATCGCGCCGGACCATCTAATGTGTCATTTTGTTCTATTTACAGCATGTTGCATAATACCCATCATTGTATGCCGGCTGCTAGATTGAAACCAATTATATAAGTACGTACTAGTTTTGCAAATATTTGTCCACGGAATCCGGTCTTATATTGTGCGTGTGAAGTGCATACACAATCTCCTTGTCACTAAGCATACGACTATGAGATTCCTTCGTCGGCTCTATCCTTCGGACGAGTAACTTCGAAAGCCATCCATCGTCAGCATTTGAACGCGCACTTGTTGTACAGATCAACCTACAAAAATAACTTTTGCATAAACAGAATGTTCCAAATTTAAATCGTACACAAAAAATAATATGTAGTCACTGAAATACCTTGCATTTTTTGGGACGTGGGTAATCAAACTTAGGGATCTATTCAAAGAATTCATATTTCCTATCAGCCGCAGGACAAGTTGCTAATTTTACTTCAATACAAAATAAAGAATGCTGATAATAACACTTGTTACTTGTTATCAAATTGACAAAATCACTTGAAGGTTATCTTGAAATTGGAAATAGATTTTTGATGAAAGCGCCATCTGTGCTTAGTTGTTGACCTCAAACAAAACAAAACATGATACGTTTCATTTCATATACATATAAAATATGATTATAAAGAGAAAAGATTTGGTTGTTTCCACGTTTCTTTGGATTGAGAGCGGCTGCACATTATCAGTTATTTCTGTTAGAAAAATTCTGACGCTCGCCGGAAGGCACTCGGTGCATACATTTTGTATTAGCTCCCGCACACTGTTAGAAAATTTCTAACGGGTCGTTCGTTTCTGATGCCCGCCGGATGGCACCTCAGCCGGACGCAAGCCGGACGTCAGAATTCTTTCTGATAGAAAGCTGCCGCATACCTATTATTAGAAATCCCTGTTAGAAAAATTCTGACGCTCGCCGGAAGCACCCCGCATTTTTGATCCGGCAGCTTTTGAGCCCAGTCGTGTTTCATTTGTATACTTAAGCACATCTACCTATATGAATGAAGATACGTATGTTATTGCTCTTAGCGCTTTTTTTTATTTAAATAAAACAAATCGGCCAAGTGCTAGTTGGACTCGCACATGGGGGGTCCCCTACTATTATTTATACAACATTAGACTATAGGGCAAAAACTGCAACGAAAATCATGTTCTTAGTACGACAGCCCTTAATATTTATTTAATTATGATTTAATTATTTATTAAGCTTATGAACCGTTATTTGAAACCTAATTAAACAATAATTGAGAGTAGCGAGCTTGACTTCCGGTAGCAGGTCGGCTATTTTACCGATTTTCCCTTACGACGTTGGCTAACTTCCGGTGGCCAGGAGGGGGGCACGTGGCGCCGCGCCACTGCTCTGAGCCTCATTGGCGTCTTGACTATCGTAGCAGTCGGTTGTATTGGTAAGTGCACGTACTTACATTTTTATTACTTATATTTTCGCTTTTCAGCTTTTTATTTTTCAGATTACTGATTTTCCCTGAAACATGTTATTATTTGAATACAAAAATTCAATATAATAACGGATTTTTTAAAGGATTTTAACGATGCAAATCGTTCGTTACTTATAGATTGGTTATTTAACAGTCCATCTGATTAACAAACAGTACTATTTAAATGTTGAATTCTTAACTTGTTATATTCCTATATAATTTAAAGTGACTGTGTCAGTGAATAAATTGAGAAACTATCCAGACCAAGGAATGTAGTGTTGCTATGCAGAGCATGTAAGTGATATTCAAGATTATATTAACACGTTGGCGTTGCTTATTAAGCCTTTTTGAAGTTAAGGCCGTTGCCTTTATAAAGATTAACTATATGTCAAGAAAATGTGCAGCCATAGACTGCGTAATATTTTACGTTAATAAGCGATTGACAAGATTAACAATAAAACTTAATATAGATATGAATGATTTTCATTTATATCACTTCATGAAACTGGTTCTTTGCTGCATAATGAATAGTATAACTAGCTATTGAGCTACTCAATAAAACATTTAAATTAACGGAAAATCCTTTTCGATTGCGAAGATTTTTTGTTTTGTTTTCATATCACTTACCCTCAAGGAGATGAGGATATGGAGATCAATTCCGTATATTAATTTTGTTTCTAGAGGTAACTAAACATTTCATTAAGTATATTAAAAGATAGTATTCATTAAAAAGTTGAAGTGTGAACTTATCATTGAATTGCTAGTTTATTCAATTGTCGATTACGGTGGACAATTTTGTTTATTTCTTTTTACTAATTTCTTTGTAGGAACAAAATCTTTGTATGAAATAGAGAATTGATACATAAGTGAATTTTATATAATAGGGTGATACCTCGACCACCTTATCGAAATAATGCTGTTAGCTTAGCTATGCTTAACGTGCAGACTCGGGTCAAGCCCAGTCATGCTGGAACATTGGATTATTTATAAAGCTGCTGCGCAAGCTCAGCTGAACGTGCAGGCTCGGGTCAAGCCCAGTCATGCCAGAACATCGTATTGTTGATAGTGCAAATAAATAAAGCTGCTGTGCAAGCTCAGCTGAGTGTGCAGGCTCGGGTCATGCCCAGTCATGCTAAAACATTGTATTATTCTTAGTGCGAATAAATAAAGCTGCTGCACAAGCTCAGCTGAACGTGCAGGCTCAGGCTCAAGCCTAGTCATGCTGCCTATTGCGTCTATTTTAATTATAGACATGCAATACATGAAGTAAAATAAAATACATTTTGGTTCTTAATATTAACTTTTATTTTGCTGAAACAAAGCTGCTACGTAAGCACACCTGAACGCTTGAGCTCAGGCCAAGCCAAGCCATGTCGCAATTTCGGATTATTTTATGAATGACGTAAATAGAACTATTTAAGTAGTTAGTATAATAATTGTACTCACAGGCTTATTATTAATTACGAATTTGAAATTGTATGCTCTCATTTAAGTGAACAATGTGTTCTTATGAGAAATAAATGCTTTAAACCTATTTAATGATGAGTAAAACTGCAGCAAAAGCTCAAATAAACTCGCCAATCGATGAATCAAGAGGAGTTACATTCTGGTTGTATAACAATTTTATTTAAGTGCAATTGATTAGCTGTTGCGTATGCTCAGCTTAATGCGCAGGCTCAGGGCAAGCCTAGTCATGCCATAACATTAATTTTTTTTTTTTTATAATAAGTGGAGCGACATTTTGCGTCGCGAATAATGATCTCTTTAAATATATTCATGAAGTTATTAAAGTAACTACATTTTTCATGTTTATTTACTTGGGCTTTTTTATCATAAAACTAATGTGCAAGCTCAGTTTAATTCATGGGCTCGGGTCAAGCAGTATTTCCAATGCTGAAAGTATTGTCAATTATAAATTTTAGAGTCGTTTGGGCTATACTTGACGCCAAATGTGTATGATCTAGATTTGGCTCCTTATGAATAATGCTAACGTTAAATTGAACACACAGGCTCAGATCAGACCTGTTGCGGTATTAGCTAGTTATTAACTTTCACAGTAAATTGAACTGTATCCCAAGAAATTATAAAATTAATGTATAAGTTAGCCACTTGAATCAGTTACGAACTTAAATAAAAGCTACATCGCAAACTTTGCCGAAGAGGCGCAGTCTCTGGTTAACACATTCACTGCCGGAGTTTCACAATAAAGTGTTCTACGAAAGTACTCGTAGTTTGCACCGAACTTGTTTTTAGTTATCCTTCACCATCTCATTGATAATGAAATATTTTTATATTAATATCGTATAAAAATAATTGTCTTGATCTAAGAAAGACTTTCACCAACGCTCATTGCAAAGTCGAACCGGCCAGGCGAGTTTTTCTGATTACACTATAATGTAATGTCGCAGATATTTTTCATGTTCAAACTATGACACTAGCTATGAAAATTGACTATCGATTTTTTTTTATGGTCACTTTACCGTAATGTATGAATAAGTGGAATGCACGGTATGTGCTACACTAGTATTTAATGCAAACGTATAACACATAATCATCATCAGCTTTCTACGCCCACTGCATACTATAAGCCTCCTTTCTATCTTTAGAATCTAGCATTTCCTAGCATTTTGCCTAATTTCATAATGTGCAACAATAGTAAAAAGATTACGATACTTCAAGTCGAAGAGAGTTCGTCTTTTGACCTTGCTTATTTTATTTACCGACCTCAGGCGGTGATTATAACGTTCGTCAAATTATTTTTAATATTTTAAAGAAAACTTTAGCAGCTTTTCGTCGTAGATTAGCCTCCTCGTCATATCAAGAGGCTATTTTTGGGCTTGGCAGGTTAAAGATGCGCTCTAATTTCACAAGGCAAAGTCGGTTTTATGTTGTAATATTTCTTACAAAAATGTTTGGTATCAGTTTATTGAAAAATATATTTAAAAAATTCAGTTTACCATATTTTTAAAAGTTGAATAAAATTTAAAAGACATGCATGTTAAGCAATAATTCTCGGTGTTTTCTTTAGCTACTAGCTTCTTAACATCTCATCCAGGCCCTTCGCTGAGTGATGGATGATTGGTTTGTCCTGTATCGTTTGCCCGACTCCTCTCTCATCTGAGCGTTTTTCCGGTTGCATTCTCAGCTGGAGTGCTTTGGACACCCATGGCCCGGGGCCTGCAGACATACATATCTTCGATTTTCTTTTAGTCTAAATCTGTTTCAGTTTTGAGGCTTTATCACGGTTTAAGGCTTACAACAGCATTTGACATTTTGTAATTTATTAATATATTTTTTTTTTAATTAGTTTATTTATTGGACAACATAAAATATTTTATTGGACCACATATATTTGAGCAGTGAATGCAAATCTGATTGCAATCTCAGTATTTGGAGTTTATTGAATTATTTAATGTACGTAAAGAAACTACAATAAATAAAAAAGTTCGTTTAACAATCTTATTAAACTTGCTTTCTTTTGCTTCTTTAATTGAAACGGTTCTACTAATCTTCACTGAATAATTTATAAAGGAACTCTTAGCTGGCCCTAGTCTTACCAAAAATGGTATTAAAAGGTGTGTTTGACGCTATTTATCACTTAAAATGATAATATGGCACTAACTTTTATATTTGTTTAAATATTGGAACAATCCGAATTAGATTTTCAAATCCGAACTTTCATCCTATACTAGGATGGAAATCCAAATTATATTGCTTTAACAAGGTATATTGTTTATGTGATATTTTTTGCCTGTTTCAAAATTCGAAGTATTTGAAATACCAGGTTTGATTGTTTTTAATATCAATAATGATAAGACTATTTATTCATCTTACTAATGAACGGTCTCCCGTTTGTGCCTCTGTAAAGTTGACTAGTACTATTCCAGCCTAGCAACAGAAAAGCAAGATATTTGTAGTCAAAATTTAATTTATTACTTTCTTAGTTTACTTACTACTTGAGGTTTAGTTTTACTTTTTCTTGTGTAAAAATAAAATGTTTGTCATTCCTCTGCATTTTATCATCTCAAAGACAATACAGTTGCGAGAGCTGTTTGTATCTACCATATAGCCTTTGTATTACAAATCTTCTGGGTGTATTTTAGCCAGAAAGAAGTTGTTTTGTCTTAATTACGGCTGTCATCTTGCTAAGTGCGGTGCACAAGCATATTTTACTTTATAAAGATTAAAACGGTCAAAGTTCATCTCAATTTTCCTTACTTTAAAATTACCTTTTTGGCTTTATTTTAACCAATGTACAGATATGTCATATATTTTGAAAATGGAACAGAATTACTCATGGCTAATTTTAACAAATTATTCTATTTGTTTCCATATCTACGTAATAGGACTTGAACATGCAATTCAAATGGTTTTATACCATGGATACTGAAACTTATTGCACGTGACAACAAGACTGTATGATAAAAAGGTTATAGAAAAATAAATATTTTTCGCAAGGTAAACCTTGCAATTTGTTAAGTGTTTTTGAAGTTCTTTCCTCCAGGTGATTTCTTTTGTTTTTTACTATTGGAAGTAGTCCGGTTATTATTGATCTTCGATGAAATAAGGAAAAGTACCTACATCATATGATGGTTATTTGATGTTCTGATGCAAATCCTGTTTTACAATATTTTTATTATAAAAATAATAATGGTTCTGAATGTAATTTATATTCAATTTCGTCATTTATTTTTGGCCAGGTATAGTACGAGTTATTCGTACTCATTACCATTTATATTATTGTAAATTTGATATTTAAGCTTTACCTATACCATCTGTGTTGTTAATGAATTTGACACTTAAACAAGTGTTTATTAATTCAGTCTTTGTTTACTTTATTATCATTCAAATAATTTTTATTTTTTATATGATAATTTTTTTTGTTTATAAAGTCCGATCTAACCTTTGGTAAAATAACGTTTTTTTATTATTCTTTCTTGTAACTCAGTCTTGTCATGCATTTTATTTTCACATCTGATTTATTTAACTATTCAGTTTCACATGATATCATATCCATCATGTTATTGGCTATAACCGGTACACCAGGCGATAACAGACAATCTCTCAATTATTGTTTAATTAGGTTTCAAATAACGGTTCATAAGCTTAATAGCAGCGTTTTACCTACCAATAAAACGCTTATTAAGCGATAACCTTATTTGAAACCTAATACACAATCACTGCCAGGTGTTTCTTATGCGAATCAATTTCGAGATCCAATGAGGCTCAGAGCAGTGGCGCGGCGCCACGTGCCCCCCTCCTGGCCACCGGAAGTTAGCCAACGTCGTAAGGGAAAATCGGTAAAATAGCCGACCTGCTACCGGAAGTCAAGCTCGCTACTCTCAATTATTGTTTAATTAGGTTTCAAATAAGGTTATCGCTTAATAAGCGTTTTATTGGTAGGTAAAACGCTGCTATTTTTAAAGTGATGAATATACGAATAAATATTTTGTGAATATCTGAAGCGTCTAACTGTTGCCATTATAAATAACCAGCAAAAGATGGCAAAACACCCCTATATTATTAACTATTTTATTCTGATTCTAGTGTTTATTGTTATAGCGGCAAAAGCAAATAAGTTCATCATCTTTGAAAATTTTAACTGTATAGTAATCACGGTTTATGAGGAGAAGTATTTAAGGAGCCCGATGGTCCAGTGGGTGTGAGCTCTATGAGCGCTTACGTATGTTAAGCAACCCCTGGTGCAGTCTCTACTTGGATGGGTGACCGCAAGTGGCATAAAAATATCTCGAGCTCCTCCGTGCTTAGCTTAGCTCCCGCACAATGTTAGAAAAATTTTAACGGGTCGTCCGTTTCTGATGCCCACCGGATGGCACTTCAGCCGGACGTCAGAATTTTTTCTGATAGATATTACGGAAGGCGTGTTTTCCATACATTTTGTACTAGGCCCCGCGCCCCGCACACTACAGAAATTCGCGTCAGTTTACGTCCGCCGCCGTACGCTGTAGTATCTCTATATAGTTTGTGGTACGCTGCACACGTTTTTGTTGTACGTTCTTGACGAAAATGATTTAAGATTTAATTGCCGATGTGAAAAAATATCCATGTTTGTGGAATCTTGATGATGAAAATTACCAGAATAAAATACACAGATACTTAGCTATGGAGCGAATATGCCAAATATTAATTTAGAATTGAAATCCAATTTTCAATATTAACGGTTTTTAGGGTTTTATGTCCAAAGCGTAAAAATGGGACTCTATTTACGAGATTTCGATGTCCGTGTGTCACCAGGCTGTATCTCATAAACCGTGATTACTATATAGTTAAAATTTTCATAGATGATGTATTTTCTTTTGCTGCTATAACAATAAACACTAGAATCCGAATAAAATAGGTAATAATTAAGGGGTGCTCCCATACAACAAACGTGATTTTTTTGCCATCTTTTGTTCGATATTAATAACGGCAACGGGTAGACGCTTCAGATATTCACAAAATATTTATTTGTATATTCATCAGTTTAAAAATAAATAATTAAATCAAAATTAAATAAATATTAAGGGCTGTCGTACTAAGAACATGATTTTCGTTGCAGTTTTTGCTCCTTATTAGTACTATTATTAATTCTGTGTCAATTAGTCTAATGTTGTATAGATAATGGTACGGGAACCTTGATGCGCGAGTCCAACTCGCACTTGGCCGATTTGTTTTATTTAAACCACTTAAACAAAAGAAAGCGCTAAGAGCAATAACAAGACGATTTTTTTTAATCTATGGCAAATGGCAATAACATACGTATCATCATTCATATTGGTAGATGTGCGTAAGCATACAGATGAAACATATATAATATTCTCTATGGATGAAACACGACTGGGCTCATAAGCTGCCGGATCAAAATTTCTGATAGTATGCGTGGTGCTTCTGGCGAGCGTCAGAATTTTTCTGTTAGAAATTTCTCATAATATGCGGCCGCGCTGAATAGGCTCCGAAACTAGTTGACCGATTCTCAAAGTTCTTTCACCTATAGAAAGCTAATTTATCTGCGGGTGACATAGGCTATAATTTAAGCGGAGGAGGAGCGGGAGGCAATTTTTTAGGGCCAGGAGTAGAATGTGAAGTGGCTAACTAAAGGGAGGTGTGTTGCGGGTTGCCTGATGTTAGGAAAGCGTCAAGAGGATGTGATGATGTTGAAGTAGGAGGGCAAAGATTTTCAGGCTGCACCTTTTTTATGAGCTCTACCAAGGTTTTTGAATTTTCAGTGCCCTATTTCCCTTAAAGAAACGAGGCTGGAAGAACTGGGCCCACTGAATAAAGTTTTACAAAGGAAAGAATGTTTTAAACAAACGGAATGCTTTCCGATAGCCGAGGTACAAAATATTTTTGCGTGTTGTTTTTGGTTGGTTGCGTTTTGTAAGTACAATGGTTCTGCAGCCAGGAAACAGTACGTAACGTACGTGACCTCTATTTCTATCTTTTTACAGTGTACCTATGAATTTACCTTAGTGATATGCGTGAAGTGCTGCCCATTGTACTTATTTGACAGATTACAAATGTCAAGTTTGATTTGTCAAGTCAGCTCGGTTGCCTGTCAGTCATGTCAATACTCAATTTATAATCTTTACGATTCTTTTTCTACTATTTTCAACAATCATTTTAATTTATAGTGGGAAATAGTTTATTTTTTACGTCCATAAAAACTACTGATCTCAAGGTGTAGCTTTTTACAGGAACTGTGACTCTGAGGCGTCGTCATGGGTGAGTAGTTGTAAATAAAATCGAAAGTTTTTGTGTACACTGCTTATTATGTTAGTGGGCGGTGTTGTGGACCGTGTTAGTGATAATATGCCGTTTTGTGCAGCATCGAGCGAGGTGACGAAGCTTCAGCAGCATTTAGCGTTGCTGAAGGAGGAGTACAGTAAGCTGCAGAGCCATTGTGCTGAAGTGGAGCGGAAGTATACGCTGGCAGCGGCCTCCGCCGGTGACCTGAGCGAGACCAGCTTCGTGGCCCGGCTGCTGATGACCGTGGCGACACTGTACGGAAGAGACACGTACTCCGACATCTCTATCAAGCTGCAAAGCAAATCTATGCCAGGCCACAAGTTTGTCTTAAGTGCTCGCTCTGATGATTGGAATGAGGAGGCTTTGAAGGATCTTGAGGAGTTGGGTAAGTCCATTTTTGTTAATATTGTAAAGATAAATGAATAAAAGAAATAATCTAATGCTAAGCGTAGGATGATAACTTATTTAATGTCAAAAATTGTGCACAGTTAGATTATTATGTATTTTATATAAAATTATTTTTCATCATGTGCCAAAGCTAGGATTGTTCTCATCATGTGACTTGGAATCACAATGGAGAGGATTAGTCAGATCACATGACATACTTATATCTTTCTTAGAGTCACTCATGTGGTTTTTTTAAGAAAATAGTGCAGTGGTAAATAGAGGGTAAATGTATCAGAGGAAAACCAGTAGTAACATGGGCCAACTGTATCAAAAGAGTTGTTGGCTCTATAGTACTGATGACCAGAAAGCCTGGAGGCACATATGTGGTCACGATCCACAGTATTGAGGTACCAATGAAGGAGGAACGATAGAAGGATGTACCATAGGATATGCTAGTTTTGGGACTTGTTGTAATATAGAGTTTTAAGTTTTATACCTTATTGCATCATCTATAATGTGGTTTTGGTCAAAATTAGGGCAAAGGTCTGACTAGTCCAAGTTCCATGAAGTAATTTTGTCTACAAAATCTAGGCTAGGTGCACATATTTTGTAAACACTGAAAGAAAGAAAGAAAGAAATACATTTATTCTTCCTTATCATGCAGGACTTGTTACATCATAATATCTGATCACTAACTCAAACTAATTTGAATACCCCTCTCTCTTCTTTTATCCACATCCTAATACTTCCAGATTGGTCCAGTCTCCCAGATGATGTTGGAGCCGGTCTCCTCAAGTGGCTGTATACAGATGTGGTGGACTTGTCCCGAGGCGACCAGTTTGCCTTGCAGCTTATGAAGTCAGCGGCAAGCTTCAAACTACATGGTTTGGTTGGCAAATGTGAACAAGCCCTGATAGCCACTGTTGGTGTAAGGTGAGTTACCTATATTAGATATTCAAAAACAAAATAAATTCAAAAATTAATACTAACATTTATTTAAAACTTACCATCATTGGAAACAAACTGCTGCAGAGAAGATATTCTTTTAACTTTTTCACCGCAAACATCGGATTAATCCAACAAACATTACCAAAACCAATGTTTGTCGAATTAATCCAATTTTTGTCTGTTTGCAAATGAAAATACTAGCTCTTGCCCACTTAATGTGCATTTATTGCTATTCTATTGTGTAAGCTATGAATTATTAAAGTTCCATCAAAATTGATGTATGAGTTTTTGTTAAAGAGTGCATCCATCCAAACAAATCCCAAATGTTCAACATAATTTTTCAACCAATTTCAAAAAGGAGGTTATTAATTCAATCTATATTATATTATATTGTCAGAATTACACGAATTATATATAGAGGGAAACTGGTAAATAACACATAACCAATTTCATGGTATATTAGTCTTTATTAGCTGCTAAACAGGTGTGCCAAATTTCATAAGTATAATGTAGGTTTGTATGTATGTATATTTGTATGTTATTCGTCGCATATGTCAAAAACTATACCTAAGCTGGATTGTTAAAATTATATTTTTTATTATACTAGGTATTATTCAGCTTTGCAAGCTTCATCAAAAACAGTTTAAATACCTAGTAGTTTTTGATATAATAGAGGTGTGTACATTAAATTAACTGGGAGCTGCGCAGAACGTGCCCCGCCTCTCCCCTCGCGCCCCGCTTTACCTAATATTGTGTTCTGCGCATCGCCTCGCGCGATGTTTTGAGCCGCCAAAAAGTTTGATTCAGACTGTATCAGTCACTAGGTATAATTGAATACAGTTAATTTTTTAAAAATAATACTTTAATCTTCAGAATCCTTTGAAGCATGTACACACATACATAATTATCACAGTAGTATGCAAATAGCTGAGAACATCATCTCTTGCATAATTTCACAGTTATACTATAATGATTTTATCCTTGCAGGTCCTGTGTGAAGTTTTACTCGGCTGCTGACGAAATTAGTGCGTCGGCGCTCAAGGAGCACTGCTCTGGACTAATATCTGCTCATTGGGATGATCTTACTGGTAATAATATACTTATGTAGCCGAACCGAATGCTGCCAATTCGCTATGTAAAATTTGTCTTATTTATTAATGAAAACTTTATTGAATCGTAGAAGTACCGAAATTCGTTTCTTAGAATAATGTTTTCCTTCGTAAAAGATAAAATCATGACCTTCCAAAAAGTTAGCATCATGAATATCTCACTAATCCTTTGTTTTTAAAATCTGTAACATCGAAAATATTGTTATTTAAGCGTTTATCTCGAAATAGTTTTAGATTCATCCAGTTAAAGAAAAAAATTGCATAGGATTGTCTATGGGCAAAAATCTAAAGAATCATATGGATAAGCGTTGCGGCTAGCAACCTGTGATAGATTGCTAGCTGCGTCGCCTATTGATATGTAGATATATTTTGATTCTGTTTTATTACTTTACGCCAATTAACTAGGCTCTGTCTACTCCGTTAGGGACGAAGACGTGATAAGTGATAATATTTATGTACTATTGTTTACGAAAGCCATTAGACCCATTTCAATGATAGACCCACCTATTTCTAACTAAAGATGTCTAAAAAACAAGAAGCTATTAAGAGTTAGATACATTTGTTGGTTCGGGAAATGATTAACACATTTCCGGATTATGAAATTTAGTTCGCGTGACTAGCTCCATTATCATACAGTAATAAGTAGTCATGTTACCACCGACGCGTAGCGGAGAAGAACTATGAATTGACGCCGCGCCGCTCGACTCCTGCGCGTACACTTTAGTTAGCATTATGATCATATCATATGTTGCACACTTCATCAAATCCGTCTAATTTTTAAGGGCCCCTTTCTCATTTGAGCGTTTTCCCAGTTGCATCCTCAGCTGGAGTGCTTTGGAGCCTGGGGTCCGTTTTCCGGCTTTTTCTTCTCCACTTCGCACGGTCTTCGGCATCCTTGGTTGTGAGACCATTGGCACGCATATCCTCCCGATATCAAGTCAGCATTTCTTGGGTTTCCCTCTTCTGCCGGGGCCCATCGGAGACGGCATAGCCAAACGTCTGTTACCGATGTAATTTGCCGGTTTTCGCAAAACGTGATCATACCAGCGTAGGCGGTTCTGTTGCAGTTTGTCCGCTATGTCACTTTTTTGTGGTCCTCTTTAAGAGAAAAAATGTTGTCCTGTCCACCCTACTCAATCCCTTTCACCCCTCTTTGCTTCGAAATACTCCACACTTTTCACCGCTCCTGTTCTCCACTCCTCAGCGCTCCACGCTCCGTCAGCGGAAACGCAGCCTAGTTACATGCTTCTTTATTGCTACTTCACTAAGGTTATTCTTTTACGGGAATGAGCTGTTTAATTGTTCATGGAATAACCTTTGTTTCAGTTTGTTTTTAAACCTATTATAAATTATAACAGGCGCATTAAGCATCTTTCTTGCTTAATGTGCCTGTTATATAAAATGTATGAATTCAGTGTCCTTAACTAGTGTGAAAGACTATATAATCGAAATATCTTTTAGTATATAATATGTATGTAGAAGGAAGAATTAGCTGACAGCTGCAGGAAAATTAAAGCAATTCTCACGAACGAACAAAATTATTCTACAAAAACTGTGCTTCTATTCACAAGTATATTGCACGTAGATGATATTATAATTTTAAGCTCTACTCAAGTGCAACTTGTGGTGTTGTGATAATTCGAGGATGCGCATAAAATGACATCATTTTCCTATAATCTGATTACACGGTTACACCTGAACACATGCCTGTATAATGTCAATTGAGTATATGCACTTGCCCACCTGTTACAGACTGAAGATATAGAAACTTTCTCGGTTAGCGCAGCAGTGTATTTACTCGTACCATTGCGGCATGTGTACCGTCATTAAATGACGGAAATGAACAAATTTTGTTCAAATGGATACATAATCTAATAGTATGAAATTTTGTGCAGGCGAGGACTTCGCGCACATGTCGTCGGCGCTGCTGTACCGCATGCTGAAGAGCAAAACACCGCAGCCGCTGCACGGCGCCGTGCGGCTCATGCGCGAGGACGTCGTGTTCCTGTGCCTTGTCGAGAACCACGCCAACGTGAGTACTGCTCATTTACACAGTGAACGTTATAATGCGAGCACTGTGTGCTCATGTCGTCGGCACTACTGTATGGCATGCTGAAGAGCAAGAAAGCGCATCTACTACATGGAGCTGTGAGGCTCATGCGCGAGGATGTCTTGTTCCTGCGCCTCGTCGAGAACCACGCCAACGTGAGTACTACTGATTTCAGATTGGTTGGCTCATTGGAGAAGAGCCAAGAGAAGAGACTTAATTGGAGTCTTGACCTAACTTAATTGGACCTCCTACAAATACGCCCTATTTATAACAATTGTATTGTGGCTACTTTGGAACCCTTAGGCCGGATAGAATTTCCTCGCATTTGAATTGAATTCAGTGTACTCCTTACCTTAGTTAATTCCTACCTTATATACAATATGAAATCAAACCTTAATTGCTTATTCGTAGCCTTATTCTTGAAATGTAAGGAAATTATTAAAGTAAATAATAATTGTATGCTTATTACACCGGCTACAGTAGCCAAAAACTCTTCATCGGAACGTTTTCCCGGTTGCATTCTTAGCCACTGACTGCGATGCTTTCGGAACCTGATGGGATCCGCTATTAAGAAGACAGGATTCAGGCCGTAAGTATGATTTGGCAATGCCAACACTATAATTTTGTTATGTGTTTAGGGTTCGGGATTTCTCTCTCTCTCTCTTTAAGAAATTCACTATACACGATATAACCTCTTCTATGCGTCCTCTTTTGTGTCGTAATTAACCAAACATTTTCATGCACAGACACTGGTCATTTTGTCGCGAGTCGCGTAAAAGGAAACTTTCACTAATATTTACAGATTTGGCCGTTTTCTCATAAATATTTTTTCATGTTGAAACACTTGAAGTATTGTGTTCTATTCTCTTGATTTTTGTTCATAATCATATCAAAAAAGGGTTCATAAAATATGGTAAAAAAAACAAATTAGCAAGAGGAATGATTTTTTTTTATCAATAACTTACAATAAAGCACGATTTAGAAAGTTCATAATTTCTTACTTACTAAGTTTTGATGATATTTCTTTTTAGAGATATAATGCATATGTGAAAACTAATTAAATAAACTTATTATTATAACTAAATTTGGTAATAAAAATACCAAAAACATATATTAGGAATTTGTTATTTATGTATTAAAATGCGGCACTTATTTTTGAGTAAACAAGAAACAAGTTCTTTAACGATCAAAAGCAGTATAATAGTTCATGCGTGTGAAATTTTTATATAGTATGCTCACAAACTATAGCTCAGAGCACCAAATGTTTATCATATGTGAGACACCTTAACACCATTTTATAACTAGAATTTATTCAGAGACCAGTTTCTTCAATAACTCCTTGTGCCCGAGGAGTTCGCGACGTTGATGATAGCTTACACTGTTAAAAAAATATTCAACATGAGTGTTATGTATGACACACCGTAAAATATGAAATTTTCACTATATCATAGTTTACAAAAAATTGTTGGACGTATAATATAGACGCATATACATACATATTAATATAAGTAACTATGACTAGCAACAATGCGTAACACTAAAGCACCATATACATATGAATGTAGCTTTGCTCTTTGGAATTAAGTATTAGAAATAAACATTTATTTAGGAACTACACAGCATTTGAAATTGTATTGTATTCGAAACAAACTATGAAGATTTGATATGTTGACTTAGTACATGCATATTAAATGAGTTAAGTATTTATGCACCTTATATGATTTTTCATGTGCAGACTGACAAAAATAAGTAAATACTTGCTACAAATGTCCGTCATAAACATCTGAGATCATATACGTTGATCAATTTGTAAGATGTAGAACCAAGTTCAACACTGCCTGTAATTTATTATAGACGGTAGGTGTTCTAAATACTTCTTCTATCCAGTCATGCATACAAATAGGCTAATTTGTAACGAATCCTTTGTGTATGTACTTGCCCACAGCTCGGCCTTCCTTTAAATCCTCTGCTTGCTGTATTACCTCATATTTATTCTAATTTAAGCATACTGAGGTAGCGGCAATATTAAGATTAAATAGTAGATTCATCTTAATACATATAGTTAGTGGAAATCCATAGTTTCTGCCTACCCCTATGGGAAAGAGGCGTGATAATATGTATGTATGTATGTATCTTAATACATACATATAAATATAATTTATAAATGGACACAAATTACATTGGGTCAGATCGTACTTAAATGTTTTCTTCAAGATTGAGGGTTGCGGGAAACCTATCTTTTAAATTGTTTCAATTAATTTTTTACAGTAATTTAGGAAAGTGATTTTCAGACCCATTATGATGCAAAAAAATCATCATCAAAATCAGTTCAAGCCAATATTTTTTAGCAACATTTAAAATAGTTATTAACATGGTCAAATATATGTATATCAGCATTTTTGAGCCAAAATGTTAGTAATTTTGCATTACACGATCATCATAATTAAGCTAGTTATAACAAGTATTGGAGTAAGTCTATCGAGTTTGGCAGCACCGTTGCAGAAGTCTCCGCGGCAGTAGCAGTGCGTGCTGGTGGTCAACCGCTCGCTGTCCTTCTCCTCCTTGCAGCCCTCTTCGTACACCTCGTATATGTGGTTCACGTGCTGCCATCTGCCGTTTATATTTCTCTGGTCTCCGCTTAACGTCTGTGCCGCGCAGCCGCGTTGGTATGTCGTAGTCACTGGAAAAATATTTCAAGCAATCAATACATATTGCTCTTAAGTTTATTATAGCTCATAGGATGATTAATTGGATATATCTAAGAAATGACTATGGCCAGTTTTTTCATCGACACATATAAGTCAATTCTCTAGTCACCAAAGGTTTCTGAGTTGTATTATTTTAACATTCTTCTATTGAATGTCGCAGCGATTTATACTACTTCTATCCCCTTTGAGTGCCTATTATATTTTTTTTGACATAGCTAGATGTTATTATCTAAACGCTCCAACCCGTCTGACCAGCGTGGAGAGTGTAGGCCAAATCCTCTGACGGCTCTGGCTAATACTTGGCTGTGGTAGTACAGAGAAGGTCGTGCTCCTGTAGTGGAGACGAAAAGAGACCTGATGATGATCTAAACGCTTGCCCCTATTGCTTATTTACTTATTAGGGTTGATTGGTAGAGTCGTGTGATCCTGCAGTTCTTAAAATATTAGGAAGTTGCCACAGATCTGTATATTATGGAGTTGCTGTTTTAAATATCATCAATAAACATAAAAGCACCTTCATGACTAGTGAAGAAAACAATACAATTTAAATACCCACTAATTTATGGAGTGAGGTCAGTAGACTACCGCACCTACTGTCTGCCTGTCCTACTAACTTGTTATTAACATAATTAATTTTACTCGTCTGATTTGATCCAATTGTTTATATTCTATTAAATATTTTATGTCACTTAAGGGAATTTAATTGTTCCAATTGTCTTATTTCTCTTTTATGTATAATGAGTTGGGTAATCATTTCTACCAAGTTAACTCAGTCTACCATCTAATAAAAGAATAAGTAAGTAATCAAAAAATATTGCACTAATATTTTTTTCTTTTGTCAATTAAACAAAAAATAAATATATCGCGCATCGCGCTTCAAAAGAAAAAGTTCAGGTGTGACTCGTGACATCAAAGTTAACTCAAAATTCTAGCAAACTGTGACATCACGTAAAATTTGAACGGGCTTTATATTTATTGATTATCTAACAAAAAGGAAAATTATATTTTCTTAGGAAACTAGCCTACTGTAGGCTACTCTTCCAATGTTATTTTTTATCATCGTCGACTTCAATCCTAACTTCCTAACTTAATATTATAAATGCGAAAGTGAGTTTGTTTGTTTGTTACGCTTTCACGCCCTATCTACTAAACCGATCATCATGAAATTTTGTATACACATAGGTTAGGGTACTGATAAAGACATAGGCTATATGTCACGCGGGTGTAACCGCGGGTAACAGCTAGTTCCTATATATAACACACGTTCCGTCATTCCACTATACAAAAAATCTAGCTAGTTCAAAAACATCCTGCTATTGTGCAGAATACTGCTTCTTTAGAAAAATTAATGCATATGCAATTATGCATATTAACGAGTCCATATATATAACTCCATAGTATCCCATTGAGCAGTGAGACCACGTGTGGAGTCTAATGCCGGCATGCAATTCCATTTAGTTATCCAAGATTATTACAATGTTTTAACAATGTCGACTTCATTTCCTAAAACTGAATCTCGTTCCGTCATTTCACTATACAAAAAATCTAGCTAACTCAAAATCATCCTGCTATTGTGCAGAACACTGCTTTGTCAGAGAAATGAAATACATATGCATATTAACAAGTCCATATAATTTCTTAGTATCCCATTGAGCAGTAAGACCACGTGTGGAGTCTGCCGGCATGCAGTTCCATTTAGCACTGCTGGCGGTTCAACAGTTGATAATTTATGCGTCATACGCTGATTCAAGATGCGCATCCGGTATTTCCGATTACATGTTTACATTTTTTATTATTAATTATCTGAATACCGAAGAAGGCGAAAGTGTGGTTTTCTGGTCGTATGAGTTTCTCATCATCTCTCATCATTATAATCGAGAAACTGATGCCAAAACTTCAAGAATTTGTTGAAAACAACGATTTACAGTGCATTTGGTAAAATATTCTCTTATTTTTCGGCTCACACTCGTTTTTTTTTCTAAGATACAGATGGCATGGAAAGAAATGAATTGATTGGATTTGGAGATACCATTATGCCATTTCATCATCATCATCAGGTCTTTCTAGTCTCCACTGCAGGAGCACGACCCTCTCTGTAATACCAGAGCCATATACTAGCCTGAATAGTCAGAGGATTTGGCCTACATGTTGTTATGCCATTTATGTGAATTAAAAAATAGCTTTTTATGAAAAGTTAGCTACTAGCAGATAGTTCCCTTGCATTTGCATTTTCCTCGTAAAATTCCATATTCACCAATTCATGGAATGAATAAATTAGTCAGTGTTCGGACTGTTGATGACCCATTTTCCCTTACAAGTGCAAGTTAAGTGCTCTTTAGCATTCGGCAATAAAGGCGCAGCGTTTGCTATAAAAGTGGCGACACGCATATTATATCCCATAAACGGATTCTTGCGTAAACTTAACTTGATTTTACTTATGTTTATCGTGTGCTAGATTGAGTATAAGATCTTATTTTAGCAAAAATATCATCTAAATTACTTACTTAAAAACACTTTGTTTTTAAGTAAAAAAGCTCGTTAAATAAAAAAAAACAAATAACAAAAAAACTTTAAAATATCCTCTAATCTTAAGGACTTAATGGTAAAAAAGCTCTTTAAAAGCTCGTTACTTTTTTTCGAAATACACACGATACCCGCTTTATTTATGCTATATTAAATCTGTGTCTGTATGTGTGCAGTTTTACGTATCTTAAAAAAATCAACCGTATTTATCCATCTCGAAAAGACGCTTGTAGCTTACAACTAAGAACATTACATTCTGAAAGCTTCTCAAATCTAAATATGAAGCAGGATACGTCAACTCAGCAATCATCATAACCATAATCACAGCCACAGGTAATCTGTTTTTTGTTCGCTATATTTAGCCATTTTTTGTTAAGAATCGCTGATTGATGTGTCTGGCTGGATTAGGCAGCTATTGACTGACGGTCAGGTCATGGGGTCGTTGCCTCCGCTCCATCCACCAGATGAGTACTTCTGCGGCGATATAAACACGTTCCTACTTTATAGCATATTCGTCGCACTCGGTTTATTGTTTCCTCTATTTGCAAAGCTTTGATATGAGTGATTGCAGAATTATGAGTAGGCTGGCAAGTAGGCCGTTTGATGTAGCTTCCCCTCTCTACATTGTTCTATTTTATGCCCTATATCCTTACATTTGCTTCCATTGAGTTGAGATTTGCTCGACATTGCAACCGACATTTTTAAGTTCCAAAGAGGAAGAGTCAACATATTTCTTAATATTTTGAAATAAGTTCATGTCGATATCCTTGTGGAAACATAATAGTATAAATGATTGTTGATGTGACAAGAACGAATGTCTTCTCTATAATAAACAACATTAAAAAAAAACTTTAGATAATTTGGTGGCACGGTAGTGCCCCGCCAAGATGAGACAAGTGCACTACTACGTTGTATTTTTGAATCGTTATAGATTCGGTCTGGATAGTGCTTGCCATTTCGTTACTTGAGTACCTATGGGCAATGAGTGTTAGGTTAGTCCGTGTAGAGTTAGGAGCATGGCTCTTCATAAAATTTGATAACTTTTTTACACGGCAAGCATGATGTGGATATTGTTTCATTTAAAACTAAACGCCCTTAATTCCTATACTATACCTAAATTCGGATTCGTTAGCAGACTAAAATGTCAATTAATCGAGCCGTCAATCTAGGCAATTTACCGTATTAAGCGAACTGGCCAAATTAATGACTCGTTTTGTTCTCTACAGCGCTTATGTCTTTAATGCATAAGTCGACTGACAAATCCAGCAGGCCAGAAACTTGACGTTTTGAAACACGAATGGTGAAGATGATTTGTGTATTTCGTATGCACTTTGTGTGTGAGCATAAATGCATTGGAAGGGAGTTCAGTTGAAGATTAGACAATCTCTACTAGTCTTGGCGTTTCTTTACATGAAAATGTTTTAGTGAGATATAAGTACATTGATATTCTGTTTCAATGTAATATTTTATCGATAGAGATACTTTTATCTCCCGGAATCCAATCTTAAAGGTCGCACCAGTCCTGTTATCCGACACCGAGATAAAATAACAAAGCGCTTTTTCAGTCATTGTAAATATTGTTTCTAGTATTGAGACTATTTGGGAAAGTTTATCTTTGTCCCAGATATCTTTGTCTGTTTATTAATCTCACATTATTTAAGGAATTTATGTCTGTCGTAACTATCTTATAAAGCTGTCTTATAAAATGCCACCTTGATTAAGACATTTGCCTAAAGGCGGTGATCGGTTTAGTTGGTCGGAGTGAAAGTACAGGTTAAAAAAAACAATTATAATATAGGTACTCGCAAGTCCATGATAACCTTTACTACGACTAGAAATAAATTTATGTTGTACAGACTTAACAGACAATACAAATAAACTTTATTCTTCTCTTTGCTTACATAGGTAACTTACTTATTCGTGGGGTTGCCTTGTGTTATACTAGCTGTTACCCGCGGCTTCGCCCGCGTGATATATAGCCTATGTCCTTCTCAGTACCCTAAGCTATGTGTATGCCAAATTTCATGACGATCGGTTTAGTAGATAGGGCGTGAAAGCGTAACAAACACAGTCTGATATCTATGGTAACAAACAAACAAACTCACTTTCGCATTTATAATGTTAGTTAGGATTTGGATTTGGAAAAAATATTAAATTAAGGGGGCACACTAGGCACAGTAGCGACGCCAATCATTTTATTCCTTATACTTTACAAATAGAAAGAAATTCAAGAATGTAAATCATATAAGCCTTAGGAAATAACCTGAAGTATTTTTGGAATCATGTTTTAATATTATGAGAATCAGTCATTAAGAGAAATAGTGATTACCGCCAAAAACGACCGTTTTTGGCGGTAATCTGATTCTCATAATTCTCACTGATTCTGATAATATTAAACATGATTCCAAAAATACTTTAGGTTATTTACTAAAGCTTATATGATTTACATTCTTGAATTTCTTTCTATTTGTAAAGTATTAGGAATAAAATGATTGGCGTCGCTACTGTACCTAGTGTGCGGCCTTAAACGTGAAAACAAGGGGAAATTAAAACATTGTTTTTTTTTTTACATAATATCACATTGCTCTGGTTTCTACTTTAGGTCTAGGGTTGTATGCGTATTAGGCTTTTTCCAGCCATGGACTAATTGCGCTTCATGTACATATAAGAGAACAACGGCTGATATGTATGACTCAGCTAAACTTTTGCTTGCTTAAATTAATGTAGCTAATAATTGCCGTTACATGTAACTTACCCCCATTTCCAAAGTCATAGTCGACTTGCACTTTAAAGCACATGGTGGACGAGTCACAGTCTATGATGTACATGCTGCTTTGGTCGAACTTCTCGCACGGCTTGGTGTATCTGATGTCTTGGTAGTTGGATGTCAAGGGCTCGCAAAAGTAGCACTTCAGCGCTTCTGACGCTGGAAAATTATAGGTACCAGTTTTAAGAAAATATAAGAAATAGACAACTAGACATTTTTATAAAAATCATTTGAATTTTTTTATAATTAAAATTGATAGTGTTTCCCTTATATCCCTGTTTGAAACGTTACATCCAAGTGAGACTCATTTAAATGTAATGTCTACTAGTCTGAAAATTAAATTGCAGTTTAGTATCTATCGCTTCGCATTTTTTTAAAATAAGTACGTATATCTAATGTTTTTTTTTTTGGTAATTCTGCTATTCGGAGTGATAACAAAACTGTGTTCGGACAATCCCAACGTTGTATTATTTATATTATAGATTTTCCCGGAAAATACCAGTATACTAATTATTTTTGCGTATTCTCTTAGTTTTCCTGTTGTTTCTATTTACGGCCTTTATTATTTACTGTCCTGTCATACATATTAGGTGTCTATCGAGTAGCCATGTTACTAATGCACAGTGCACACACACATCAACAGTAACTATATGCTGCGAGCCCTTTACTTCTTGTACTATTATGTATTCTGTGCCTTTACTAAGGCATGCGGCTTACGTCGACACGCAAGCACCTGTGGTATTGTTTTGAAAACGTTCGATCATAAAACAATGTGCGTGACATACGTACTTGACGCTCTCCAATTCGACTTCCCAAATACAAAGAGTGGGTAGTAACGAAAATAGCGCTGCAGTGACATATATAAGCCCACATACCAAATACTTTTATATAAGCTTTGTGACAAAGAATTAAGCGGCTTGTTTGTGAATCAGTCAGACTATACCCGGGAGAATGGTCTTATTAACAATGGGCAATAAATATTAATTAATCTGAAATTCTAGAGACATTTTATTTCAAGAAATTGAAACATAAAAATTTGCCATTACTCCATTAAACTTGTTTGTAGTCGGACTGTCTGTAACTAGAGGCATGAGCTAATGCCTCTTATCTCTTAGTGGATTTAACAGACTGATACTAAGATCTTAATTTTCAAGTTTCTGTTAGATAGAACCGAATAATATAATGTGCCAGAATTTGTAAAAAAAGAATTCTTATTATTCTTGACATTTTGTTGGATTTGAGTGTTCGTGGAAGTATTTTGTCACTTGTGAACTTTTACCACTTTTATATACTTTTACTAGATATTGTAACTGTTGTGATTACAACTATGGCTTAATTAATAAGATGCATGTAAATAACTCGTATTCCAGTAAGGGATTCAAATTGGCTAAGGATACAACATAACCTATCTAGTATTTTACTAAGCTCATATTATGAGTAAAGTTGTATATTATTTACAAACTACAGTCCACATAAAAATGTATATTATTTACAAACTACAGTCCACATAAAAATGATATGGTTACACCGTCGACTTTGTATCTTTTATTTGTATCAATTTATGAAATAGACATCTCTTAAATTTTATAATCATTAAAATTGTCGAATATTGTACTTTACCAAACTCCTAGCCATTTTACCTAATCTATCAGCTTGTTCTATGATTTCGATCTGGTAATACGTTAAAAGACCTTTTGGTTTAGTGGTCTTTCAAGTTGTAAAGCTCAGATTGTCGTAACGAAAGGTTGTGAAATTCTCTTTGAACCCAAATCAAAGTTCAAGGATTTCAATACGTGTTTTTCTATTAATAATAAAGCGTATGTAAGCAGGAGATTATCGCTCAAATCAGTTAATAACTATTGATTTTATTTCACAAGTTATTGTTTAAATATGCAGTCTGATATGGTTAACCTTCATTACGCCCACAATACGATGATAATATAAAATGTTGGGCCATATGTTAATAATTTTCGATGTTATTAACTAAATGTACCTATTTATCGCTTATATTCAAATGTTTTAAATGAATAAGTATTTTTCTACAAAAATAATTTTTAAAAATGTATTGTATTCAAATTATTTTGAATATTACATTCCAAGTTTATCTTAATTTTTTGTTTTAGTTTAATTTTTCTTTAAAAAAAACAAGGTGTTTGACGAAATATGTCAAGGAAAACATGAGTTGTATGTTTAGATTGCAAACCACTTGCCTGATCGGTGCATTGTAACGATAAACAGTTATTTATAAAACGTGTTGAATATAAAATATTATTACAGGAGCCACTTACCACTGCAAAACAACGTTAACGCCAAGAAAAACAAAGATATATCCATATTATTAATAAAACTCCACTTAAAATTCCTTGGAGGACCTATCAAAAAAATTATTCACTTCGTAAAAACGAACTAACGTAAATAAAATAAACATTTGCGGCTAATTATCCGTTACGAGTCCGCGGTGTTGCGTACATGTGCCGCACGAAACTGAAACCGATCGGCTACCCCGCTCGGCTGTGATTCACAGGAAGGAAGCTCAGTGGCGAAACGGTACATGTCCGAATACCGAATAAATAAGGCTCTACCGTTCGGGCAGTGAGCTGAATCACGTGGCCCAAGCTGGCGCCGGCGCGAGACTAACCAACTTTTGACGGCTGGCCGCGTGACGCTTTTGTTTTCAGTGATGGCGACTTGTCCTGCGAATTTGTGACATTCCTGACCTACTAATTAGTAAAGACCATCAAAGGTGAACCTTTAGTATTAGCAAACAATTTTCAAGGGCGTCTTACATTGCATGCGTGTTTGCCATATGTTTTTAATTGATATATGTACTTAAATGTACATTTACATCAATTTGTACTTATCCATATGGACACAATAAAGACACCGTTATTATTATTCGCACTAGTTAGTTATAGGGCGTGTACGACGTACATTTAATTACTTGTCTCTTTATATATTAGTGATGTTGCTTCTATCGTCGATCATCAAACATCTCTCTCTGATGGAATATCAGCATTCAACCATTTTAAGCTGTTTATACCAAAAATGTTTAATTCTTCTTATTTAGAAAAAAGAATGCCTATCAGAGTATCCATGACTAAATACATTCACGAATGTTTTTTTGATTAATCATCTGGAAAACGAAACATTAATCGAATCTTCTCTAATCTTGCAAGAAAATTGAGCTATTTTGAGGATATCTATCAACTAAGACGTGTTTATTTACTTTAAATATCTACACTTCAGCTTTATCTGCTTTTAAATAACATAGGTGGTTAAATATAAAAAAAGTTCAATTAAAAATTAATTATGGGCAAAAAATCACTCAAAACATTTATACATATGAGTATGTGTGTGGGATACTAAAAAAAAGTAATACCTATAAACGCGTGTCCCACACACACACACACACACACACACACACACACACACACACACACACACCCAAACACACACCCACACACAAACACACAAACACACACACACACACACACACACACACACACAAACACAGTTTACATATAACCTATTAGATATTATGTCAACTATAGTGTGGCAATTAATAATTAGGTAAAGTAAGACAGAGGTTGTAATTGGCTGGCAATGTTTTCCTTGTATGCAAAATAGGAATGTTTTATACAACAGAAATTGGAGTAGCAACGCAAAGCGTGCCGAACATATTATTTGCCATTCCCAAAAGAAAATAATTTTATGTAGTAGCAGCAACATCACACCATGGGCACCACAAACATAAGAGTCCAGTCTTACAAGACGTACCGTTACGCCTGAATGAAATCGCGGTCCAGTAACCAATTTTTAAAATATTTTCTCTACTCTCCTAGATATTGTTAGACTTACCTATATAAATAATAAATACATTTCATAAAGGTTATAACACTGAAGCCTTTATTATTTCATGATTTTTTAAATCAGCATAATAGTTTAAGGTACTATAATGATGACTTATCTAACCGCCAATGGTGATGCATAACGATGAAAATTTCACGCAACTCCGTCCCCTTAATTCACAGTCTATCTCTGCTATTCTGTTGAACAGTGGGCCACAAAGAAAAGTATATTATCCCCTACTGTTGGTACTATTATACGAGTATTATTGGTGGTATACTTTTCTGGCCCACTGTACATATAAACTGATCAACGTCCACCACGTAGATATTACATGCAGAAGTAACAAACATGATTCACGTATTAGTAGAATTTTATAACTAAAGAGGCTGGCAGAAATATAACTACTTAGTCATACATATACAACCTTGTCTACAATAGTATTCTCTTGTATTCAAAAAAGCTGCAGAGTAAATCTAGAATCATGTATCTCGATTTTACGCTACTAGAAAACGACGTCTCATCGCCACCATCCATTAGCCGACGCCATTATAGGTCAATGTTACTAATGGACACCAAATGGTTTGTCGTTACGTCCAATAACAAAATGACTAAATTAAATTATGTTGTTTCGCACAGTGGTGTTATTGTGAAATGTCATGATATCGGCCTCAACTGACATCCTTTTAGCACGACGATAAAAATTGATGACAATGTTTACAGAATAGGTTTGCCCTACAAAAGGTTGATATCGAAACCACTTGCTTTAAAGTGTCGATAAAATTGCGCGATCTTGAATACGTACTTTATAATTTAAGATATTTTTAACAAAAAACAAAAACCGACTTCAACCCTATCAATTTTTTATATAACTTTTTAATAAGCATAAGAAAATAATGAAAATAAGCGTAATCCGAACGGCATACGTGTAAACATTTTTTTGGTTTTTGTGTAGTTTTCAAAAAGCACTTGACACATTTCGATTAAAATTTAATGGGACCATCTGTAAAGTATTACCTATCGGGTAACATACCTAAAAAGAATATTACGACGAATTGTAAAGCTACTCCTTTTTTTGAAGTCGGTTAATAAATTAAAATATCGGCCGGATTTCGTAGTTGCACGTCATTTTATAAGTTGATCGACTATAACCCTTTTGACTTGTGAACCCAACGCTGTGATCGTTTTCCTTCTAGCTTTAATAAATATGCTACTGCCCTGAAGTTTTTCACGTATCCATAAACAACCATTTAAGTTGCAAAAGGGAGGGGAAGACACTTGACTCCAACAAAAATTCTTCTTCTGTTTTATATTATGGCTTCCACCGAAATTTCAGTGATCCTGCCAATGTCCAGTATAAAGAGATACTAAGTATCGGTGTTGTACGGTAAAGTTTTTCCAAGTAGCATCAAAGATGGCGTATGTTCTTTGATGCCTCGTGGGAGTGTCTGGCGACAAATCTATACGAGTCCAATTATCAGTCCACTTCAACTATTTCACAAATTGTTCATGTGCACGAGCATTTATAACACCAAACTACACCAATTTCATATTATAAAGCCCACTAAAATCAATTTGCAAAATTGTCTACGGCAAACTTCAACTGTGCCCCTTGACTTCTCACCACAAAACTCCTATCAAAAATTAGCATTTTGACGTTTATTTTATTATTGTTTGTTTTTTTTATTCAAACAAAAACAAACTTATATCATAAACAGTTCCCATAATCGCAAAATCATGTTAAGACACCGACAATATTTTTTCAAGACCTATTCAACGACACACTAAAACAAGGGAAAAGTACTCGTACCCTCAATTTACATGTATGGGCGGAAAAAATATTATTTACAAAATTTTATTTCACCTCTTTGTCGGCATGATCAATATACAGGCAGATAGTTAACATTATAAAAAATCACAATTAAAACAAATATAAATATTAAACCAACTTTCGATATAAATTTCCTTATTTGCTCGAATGTGGGAATACAGATGTTACATTTTCATTAGTTCCGTCACAGTTCCCTCTGGCAAAGCATGCAAATATTTACAATTACTACTATATTTATTTTCTAGTCAAATCCATTTACTATTAAATTCCATAATAATACAGCTTCACAATTTGTCAATAATTCCAATAAATTCCTTGGTTGCGGTATAAAAATTTGACTGAAGTAACCAAGATTTCAGAATTTTAGGGTTCGGTAGCCGAAAGCAAAAAACGAAACCCTTAAAGATTCGTCATATCTGTGTCTGTCAGTATATGCTGTGTGTCACAGCCATTATATTCTGAAACCATTGAGACTACACAGTTGAAACTTGGTAAGAAGATGTAACTTGAGAACGGCTTTACAATTTTTATGCAGAAATAAAATAAATAAATGATTGACGCGGGCTACCCAATACCCATATATAGAATTTAAACTAAAAAAGTTTTTCACCAAACATATACGTACGGGGTCTATAGATAGATCTTTAAAAATGACGTCGAGATTTCTAAATTTATTTTTTTAGTCTAAAGTTTCAAAGATAGTCACTTTATATATTATACAAAATAAGACAATGTAAAATCTAAAAAATAAAATATATGCTCTAGATCTCGATGAACAATTTCAACGAAAACTGGTTTGGACGAGATAATAATTGATAGTTTTTGAGATATACTACTTTTACATAAACCGCAAAAATAGCTTTGTCATTCATACAAACGACAATTAATAAATTAATGTGACAAATAAGTTAAGTAACCTATATTAATAAACTTTTTGAATTTGAAGTACATAAGGATTATTTCTCTTATTATTAATATTAATTGGGTCTTGTTGAGACACATTAAGGGCCACTGGTAGGGGTAGGTATGGAGGGCAGTAAATAACACCAAATCTAAATCCTCTGACTGCCCTGGCTGATAGGGTTCTGGTAGTACAGAGAGGGTCGTGCTCCTGCAGTAGAGACCAAAAAAGACCTGATGATAATGATGATGAAATAACACCTAGTATATTTTTAAATAAATATTTACAAACATGCATTGCACGAGTCTTCTTATTATCCCAGCACTATTATAGATAATGACTTAAGTAGTTTATTTCAATGAATTTTGAAGCATACTAAAATGTATTAAACTGGACATACAAAAACATAGTGTTTATATATTTAACAAAATGGTTTTACTCAATTTTAGTCGGAACGAACAAAAATATACGTAGTAAATAATTCTTTAATTTTGTCGAAACAAACTTTGTTGCTTATAACTAATCATTAACAACCTCTGATTTTACCTATAACTTATTATATGGTACTTTGGACATGAATATTTTTAAGGGTTCTGTCTGTCACAGAGTTGTGCATCTTTTGAATCGTAATAGGTCGAGACTAAATTCGCCCCAAAGTATATACTGCCGCTATAACAGTAAATAATAAAAATAAATTTAAGGGATACAAGAAACGTGAATTTGAGTTTTTTTTTTATTAAATTTTGTAGAACCACGACACCCTTTCTGTGAGAGTGCGACTTGCTTGGTTGTTTTTTTTTTTTTTTAAATCCACCTGCAGGCCTATTTGCTAACTTTTGACAGCTACACTGTATATCGCTTTGATGGTTACTTCAACAACCATTACGGTTTATATATATATCTAAAATAAAAATAGTCAATCATACGAAAGCCGTAATTGATGTTGAAATGACTATCAAAACGTTGTATTGACTATCAAAACGTTGTACACCGTAGCTGTCAAAAGTTAGCCAATAGGCCTACTGGAAGTCATTACCAGACGTAATAGAAACAACAATGTTTTTTACGTCTGCACAATGACTTGTCCTGGACATATAAGTATTAAACAATAATTCTTATAAATATTCTTAATTAATGTATGTAACTGTTAATTTAACGATCACAGTTCTGGAATGTTCCAAAATGTTCAATATTATCCATTGTCTTATAAAATACACACCTATTTAGATATATCTTTAACGATTTTCATTATTTTAAAATACGCTAAGCATAGAAGTTCTTATTCCTCTTAGAGGATGGCGTATCACAATTTAATAATATCACTCTCTTTAAATGTAATTATTTCAATATACATACTATTTACAACGTCAAATTAGTTAAAAAATATCACTCAAACGTCTGTTCATCAAATAGGTACATGGTATTATTTTATCTATAGGAATGGTAACGAGAAATTCTAATTGACAAACATTAGATTAGAGTAACATGGATACCACACATCCTGAGTCCCGAACTCCATGGCAAGCGAAAATTTGTGTATTGCATGCAGGAGATCTCGGTAGACAAGCTCTGTGATAACCATTTGTCCCAAAACGCGTAGGACCACAGATTATGTGATAAACGCTTTGTTATAAAAAGGCAGAGAACGTGTTTATTTACACTCACCCTGTAGTGTATTTATGTGGCCAATAAATTATAGAGGATCCCATTACAAACCTTACAATGGTTATAAATAAATAAATAAATAAATATATACGGACAAATCACACAGATTGAGCTAGCCCCAAAGTAAGTTCTTAAGAAAGACTTGTGTTATGGGATACTAACTCAACGATACTATATTTTATAACAAATACATATACAGATAAACATCCAAGACCCAGGTCAATCTGAAAAAGATCGTTTTCCATCATGACCTGACCGGGGATCGAACCCGGGACCCCCGTGTCGCAGGCTGGCGTGTTGACCGCTGCGCCACGGAGCTCGTCCAGGTTGTATGTATGAAACAGATAAGCTGAAACTATTTTAACACTTGATTCAGTCAGTCCACAATCATGGATATCAAGTTGGTCTACTTTCCGCTAGGAACATCCTTCCCTTTACAATGAGCAATGAAGTGATCAGATCTGTACAAAAGTAATTGTTTTTAGTTGTTTACTGTATGTTCCATATGGAAAGCTGATTAGACAGATCATTAAGAAATTAATTCATTCTTCTTCTTTACTGTATTTAATTTAGATGTTGTGAAGGAATGAAATTTTATCTCTTTAGAATGGGTACCTTAGACATCTGTAGTTAAAACGGTTGGAAGTACGGTCTAGCAAAATTGTTAGACCGTTAAAATTGATGGTTGGGCAAATAGATATATGCTTATATCAATTCAGCATAATAATCTAAACCTATCTATTAAAAAGTTCTCAGTCCATCTTGGACCTTTGATGTATAGCAGTACGTCTTAATCCTTTTGACATTGCGCATGTTTGAAGGTCTATCTGAGGCTGTTGATGTACTTCATCAGGTTGAAGACGACTATGACGCCCATGATGTCCGTGTACCCCTCGTGGTTAGAGTTGGCTGACGTGTTGCACAAATTGTTGCGGCAGTAGCAATACCTGGAATTAAAAAAAAGAGAATTTATTTTATGTATTTGACGAGCTCCGTGGCGCAGCGATCAACACGAGCCTGTGAGACGGATGGTCCCAGGTTCGATCCCCGGTCAGGTCACGATGGAAAATGATCTTATTTTGATTGACCTGGGTCTTGGATGTTTATCTATATATGTATTTGTTATAAATTATAGTATCGTTGAGTTAGTATCCCATAACACAAGTCTTACTTAAGAACTTACTTTGGTGCTAGCGCAATCTGTGTGATTTTTTCGTTTATATTTATTTATTTAATCGTAAAGCCTTTTATAGTGACATCACTTGGATGTTACTTGTATTTGAGCGGTTGTTCCGCGTTTATACACAACCAGCAACCAACCAGGGTACAAATAATAAAAGCGAACTAATATGTGTTGTGTACCCTCTTTGCATAGTCATGTGTGTGTGTGTGTGTGATTTAAATTTAGGATCTAAATTAGAATCTTTTTCTGGCTTTCGATTGAGCTGAAATGTTACATACTATGTAAGTTAGATAATAGTACAATATAATATAACTATAATGGAGTCAATCAGCTATTCTGATGATGGAGCTGGAACTCCTAAATTAAACAAGAAATACCTATTATTTTCTAGTTTAGTTGATTTATCTTGGAAAGCACTATACAGTAAGAGTATGTTCATAATATTGCATAGAGTCAATAGTCAATAGTCTAACTTATATAATACCACTCTGTTATAAGCGTATCAGTCAATGATACTGGAGGAACTTAATTTTCCTATTAAATTGTTTAAAGTCGCTCACTGAAGTCAATTTGGATTTTCTTATAGACAAAAATCATATTACCCGTCTAAAATAAGCTTACGTTTTCTGCAGGGATTTAATTGAGATCAAATTAAATAAAATTAAGGTATTGTATTTCATAGAGACATAGAGATAAAAAGCTATTATATATTAGAAAGCACGTCAACACGCACTGGACCAGCGCAGCGGAGCATGGTCCACACCCCCCATTAATGGATGAAAATGGGGGAGACCTTTGCCCAGCAGTGGGACAGCATAGGTTAGTTAAAAAAAAATTAAAAAGGTACATGTAGTATAGATAGCCGATAGAGCTTACAAAGCTTTATTGTGTAGAAACGCGATAAACATGTGTGGTCGTTAGCTTTAGTAATTTAATTAATTAGTATTGTAGGTACCTGGCAATATTACTAGAAATTGCACGCCGTAAGATTGCAAATTCGTGTCATCGTCATAAAATATACCAACTAGTAGTTATTGTACATACATACAACAGTGAGTAGTTTTAAAAGTTTGAAGGCAGTAAATACCTAAAGGTATTGGTTGGTTACACAGAGATGTAAATATTCTGATATCTATGGTTGGTTATCATGAATAAAATGTAAAGGGCATGTTTAGCTTATCAACACTTTTTGTTATTTTACCTAATCTACATAAAATAATACAAATTTAACTTTGAGAAACCCAAGTAAATTTTGCACAGGCAGTCGGAGTGGAAGGACAGGTGAAATAGTGCTACAAGGATTCATAAAGATTATTTTACCTATTGAAGGACGTCGTCCGCTCTCCCTTGTCATCAACGTTTTGACAGCCTTCCTGGTAGGGCTCCAGGACCTCCATCTTCGGAGACCACTGCCCGTTGTGGTAGTCGTGGTACTCGTGCTTCTGCTGTGCGCAATCTCGAAGCACGTTCGTGATTGTCTCTGTAATAACACATGATATAATATTAACAAGATCACATAATTATGTACTTCTTGTTATCTAAGAAAGTGAATATCACGAAACTAATTTCTAATACTTACGTATTTCTTAGATCCACAACAAACAACAACCCTCATTTTCCTATTCAAAATGGATAAGAAAAATGGTTTGGTTGAAAAACCTTTCTCTACCTATGTTTAATTTCAATAAAAGTAAATATAACAAACAAATAGTTCGATTCATTATTTCATTATCTAGTTCTCAATGTCTTCTCTTTAATAGTAATCTTTAAAATTAATTAACAATAGTCAAGAGTTCTATCGATTATAAGTAACAAACATTCAGAAAGATTCATTTTGCCCGAGTAAACATGAGTACACGTCACGTTTGTAAACAGGTTCATTTATGGGCTGGTAGGTATGCAATATTATGATGATATTGAAACAGTGACTCACTAAATTGCCTGTTTAGTATTTAACTATTTACTGATCTTATGTGTACGATTTATTTTCTGTTAGAATCAGCTCAGATGTGTGCAAAAATGAGTCACATATTATTGAACATCTATTGTAATTGGAATGAGGATGGGATGTGGATGAATGCCGTCTAGAAAACTGGAAGGGATATGAATGCCAGCCTGTTTATAATTTGTACTTCTAACTGAACAAACTTATAATAAATAAATATTGATTTTATTTACGATTTGAAATAGTCTCAGATTGCGAATCGATTTGCGCTTGGAAAACTGTAATATTCGTATGTCCACCTCATTTATAGATTTCCAGGTAGTTTTGTCTATCTATCTATATCTGTTTCTATAGCTCTCTTCGTCTATCTTGCTATATGATTTCTATATTACAAGTGTAGCACATACATGTAGCATCCTGGAAATTACCAGATGCAACAGACGGTTCTTATTGTCATTGTTCGTAGTAGTTTCTATAGTTATTGTTAAATAGAATACAAGTAAAGATAAAAGCCCCTGCGCGGGAACTTTCCAAAATGTCCGCTTTTTATGATGGCAATAGACCATGTGCTCGAGCGGCCGTTTGAAGGCATTGTTGGCTGCAGTTGGCCGAAGGCCTTCCCATTAGTAATAGTCTTAGGCTATTGTTTATAATACTTTTAAGGTGGTGGGTTTTATGTTATTGATATTTTGCCGGGGCTGTGTGGCCCGAGAAATGTAACTAGTTAAGTTAGTATTAGAACGGACTGCAAAGAGTACGGACATATCAAATAGTAAGATTGTTTTAAGTCGTAGCTCTGTCCGTGGTACTCCGGGTGGCTCGCGGAGTCACTCGTTAATAAGTAATTTGTAGTGTGTGTATGAATAAAGATCAATTAGAAGAACAACACGTTTATATTTGCTGCAATCCCGTGTAGTTTGGATAAACCACCATTGAGCTAAATTATCCAATACTACATATTTTGGGGGCTCGTCCGGGATTGAAGATCATTGTTAGCGGGATTGTTGCAGTCAACGTGGTTGTGAGTGCTTCGTGGAAAATGTCCGGTCTAGTCAAAGCAATCCGCAGTAGTTACGGCAAGTGTGCGTGAAGTAAGCGAACAACAATGGGAGGTGTTACTGACGTTGCGGGGCGTGTGAAGGCGCTAGAGTTGGGAGAGGACCAGCTTGCGCATATGAACGTTGCTGAGCTCAGAGAGGAGCTCAGGCGACGGCGTCTCCGGGCAACGGGCGGGAAGCACGAGTTGTTGGTTCGGCTGAAGACGGCATTGCGCGTTCAACGAAAACGACTGTTTGACGACGACGACGAGGAAGAAAGCGAAGAGGAAAGTGACAGTAGCAGCAATGAAGAGGATCGAGGTATACGCGTTGTTAGTCATCGTGGATGTAACAAGATTCAACGTGTGTTATCCCATTCATTTGATATACATAAATATTTAAAAATCTTTAGTGATGATCGCGATGATTTTCAACAGTGGCTACAAAATTTTGAGGAAATGGCCTTACTATGGAACTGGGAAGAGTGCTATAAAGTACTTTATTGCAGGTTATTGCTAGCAGGAGAAGCAAAGGCTTTTGTAGATTATATGAGATGCTATAGGTGGGAAATTTTAAAAGAAACTTTGGTTAAAGAATTTGGGACAAAAGATGAAGGTACAGAATTTTATATTGAAGAAGATAACATTAAATTAAAGAAAAAATCTATATTGAAGCAAAAAAACAAATTTTCGCCATCTGTAAAGCCAACGGCGAAGTCTTGCGTCAAAATTAGTGAAAATAATAATAAAAGTGCAGTGTGTGTGTGCTCTAAAACGGCAAAAAGTAATTGTGAGTGTAACAAAGAGGGACACATATCGTCTAAGTGTCAAATCAAACCAAACAACGTGTGTGTGGCATCGCAATCTGCGAGGCGCAGAGGGCGCAAATATCAAGTAGACGTTACAATTAGAGACACTAAGATCGTAGCTTTAGTGGATACAGGAAGTGATTTAACTTTAATGTGCAAAAGCGTGTATGAGCAGTTGGGAGCACCACTACTTGAAAGTAAGCCGGTATGTGTTGTCGGTCTTGGGTCTATCGTTAAGAAGAGTATTGGGTCTTTCTCTACTCATATGAATATTGACAATGATAGTTTTGATGTTGAATTTCATGTGGTCCCTGATGCTATATTAAAACGTCCCGTCACACTGGGGAATGACTTTTTAGATCATGTTGAGTCAACTGTCCGCGGTGGTCAAGCAGTGATCAAGTCAGTGCCGCAAGATGAAGATGACATTCCATACATTTTTCAACTAAATACAGTTACCGAGGGGAAAGAACTTGACCTGTCGCATATTCAATCGCCACAGGTAAGTACTGATTTAAAAGTGAGTGAATCGAATGAATCGGTTAGTGTTAGCTCAGTAAAAGAATGTAAAAAAGATCCTATCGAAAATTGTGATGAGAAACACAAACCAAATTCGGAGGATAATAAAATTCGCGGTGTAATTATTAATAAAGATATTTCACATGGGGTGTATCTTACACAAGAAAGTGGTAAATTGTATACCAAATTAGAGAATATAGCACAACTTAACTCAATGGTCAAGGAAAATAATTATTCGAAGAAAAATCTTTTTAGATCAGCAAAATTCGTTACTTTACGAACTCGGATTTTGGCTCCTTCAGAGCAAAGAGAGGTAAATGATTTATTGAATTTATTAAAAGAAAACTTCACTTGGCAATTTAAATGGAAATGTGAACAAACGAAAGATATGTTTAATGATGTGAAAATGTTGTATGATAATTTTATGAAGGTATGTAATAACCAGCTTGAATTAGATTTTATGAATAAAAATAATCAGAGATGTATTGTAAGGATGTCCGAAGCGGATAATTGTTATCGTAAAATAGAATTAAAATCTCCTATATTGTTAAGGTCTAGAATTTCCTTGTTAGATTTTAAAATGGTAAAATTTCATAGCTTCAAGAAGACGTTGAGAAGGAAAAAGTTGTATTGTAAGGTACTTTTGGATAAGGTGAAATTTAAAGTCATTTGTAAGTATAAGTTGGGCAGGCGTCGCAAGAAGAGACGTGCTTTAACTTCTCAGTCATGGAAGGCAGGTAGATGCCCAAAAAAGAAAGGACATTTGAGGGCAAATGTCATTCAGGACGGCCGAATGTAGCATCCTGGAAATTACCAGATGCAACAGACGGTTCTTATTGTCATTGTTCGTAGTAGTTTCTATAGTTATTGTTAAATAGAATACAAGTAAAGATAAAAGCCCCTGCGCGGGAACTTTCCAAAATGTCCGCTTTTTATGATGGCAATAGACCATGTGCTCGAGCGGCCGTTTGAAGGCATTGTTGGCTGCAGTTGGCCGAAGGCCTTCCCATTAGTAATAGTCTTAGGCTATTGTTTATAATACTTTTAAGGTGGTGGGTTTTATGTTATTGATATTTTGCCGGGGCTGTGTGGCCCGAGAAATGTAACTAGTTAAGTTAGTATTAGAACGGACTGCAAAGAGTACGGACATATCAAATAGTAAGATTGTTTTAAGTCGTAGCTCTGTCCGTGGTACTCCGGGTGGCTCGCGGAGTCACTCGTTAATAAGTAATTTGTAGTGTGTGTATGAATAAAGATCAATTAGAAGAACAACACGTTTATATTTGCTGCAATCCCGTGTAGTTTGGATAAACCACCATTGAGCTAAATTATCCAATACTACATACATAACATTTGGGTACTTCTGCAATTAGATTTTGTTCCTCCAGTGTGTGGCAACTCTATACCTATAATAATTTGGGTACTTACGGCCAGTCAGTATGTCCAGATGGAACTCCTGCTTCATGCACATCGTGGAGTAGGGACAGTCCACGATGAACTTATCCGAGTAGTCGAAGTGTGCGCAGAGGTTCTTGGTGGTGTTGTACGTCTGCCCGGGCGGCGGGTTGATGTGGCACTGGTAACATTGCAGGGACGATACCCCTGGAAGAAAAAAACAATTACATACTTTACAGTTGTATGAAAATACACATGAGCGCTTTAGCGGATTGAAGCGCATGCGGATTTTGCGATTCGGCCCGTCGTAATTTGCGCGTATTTTCAAGCGTATGTTCTGGGGCTTATTAATTTAATATTGAAAGATTTAAATTTCAAAATAAAATAAAACATTTACATATAATTTTTGTGCCTTGGTAATAAAAATAAAATAAAGTTCTGAAAATGGCTCGACCTCGAGAATTCCAGAGTTAACGCTCCGCGTTGTGAGTTTGTGAGGCATGCTACTAAGTAAAACTTAAAATATTATGAACGAATTTGTACTTAGTATAACAAAATTAGTTACGTGAGCACTTACACTAACGTAGCAGTGCCAAAGATTCTAATATAATGCCAACATTTAGACAAAGTTATTTTTTTTCATACCTACTTAAAATACTGCTACAGTGCTTTCGATCTTTCAATATCAAACCATTTTAAAGAACTAGCAATGCACAACACGATTCTTTTCAACCGACGAAAAAACAGATAGGGTTCTCAAGTCGACGCGTATATTTTTGAAACTCTACCAGAATTTATTTGCGGTAAATACCTAGGTACGTAGGTATTTGGTTATACACAGTTATCACAGTGTGATGCAAGAGGGTATGGTTGACATAAAAAATAAATCATTAGTTTCGCCGTGTTTTGGATTCATCCACTTTAATGTTCAATTCAAATACTTCACGTATTCTTTTAAATTCGTTTGATATGCTGACAGTCCTATTTACGTATACCTATAAGGTAGTGATTAGGTACATTCTTAATCATGCATACAAATGCAACAAAAGTCTGGTCACTAACCATTATATTTTACCTATGTGGACTGTAAAAATAAAAAAAGATCCAACAAAATGTAAAGTATTTTAAGACTATACATATTCTACACCTGACATATAATAGGATTTATGAATACCATGCTAAACTCTTCAAGACACTTCTTATTTATCATAAACAACCTGAATCATTATCTATTAAATAATACAATATTCGGTGGTAAATCATCATCGGACCACCCTTATACTCTACTTGAATATCTATGTATCAAATAGTATATGCGCTTTATTGGGGAACCAAATCACTAAACATTTTGATCACGAACACTACTTTGGCATTAATGTCATTGAACTTTGAGAATTCACGGATATCTCACACCAACAACAAAAAAGTTCGCGTATTTTAATTAGAACATATGGCTGTTTTGTTAGTTTTTAGAGTTCCGTAGTAAACTAGGAACCCTTATAGTTTCGCCATGTCTGTCTATCTGTCTGTCTGTCCGTCCGCGGTTTTACTCAGAGACAAGTACTAAGAACGCTGTAATTTGGTATGGGTATGTATATTAATCATGGCAAAAAAGTGGTAAACTAGGAACCCTTATAGTTTCGCCATGTCTGTCTGTCTGTCCGTCCGCGGTTTTACTCAGAGACTATAAGTACTAGAAAGCTGTAATTTGGTATGGGTATGTATATTAATCATGGCAAAAAAGTGGTAGAAAAAAATCTTTAAAAAAAATTTTTACATGTAAAGTGGGGGAGTATTTTTTTTTCTCTACTTACCCATCGTGTGGGGTATCGTTAAAAAGGTCTTATCTACTGAACCGATCATCATGAAATTTTGTATTCACCTAGATTAGGGTACAGAGAAGGACATAGACTGTATATCACGCGGGCGAAGCCGCGGGTAACAGCAACGGTTATGAATAAAAAGTGATTACTACTCTCTTTCATATTCAAAAGCCTATATAAAAATGCATTGTTGTTACTTATATATTCGGAACCGATGTTACTTTGAAAATTGGTATCAGTACTAAGATAGCTTGCACCCTGACCGACATGCTTATATGACCTTAGGTGGTACACGCAATAATCATGAGCACAGCCACTAACAGAAGCTTGTTACAAGAACTTACAGAACCTCATAATAACCGCGGGTCAATGATTCATTTACGTCAAACAATATAAAAATGTATGCAGATACAGTATGTGAGTCATAGACTGTTGTTGAATCGCCGACTCCCACGCAGGTTTGCAATGAATTTGCCAGTGAATGGTCGTTCTTGGAACCAAACTTTGTCCTCTTTGTTTATTGGACATTCATGACGGTTCCCTATCCCAGCAGGCAGAATAAGTAATTTTATTCCATCGGGACCGTAATCAACTCGTAGCGTGGTGCCAGTTACCGGAAACCTAAGTAAAATTAGTTATTCTGCCTGCCGGGTAACGGAATCGTAATAATAATAAAAAATGTTCAAGCTAAAAACAGTTTTAAAAGTAATAATGAAAGAAGACAACTAAGTAATTGAATCAAAAATATAACCTTTAAGTATATACCTAAGTACTTTTGCCGTGTGGTTCCGGGCAGAGTAGAATAGGACCACTTCAAGTCTTCCCGTGGATGTCGTAGTAAGTTACTTAGGAAACACGAGCTATACAAAGCTTATAAACATCAAAAAGACCTCTCCAACCCGTCTGGCCAGGCTAGAGAGTGTAGGCCAAATCCTCTGACTACTCTGGCTATTTATGGTTCTGGTAGAACAGAGAGGGTCGTGCTCCATGCAATGCATACTAAGATCTGATGATAATAATGGTATATGTACATATTTAATATGAAAAAAATACTCTTGAATAACCGTTCTTCGAACATATGTAGTTTAGATTACAAAATACACAAACCATTCTACTGATAATCAACGATATATAAAATTATTTATTACAACATCAGCCTTTGCGATGTTAAAATTTAAAAGGTAATAATATACATATTATTAAAAATCAGCTCAATAAATTAAAAATGTCTGAGTTCAGTATGTAATAGTTTTGTTCTTAAACGTTTTTTTTTTATTTTATTTTATTTATTTGGTTCGTCAACAATTGTTACAATATAACATTCAAATAAAAACAAACCTAGTAAAAAGTTTACTAAATTGTACAATCTTTTATAGACAAACACTGCATGCATAAACACAGATTGAGTATGTGTAACGCCTTAACTACGCCAACAAAAAGCAAAAACAAAGTTTATCAACCACTCAAACAGAAAACAACTGAAACTAGAAATTAACCTAATATCCACCTAAGTGTTTTGTTTGACTGTACTGTTTTCAGGTTGAGCAATACATTTATTAATGTGCGGACCCAGTTGCCCTTACCTTCTTATTTTTTTATTAACACTGAAAGGATTCACAAGACGAAATCTAGTAAGCCTCGCTTTAAAGTATAAAAATGGAGACATTGTATCCTAAATTGTTTTTATTAATAACATTGACGCTAAAATGCTACGCCATTTCTGTAGACTATGTCGTTGATACCGATAAGGAAGTGAAAAGCGCTAATGGCGATGAGAAGGATGATCGCCAACCTTACTCGACAGCTATAAATTATGCTGAGCTGCTGAATCATTCTATTCAGCCTGACATCGATGATTACGAAGCACAGAAGACTGACGAAGATTATGAATTTCAAACTACAACAGCTGAAATTAAATTTTACGTGATGACCGAAAAAATCAAACCAGTGCCTTATAGACGAGCTAATAAAGAGAGGCCGGCGGTTACCAATAAGACATCAAATTCAACATTGAACCGTGTAACTTTAACAACACCGAGTACGCCATTCAACATTTTTCAAGAATATGAATACGAGAACCTACCAACAGAGATAAATGTATCAGAATTAATTACAGAGGACACAACTTCAGCTACGGAAACCGATTACTCAACTAGGTCAACAGCCTCGGATTCGAACACGCAGTTTATTGATTTTTATAGCTTAAATCCAGCTGTACAAGATATATCCTTCAATACTTTTTTAAATGATACTAAGAAAACAACCCCTAATATTTGGTACGTCCCAGAGAAATATCCTTGCTGGGACTTACCTGTGTTGTACGGTGAATATCAAAACGAAAACGTGTCTGAAGTATTCTCACTTTATAAAGCCAAGCTAAAAAAGGTTATTGACATGGGGAGAATTCAAAAACGTTCTTACAAACAACCCATTTTACCCCAAAAAGAGGTATATAGTAAATGGTGTTCAGTAGCACCTTGTTTCGGAGATCACACTCTATGTTTATTTGATCCCTTTACTTATAGCACAGTATGTGAAAGAGAATACGTAGTCTATTCGCCGACTATGTCAGAGCAAATAGCTGTAATCAATAATCTGAATTCTATACGCAATCGTATTGCGACCGGTGAATCGAAAGAGTATGATAACCTGCCTCCTGCTTCTAATATGAAACAAGTAATTTATGACGATGATTTGGAAAGAATGGCGGATGTTTGGCTTCGTCAATGTCTTCCTGGACCTGCTCCCTGTGCGGCCCTTGAGGATCACTTCGTATCGCCTTTGGAATGCACGAAATATGCTGATCGTTGTTGTAACGACAATACTATCAAAGATTGGTATGTATACGAAGGTACATTAAGTAATTTAACCCCTGAAGCTAAATGTTGTATGTTTGCCCTCTACGTGTATCGATACATATAGCGGTCAAACTACGTCTGAACGGATTTGGATTTGGGGTTTTCAGTTAAAATCGGTCCAGCCATTTATATCAGCCCAAAAATGTATACATATTTATTTATGGCAAGCTTTTTCCTTCGACTTTGTGACAATGTGCTATTTTGATGTGTCAGCCATAACTATGTGAAGTTTTGTCAAAATCCGTCTATCGTATTGTTTCTAGACTATCTGGAGCTAGCGAGACAAATATTATAAAGATTTTTTTGTTTGTGTTTTATTTTATTTATAATGAATAAACTCAAAAACTTGTGTGCCGAGTTTAAGAGCTCTTTTACCGATGAATAAATAAGTATATTTTATTTAAAAAAATAGAGGGATCCTTAAGCAAATCAAGATATCAAAATTTTGCTTACTAACATCATTATTGGGCAAGCTCTGCGAAAATTATTATCTTATTTTTTTCAATATTAATCTATCTGTCATCTCAGCGTGTTTGCAGCCTCACATAAGTTGGTTCGGGACCCGGAGCGCAGGGGTCCTGGGCTGACTTGGGGGCTGGGATAGACCGAAATTGCGGACCAAGCGAACGAATTTGCGGAAAACAGCAAGTATAAAATACCTATAATGAATATATATTTACAGCGTGCCACGAGATGAGTGCTTTCTTCAGCCCATCGTTGGTTGCCTCTACACCTGGTTTTTGACAGGCATTAAGAAGATAGATTCTAAAGATATCGCGTGCGGGCATATCCAGGGTTCAACATTCCCTACAATTCAGTTATTATGGGCTAATACATTTAAAATTGGTTGTGCTTACGGCAGGAAGTCAAATGGCGACGTCAGAGTTGTTTGTAACTTTGCACCTGGAGCTCCGTTCTCCCTTGGATGTATTTACTATTGTGGTTTTATTGCCCACAAAGACGTTTCCCAACGAGTGTTGACTAGTCAAGTGATCTCTAACGACAATGTCGATTTTACATCATGGGAGTTTGTATCGAAGCTTGGTTTATCCCTCAATACTCACTTGTTTGAAGACAAAGCCAATGTTAGCCAAAATTATACAGCCACTAACCGTGTTAAGACTTCTGATATACATAAACTGGAAAGAATATACAAACAGGAACTTTTTCGACAAAAACTGAAGGAAAGCTCAGTTCACAATCTTTTCTATAATCGAACTGAAGGGTTGCTCGCGCGACTAGTTACAAAATATATATTTGATGAAAACTATCTTTCAAAATGTGACACCAATGAACCGATTTACATAGCTGGCGAACCTGGGGCGGAGTGCGTGGAGAGGGGGAGGAGATATACCGCGCTCTGCTACGACTTCAGGGATCCCACCCCGGGCTACCGACTAGTGGCTGTCGTAGCGCCCATGGCCTTGTTTACAGTCATTTTGTACGACTTGTTCAGTGGAGTAGTAAGACAAACTAAATATTGATATGCTAAATAAATATTCAAATTACACAGGAGTTTCTATTTGTAGATATAGGTACTAAAAATTTAAATAATTTTTATTACCCAGCGCGCTAGTTTGTATATTTTTATTGAATCGAAACATTATTATGTTTTGCTCTGCAGAGCATAGTCGCCTTCATAAATGTCTGGTTTATGGCCAAGGCAAATTCGTTTTAGCCTTGGCAGCTAGGCTAACCGCACAGTAAAATTGAAATTTTGTATTGCTCATTGTTTTGAAGTAGGTAAGCATAGGTATTTTTTTTATATGTGAATACATACATACTTTCACGTCTTTTTCCCTTGCGGGGTAGACAGAGCCCGGGTCTGTAAGACCTTGAGGCCACGTTTAGCATGTTGGTGGGCTTGTAGGTGAGAACGGAATCAAAATAATGATGGGTTGCAAGCCGCATCGCCTATAGAAGTGATTCCTGATGCCCATTCCCTCGATCGGCTTTTACGATCTGCACGGGAAGAACAGCAGCTGGTACATTCTACGTTTTTTCTTTTCTCCCAGACCAGCATGGAAGCTGTATCTGAATACCTATAAAATTAAAAGCTAAATAAAAGAATATGCACCGGCCGCGGATATAAGATAGAAAAAGATAGCTAGTGTAAAGTTAAGCAAGGATAACTTACCTTTAGTTAATGAAACTATTAACATCACAGCCCATATACATAGTTCCATATTATTAGCTTATTTATTCGCCTAAATTAACTAAAATTATCCAATTTGGCCTATTGATTTTCATTTTCGCATTCACCAACGTCGTCTCCTCCCTGCATACGCGACAGTATCTGTAAATAAGAGATATATTTTTAAATATCTTAATTTCACTTATAATTTCGTTTCCAATGCTAGTTTATTCCTTACTTATCATGAAAGGACAAATCAATTATATCAAAACTGGTGAGTCTAGAATTCTAGTTCCTTAAAGCGTATTTTGCATAAGAAATTATTACGTTACGTAGGAGCTTTTAGAGATTATAGCTTCAAGCTTGTTTGATAATTCTTTAAATACAGTATCATATAGGTATAAGTTATCGTATGTATGTTATGTCTTTATTTATTTTTAATCATGGGTGTAGGTTTTTACAATATTTGTATAAAAAGTAAAACATAAAAATATCATACAAAATATAAAAACATTCTTAAAACCTAAACCAAGTTCGCCGCCAGCAGCGGGGCAGGGCTCAAGCTACCGGCGGTTAAGGCTGCAGAGAGAGGAACCTTCTAACAATACGTGCCGTGTCTAGAAGTACCGCCTTCTGTATCTGGCCCTTGATCCAGCCATCCAGCAAGAGTCTCTTGAGATGTTGGTCGAGACTCTACGCTATAAGACCGTTCACAGATACGACTATTGCGACAATGATCGTCGAATCCACATCCCACATGGCGCTCACCTCGTGGGCCAAGTCTAGGTACTTACTAAGTTTGTCCTTCTCGGCCTTCACGAGATTCTCGTCACGGGATGGTTATATCAACGAGCACTGCCTGGCGCGTCAATCGATCTGTCAGCACGATATCAGGCTTATTGGCGACAATAGTCCTGTCCGTGATAACAGATCGATCCCAATATGTTATGTTATTTATTATTAATAAACATCCATCCATCTATCCATCATCAGGTCTTTTTTAGTCTCCACTGCAGGAGCACGAACCTCTCTGACTACCAGAGCCATATATTAGCCAGAACAATCAGAGCATTTGGCTTACACTCTCCATGCTGGCCAGACGGGTTGGAGAGATCTCTTTGATATTTAATAGCTTTGTTATGCTTATGTTCCTTAATTCGCCTTTTACGACATCTGCGGTAAGAGTATACATCCATCCATCCGCAAAAAAATACGTATTTTTGATCTTACGATAGTCAATCAATAATAAATTTCTTAGTACCTACAATGTCTGCGGGAAATACCGCTGATATAATGTTGTTTAATAATTTGTGTACTTGAGAGTTGAGGTTAATTGTGTTGGTGGAATGTGGAGGTCGATTATAAAGGCGATTGTTCCGCCTTCGTAATGCACTTACACCTTGACTTTGGTGAATATGACGTCTCCAATTAAAACATCTTTTTGTATTGCTACTTACTATGCCCGCTGCAATTAAGGAGTACTGTAGTAAGTAGTTACGCATAAAGGCAACCCTGGGGATTGTCCTTACTAACGGGAGACATAAAGTGGTATAAATATGTATCGTGCATCTCCGTTTCTCGAAAAGCACGTTAGGCTGTTGCTATTAGACCCAGCTGTCATCATAGATGGCAGACGATAAGCTATGTCAGGTGCCTTGAGGCAGCTTGAAAAACCTTATACAAGTGTTAGTAATTTGCACACACGAAGAACAAACATAACTATTTAGTAAAATGTTTAAAAACATTAATTAGTAATTACCTATATGATGTTTGAGTTTTACTAAAAAACTCACAATAGTTTGTTTATTTGATAAAATTAAATATGTCATTTTATATCAAATACCTAAGTTATTTTCTTATGCTCGCTTAAGTTTATTAAACTCACCATTATCTTTTTTAGGGTTCCGTAGTAAACAAGGAACCCTTATAGTTTCGCCATGTCTGTCTGTCCGTCCGCGGTTTTACTCAGGGACTATAAGTACTAGAAAGCTGTAATTTGGCATGGGTATGTATATTAATCATGGCAAAAAAGTGGTAAAAAAAAATCTTGAAAAAAAATTTTTTTAGGGTAGCTCCCATGCAAGTAAAGTGAGGGAGTATTTTTTTCTCTATTTACCGATCGTGTGGGGTATCGTTAAATAGGTCTTTCAAAAATATTGTGAGGTTGCGAACACCATTTTTCGATTTAGGGATCCGTTTCCGAAATATTTGGTTTTAAAGTGCGAATTTTTGTTAGAAGTAAGTGTCCCCCCCCCCCTCTATCTGCTAAACGGTTATATATGGATACGTGAAAAAAATTACAGCAGTAGTATATATATTGAAGTTGAAAGGAAAACTATCAGAGCTGAGTACTAAGTGCAAACTAAAAAGTTATAGGCAATCAACTTATAAAATGTACTGAAAAATTTTAAATTTCATACAATTTTCATTGTTAGATGTTTTTGGTCGTTAAACTGTGAGGTGAGAGTGTGAACTCAAAGTTGTCATTCGTAACTACGGAACCCTACACTGCGCGTGGCCCGACACGCACTTGGCCGGTTTTTTGTTTATGAAATATTGTCCCAATTTCATATCATCTAATCAATGCTCTCAATATAAGAACTCATTTTCAGATAATTAGGTTAAAATGTATCATTATCGCAGTTACATTGTGGTATCATTTTGTATAAATAGGTCAGTCTAAAATTATAAATAAATACCTATGGTAAGCAAGAGAGGCATAAACTGTGACATTCCCTTTCTTAATTCACTATTTGTTTTATTGGAACAATATTGATTTGAATAACACTAGCCCAAGCGAAGTTGTGAATAATACTACCTACCGAAGATGCACAAAATGTCTTCTATAATACGGTAGTGGACTGATGATAAGATTATATAAAATTTGTATACCACTTTTAATTTGAGATCGCTAAAATAAGATAATTTTAAGGTTTCCGACAAAAAAATTTAAAAAAATCCGATTTATGGGATCACTAATGCGTCTGACTGTCTGTTAGTGCGTTTGCGAGTAGATTCGAAAAAAAAGTGGTTTTTTTTTCGAATCTACTAGACTAAATCAGGTGAAATTTTGTAGGATGGTGTAATCTCATCACCTAAACACGGATGTGCAAAATAAATATTTTTTAAGGGTCTTTCTTTTTTTATTGAGATTGTCATGTTTGACACTTTGACCCACAAGTATATTTCCAAAGAACATTGTCAAACATTTTAACTAAGTGCTAAGCAAGTGTGTAAATAAAAGACAGGACAATGGCTTTCTGTATTCTATATTCTATAAAATATGACAAGCTATAAATATTCATAAATACCGACGTTTACATGTTGTGTTGCCCCTGTTTCTGTCGTAACCATTAATTGACTAGGCAGCCTACCGCGACTCAAAGCAGAAATCGTGTAGAGGGCAGTAGAGCCTATACCAAAGACAATATAAAGCTATATGTGGAGTGGAATTCATTGTGTATCTTATAAAACACGTGAAATTTAAACTACGTATGTATATTTAGACGGACCCCTGGGTTCTTTTTACGTATAACGTAAGTATCTGTCATGCGGCAGCGCAATCTACCGACAATATACAGAAATCGTCCCCTCCAAACCCATATGGCATTTAAGCTGCACTCTCGTTCACAAGGATGTAGTATTTTAAGCAAAAACCAGGGTTTATGCATGAAATATCCTTTCAGTACACGGTGACAAATTTTTTATAAGAGATATTTGAAATTATGTGTGTTATATTTATAACAAAGGAATATTTCTGAATTTAGGTAATTTAGGGTATTGTCACATAATTAATAATAGTACGGGTATCGTGTCCCCATCTGCGTTTAGGTTGTAATTTTTGTGACACTAGCTTGAAATTCGAGCGCGTCGGTGTGCAGCCTGCCGACCGGCGCAGTATTGCAGAAATCGCATGAGCAAGCGGAATTTAACGCCTGTGACATTTTGCTGATTTGCAGCTAGTTGAAGCGTATGAATTATTTCCTAGTTTTTCAACGCTACAAAATATGAAAACTATAGATATTGACATGTATTTGTGTTCATTCGTCGCACGTACGTTGTGTTGCGTTACCATCCACCGCGCTGTCTCTTCCTTAGATGTCGAGATGTCGACGATGCGACAAAAGGACTAAAAGATCGTGCAAAATTATTTAGTGAATAGAATTACGTCTCGAAGGCAGTCTGCCGTACATGCTAAGTCATTTCAAAAAATGAATTATTACCGTGCTAGTTGATGTCGTAATGTAAAGCTCTGAAGCACCTTACTCAACTAAGGATGTATACTGGGATCACCTTCAGATGAAAGAGAGAGATTGACTGAGAAGTATTGATAATGTAATACCCCTCTCTCTCTGTTGCAAGCATTCATTAACTCGGCGTCAGAACGAGCCTACCGACACCATTGCAGAAATCGAGTTACTAGGCTCAGTAAACTGCGCTGTGACTGATTAGCAGTTTCACTATTGGCATATAAATAAATAGCGTTATTTTACTTGTTTTAATCGATTTGTGTCACGTCATAAATTCCACACAGCAAATAGTTGCTTAGCTTAGCTAATATTGATGTATTTTAACGATGTAGTAAAATATTGGTTGGAAAAATAATTTGGTAACAAGAAATTGTGCTGTGAGAGACAATCGCACGTCCGGCCTTACGTGCCCGTTTTTTGTGTTTTAAACCTTTTAATAATACATGCATAAGCGTGATAAGAAATAGCTATTCATCTTCAATGTATATTACTTATTCATGAATTTAACCAATAATTTGGTAACAAGAAATTGTGCTGTGAGAGACACTCGTACGTTCGGCTTACGGGCCCGTTTTTCGTGTTTTTAAACCTTTTTATAATACACGTAATGGCGTGATTAAATATTGCTATTTATCTTTAATGCATAATTATTCATGAATTTAACCTTCACGACTTAGCCTTCGCCAAAGACTGCTCATCATCCGATGAAATCAACACAGGTAGAGATCACGTAATGATATTCCAGTTTAGTGGCCTTTATACACACGCATTACGTCACTTATTGATGAATAATATTTACTGGCGGGTTAAGGTCATAGAAATATAAAAGGTGTGAATAGGCATTTCGAAATAATCGCTCGAAATCAAACTCCAATGAAAGGCTTTTGTTGAACACTGAAGATAATATAAAAATCTATAGTAAAAAATACTAAGTAGTAACTATTTGTAATAAAAAAGTTCCAACTATACCACTACAGAGAGGTTAAATGGTCAGTTTTGTACTTTGAGTAATGTAAGTGAAGTGTTTTTACCTAAATGTGCATTTGTTTTTAAACATGCATAAGCAAATATTGAAATATGTCAACATGTTTTTGTGAACGCCCTCTTGCCCTCAGCTGATAATCAATTCTCATTGGATCCAAGGTGTTGAAGGTTGATTTCTGCACAAAAAGTATTTTTACAGCAATTCTGGGTAAACTCGAGGCAACCGTTACTTACTCAATAAAGTACGTATAAATATTCTTCATAACTTTCTCTACAGTTTCCACTTTGACATAACACAATAGACAATTATTTCAAATCATGCAGGTAATTTTCTTTCGCTAATCCTAATATTATTAAAGAAGCTAGCTATCATTTAAGGGGGCACACTAGGCACAGTAGCGACGCCATTCATTTTATTCCTAATACTTTACAAATAGAAAGAAATTCAAGAATGTAAATCATATAAGCACTAGTAAATAACCTGAAGTATTTTTGGAATCATGTTTAATATTATCAGAATCAGTGAGAATTATGAGAATCAGATAACCGCCAAAAACGGCCGGTTTTGGCGGTTATCACGTTTTCTCTTAATGACTGATTCTCATTATATTAAAACACTAGCAGTTACCCGCGACTTCGTCCGCGGTGACTTCAGGTTTGGAATGGATTCGGGATTATAAAATATGACGATACAAAGCGGTAAACTAAACATATACCCCGATTTACCCCCTTAGAGGTTTAATTCCGGGAAACTATTAAAAATGTTACTCATTATTTTTGCCGTTCTCAATTCACACGAAATTCATACAAATATGTCCAAGGAATAAAACTTTAATGCTCTATTTCACCCCCTTAGGGGATGACTTTTGACAAAACCTTCCTTAGTGGATGCTTACGTCATAAATGGAACACGTGAGCAAAATTTCAAATTTCTAACTCTAAGCGTTTGGCCTGCGCGTGATCTTTGATAATTGCCCATTTTTTAAAGTATTAAAATGAATATAGTATGTTATCCTTAATATATAGACATATGCCATCGCGGACTTTTCTGTAGACCAAAATAAGATACACAATTCCACCATACATTGTTTTGTTATATCTCAAAGGGTTTAGACAGCGTTTTCGTTGAAAGCTCCCAAACGGCTCATTTTTTTACGACACCTCCAACAAATATCGTTGGTATATACAAAAATGTATACAAAAACTTAACAAACTATATACTAAAACCTTCCTCAAGAACCACGCTATCCATTGGAGAAAACCGCATGAAAATCGGTTCGGTAGTTTTGGAGTTTATCGCGAACAGACAGACAGACAGACAGACAGACAGACAGACGCGGCGGGGGACTTTGTTTTATAATATGTAGTGATGATTCCAAAAATACTTCAAGTTATTTACTAGTGCTTATATGATTTACATTCTTGAATTTCTTTCTATTTGTAAAGTATTAGGAATAAAATGATTGGCATCGCTACTGTGCCTTGTGTGCCCCCTTAAGCTCCATACATCTCGTACTAATTTAACTTGTAAGTTCTTTATTACCGACTTCAAAAACGGAAGGGTTTTCGATTGGATCGTATTTTTAGGGTTCCGTAGTAAACTAGGAACCCTTATAGTTTCGCCATGTCTGTCTGTCTGTCCGTCCGCGGTTTTACTCAGAGACTATAAGTACTAGAAAGCTGTAATTTTGTATGGGTATGTATATAAATAATTAAAAAATCTTGAAAAAAAATTTTTTTATGGTACAACTACATATGTATACTATACAAATACAATACAAATGTGAGTTTTATGAACACAATTTTTCGATTTAGAGATCCGTTTCCCAAATATAGCAGCAGTAGGATATATACTGAAGTTGAAAAGAAAACTATCAGAGCTGAGTACTAAGTACAAACTAAAAAGTTATAGGCAACCAACTTATAAAATGTACTCGAAAATATGAAATTTCATACAATTTTCATTGTTAGATGTTTAAGTGTGAGGTTGGAGTGTGAACACTGTGAACTCAAAGTTGTCATTCGCAGCTACGAAACTCTATATTGCGCGTGGCCCGACACGCACTTGGCCGGTTTTTTCGTATGATTTTACACCATAACTTCGTCATTTATAAACTAATTTTATTTATTTTTTATTTGAAGTGGTTTTCAATTTCAATTTTTATCAAAATATTTTCGGTAGTTTGGTTAAAGTTAGTTATTATCTAAAAGATTTTAATATACTTATCTGAAATAATGAGAAGATGTCTTAAAGTTTATTTATTTATTTATGCCCGACCATTCAGTCAATAACTTTATTATCATTATTAAAGCTTAATACTATACTTAGTACGCACGTGACCTGTTTTCATCGCAGTAGCAGGTGTTTCTGCATCATATGCACTTTTGCGCTGCACATTCGCCTGCGCCGCGGCTGACTGTTCATAATAAAATTTTCAATTACGTTGCCAAGGTGGTCAAGTTAATAATAGTGATAGTTTATCGTGTCTCGAAACAAAATATGTACACTGTTTATTAATTATGCGCATTATGCCCGAACAGTTTTATTTAAATTTTATAAGTAAAACTCTATAAAGCTCTATCACTAAGTATCACTTCCGGGCCGTGCCCGAGACGTGGTCAGAGCGTCTTTCGTCAGGAGTTTCCAAAAATATCGTTACATACATTTTATAAATGCTAGCATATTGGGGTGGGCGGTCACAGAAAAAGTAACAGAATAAATGGAAGGCCTCAGTCTACCCACAGCCCGGTCACATCACTGACGTGTGTGAACAGACAGCCCCTGACGGGATACGGATGCACGGTCTCGACACGGTAACGCTTCTGCTACGTCCCGGGCACGGCCCGGATGTGTGGGGATAGGGATTTAAAAGCTAAGTAGAGAGCGCGAGCCCTGTTATTTCGCATGTGTTTCTGCAACATGTGCACTTTTATCTGCGACGCAGTATTGCCTGCGACTATTCGAATTAATACATTACTATTCTTTAATACTCTGAATGTGTATACTTATTTTACCTATTTAATACTACTGCCAAGATTAATAATATTTTACACAGCATGTTATTTATGTTATTATATTATGAATTCTGTTTGTGGATTGCGTTAGAATAAGTAATTTATTTAAATTTGTGTGCAGTTGTTAAATTTGAATACATATGTATCAGTGTATTGTTTCCACAGTTACACAAACCAACATCACAAATTACAAAGTACACAATGGAGCCCTGAAATAGTAAAACCTCTTCATGTTAACACGTTTTGGGAATCATTGTAAATCGAAAATTGTTTCATCAGTTATATCGTGAAATGATTAATTGTAAGATCTGGTAACGCCGTAAGTTTAAATAACGTATTTTTATCAACTAATTATAGCAAATTTAAAGCTATTAGAAAACAGAACAAGTTTTTTGTCTGATAACACATGATAGTGATGAAAACTTGGATATCAAATCCATCAACTTAATTATTTATAACTACCTATGCACGTGTCTTCGCTCTTATTAGCTGAACGATAAATAATTAATTTGTACATTATATTTGTTAGATTTCCTATAAAATTAAGAAATGAGTTTGAGAAAACATCCACACCAGCAGGATTCAAACCAGCATTGTGAAACACCTGAATAAAATTTGTAAGAGTTTCTTACTTTCTTAGAAAGTATTTTACACAACTGCCCAAAGTGTGAAGTTTTAAAAGTTTATGTACATATGTATATGAGTCTATTTATTCCACAATAATTAAATAGTAATTTCTTCTTCCTTCAACAGATTTGCAGTGGTATGTCGGGTTATATTAGAAACCCTTGTTCAAATTTTATTTTTTGTTATTAATTATTTTTGATAAAGATTTCAAACGATAAATGTTGCATGTATTTGATATTAAGAATCCTTGACTAATGTAGTAAATACAGTTTAGTCTTGCGACTTGGGAAAATACGCTATCTAACAATCATTGTGTGTATTGTTACTAAGCGCCGCACCGGTAAACAACAATAAACACAGGATGATGAAGAAGGTCATGGCACGTTACACAGCGTGTCCCCCTTGCTGGTCAAGTTTCGGCTTACGTCACAGCCCGTAAGCGCGGAGTGACGAAATCATCCAATGTAATGTATCTACAGATATGGATTTTTCTGCCGTGTGGTTCACGGCAGAGTAGACCACTCCAAGCAAGTCTTGCCGTGGATGTCGTAGAAGGCGACTTAAGAAACAAGCTAAACAAAGCTTAAAACATCAAAAAAACCTCTCCAACCCATTTAGCCAGCGTGGAGAGTGTAGGCCAAATCCTGTCGTGGAGACTAATAAAGATCTGAAGATAATGATGAAATGGATATTTACTTAAGATTTCGGAAAAAAAATCTACATTTCTTGCCATGTACATATTGCCACGTCTTTATCCCTAGCGGAGTAGACAGATCCCAAGGGCATCAAACCTAAAGGCCACGTTTAACGTATTAGTGGGCGTTATGGTGGAAAGTAGAATCACAATAGTAATGGGTTGCTAACCGCATCACCTATTGACGTGATTCCTTAGCCCAATTCCTTGACCGGCTTACGGTCTGCGCGGGAAGAATAGCAGCTGATATATGCTATGTTTTTCCTTTTCTACCAAACCAGCATGGAAGAGATTTGTTGTCATGTGCCGGCAAATAACAACACGGGATGGTGAAGAAGGTCACATTACACATCTCGTCCTCCTTGCTGGTCAAGTTTTGGTTTGCGACACGGCCTGTAGGCGCGGCTGTGATGAAACCATTGGATGTAACTGTTAAGCTTGATCTCAGTGAAACTTAATTAACGCATTGTTCTTAATTATACTTGACTTCGTTAAATATTAATGCGGCGTTAAGATTCTGTTTTCTTAAATCGCAAAATTAACATTTTGACGTCATTATTTAATACAACTGCCAAAATAGGAGCGTGTGTTGTTTTTCGAGTTCTTGTAAGTTTGTTTTCTTATTAACTTCTAAACGCCTCAATTTGGACGTATGGGATATCGTTAGAATCCTTAAACCTTCCCGAGTGTTATAGGCTTTAATATTTTTTGTCAAAACAGTAGTAATTTTATTTTACTTTTCGTAAAAACTTATCAGTTACTTGCAAGTTACGATTTCATGTATAAAAACGTTTGACAGGTTTCTTTTAGAAACCGTAAAAAAATATTTGTTCTGTGCGTCTGCGCTTTTCTTTTCAAGATGAATCACCAAAAAATATTTTTGCTGATCAAAATAATCTTCGAGTCCACTTAGTTATTATTTTGTCTTCCCTCTCATTCATTCCTTTGTTATTATTTTCATTTTTTTCATCAATACTACCTAGAAAGAATCATGTTATTCCTACCTTTGAACTGTGACAATAATAACAGTCTGTATTTTATTTAGTGTTTACATTTGCTTCTGTCATCTCTAGTTTTAGCACAAAACAGGTTCACCTATGTTTATCCGTTGAGTGACGCTGTTACTATTTTTAAAAACAAACGATTTTATTATACATTCGCCCACCAATATTTCACTAATAAATTAAGCCATATTACATATACCGCAGGGCAACCAGTTTAACATGAATTCTTTATTTATTTTCGCACTTATTTATAACTTTTAACAATAAAACCGCAACGAATTTATCAATACTCACTGATGAATAATTTAACACAAACTAATGTCAATTTAATCATCACATCACCACAGCACGTTTATAATTTGTTTTATCAAATTATTATCGCCTTATCAGTAGAGCTTGCACGTGTATCTCGATATAGTATCGGCGACGCGCGTCCAACGTGCGTCGTGGTGCCGGCTCGATGGGTTACTGGCTTGGCATAGCATAGTTAGTTTGTCTCGGCCGACAATGCCAAGCCGTCATGCAAGGACTTAAGTCATTGGAGGTAACGCTTGTGTAACGTACAATGCTCCAAAAGACCCGCGAGTGCGTCTCAATATGATTTGCGTGGACCATGAGTCACAGCACAGCTTCAATTTTGAAAATGATGTCAGATTGGAAGGAGTCGGCATCATTGAACATGATGATGAATTTAAATATTTATAATGTTTTTATATGTATAAGAAAAATTTATTAGTTCAACGATGGATGGAGAGATATATCAATGTACTGCAACTGACATTGTAGCAAAGCTCTCTTTGTTTAATTTAATAAGAGTAAAATATGTTCGGTGGGCTCTTCAATAAGGATGAATAAATTGGGTTTAATCATTTAAAATATCCATAAATTCACTCACTACATTCGTTGCATTACCAATGTAGAGGCATTTATTTACCTTTTCTCTTCTTTTAAAACAAGCAATATCCTGTATATAAAACCGTCTTATATTGCATTATTTTCTAACCTACAACCATAATCTATGCCTTTTGTATAGCACTGCTTATCTACCATTTAGTTTACTTAACTAAATATTTAAATTTAATTTTCCACCAAAAGTAATCGAAAGCCTATGCAAAAAATCTGCGCCGCCGCTGGCTCCAAAATGGAGGTCAAGAGCGCCATAATTTCTCGATTTTTTTATTTGCTGTCTCGTTAGTCAGCACACAGTCAAGGCCAGCTGATGCTTTAACGAGTTGTTCAAATTGAGTAAGCTGCAAGAGCAAACTCGGCCTATTAGCACTACTGTGTTAAATAGCTCCTTTGTGTCTTCACTGCTATGACATTTCGATTCACTGCTATGACATTCGAGCTTAAATTTCGCAGTAAAAGAATGCGAATAAAAAATCGTTTGATGTATTATTTTGGCATTAAATGATCTACATATTGAAATTTTGCATAATATTGGCCATTTAAAATTATGAGTAATTTCATAATTTTGATAAATGGCAGTAATCAGTTATTGCTTATTTTTGTAATGTTGCATAAAAAACTAATAAATTAATAGCTAAATAAATACGGGAAGTAAAAAAAAATCATTAAAAATAGAATTAAGTAGGTAGATAAACACAATAACATTTTTTTTTATATTTTTTTTTAAGAATTTTGCTATTCTCCTAATTAATAATTTTCCAAAATTCCGTGCCAGCTCGATATGTTGCAATAGCGTTCTTACTCCATAATAATTATTGTTTAAATTTTCATGTGACGCAGCGTCTTATCTCCCGCCCAACTGACTTCCCTGAAAACCAGCGTCATGGTGTCATACTTCCATGTCATCACAGCTGAGATAAACCATTTTGGTGACATGTTCCGTCAAGCTTTTATTGTAAATTTCATTTTATAACAATTTTTATTGTAATAAATTATTGGACATTATAAAAACAAACATTTGCACAAATAAAATATCTCTTCCAACGCACCGCATCGAGGCAACGCACCCAATATGCTGGCAGCATTTCCTCGCTGAATAGCGAGTCTTATTCTCTGAGCAAAAAAGCTGCCAGCTCTAGGGTCACCAGTTGCCTCGAAGAGGCGCGTTGTGACGTCCTTAAAATATATATTTTTTCATTTTATTTTATTTTAACACGCACCAAATAAACATTTTCTAGTCTTTTCTCAAACATTTACACAACCGTTCAAATGGCACGCACATTGATTTAGTCGACCGGGAGATAGCGTTTATTCAATCATCATTATCAGATATTTGAGGGATCCGGATCCGCTACTGCTATGCATTCTCGAACTTCCGCTATTATAGCATTGCAATTTAGGAAAATTTTATGACACTTAAAGTAGTGAATTAACGTCCTAACCTTTATCAACATCAGGTCTTTTTGTCTTCACTGCAGGAGCACGACCCTCACTGTACTACCAGAGCCATATATAAACCAGAGTCAGATGATTTGGCCTATCACTCTCCACGCTGGCCAGACGTGTAGGAGGGTTTCTTTGTTGTTTCTAAAAATTGATTAGCTTGTGTTTCTAAGTCGCCTTCTATGGCATCCACGAGAAGACTTGAAGTAATCCTACTCTACGCTGCCGGGAACCACACGGCTAACATACATACTATCACGTCTTTTTCCCCTTGCGGGGTAGACAGAGCCCGGGTCTGTAAAACCTTAAGGCCACGTGAGAACGGAATCAAAATAGTGATGGGTTGCTAGCCGCATCGCCTATTGACATGATTCCTGACGCCCATTCCCTCGACCGGCTTTTACGATCTGCGCGGGAAGAGAAGCAGCTGGTACATTCTACGTTTTTTCTTTTCTCCCAGTCCAGCGTGGCTAAACACGGCTAACGGCTAAGATTTATACAACCCATCAACTGACGCGCTTGACGATGCATTAAATTTCGGTTGGAAGATAACGTTCATGCAATTAAAATGCCGTACGTATTCAGATGATCTGATTGCCATACATTTCTACGTCCATTTTGATATGAAGGTTGTACTGTTTCAAGTATTGAAGATAATCATATTTTTAATATAATAGATCATCTGGCACGCACATCAATGCAGGCAATAATGGCCGGATGATAGCGTTCATTCAATCATTACATATTTGAGGAATATGGAAGTTGGATAGTGAATGTTAGTACGGTGAGGCTACTAACATTCATTGTACAACTTCCATTGTAATGGCATTGAAATTTTTGATAATATGACACTATTAAATAGAGAATGTAAATCATAATATTTATACAACAATATTTGGCACGCACATCGATGCAGCCATGTAGCAGTATCGGCCAGACGATAGTGTTCATGCAACCGTCAGATATGCCGTTGCGCACGTATTCCAGGGCCCGTTTTTGCCTAATTAACATTTATTTCCTAACTTCCTTTGCATTGTAATTTACGAAAATGTATTGTGCTACGAGTATGTTCCAATGTTGCTTATTCATTATTGATGTAGGCTTATGTCTCCCATCTCACCTGATTGTAGGAGACGATGAAGACAAGGATGTTACATGCCTATCCAAGAGATTACCATTTATTCTACTTTTGAATGTCCCGGTACTTTACTAAGGGTGAATAAATGTTTGTGTCAGCTGCTACTCTTCCCATTCATATCGTAGGTTCTTCCGAATAATATAACCTAAAGCGCTGTTCATACATTTCTGGGCCAGGGCTGTCCGGGCTCCTGGCCATACTTACCTGTCAGGGCCGGGCTGTCTAGGATCTGTGTTCAAACATATCAGGGAACTCGTTGTCAGTGTAGTCTTTGTTCGTCAAATGGTAATTGTCGAGCGATGTAGAGTCGGTCAAAAAGTCGGTCATAGGTTTGCCTGGTAACGGTTTTATTGCACCAAAGTTGTACGTACAGTAACACAAGAAATGTCCCTTAGGTAAAACTCGGATGGACCTGAATCGGCGTCCGCGCGGTCACCGGCCACCGACGGCCCGGCCCTGAACTATGTGATCGAGTACATATAAATCGTATGTAATCGATTTTTCATCGACACGGCCGGGTCATATCAGAGACAGAAACCTGGGAATGATTTTGTGTGCATATCGCTTTATACTAACTATTATTAACCTATTACTTATAACTGATTCCTATTTTAAAACATAGAGCCCTCAAATCTTTTCAGTTCTTTTACATCAATTGATCGTAATATTCTCAGGTAAAAATATGTTTTTTGAGAACAAGTACCTATTCGTTTTGAGGTGAGTTAGTTCAAATAAATATTAGTACTAACGTAGTATCGTGTTAAGAATGTTTAAAATGTTAACACGATACTACGTTATAGACTACTTTGATATTAAACAAAAATCGTACTTGGTACGCGCTTGCATGTGCATACGCTGTTATAACTATTTGTTGAAGCGATTTGCTCAATTAGCGTATAAGGGTCAAGGCTTATTTACTGAACGCGTGTAAGGCTGCGTGTTTCATTAGGTAAATTAAAACATTGTATCAAGATACTGCCAATGACCGCGGTTTAGCACGCGTGGAACTACGCCACCATTTTAGTTCATTGAAAGATAACATTTTCTAAATCCTACCAATGTTTGGCATGCTTTATAATTGTAAAACAATGCTTACAACTATCACCCTAGTGTGTTGATTGATGGATAGGAAGAGCGATTAAATAAATAAATAAATATATACGGACAAATCACACAGATTGAGCTAGCCCCAAAGTAAGTACTTAAGAAAGACTTGTGTTATGGGATACTAACTCAACGATATTATATTTTATAACAAATATACATATATAGATAAACATCCAAGACCCAGGTCAATCTGAAAAAGATCGTTTTCCATCATGACCTGACCGGGGATCGAACCCGAGACCCCCGTGTCGCAGGCTGGCGTGGTAACCGCTGCGCCACGGAGCTCGTCTTTGAATTGAATGGATTCCATCTATATATCTATCAGCCAAGGACGTCCACTGTTGGACATAGGCCTCCCCCATAAATCGCCACAAATTGGATTCCATCTATTGGCATAAAATCATCTTACCTTTTTTTTGAACTGAACCCGATGATTTCACCTGTGAAAGAATCATCGATTACGTGCAGTGCACTTCAATCGATATCTTTTAAAAACTGAAAACGAACATGAGTTAAAACCTTTAATAGAAGAAACACTTGAAAACATCATCACCTGGCTTAAAGATCATAACTTAGAAGTAAACTTAAAAAAAACTAAAGCTATTCAGTTCAGACCCTACAATAAGAAACCCTATAGTATAGACATAACATATAAAAACTACAAAATTGAAACAGTTGAATCATTTAATTTGCTAGGCATTATCATAGACACACACATAAACTGGAAAACACATGTAGAAAAACTGGAAACTAAGCTATCAAAATTCATATACGCATTATTTCAAATAAAACAAAACACAAATGTACAGACAGCACTAGTGACTTACTATGCTTATCCATATTCTTGGTTTAAATATGGCATTATGTTGTGGGGAAATAGCGTAAATATTCAAAAACTTTTTATACTTAAAAAAAATGCATACGAATAATAGCCCAAATTAAAAATATACAAAGTTGCAAGCCATTTTTTTATAAAATATAAATTATTAACATTACCATCTATATATGATTTATGTTCCTTTGTCCATAAAAATTTACATACATTTACAAAAATACATGAGACTCATAATATAAATACTCGAAATAAAGAATCTATATTTAGTAAAAAATTAAAAGACTTCCTAACCAATATGTGCTTTTACTCAATAGATGAATATAGGAAAAATAAAACAAAATAAATAAACAAATACATAAAATTGCATTTAACAAGTAAATATATATTATTATGACGATTAAAAGATTAAAAATATATATACTTAATTATTTTAATATAAATTAAGTATATCAGGCGCCGCCTATTTGCTATACCTGTAGAAGGTACTAAGTTGTAAAGTGCAATACTAGATATAAGACTTTTTTGTATACACTTAGTTGGCAAATAAATGATTATGATTATCGCAAAAATTATAACATTCGTATTTCCCGATTTTCCATTTTGACAAGCTTTTATTAAGTTTCACATATCCCGGTGTCTCTTTGCGGGTGGGTGTGTGTATATGTGTGTCTGTCTGTACTGTAATCAAATCTAGGTAGATTTAGCTACCTAACAGAGATATCGCAATTTACATATGTACACTTGTAAATCCGGATGTCAATGCAACATGATTGTTTTAACGAGCTTGTCTGATAAGTGAAAAACACCTCAACATTTATGCCTAAATGTTTAATAAAATTTTGAAAATGTATTTTAATTCGCACGCCGTTCACTGTTTCACTACTCCTTCAAATTAGGAATTTTCAAGGTAAGAGTGGATAAGTATTATTTGAGTTTGCGTCTCATCGTTGTTTCCCATCAGGCAAGATAGAGGTCAAAGGCACTCAAATTATTAATTAAAAAAAACCGTAAAAGTGCAACCTCAAATTACATTTTTGAAAAACGTGCATGTGCAATGTTACATAATATTACCTTCAACAGCAACTACAATTGCAAAATTGTCTTGAACATTTTGTTCCACTACAGAAAACAAACCCAGTTCCTTTCGTATCAATGAAACTGGTCCACCGGCTCTGGCGAAATAGACATAGACCTTACTCTACATTTATCAGCCAGTAATCTTAACGACAATTATGTCAGGTGTTAATACAAAGAGTTCTTTGTTATAATCAGAAATGTTACTTTTACTTCATAACAACTGATAATTATTTTTATATTGTTGTTGGATTGGACCGGCTCATTTTTGTATGTACCTTATGCTAAGTCTGTTAAACAAATGATTTTAATTTTTAGATTTCGACTCGACTACTGATCTAAGGAATTCTGTTTCAAACTTTACCAACGACTTGTACGGCTGACTTGCTCTGTGTTGGCTCTGTTCAGATGATGCTCAATGAAGGTCATTAAAATGACAGTCAATTACATGTGGTGTAAGTTATATAAAGTTGAAGAGGTTGTTTGTTCGGTTGAACGCGCTAATCTCAAGGTCAGATTTCAAAAATTCTTTCACCGTTGGATACTTTCGTTATCCCTGAGTGCCATAGGCTAGGTGTGTACCACGGGCGGAGCCGGGGGGGCGGGGGGACTGCTAGTAAGTAATAAGTAGAACTAACGTGACACACATTGTGCAGTCTACACCAACAGGAAGTCTATGTAAATCAACCTTTGACTTTTGACGGACATGTAATAAAACTGCAACATCCAATGAGCATTCAACCCGCAGTTCGGTTTCCTTCGCTTATTTGGGGCGAGCTTCAGAAATAAATCGAACGTTCTATACAAAACTGACACAATGTATTGTGTAATGAGAAAGTGGACTATTGTAATTCATTAGTTACATTGACTTGCGCGAATGTGTTGTGCATTTCAAGCGTCCTGCGCCTGCGCATCGTACTTAAGTATTAAAGATTTGTCACACTGATATGCGTGGAGCGTGCTGGGCAATCCAGATGTCATGATGATTTATGACATCATATTCGGTGCAGGAAAATGTAGGTCTATTTATACTGTACATAAGGACTGGCTAGTGTCGTGACTTCGTTTATCGTCTTCACATGGCTGTATGTATTAAACGGTAAAAGGAAGGAAGAGACTTGAATATTTTTTTTTTGGAAATATAACAACGAGTATTAGAAACAAATTAGAAATTATTAGGGGTCATACGAAAAACTAGTTTTTGAGCGTTTTTGTAGTAGAATATTGTATGGTGCTATAGGAAACCTTCCTGTGCGATTCTAACAAGGACTTTGTTGGTTTATTAAACTATTGGTATTCAAAATAAAACAACTATTAAATTCCTTCGGTATGCCACTGTCCGCCGTGTAGTTTCCGGCACAGTAGAATCCTTCAAGAGAACACTAGAAGTACTCCAAGTCTTCCCGTAGATTTCGTAGTAGGCGACTTGGGGAACATAAGCTAAGCAAAGCTTACAAACATCAAAGAGACCTCTCCACGTGTGGTGGTGGCGGCGGCGGCCTAATCCTTAGACTGCTTTGGCTAATAAAATATGGATCTGTTAGTACAGAAGGGGATCGCACTTCTGCAGTGGAGACTTAAAAAGACACGATGATGATGCAACTGGGCACTGTCCAACATAGCTACGGGAACTGGGTAGAGTGAAATTGTAAGAAAGCAGGTAGCACGAGCCTAAGTAAAAACAAAGTAGTACGTAACTTGAATCCCACGCTCGAGTTGCCAAATATTTGTTATGCCGTCGGGTACCTGCACCGTCTCCGGCTGAAAACACTGCTTATGCCTCGGCAATGATAATTGATAAACACTGGAATACTTCCGTTGCGTGATGTTGCCGATGCGGTTTGCGTGGCCCGCGTTATGTAAACGCGTATTTACACGCACTATTGAAACTTCCAGATTTGGACCGGTGTAACGATATCAATTTTTTCATTATTGCTCGGTGGTTTTCAATCTAAAATATACTCTTATTTCATCATTTTGCCTTTTATTAATTTAAAAAGCATTTCGTCTATTTCACAAAATGTTATATGAAGGAGCTGACGCCTTCATTACGTGGTGCAGCAGAAGATTCTTCAACATTGTTAATGTAATCTTCTGCTGAATATATTCTGAACTAAAATATATTGTAAACATCCATTAAGGGGCTTAGACGAGCAAACTAGCGCCACCGCTCTTTGTTTTTTCTTTTACTTCAAAATAAGATCAAATAAAAAAAATAACTACGTCAGTACTTCGGTAGTATATAACTTAACTTGTATAATTTTTGTTATTACTTTGGCTACTTTTGGTGGTAATTAATATAGTTCTCTTAAGAGTCCCACGTAAAGCCGCAATCCCATACAAACGTAGTTTCGTTTTAGTTTTACAACAGTTAAGCCAATCTCAACCAAATTTCATACATACGACCGGATAAGGCATATTGATGTTTATAATCAGATTTCAATTTTAAAAACAACACCTAAACAAAATTACAGCGATTTAAAGTTTCGTATCGAAAACTTGTACTCGCTGTAATTTTGTATAGGTATTGTTTTTAAAATTGAAATCTGATTATAAACTTCAATATGCCTTATCCGGTCGTATGTACGAAATTTGGTTGAGATTGGCTTAACTGTTGTAAAACTAAAACGAAACTACGTTTGTATGGGATTGCGGCTTTACGTGGGACTCTTAATTTGAAATGACGATATTGATAAAAAGTTAAAACTAAAAATACTACATGTCATTGACTAAAGAAGTACTAATGTTGATTTTTTTTCAGTTAGATCTTATTTAGTGGTACAAAAATAAAATTACGGATGTCGCTAGTTGCGCTGATAGAAGTGCCACCTGTACTGTAACTGCATCATGTTTTGTTGTTGCTATATAAAGCTCGTTTCTATTGTTGCAGTTAACAGACATAGTGAACGCCATGTCGTCACGAGGCGAGCTGCCCTTAGAACTGGCGCTACGGGGGCGGAGTGCGTCAATAGCGACAACTCTCTTGCAGCACTGCGCCGACGCCGACGCGCGTGGCCCTCGCGGTCGCACACTACTGCACCGAGCTGTCGATGCAAGGGACGCCTTCTCAGCGAAATTCTTGGTGGAAAATGGAGCTGACCCCAACTTAGTAACCAAGTGAGTGTCATTGCTTGACGGCAAAGACTCTGCTGCAGCATTGCGATGACGTTCATTGCACGTGGCCCTCGCGGTCGCACACTATTGCACCGAGCCGTCGATGCGCGGGACGTCTTCTCAGCGACTTGGTCGAAAATGGAGCTGACCTCAACTAAGTAACCAAGTAAGTATCAATTATTCACACTGACCATTCTGCTGCAGGATTGCGCCGACGTTCATGCACATGGCTGTAGAGGTCGTACACTATTGCACCAAGCCATCGATGCGAGGGATATCTTTAAGCGAAGTTCTAGGTGGAAAATAGAACTGATCCCAACTTGTGAGTATCATACCATGACAGTGAAGAGACTGCTGCAGTATTGCGCTGACGTTCATATACTTACACACTATTGCACCAAGCCATCTATGGCATCTCTCGCCATTTAGCGAAGTTCTTGGTGGAAAATGGAACTGATAACAATTTGTGAGTATCATATCTTGACAGTGAAGACTGCTGCAGCATTGCACTGGTATTGATGCACGTCGCCTCCGCCTTCGTATACACACTACGGTACTGAGCCGTCAAAGCGTTGATCTGTTTTGTTAATATGAAAAAAAATTAATCTTAACAAAAAAATATTTTTCGCGAATTCTGGATTCTCGATTTGACACTGTCTGGCCATCGCCAAATGAGTTTTATTGTTTAGGTCTCGTCAGCTACGACTCTCGTGTAGTCAGTCGGGTAACCTGCATTGCGCAAACGCAGCGGTTGGAAGAAATATATTGACAAGTTTTTTGGGCAAACTTGCCTTTACTTTGTGTAACAATTATTTAGTATTCTATGAAACCTTTATTAAATAAAGCTTTCATTTGATTTGATCCATAACTAATAGGAACCGTTCCCTAAGCGTTTACATGTATCCGGCAAGGAAGGTCAACTACCTCGGCACCAACCACAACGATTTTACGAGTATAACTAACTGGTGCACTTACCACACTGCACTTGTAGTTCGCAATCTCATTTTTTTATGCAAAGTGTAAACTATCAGATTACTTTGTTGTATGAGAATTAATTATCCTTGAACTTGTACATTTGTAATTGCTGTTAACATATTTGTAGCTGTAGCTAACATTTACTGACTATTACCTATTGTCTTTGCTAATACTAACAATACTGTTTACATACAAAAGGTTGAAGTCTTGAAGTCAAGAACTTCGGTCTTGATGAAAATGAACTTTCGTCAATTTAAACCATTGACTAATAGCCGACAAACGGGAACACTTTTCTTTACCTTCCCATGTTCTCATCTATGAAAAGTGGAAGTTGGACAAGTGCAGTCAGGATCGAAGGCATCTAATTAAATATTGCAAAGAAGAGTTTGAGTATTAATGATCAGTAAAGAAAAGAAACTCCTCAAATAAAAATTAAAATACTGACAAACCACACAAATTGAGCTAGCCTCACTGTAAGTTGGGGACTTGTGTTATAAGATACTATTTTACGAGACTATATTTTATAATGAATTCTTACATACATAAACATCCAAGACTTATTCCATGACCCGAAATGTGGGCATAAGGACTGCCAATTTAACTGCTTCGAATCCCCTTACATGTTGATTTTAAAATTCGGTTTTAGAGAGGAGTGTGACACGGCGTTACACCTCATAGCAGCCCTGACAACCAGCTCGTGTGACGAAGACACCATGGAACAAATGGCGGAGATCGCGGAGGCCATGGTCGAGAAAGGGGCTGACATCAACAGACAGAACAGAAAGGGATTGTAAGTTATAATTAATGTTATGTTGTAAAATTAAACTGCAATCTTATTATATCATATTAACAGATGTGCCGACTATGATTTACAGTTATCTTCCAAACGATTGATTTTGAGAAAAAATGGTTTATAAAATCACAATGTAATTTTTAAAGACCATTTATTATAAAAATTGTAAAGCTTTTCTTACAATACATCTACCCACCAAGCTTCAACTGTATGGTTTCAATAGATCTGGGATAAAATGGCTGTAACATACGACGAATTTATAAGGGTTTAGTTTTTTGCCATTCGGCTAAAGTTATCAACTTCTTATCAAACATGGTGTATTACGTGGTTAGGGTCCTGGATTTGGAGTCATGGATCTAAGAATAATCAGGATAGGCCCTTGAGAAGTGTCGTGACGCGATATAGCTCACGCACTTATAGGTACTAAAAATTAGTTCAATTTTTTCTTAATCAAAGTGTCAAACTCACCAAATGTCAAATTAGTACTTACAGCGAAGTCGGCGCGGCGCGTCTTTTAAAACTTATTGTAAATATAAAAATATACAATAATGCCGAGCCGTGTGGTAAAAAGTATATAAGTATATACTAAAAACAGAACTAAAGTAATGTTTTCGCAATTGCTACACATTTAAATAAAATTAATTTAATACGGTTTTTATCGCGTTTATTACATTATTTGTACACCTAACGTTTTGACCACTTTACGCGATAAAAACCGTATTAAATTAATTTAAAAGAGCAACAGTAACTAAGTACTAATTATATTTCTAGCACACCACTACATCAAGCCGTCATTGCTAGAAACCAAAGGATATTTGACTTACTACTGAAACAACCAAACTTGGACACGAACCTAAGGACGCTGTCAGACGAGCACCCGCCCCTGTACTACGCGCTCGTAGACGACAGACGTGCGTCGATATCGTCGAGCGAGACGTTAGTGATGAACGGGTCCAACCCTTTCGACACGCCGGTCACGAACAAGAACGCGTTCAGTGAAGACTCGGAGGATAAGACTGAGAATATTATCGAGAGAGGGTTCGCCGCCAAGCTGCTGATGAAAGGCTGTCAGCCGAACCCTCTGTACTCGGGCTCCGGGGACAGTCTGCTACACATACTGGCGCTCGGATGGTTAGAGGTAAGTTTTCTGGGCGACTAACGTCATGACTCAGTGATAAATTGAGCATCATCATCATCTAATCTTTTTGAGTCTGCAGGAGACCCTCTCCGTACTACCAAAGCCATATATTAGCCAGAGCAGTCAGAGGATTTGGCCAACACTCTCCACGCTGTGTATGTGTATGTTCATAAGCTTTGTTAAGCTTGTGTTTACTAAGTCGTCTTCTACGACAACCGCGAGAAGACTTAGAGTGGTACCACGCGGGTAATAAATTAAAGAAACAGTATCTTGCCTTTTGCAGCACCTTTCAAAGGCACGGTAAATTTTAAATCACTTCAATGTCTTTCTTTTCTCAGCGAATCTGTTGAAATGTCTTATATGTCTTTCTCTTTCACAAACCAAGAGACAGAGTATGACAAGTCATTCAATGTACGAAATAGGTATTAAACCTAACTCCTATAACGCTGACTATTTTACGAAACTCGATTCTAGTCAAAGAAAAATCATGTGCACCAAGGCCAAAAATAAAACGCCTATTTTGCTACCATGCATTAGCAACGGGTCAATGAATTCTAAACTAGGTCGCTGTAAGACAATTAAGTTACAAGGCAAATTCCCTTTTAGGGTTCCGTACCCAAAGATTAAAAAACCGGCCAAGTGCGTGTCGGGCCACGCACAGTGTAGGGTTCCGTAGTTGCGAATGACAACTTTGAGTTCACACTGTTCACACTCGCACCTCACAGTTTAACGACCAAAAACATCTAACAATGAAAATTGTATGAAATTTTTCATATTCCAGTACATTTAATAAGTTGGTTGCCTATAACTTTTTAGTTTGCACTTAGTACTCAGCTCTGATAGTTTTCCTTTCAACTTCAGTATATATAGTACTGCTGTAATTTTTTTCACGTATCCATATATAACCGTTTAGCAGATAGAGGGGGGGGGGGGGACTTACCTCTAACAAAAATTTGAACTTTGATGATTTAAAACCAAATATTTCGGAAACGGATGCCTAAATCGAAAAATGGTGTTCACAACCTTACAATATTTTTTAAAGACCTATTTAACGATATCCCACACAACAATGGGTAAATAGAGAAAAAAAATTACTCCCCCACTTTAGTTGTATGGAAGCTACCCTAAAAACATTTTTTTTAAAGATTTTTTTTTTATATACATACCCATACCAAATTACAGCGTTCTAGTCTCTGAGTAAAACCGCGGACGGACAGACAGACATGACAAATCTATAAGGGTTCCTTGTTTACTACGGAACCCTAAAAAGGGACCTTATTGCTGAGACTTCTATGTCCGTCTGTCTATCAGTAGACTGTATCTCATAAACTATGATAGCTACACAGTTAAAATTTTCCTGTTGCCGCTATAACAACAAATACCAAAAAACAGAATAAAATAAATGTTAAAAGGGGCTCCCATGCAACAAACGTGATCTTTTTGCAGTTGTTTGCTTGATATTAATAACGGCAACAGGTAGACTCTTGAAATATTCACAGAATATTTAGTTGAATATTCACTTTAACAAATTATAATTAAATCAAAATAAAATAAATATTTAAGAGGGGCTCCCATACAACAAACGTGATTTTTTTGCCATTTTTGCTTGACAGTCTAATGTTATATAGATAAATATATACGGACAAATTACACAGATTGAGCTAGCCCCAAAGTAAGTTCTTAAGTAACACTTATGTTATGGGATACTAACTCAACATATTTTATAACAAATACATATATAGATAAACATCCAAGACCAAGGTCAATCTGAAAAAGATCATTCTTCATCTCGACCCGACCGGGGATTGAAACCGGGACCATCCGTGTCATAGGCCGGCGTGTTGACCGCTGCGCCACGGAGCTCGTCAAAGATAATGATACGGAACCCTTTGTGCGCGAGTCCGACTCGCACATGGCCGATTTTTGCCGGTGCGGTGGAATTACAGCATCGTGAGTCTATAATAATATACATAGTAGAGATGGGTTTACAGTTGTGCAACATTTGATCTACCGCTGATGTACAATCGGCAAACTACTCAGCACCAAAATCGTCATATCTATATCTCTCTCTCTCTCTTTGCATCTTTTTAGGGTTCCGTAGTAAACTAGGAACCCTTATAGTTTCGCCATGTCTGTCTGTCTGTCTGTCTGTCCGTCCGCGGTTTTACTCAGAGACTATAAGTACTAGAAAGCTGTAATTTTGTATGAGTATGTATATTAATCATGGCAAAAAAGTCGTAGAAAAAAATCTTGAAAGAAAAATTTTTTTTGGGTAGCTCCCATACAAGTAAAGTGGGGGAGTAATTTTTTTTTCTCTACTTACCCATCGTGTGGGGTATCGTTAAAAAGGTTTTTGAAAAATATTGTGAGGTTGAGAACACCATTTTTCGATTTAGGGATCCGTTTCCGAAATATTTGGTTTTAAAGTGAAAATTTTTGTTAGAGGTACGTGTCCCCCCCCTCTATCTGCTTAACGGTTATATATGGATACGTGAAAAAAATTACAGCAGTAGTATATATACTGAAGTTGAAAGGAAAACTATCAGAGCTGGGTACTAAGTGCAAACTAAAAAGTTATAGGCAACCAACTTATAAAATGTACTGGAAAATGTAAAATTTTATACAATCTTTATTGTTAGATGTTTTTGGTCGTTAAACTGTGAGGTGCGAGTGTAAACAGTGTGAACTCAAAGTTGTCATTCGCAACTACGGAACCCTATACTGCGCGTGGCCCGACACGCACTTGGCCGGTTTTTTTATGACATAGGACGGCAAACGAGCAAGCGGGTCACCTGATGGTAAGTAATCACCGCTGCCACTGGACAACTACGCATAGATGCGATAAAGCTATTACTCAAACGTCGATTTTTTGTGCGAGCATCTTAGCATTTTCCTGGTTACATCCTCATTCGTGATAGGTCGGAACCCGGGGTCCGCTATTATGATAGCATTAATACTAAATATCATTTGGCGAAAGGTTTTACGGCCGGCTTCCTGACTGATGCCAACTCGCCTTGGCTTGTACCAGAACCGCACCGGGAATTGAACACTGAGAACCTCTCATGTAGCAGTCTGGCGGTTTAGTCACTGCGCGGAGGCCGTCGAACAAAATGTTGACATCTCCAGGTTCCCTCATGTCTCAAGGAACCTTCCCTCATGCTCTCAATCGTAAATATTAAATCATCTATATAGCGGCCTATGACATCTCACATAGCAACTAAAGGACCCTTCTGAGCACTTTTAAACTTTAGATCTTAGCATATTAACTTAAGAAAATCACCTGAATTCGATCTCATTTCGGATCACATATTATATAAAACCTCCTACAAAAAGTTTCCATATTTCGTTGAAATAGAGCAAGTTTTACCGTATCCGTACACCGACATGAATAGGCACTAGGCAGACGTAAGTGTCGTAAGGCGAGATCAAAAGATTTAACTTTTTGAAAGTTTCGAAACCAGTCGTGAAGGCCGCCGTACGCGGAATATCGCACACAAGGACAACCGCTCTTCAAAATAACAATTACTTTCATACGTTTTTTGTTTTGCACTTTGAAACTTGTTACGGTACAATGTTTATATTTATACAAACACATTTTTACTTGTTTGAGTAAGTGTCAATTACAGAAAAGTATGTTTTACGGCTGAAATGTTAGTTATTTGCTAGTAGTATCTTATATCAATTTTCTAAAAACGTACATACGTACATTATCTCCTATAATAAATAAATAAATAAATATGTTGGGCAATCTTTTCTGGAATAAAGCGTGTAAATTGACTCTTCACATATCCTTAAGAGCGTATACTAGCAGTATTTTTTCAATATGGTTTCCATACAAATGTATTTCTCTATTTTCTCGCTGAAAACTGATTCTAGAGCCACAATTCTTTTTTCATAAAATCTAGTACTAAAATAGAAATGCCCCTATTTTTTATTTTTTCCAAAAAAACTGTTTTTCTACAATTTTTTTTTCTTTAAAACAGGACATTAGAAAAAAATCAAACATAGGGACATACCTATTTTAGTAATAGATTTTATGAAAAAAGAATTGTGGCTCTAGAATCAGTTTTCAGCGAGAAAATAGAGAAATACATTTGTATGGAAAACGCACTGCTAGTATACCCTCTTAAAGGGGTGACTCAGCCTGTCAATATAAACAACTTTTCCTATGGGATCAATACTGAGAACACAAAAAAACAGGCAATAAGTATGGGTAGTCAAAATAATTTCTAGTTGCTAGCATTGGTAACGTTATATTAAAATAATTAATTAATTTTTATTAAAATAATAATTAGTAAAGTTATTCATATTAACGGTCTAAGTCACCCCTTTACGCGAATATCGAGGGTCATTTTGCAAGCTCATCAACATCATCATTTTGTGAAGGTGACACGGTCAGTCGACCATGCACACCCTGGTGTCAGAGTTCTTCGGAACCGCTTGTCGGCATCTGACGTGGTTCCTTAAACGACTACCAGATGGCAACCGGGACCCAACGGCTTAACGTGCCTTCCCAAGCACGGAATTTTGCAGGCTGTATAAGAGACATTATCCTTACTTTTAATACAGAAAAGGAAAATTTTTGTTAATATGCATGTGTATAATATGTAGAGATATGATAAAAATAATAATGAGAGCAGTATCCAGCCAGATTTACGAGTATAAACCATTCCAACTGTAGCAAATTTATTATACTTGGTCTTATGTATGCTTAAGACTTCACAATCCTAGCAACAGACTTCACAACTCCATAGTCGGTGTAGGTTTCAACAATGTCATTTATATTGGTCAATTTTATTCTCTAATAGAAATATTGTACGCCAACAATACTGTCGAAATGATTACGCAAAACTTTTGTTTTGCAATACGATCAAGATCGATCGACTACTATAATTTTGGATTATTATTTGATAACAAAACTTTTGTTTAATACTTCGGTCTCTAATTCGGTCCTGCTACTTGTCTCTGTAGTTAGTTTCCGCTATCTAATGTCTATCCATGGACTTAAGAATGACATGGACCAGGCACACATAAATTACAAGTAACGTATTTTTTTAGGGTTCCGTAGGAACCCTTATAGTTTCGCCATGTCTGTCTGTCTGTCAGTCAGTCTGTCTGTCTGTCTGTCTGTCTGTCTGTCTGTCTGTCTGTCTGTCTGTCCGTCCGCGGTTATACTCAGAGGCTATAAGTACTAGAAAGCTGAAATTTGGTATGGGTATGTATATTAATCATGGCAAGAAAGTGGTAGAAGAAAATCTTGAAGTCTTCTTTTTAGTGTAGCTCCCATACAAGTAAAGAGGAAGTAATATATTTTTTTCTATACAAACCCATCGTGATGGGTATTGTTAGATAGGTCTTGAAAAAATATTGTGAGGTTGAGAACACCATTTTTCTATTTAGAGATCCGTTTCCGAAATATTTGGTTTTAAAGTGCAAATTTTTGTTAGAGGTAAGTGTCCCCCCCCCCCCCCCCCCGCTCTATCTACTAAACGTTTATATATGGATACGTGAAAAAAATTACAGCAGTAGTATATATACTGAAGTTGAAAGGAAAACTATCAGAGCTGAGTTCTAAGTACAAACTAAAAAGTTATAGGCAACCAACTTATAAAATGTACTGGAAAATGTAAAATTTTATACAATCTTTATTGTTAGATGTTTTTGGTCGTTAAACTGTGAGGTGCGAGTGTAAACAGTGTGAACTCAAAGTTTGTCATTCGCAACTACGGAACCCTATACTGCGCGTGGCCCGACACGCACTTGGCCGGTTTTTTACGTATACATGTGTGCAGCATAAGTAGTCTTAAAGAGTTTGAACTTCTTTTGGAAAAATTGCATTCATAATTATTTTCGATGTGTGCGTAAGCTTTCGTCTTTTATTTTTAAACGTTTGCATGCTTTGTTATTTGTTTCACTGTTTAGGGGCCTATCCTGATTGTTCTTAGATTCATGTGTCTGTTTCATTTTCGGCCGATACGAAGTGGCCAGGAATTTCATCTACATGTGGTCAATATTTCTGTTCAACGCACCTCTAGATTCGGTTATTTCCAATTTATTATGTGAACCGTGAAAGAACGGAATTCCGTCCTCGCAACGCTGTTGTTTACCGACTCGTACAATTTAGGGGGAATGAACAGGCACTATTTGAGTTTGCGTGTACCACCCTAGACATCATTGTTACTAACGCCGCAAATATATCGATAAATCATGTTTCTGATTTTATAGGACTCTGCGGTGTTCCTCACAACGCACTTGAACGGGGAGGTGAACCATGCCAACGAGGCTGGCCTGACGGCGCTACACACGGCTTGCGCCAACGGCCTGGCGCGGCTGGCCACTGCATTGCTTGAGAACGGAGCGCGCCCTAACATTCAGACTGCTTACGGAGAACAGGAGGACACAGTGTATAGGTGAGAAAGCTTTTAGCCCTGCATCTCATAACGAGGCTTGGAACTCTGTTCTTATCCAACAGAGTATTTTTAATTTGCTGCGTACGACGCGCACATTTACGCTACTTAAAACTATTCTTGAAACCATCAAAATATCCCTTTCATATAAGCCCATCAAAATGTACAACTTACTATGGGACCCACACTGAAAATTAAAAAAAAAAACAGTCTAACGTTATCCCATAGGAAAATGTGTTCATTTTGACGGGGTACGTGGTGATTTGACCGTTTGAAGTATAGGAGTGTTCATACTAACACCTAGTATACTAAACACTAGCGCTATATTTGTATGTTGCGATGTGTTATTTAATGTTAGGCACAGGGAAAACGCATGAAGAGTAGATTTTGAAAAATGTGCCTGATTATGTAAGCATCTAGCTCCATAGGACTGATACATTAAGTGTGGCAAAATTGGTTCAAAAGCCAATTTCAAAAGTAAGACAATTTTGAAAATCTAATCTATCCATAAGATAGCCTTTAAAATATGTAACAAGCCAGTTCGATAAACGCATTTGACATAGCTACCCAACAAAGTTCACACATCACCCATAAAAGATGCTAACGAAGTGACGTCACTTGTTTGTCGATTTTTGTTCGAGTTTGTACGCCGAGAGGAAAAAATATCTGGAAGAGTTTTTGGCTCAGAGAGGTAATTTTTAGGGTTCCGTACAAAAGTTGAAAAACGGAACCCTTATAGGATCACTCGAGCGTCTGTCTGTCCGTCCGTCCGTCTGTCACAGCCGATTTTCTCCGAATCTACTGAACCAAATTAGATGAAATTTGGTAAGATAGTGTAATCCTATGACCCAAACACGGATGTGCAAAGTAAATAAAGATTTTTTTTGAAATAAGGGTCATTTTGAGAGGCCCAATTACAAAATTAAAAAAAAAGTTTTGCATACCTTACTGTGTTATATATCAAATGAAAGGGCTCATTATGAGCATCTCAAAAATATTTTTTTTTGTTCGGGTAAAATCAATACTTTTGATTTTATTCACGAAAGAAGGCAAAAATTGACCATTCCCCCCCCCCCCCCCTGATCTCCGAAACTACTGGGTCGAAAATTTTGAAAAAATTACAAAATATAGTTCATTCCTTGAAGATTACAGGAAAAATAATAAGAATTCTATCACTTGAAAATTAAGTGGTAAACTCACAATAATAAGTTCATCTAGGGAAATAGTTCACTAAAACACCACTAGATGGCGCTAGTCAATTGAATAAAACATTTTTTGCACATTGTGTGTGTGTTCACGAAGCATATTGTACGGAACCATCATTGCGCGAGTTTGACTCACACTTGGCCGGTTTTTTCACTGATATTCCTATTTCTGTAAGTTCTTTTCATAGCACAACAAAAAAAATATGCAAGTTCCGTATTATGAAAATGCTGTTATTTAATAAAAGGTCGCTTGTTGTACGTCTCGCAACTTGCTAGCCGTGAGAGGTGATTTAATTCAGTTTATTCATATCAGGGTAGATCAAGGCTCCTAGAAACCGGGACAAGGCCCACGTCCGGAGAAATGTATAACGCAAAACAATTTCTATCACGATGAAAATGACACATAATAGCTGTCGAAAGTTCTTCAAATACAAATTGCAGCGAATGGAATTCTAGGTTACGCATTCTAACATATTGCTTATTATTTAGAAACATTAATGCAAAGTGCAATCAGTCAGTTAAATAACGTAGATTATGTAAGGCTCGGCTGTATTCAAATCGTAGCAAAAAGTTAATGAGCATAAGTGATTATGCTGTTTTGTTTTTCAATAAGCGTTGGTACTAGTATTAAACGCAGTTATACAGCTCACGTTAAATTAATAACGATCAATTTATTATGCAAGCTAGATATAGTGCATAGTATCACGTCTTTATCCTTTACGGGGTAGACAGAGCCTAAGGCCATAAGACCGAAAGGCCTCGTTTAGCATGCCGATGGGCTCAAAGATGGAATACGGTATCGAAATAGCGATGGGTTGCTAGCCGCACTGCCTATTTTCATGACTCCTTAGATTTTGAGCCCATAGATGTAGTGAAATGCCTTAATCACTTAAAAATAACTTTTAAATAAAAAAGGGTTTTTAAATATCCATTTATTTTATCTTTTTAACCCTAGACGGGCACGCAGAGGAGCGAAAAAGTTTGATCTGTTAGTATTAAGTCAGATTTTAGTGTAGTGGTCGGTATTAAAAATTAAATTAAACGCCTAAATTTTTAGCTCTAGGTAGTTGGAAGAAATAACTACCAGGGGCAAACAGTATACAAAACATCTGAGTATACATATATTTTTTTTTAAATCATTTATTCAAAATTCTTAAAAAATACCGGTACACTTATTGCTACCGAACCACGAAAACCTCGCAGGGTTTATCTGGGTTTCGGTGAGTCGCTATAGTAAGGTAAGTAATACTGCTTTAACAATCTTACAAATTTTTTGAAATTTTCGTTGTACATATTTTGTAAATTTGTGGGAAGCTCGTTCAAATACTTAGGTATAAGGTAACTGGTAAGTCTTGTCCCATATAAATTATTATATTTAGGTACATTAAACTTATTAAGGTACGAAAGTGCTCTTAAATATGTAGGCCGTTTTTTTTCTGCTAAGCAATCCAAATTATGCGATTCAGTTAAAATCTGGTATTTGATTTTATCATACACATTCATCACTTTACAATATTGGAATAATTCTTTGTCATTGTCTTTAATTTTTTTTTTTGTATATATTTAGGTGTAATAATTTTAAGCATTTTTACTTGTAATTTATATATACACTCTATATATGTTGGGTATGTTCTGCCGTAGCTACTCAAACCATAACCTATCACTGAATCTGCTAGGGCCATGTACATTAATCTTAGAATCTTAAACGGTAATTTATATTTTAATACATACAGTTTACTGACAATAGACCTTAAAGTATTACATACATTTTCTTTATGGGGACCCCAGCAAAATCGATTATCGATCAAAAGACCAATATACTTATGCTGGTCTACTACTTCCAGAACTGGACACTGGCATGTAGCTGTAGGCGAGCTACGTGTCAGTGTGCTCAGATTGTTTGAATGCAAGCAGGCATGCTCGTGTGCTCTAATAACTGGTACGGCTGATGTTTTATTATGTGATGAGCGTATATGAACTATTTTAGTTTTTTTATCATTAATTACAAGACCCAGATCATGTGCCCATTTGCACATGTTTGTGAAGTTTTGCTGTAGCTGTTGTTCAGCTTCTGATATATTGTTACTAGCTACCAGGAGACACGTATCGTCTGCGAATTGGTACACGGATCCTGACCTAATGATGTTGCACATATCATTGACGTAAAGGAGGTACTCGGTAGGACCGATTATGGAACCCTGGGCTGTGCCCTTCTTGGTCAAAATCTTTGTACTTAACTGATCCTGGACTTTAACAGACGTGTACCTATTACTGTGATAGCTTTTTAGCAAATTCAGGAATGGTCCCTGTATACCATTCTGTTCTAGTTTGTTGTAAAGCGTGACATAATCCAGCATATCAAACGCTTTGCTAAAATCAATAAAAAGAGCAAGAACATGCATTTTTTTATTGAGGTACTCGTTTATTTCATCGGTAAATTTACTTAACAGTTGTCTCGTGCTTTTGTGTTTTTGGAAGCCAAATTGATTTTTACTTATAATGTTGTTAGTTTGTAGGTATTTACTTAATTGATTGCCAAAAAATCTTTCTATTATTTTATCTAAGCAGGATAGTATCGTAATAGGTCGATAGTTAATATACTCATTATGTTTCCCCGATTTATAAATGGGTCTTATTACGCCTATCTTGAGTAGGTCCGGATAGACCGATGTTTCGATACAGCGATTAATGAGATGCGTTATCACAGGCACTAAATGATCTGACATGATCTTAATATCTTTCGCTCTAATACCATCATACCCTGGACTTTTTTTGTCATCTATTTGTTTTATAATGGATGAAACGGTGTCCTCGCTTGCTCGCTGTATTCGAAAAGATCTATCGGGTACTATCTCATATGACTTTCTATCCAATAGAGGTTTATCACAAAAGTTGCAAATATTATTTGTATTATTTTCAAATTCAATTGCAAATCTATTCGCTAATGTTATAGGATTTAATTTAAAGTACTTTATTAGTAAGTCGTCAATTCGATTTATTATTTTACCAGTTATGCTATTTATAATTTCCCATACTTTTCTAGAGTTTTTAAAATTTTTGCTTATATTTGAATGTACTTCTTTATTTTTTAAATAGTTAGAATATTTATTTGTTTTATTTCTATATTTATTATATATTAATCTATTTTTCGAGTTATTTTCATCTTTTAACCAAATCAGATACAGCTCATCACGTCGTTTACACATTTTGTTTAACTTTTCATTAGCCCATGTACATTCCCTTCGCTTGCTATTACCATTTTTTTTAACGGTATATTTACTTTTAATATAAGCATCATTATAGTTATTATAAATATATTTTACAATTTCATTCGGGTCAGTATATTGCAGAGGTAAACTCCAGTCCACGTTTCTCAGCTCTTGGTAAAGCTTCTTATCGTCTATCTTTTGAATAACTTGTTTATTATTTTGTAACTCATTCTTATCGAATACGCCCGAGATCGCACAACCGGTTATCTGATGATCGGCCAGTGTGGTGTTAACTACTGTTGTGTGAATGTCGCGCGAATCTACATTACGCATAAATATATGATCTATACATGACTTAGTGATAACATTACCATATTTTTCTATACGTGTATAGGAGTTAACCCCGCTGTTCAACCCTAAGTTGCATAATGAGTCCATATAACAGTCGCTTACGGAACTGTTTATTTTTTTTATGTCAATATTTATGTCGCCTATTATAAGGTAATTTTCTCTTGAAGGGCATTTATTTACCAATGTACACAGTTCAGTAATAAATCTATATTTTGAGGTTTTCGGTGGTCTGTATGTTGCACACAGGTTGAGTTTATAGTTGTTTATATATACTTCACCGGTTATACATTCGAATTCGACTGGACTAATTATGTGAGATCTCTGAAATGAAATTGATTTATGAACATACAATAAAATTCCACCACCCTTACGTACCTGTCTTAAATCTGAGTATGAGTTATAATTTGTTAAGTTATACATCTGAAATTGATCATTATTTATGTTTACTTCAGTTAAAACAATAAAGTGAATAGTGCGATTAGAATTTATTATTATGTGTTCCAGGCTGGCAAAGTTTTTTTTGGTTGATCTAATATTGACATGAAAGAATATTAATGAGTTTGACGAGCTCGGCACAGTATTTGCAAAGTCATTCCATGTAGGACAGTTTGTTTCAATAAAATTTAAATTATTTACTAACATAGTTAATTTTAAATTAAGAGGTGTATACACCTAAGCAAACTTTCAAAACCAGGAAAAAAGAAAAAAAGGAGTAAATAAAAAAAAAAAAGTTTTACTCACTGTGGTGGAATGACTTTGCGTTTTCGATATCCTGTACCGTTCGTATCGTGAGGATTTTTGCCTTGTCCCCTTTGCGAACTAAGATATTTCCATGTTTACACCATATATATTTGTACAGTCCTTTTAGTTCCTCCTTAGTTTTCCATAGCAGGAAGGCAGTGGCTGGCGTAAGGCATTCACGGAGGTAGATTTTGTCTGAGTCATCCCGACCCACACTCGCCCCGGAGATGATGCTGGACTTGGCCGCCTCCAGCCAAGGGTCACGGGTACCTTCACGCAAGATCACTGCAATCGTAGACTGTGCCTGTGCCTTCCTTTTTGAACTGGAGCGTGATTTTTTCCTATAGGCTTTAACGACGTCATCCGGATTCTGTTGGATTGACACGGCAATTTTCTGTACAATTTCTTCAATGTTTTCTTTGTCAACCTCTTTGATGCCGCATATTTCGAGCTGGTTTGTTAGCTGAGACTGCTCCAATTGGTTGAATTTATTTTCTAATGTTTCATACTTGAGATTAGAATTTCGCAGATGATTACGCAAATCCGTGCATTGATTTTCTAGGTTTTTTATGTTTTTTTCTTGGAGTTGCATCTTTGTCTCGTATTCGTCAATTTTATCCGAATAAAACTGTAGCGTACGTTGTAACTCTTGTCTAACGACCTCTTTGATTTCTGCACGGATTTCACGAAGAATGTTGGTAGTCACAGCGTCAGTGCTGGTAGAATATTCAATGTCTGTGTTGTCTTCACCATCATCGGCCTCCGGCATTATGTAAGATACTCTTTTTGGTTTACTAGCGCCTGTGCAATTTTTGCACTTCCAGTCGACAGACTCCGTGGAGTAAATTATATTCAACTGTTCCACTGATATGGATGCACATGCAGAATGGAACCACTTGTTACACTTATTACACTGAAGCCCAGGTGCCTTTTTATTCACAAGTTTTACGCATTTAGCACACTTCACCATTTTTTTTTTTTCTTACTGGAGGGTAAGCGTAATTGATATAATAACAAACAGCTGAGGGATCGCGCTTGGACGTGACTATGCGAGGTCGATGCCCGCGAGCGACTGCATCTGTAATATAGATTTCGGATTTATACAATTTATAGAAACGCGAAAGTTGATGTCCATTGTTAGGTGGAAGACCATGTCAGCTCAGGGGTGGATATGTGTCGGGCGAGCTACATATCGGAAGTATTTTTAGTGTGTAATATACACATTGTAGAGCGTTTTACAAGGTTTTGTTGTAGCCATAAAAGGAAATCTTAACGCAAGGCAAGGTGTACCTAGGCATCGGAGGTATTATTTACGCTCAGGATCTTTGAAACTCGTGTGAGCGTTGCAGAATCGGTCAGCGGCATTTAGTTCATTCGTTATTCATTGTAAGCCGCGATATCGGCAGTTAATAATAAGATGATATTATTTTTTTATGGCGCATGTTAAATTCTCCGCAATAAATGTTTCGATGGTGCTTCATCACAGTCTGGTTGCTATAGCGCCTTGAAATTTGTGTTTATTATTGCAGACAAACTCCTCTCCACTTGGCAGTATACAACAACCACGAGGGTGCCGTGATGGCGATCCTAGAACACCGCAAGCTGATCGAGAAGGGCGACTTCCCTTCAGCAGACCGCTCCAACGCGCCCCTGCTGCCTAACCTCAATCTGAAGAACTCCGAGGGTGACACACCAGTCAGCCTCGCACTCTCTGAGGGTAAGGCTGTCCCATTTAATAGTATTGCTTCATATTATTTTTAAACTTTCGCACTTTAAACACACGATTATGTATACTTATTACCAAAAATAAGACGCTCGCAGGAGAGACCATTAAAACAAAAAAGTGAAAGGTTTGTGATAAGTCCTGTTTATATCTATACACAATTATGATTGCCAATATTCGGTTGAAATCCGATATATTTCTAAAAAACATGCATCTTTTTATTTTTTAACAATAGACACCCGAGCGTTCATACTTTTTCGTGAGTTTACACGTGTTAGTAAACAGTACAAAGATAGTATTGAAGAGATGAATTGCTCATAGACATAGTGGTGACACTCACTATACGTAAGATTTCGGGCACCGGTGAGGTTTAGCCGGGGCGTGTAGGCGCTAAAGTTGATACTTCGGAACAACGCAAAACTCCCTACGGTGCAAACAACACACACAGCCCACGAGCTAGGCAGTCGTCGACGGACCTTTCCACACCCCGCGCGCCTGTAGCTGCCCCCGCGCACATCCAGACACCTACACATAGCTGCCAGCGATTTTACGTGCACGCACACATGCTTAAGTATCGTTTCTTTTCACGTGTGTTACGGCATATAATTAAATCCCTAGAGATATAACTATATTACGGCTTTACCTATTCTACTGTGACATATATATTCTTTGTCATAGGTCACAAGCACCTGATCGCGCCGCTGGTGGAATGCGGCGCGGACCCGAACGTGCGCAACGGAAAAGGGTTCACCTTGCTGCACCAAGCCATCGTCGAGGAGGACTCCAAGACGGCCATATACCTGCTGGACCACGGCGCAGATATGAATGCCTTGTGAGATTACTTTTACATACATACTGTCACGTCTTTTTCCCTTGCGAGGTAGTCAGAGCCCAGGTCTCAAAGACCTAAAGCCACGTTTAGCATTATGGAGAACGTGCAGATGGAAAATGGGAAACAAAATAGTGAGGTTAGCCATATCGCCTTTTGCTATCTTTCGTTTGATTTTCCTCCATTGGATTTTTAAATAATTTAATTAACTTACAAACCCACCACCACACCACACAGCGCAAAGAACCGATGGCAAATATTGTGTACATAAGTACCAGTTGATTTTTTTTGTGTTAGCTCATAGGTTGAAGGCATGGTACACAGCCCTCCGTGGCCCACATGTAGCGACATTTGCACTCAATTTGCCTTATACGAGTGACTATTTTTTCCACATTCATTTGTCGTGGTTTTCTTCGTTAATTGTTTACAGTGGTGGTTCCACATACCATATAGAGTTGTAAGCTATAGCGAGCGACGAGCGAGTAATTTCTGTCAACAACGAAGTGATTACAACAAATCGGTTGATTTGTATTATGCTAATCCATCAAACAAATAATGCATACTGTTAGCGTGATCTTCGACCCTTTTATTAGTATCTGTGTATTATAATCAGTTAAGGCACGTGGACAACGCGACGGTTAGGTCATTGACCTGATGATGCTTGCTGTTGACATGACAGGACATACAGAATCATAATTAGATAGTTAGGCTCATTCAAGTTGAATAAGGGTCCGATACCAGATATTTAAGACAAATAAGAGTAAAGTTTGACTAAGAAACGACACGTTAAATTACATCCATCCATCCAACAGGTCTTTGTAGTCTCCACTGCAGGAGCACGACCCTCTCTGTACTACCACAGCAATATATTAGCCAAAGTAGTCAGAGGATTTGGCCTACAGTCTCCAAGCTGGCCAGACGGGTTGGAGAGGTCTTTTTGATCTTTGTAAGCTTTGTTTAGCTTGTGTTTCTTAAGTCGCCTTTTACGACATCCACGGGAAGACTTGGAGTGGTCCTATTCTACTCTGCCGGGAACCACACGGCTACATTAAATTACAATCATCTCATAAAAAAGGTAATAGTCTCGCCAGTTTTCTTAGTCTGTGGCGATTTACGGGGTAAGCCTATGTCCAGCAGTGGACGTCCCCGGCTGATAGAATAGTAGATAGACAGTCTGATTTCAGGTATCAGAATATATTGGTTGTTTCATGAAGATGAGTGTTTCAAATCCCGTTAAGTTGGATGGAGACTATACAGGCTAATTTTAAACCTATGAGATATATTAAAATCTCAGAATTAGAATCCCTAATGGAATAAGTAAAGAAACGTAAGAAAAAATGGTGAAAACTTAAAAATTAAATTTTACTTTACATAGAAATTCGCCCAGCTGATCAGTGACTTTGTATGGGAGTTCTAATTTTTTATTTCGTTTTATATATATTTTTTTTGCTGTTTTGTATTCCAATAGGGTTTGTGATTCCAAGATTTCAATATAGCTCATAGGTTCAAAATCATCACTTTATTTTTGGACAGGACGGAAGCGGGAGAAACCCCACTACAGTTAGCCATCCATTGCCGGCTGGGGTTGGTGGTGGAGGCGCTTTGTGTGAGGGGAGTGGACATGAGCCGGCTGGACGCCAACGGTGTGCCGCCGCTGTGGGCCGCGCTCGACTCCGGGCAGGAGGAAGTAGCCAGCGTAAGTAACGCCTTGCTATTTAAAGGAGACTCTTGCGCAGGAAGGGCAAATGGATATAAGCCCTTGAGACTTTTTTCGGAGTGGCCACGTGACTGTCGCTTGCGCGCTACTAGATACGCCTTTTAACACATTTTATACGAAACGTGTCATGTCACGGGGCGGTACCGTTTATTGAGGTTTTGGGTTCCAATGTAATTGCAGAATTGCAAAAATCTGGTATTTTATACTTACTTGTGATATAGGTTACATAATCAAAATTTTATTTATAATACCATATCGAAGCACATTGGGGCATTTTTACTTTTTTTTTTTGAGCACGAACTAAAACTGGCAGGCGGAATATACGGGCTGACACGAGGTACTATTATTACTTTAGTATCTAGTAGGGTGCGAGCGACAATCCATACTCTATGGGAATGGCGGTGAGGGTACAAGCGTCTCTTACAATTTACATGATGATGTTGATTTAGGTGATATTAAAATTAGGTGTCCTTTGTTCATAGATTTTGGTGAGGAACGGTGCAGATGCAGACTGTTGGGGCCCAGGTCCCGACGGTTGCCTACAGACACTATTACACAAGTAAGTTTCAACGATTCAAAACTAAAAAAACACATTCATTCTTATTCAATAGCACGTTCGATTTTCAACATAACTTTTTGCATTTGCCAGGGCGATAGATGAAAACAAGGAGGTTTTGGCTACCTTCCTGATCCGGTCGGGTTGTGACGTGGAGTCTCCGCGGCGCCCAGGACCCGGCGGGGAGGGAGGCGATGTCGTTGCCGAGAAACACACGCCTCTGCACTTGTGTTGTCAGTGGGGGCTCACTGACGTTATACAGGTAACTACTATAAATAAAAAAATTAAAGTTAAGAAAGCAACAAATTAGCGAGCTTTAAGGGATCTCGGGCTGCGATTCGGACTCTCTCTAGCGCTTCGATCTAGTGTCGAGAGAAGTGATGTCGTTGCCGAGAAACATACGCTTATTCACTTATTGTTATCGGTGAGGGCTCACCAATATTATACAAGAAACAACTGTCAACACAAAAATATTAATACTTTAACGAGCTGCAGTCGAGCGCGGGCTGTGATGTCAACTTTCTTTAGCGTTCCTAACTAGTGTCGAGAGGGGTGATGTCGTTGCCGAGAAACATTCGTCTCTGTACTTGTATTGTCAGTGGATGTTTTAGGTAACTACTATCAACACAAAAAATATCAATGGTTTAGCCCTTACGCAACAACATTAACGAGTCACAGTGGAGCTTGGGCTGTGATGTGGGATCTCTAGCGCTCCAACCTATTGTCGAGAAGGGTGATGTAGATGCCGAGAAACATATGCTTATACATTTGCTGCTATCGGTGAGTCCTCACCGACATTATACATGTGACAACTATCGCCACAAAAATTAATAGTTTCGGTAACAACTTTAAAGAGCTACCAGTGGACCTAGTGTCGAGGGGGTGATGTTGTTGCCGAGAAACATACGCTTTTGCACTTGTTGTAATCGGTGAGGGTCGAGGGTCGCTCACCGACATCATACCACCATTATACAGGTAACAGGAAGGCAACAACATTAAGGAGCTTCAGTGGAGCTCGAGTTGCCATGTGGATTCTCTCTAGCGCTTCAAGCCTAGTATGGAAAGTGGAAATATCGTCGCCGAGAAACATAAGTCTCTGCATCTGTTATTAGTGGAAATGTCGGGTTTGTTACGAGGAGTCACTGAGAAATCTACCATGAGGCCCTTAATAGGTTTCTCTCCCTTTCCCTTGCATGGGCACCATGAGATGTCTCTAGAATCTGATGGGCACATTGGAGATGGTCGATCATATTACCTTTGTGTGTTAGGTTAATTGGGTTATCTTTTAAAATTTACTTGGATGAATATTCACATATTTTTATAAAATCATGCTTTTGTTACAGACCCTTCTAGAACACGGGGCCAACATAAACTCCAAAGATTCAGAAGGCAAGACTCCACTGCACATTGCGATCGAAAACCAACACGCAGGGATAATATCGCTGCTACTATCGCATCCAGGCATCGACCTCTCGTCGCGGGACAACAAGGGCGTGTCGCCTTTCGCGGCTGCCTTGACGGCGAGGAATAATAAAGCGGCTCAGTCTATACTTGAAAAGAATCCGTCTGCAGCAGAACAGGTGAGTCTTAAAATTACATTATTTTTTCTGGACTGGGCCAAGGTGCAAGCATTTTAGGGTTTCGTACCTTAGGGTAAAAACAGGACCGTCCGTCCATTAGTCACGGGGTTCAGAATTGAATTGTTATAGGTAGACAACATTTTCAAGGATCGTTAAACACATTCCGTGAAAATTTTTCCTCCAAAATAAATTAAATCAAAAATTAAAGGGGGACCCCTTAAATTATCTATTAATGATACAAAAATCAATATTTGTAAGCATGTTTTGTAGTTATATATTGTATGAATGATGGTACGGAACCCTTCGTGCGTGTGTGATTCCGACTCGGACTTGGCCGGTTTTATGATATGTATTTATTTGTTTAGGTGGATCGTAAAGGACGTAATTTCCTTCACGTGGCGATCCAAACCAGCGACATGGAGAGCGTAATGTTCCTACTGTCAGTGGAAGTCGACGTGAATTCGCGTGTTCAAGATGCGACGCTAGCGCCACCGCTCCACCTAGCGGCCGCCGCAGGAAACGAAGTGTTGCTGAGGACCTTACTGTTAGCTGGAGCTCGACCAAACGACCGTGATGCGCATAAGTATGAAAAATTTGAATACTTTGTAGATTTTAACTTTTACATCGATGTTATTCATCTTTTTCATGGATAGATTAAGATTAGAAATGTGTACTCTTTATGCGTCACTCGATAGTCCATATGAGACATGATTTTTGAGACTTTTTTCCACGCGGATGAAGTCGCGGCCACAGTTAGTTATACTATAAAGCTCTTTATTATCTCTCTCTTATCTGTGCCTTAGTCACTGCGATAATAAAATCAGAAAACATAATTAAGAAATAAGAAAGCTTTTGAACAATTCGCAATTTTATTTTTATTACGCCATTTACTGAGAAGACTTCGTCTTTGGTATCATCTTGTTCATATTTAACTGGTTTTTCTATGAAAGAAGATTACTAAAAATAATTGCTTTAAGACAATCAAATTCCACTAGAATTTTTTTTTTATTGAATTAAAGACGCTGTACCTAAAATGGCAACACAGTCCGATTGTCATATGGAAAATCGGGCGTGTATTCCCAGCGTAAGCTACTAGTTTTGCTGTGCATTCAATTATTCTGGCAACCGTAACAATATTTTTTTTGCTGGCAACTCTTAAGAAATAGAACCATTGGCACGGTTTAAAAATACGTAAAAACAGGCCGCTCGTTGATTTTATTCACATGTGAATACGAACCGAGTGCTGACGTCACAACGAGTGGTGGATTGCTTATATTAGTTCAAAAATTGACTTCCTGGGGGTCGATGGGTGAAGCAACATAGTAATGGCACAGTGGTGACCAGTGGCGGCCGCTCCTTCAGTGCACTCGTGCACTGCACTACCAGATTTTTATGTATTTCCCTATTTTTTTTTCGACACAATTATTATTTATCCAAAAGTATGTAACTTTAATTACACACTGAAAAAGAAAATATTTTCAAACAAGCTTGATCTTTATTACCTAAAATTTAAGACTCATTTTAGCTAAACCAAAAATTGGGCGAGCGCTTTCAAAGTGCGCACGAAGCGTCTCCATAGAAACTATATGGAATGAGACAGAAATGCTCCGGCAGGTGAAACGGAAGATGATCCGTACTCAATGTATGAGAAAAATTGAAAAATCGGATCGCCGCACGAGTCCCGAATACTCCCGAACGGGCTCGCTCGGGCGGCATCGGCCGGGGTGTCTCGCTCGCTCGTTGAAGATTTTTGTTGCGACGGCGTGTCCTTGACCTTTACTCAAATCAGTTTGTTTGTTTTATTTCGCACCTGTGACACGGTGTGATAGATAACGCGCGCGAAATTACCCAATAATTATTCATAGTTATGGTTTTCTACTTTGTGTGTGCTTCAAAGTGTAGTGGTTGAAAGTGGCTTCAAAGTGTGTTGTTAATGGGATTATTTGAACAAGAACTAAAAAAGAAAATAGGCTATGGCTTATTTAGGCGGTATGCCGCCTAATCTGTTTTTTGAAACTATCTTCTCGTGCTTTTCAACCTGAATTAGTTAAGTACCTAGGTACCTAGTTATTAGAATATTCATTAGCGCGCAGCTCCTCTCACTTAACCAATGGTAAGTCAAGATGATGAGATATTTCACTGCATGTAGGTACATAAGTAAGTGATACTTTTTATACAGAAATGGTTTTACAATATGCATTAATATTAACAAGAATTGTACCTAGAGTAACTGATTATGTATAGGTACTGTACAAATATTATTAAGTAGGTGGTATAGGGGCAGTCGACTACAAATAATTGACGAACGTACGGCATTTCAATAGGTCGTTTTGCTTTTGAGAGACAGTAGGTAAGCAGGTGAACCACCACTCCTTGAAGTCACGAGCCGCCACTGGTGGTGACACTGCCTGTGCGTGATTGACAGTTTGGGCATCGGTGACCTTGATTCGGGGCGTGTAAGTGCTAGGGTTGATACCACGGAACAACGTAACACGGCCTGCGGTGCGGGCTGTGCGAGAAACGCAAACAACACACACAGCCCTCGATCAAGGCAGCCGGCGACGGCCCGTTCCACGAGACGCGCGTCTCTCGATGCTCCAGCGCACATCTACCACCCACACGTAGCCGCAAGCGATTTTATGTGCACACATGCTCAAGTGTTTCTATTCGTGTGTATAGAACGTGTTAATATAATCAATACTTGAAATTAGTTTGTTCAAAATCGAGAGTAGAATCGATTTGTCCAATAATATTAGGGGTAATGAAATATGGTCAAATTTTAACTCAGCTTAAATAGGGGTCAAATTCTAGCCAAAAAAATGTATGTCGTGTTTGACCATTACTTACTCTATCATGCGGCGCTACGCGAAATGCATTAGATCGTGCGTTATTATTATCATAGACTTTTTAATTTGCAACAAACACAAAAAAAAACAAGGGCAGGCTAACGTTTTCATAAGTAATCCGCATAAATTAAATTTAATAATTGATATAATTCTTTTATAATAAAAATAAGTTAGGTCTAAGGTTTTTGCGCAATTTCATTAACACGTTGTTTATTCTTTGATAATGTGTGATTCCTGTAGGCGCACGGCGCTGCACGTGGCGGCGGCGGCGGGGCACGCGGCCATCGTGTCGGCGCTGGCGGGTGGCGGCGCGGACTGCGGCGCGGTGGACGCGGCGGGCGACAGCGCGCTGCACGTGGCGGCGCGCGAGGGCCACGCCGCCGCCGCGCGCGCGCTTCTCGCCGACACCGACATCGACGCCGCCGCGCAGAACCTCAAAGGTCAGACAAACGCACTCAATAGGACATATTACTCAAAGCTGTGCCGCCAGAATGCACCACTAGCACATACAGTAAAAAAGGTTTGACACTGACAAGGTATGTACTTGTCAATGTCAAAGTTCCAATTAATTAGTGAAATTATACATTAATCCTTAAATAGTTTGATTTTAAAATACTTCTATGAGTATATAAAAATGCATTTGTGCTGCGTATTCGGATATAAAATAAAGGCAATTTATTGCGACTTTGACATACTTGTCAATGTCAAATATTTGTTTACTGTCTCTGCTAGTGCTGCCCTCTGGCAGGAGAACATTGTAGTATTATCTCCTATTGCAACATTTCAACCATCTTAAATTTAAGACTATGGCTATTTTAGGTACTCTACATTCGCAACAGGAACTGACACGAAAACTTAACTGTGAATATGGCGATACAACATATAACCACAAGACTTCTCACAAGATGGCGCTTGACAATCCTGAAACGCGCAAACAAAGTTTCTTCGACTCTAGCAGTAAATAAACCCTCTGACAGAACTCAGTCAGAGTCAGAGCCGTGTATTTTCCCGGTTCCCTGGGCGTACACCTTCCAGCGGGATGATCTTCCCTTTGTGACAGTCAAGCATACCACCTCCCTCCCGCTACTTAGGGTTTCGTAGTAAACAAGGAGTTATAATTTCGCCATGTCCGTCTATTCGTATGGCTGTCCGCGTTTTAGCTCAGAGATTATAAGTACGTAGAAAGATTTAATAAATAAATATATACGGACAAATCCCACAGATTGAGCTAGCCCCAAAGTAAGTTCTTAAGTAAGACTTGTGTTATGGGAATACTAACTCAACGTGTATAGATAAACATCCAAAACCCAGGTCAATCTGAAAAAGATCATTTTTGATCTTAACCTGACCGGGGATCGAACCCGAAATGACCGCTCCGCCACGGAGCTCGTCAATTTGGCATGGGTATGTATGTATTAATCATGCCAAAAAACGTGGTAAAATAAAATTTTAAACAAAAGTTTTTTTCTGGGTCCCGTACATTTTTTCGCGGCGATTCCTTGTTTTTATGGGCAGTGGCGGCTCGTGACTCAAAGACCTAAACAATATATTTAATTTCTAAGCACAGAAATAATTCTCTTATTTAGATAGCCATCTTTTATTTACATATACTTAATGTATGATAATAAGATTAATAAGTAAAAGAAAACTTAAAAACAGCAAAACTAAAACACAAAAACTACCTAATCCGAACATTTCCGAACGTCGGCGTTCGTCCCGCGTCGAGCCCCGGGCGTGCGGCGCACGAGATTTCGCTAAACTTCCATCTTCCGTCTCACGCGCCAGGTGTTTCGCCGCCTTTTCCATAGTAGACTGATTATCATTTGACAAAATTATTATATTTTTACGTAAAACTGCTTATTTACTTTTTATTCAATGTTATTTTTTAGTATATATTTAAGCTGACACTGGTAGTGCGCCGCAAGAGTGCATTTAAGCGAAGGACACATAGAAAAGACGTATGGCGAGGACGGGGCGCAGACATATGTCTCCTCCGCGTCTTTTTCATACAAAATGTTTATATACATTTTGTATGAAAAAGACGCGTCGCGCTACCCAAAACAAAACACATCATATGACAATGGGTCGTCTTATATAGTAATAGTATCTTCTTCGTAGTTTGTGCATTCTGCACAAATCCACTTGGGGTTAATTTGTTTCTTTATTTTTCTTTTATCGTCTAGTTTTCTAACCAGTATCTTAACATATCCTAAGGGACGTAGTTGACTTGTTCAATACGCCTTTATTGACGAGAGTTGTTGTATTTGTAAAGTTGTGTTATTTTACAGTGGGCTTGTATTACAGGTCGCAATCCACTACACGAACTCTGTTGGTGCAAGAAGGATAACGCAGCCACTATATGCGAAATATTCCTCGAGTCCATGCCGGACTATCCCATTAACAGGACTGACTTACAGGTAATATAATGTATGATACAATCTGTTTTAAATCAATCTGAAAAGAAAAAGGTCAGTTCAATTAAAAAAAATATTTAGCAAATGCCCAAAGCTGTATTCCCGTCTTATTTAATACAAATTTAACAATCGTATTCTTCTTTTTGTTCATCCGAACGATTTATCTCGGTTACATTATTATAGCACCATTCATGCTGCTAGACTGTCGCGTTGCAGGGTAGCGGGTTGACCACTGTGCACTGCGTCAAACTTTACACTCACACTATTACCAAGGTGGTATCATCGACGTGTCTACGAAGTTTCATACAAACTAGACTTGTGTTCCAACTATACACTGATGGCGCTACGTGCTATATTTAATAAAAATTCACATTACCAATAACTTAAAGCATTGCCGACTGTTGCATTTTTTCAGAACATTTTTGTCTTTCAAATAAATGCGATCTTTTTTAGGGTTCCGTAGTAAACAAGGAACCCTTATAGTTTCGCCATGTCTGTCTGTCTGTCTGTCCCTCCGCGGTTTTACGCAGAGACTATAAGCACTAGAAAATTGTAATTTGGTATGGGTATGTATATTAATCATGGCAAAAAAGTGGTAAAATAAAATCTTGAAAAAAAAATTTTTTTAGGGTAGCTCTCATACAAGTAAAGTGGGGGAGTATTTTTTTTCTCTAGTTACCCATCGTGTGGGGTATCGTTAAATAGGTCTTTCAAAAATATTGTGAGGTTGAGAACACCATTTTTCGATTTAGGGATCCGTTTCCGAAATATATGGTTTTAAAGTGCGAATTTTTGTTAGAGGTAAGTGTGCCCCCCTCTATCTGCTAAACGGTTGTATATAGATACGTGAAAAAAATTACAGCAGTAGTATATATACTGAAGTTGAAAGGAAAACTATCAGAGCTGAGTACTAAGAACAAATTAAAAAGTTATAGGCAACCAACTTTTAAACTGTAAAATTTCATACTATTTTCATTGTTAGATGTTTTTGGTCGTTAAACTGTAAGGTGCGAGTGTGAATAGTGTGAACTCAAAGTTGTCATTCGCAACTACGGAACCCTACACTGCGCGTGGCCCGACACGCAGTTGGGCGGTTTTTACGCTTAAAACTTCCTGATTAGTCTGGTAAAACATAGCTTGCCAGAGCGCGTGCCTCCGGATATGACATCTCCTGTACAATTACAATATAGCTAATTAGAGACAATGTGTAACACGTGATTTCTAAAAATCTGTATTTCATCAGGGTAACACTCCACTTCTATTGGCGTACATGAACGGGCAAGGAGCGATGTGCCGCGCCTTAGTACGCGCTGGTGCCTGTTTAGCTCAAGAAAACAAAGACGGTGTCTCTATTTTCAATTACCAGGTCAGTCAACCACTTGAGACTTGGCTGAAGACAGCCTTAAAAAATTGAGCAGGAAAACTTTCCAGATTAAATGAACCTGAACAACTTTAAATAAGGTAACAAGTTACACCTAAATACACCATCAAGCATCGACATCATAAGTTTAATAATATACAAGCACCCAAGGAGCTTGTATATTTGTAGAAGACTGAGTTCTCATAAGAACTTTTGGTATAACATAGGTACGCGAGTATATATATACATATCCACTGAGTACATATCCTATTGTATATTATACATATGTGCGACCGGGACACCAACCTGTAGTAGGTACTTCCGTCTCTAGGTCAACCACAAATCTTTGCACAGAATTATGCTCTCTATGTTAAGATAATAAGGGTAAATATCGTACTTATATAAAAAATTGAAGCAGTTCTATCAGGGTGCTAAGGAGAAAACACTTACTATATAGATAGTTATACATACCATCATAATAATCTTTTTCAGATTGATCTGGGTCTTGGATGTTTATCTATATATGTATTTATTATAAAATAATATAAATAAATATATAAATATATACGGACAAATCACACAGATTGAGCTAGCCCCAAAGTAAGTTCTTAAGAAAGACTTGTGTTTTGGGATACTAACTCAACGATGCTATATTTTATAACAAATACATATATAGATAAACATCCAAGACCCAGGTCAATCTGAAAAAGATCGTTTTCCATCATGACCTGACCGGGGATCGAACCCGGGACCCCCGTGTCGCAGGCTGGCGTGGTAACCGCTGCGCCACGGAGCTCGTCTCAACAAAATATAGTGTTAGTATCCCATAACACAAGTCTTACTCAAGAACTTACTTTGGGGCTAACTCAATCTTTGTGATTTGTCCGTATATATTTATTATTTATCAGGTGTCTAGGATAACTTAATTGTGTACTCGTATTTTGGCAGGTGGCCACGAAACAACTGCTTCACCGGCTACTCGACGCCCTGCCGGCCGAGGCGCCGTGGGCCGAGAGCGATCTTTGCCAGGAGTGCGGCACCAAGTTCACGCTCACTATGCGCAAGCATCACTGGTAACTACAGCGTTATGCTTTTATCACTTATTAGCAATTTCCCCGCACTTCGTCCGCGTAAATTGTAGCCTATGTTACCCGCAGATAAATTAGCTTAATTTATAGATGAAAGAATTTTGAAATTCGGTCCAGTGTTTTCGTCTCTATAATATATCTCCAATAATTATCTTTCCTCTTTATAATATTGGTATAGACAATACCAAAGAGCTTAAGAGCTGGCTCTATAGGCGCGCGACCTTGGCGTTGAACAAATCCTCTTGAATAATTTCTGTTACAGAATATAAATCTTTAGGATCGATTTCATTTAATCAAAGCTGGCGTGCCGGAATTTATCTGATTCAGTGTAACATTGTCATTCATATTGCCAATGCTGCCAGCCTCTTAGGTATCATGACTAGGAGTGTAAATAAAAATATATATTATATACAGCGTATAAATTGACACTCGACATACCCTCAAAAGGATGACTCAGCCCGTCAATATGACTTTTCCTATGGGATTAATACTGGAAACTCAAAAAACATCGACATTTTAGAAGTCAAGCTGCCAGTTAGTACGGAAAAGACAATTTTTTTTTTGAGTTCCCAGCTTTGGCCCCATAGGAAAAGTCGTTCATATTGACGGCCAGAGTCACCCCTTTAAGGGTATGTCGAGGGTTAATTTATACGCTGTATAAAACCTTTATAAAATAACCTTCCCTCGGCAGTCGCCACTGCGGCCGGATGCTGTGCAACAAGTGCTCCAATCAGGACGTGCCCATTCTGAAGTTCGGACTGAACAAGCCGCAGCGGGTCTGCGAGATCTGCTTCAACGTGCTGCAGGTCGGCGCCAGTTAGTAGGTTATGTAGTGTGATATACGTTTGTACGACGATTCGCCAATTTGGGTACCTTCGGTTTGGTATTTTTCTACTATTCGGATAATTGCTACACTGGATTGGCATGGTATGGCATCGGAAGCGACGCGTCATTTCAAAACAACCTTTATACTTATTGCATCTTATGTCACTAGACATACAGCTTGTTTTGAAATGACGCGTCGCTTCCGATGCCATCCCATGCCAATCCAGTGTAGCGCAACCCTTACTGGTACACGTATAATGACAGCCAAACTTTTGAAGCCGTGCTTATTGTTGTCATTACATAATCATGTGCTTGGGGTCCTTCAAAAGGCGTGTTTACAATCTTATGAGTCGGCAACACATTAGCACCTCCGCTGGTGTTGCAGATGTCCAAGGGCGATGGTGACCACTTTCCAACAGATGGCTCGTCAACTCGTTTGCTGTCAAATGTACATAAAAATAACATAATCGCACGTAAGTTAATTTACGGCGAAGAAAGACTGGCCATATTATGGCACATCCGCAGTCCCCGAGATGTTAAACTTTGCCAGTTACGTGGTAACTGGCCAAAAACTGCCACGAAGAAAAGTATAACATGCAGAGGTAATTAGAAATGAATCCATCGTGAAAACCCCTTATTTGAAAAGCTTAACGGATCATTTTCATCCACTCTGAATTTGTGTCTCGTCACACGACACGACACGTACAAACGAAGTGAACAAGGGCTAAATGTTTTTACGTCATTATGTATGAATTTGCTATCTTATATGGCGTGACACCCCAGGGCTTTAGGTATCCACTTTGATGAATGTGTACTTTTTTACTACGTGGGCTCAGAGCCATTTTTTAAATATTGATAATTAAGTTACGGTCATGAACCTAATGAATAAGGTACTCGTTCGTGTATGATATTGCAAACGAGTTGTAGTACTGCTTTTTATTGTTTAACTTGTGTTTATTATAGAGGAGTGGTATGAAAATGCATTTTATTTGTGACGTACCTATTTTAAGGAGTTAACTGAAAATTAACATTGATTTATTTACTATTTTTATTTACAATTTTCTAGGAGTTATACCTACCTACGTACGACGTACGTACATTTTTCGAACCTTGAAATATTTACGTTCCTTGAGCATATTCAAAGCCATCCACTAGTGCTACGAGTATGTATGGTTTACAGAAATTAAATATTACTCAAGCTCATTCTTGATGGAAGTAAGCGGCGGCCTTAACTATTTCTAGGTTTTTGGGAAGTCCCCTTTCCAGGAAAGGTCCCTATTGTTGAGAACTCATTAGAAAAGGCCCTATCTATCCATTGCCTCCGCGGCTGGCGCTTGGAAGAGACAGGCTGCAAACAGAAATGGAGCGCGAGACCCCTAAAAGCGCGTAGCCCTGGGCAGGATAAGGCTGCCACTGATAGTAGTGCGTAAAATGTATGCATACTAAATACTATAAGTATGATATTTAAATGTATTATTTTTATGATAAAATTGAATGCTATAGTCTCATTTTGCTAGGGGAACTCAGAAATAAATAACAAATTTATTTTTACTTATATAAATTTGACGTCTAATGTATTATTTTTCTTTGATTTTTACAATGTCAATTTTCTAAAACTTGTAGCTAGTCCTAAGATAAATACTATTTATGTTGTATTCAGAAAATGCCTAGATGTAAGACGCCTACCTATACAATTCTTGAAATAAATCGGTATTTAAATTGTGCAAAATATAAGCTGATTGAGATCCACAAGTTTTTTATGTCGGTACAGGCTGAATCAAAATTTATGGCAGCTCTGATATTAGCTGCGAGCTGCGCAGAACGTGCCCCGCCTCCCCCTGCGCGCCCCGCTGTACCTAATATTGTGTTCTGCGCATCGCCTCGCGCGATGTTTCGAGCCGCCAAAAAGTTTGATTCAGACTGTAGTAAGATTTTCTTTTCAAGCTATGATTTTTATATGTATTTCCGTAGAACAAGTAATGCGATTTTTATTGAATATTTATAAAACTGGCACTTCTGGTACTTTTTTCGGCACTGAAATATTCATGGACTTGTTTATGGACTTGGTATTTCCTTCTTTATTATTTGCAAAGATGTAGCACAGTGTCAAGTTCAAGTGTAAAACTTATTTATATAGGTACAAATTATATCCCAATATGTTTGCTTGCATTGGTATTACTTACCAAGTACCGTCCTGCATTTTGTTTCTTTTTTTTTAATTTGATGTTTATGATAATACCTGTGATATTTGCTTTCGCGCGATTCCAAATTTTATTCACAAATTGTTTTTTAGTATAGCTTATTGATGTTTCAATGCATTTTTTATAACGAGCACATTCCTTACAACACACGTTGTTTCCAATTTAATCGCATGAAGCTTTTTAGGATAGGTAAAAAGCGGACGCGATAGATTTTTTCTAGCCTCCGGTTCATTGGTAGAGCCACAGATCTGTATATTGGTAAAGCAAACGTTAGATTAAGAGGGTACAGAACTATGCTATAAACTATCCATTTCGGACTGTTAGTTCTCCTATCAGTTCCCCAACGATAAACCATCCCACAGCTTTGGTATGGTTCTAGAAAATCGTATAGTGACAACCGTCATGAGGAAGTTACTATAAAATTCTACACTCTAGTCATGTGCCGGAGGCTAGTCATTAGTACTGAATGGATACTAAAGAAAAACAAAGTGATATATAGTCGCGATTGGCGGACGGCGATTTATGTCAACGAGTATGTTCATTTATTTTTAATATTCATACCAAACTTTGACCATTAGATGTGGCTTTTCAATTTTGTAATGGATATACCTAAATGAATGATTGCTATCACTTACTTAAGGAGTGTTATGTTTCACTAATATTGAATCATACAGTTTCATTCAGTTCAATTCAGTTCAGGAGCTCATTTTTTTAACTGGTAGAATTGATTCTACGAGGTCAAAAATTGAGTTCCAGAATGGGCAGAGAAATGCTCACGTATTTTAAAATGGAGAAATATCATCCTTATTTCATTTAAATATAGCTATTTTTGATGTAGAGGCAGAATATTTGTGATTTGTTAAGTAATTCTCAGAGACACCCTAATCTAAATTATAAGTGCGACGTGTTTCGCTGCATAACTGTTCACTTATAACTCTCAATATCTATGATATAGTAAGTGTAATCATTATGAGGCTGCACTTAAAATAATAATTGGTCTGGCTTTAAAAATATTTATGCATAGAACGTCGAGAGAGTGCCATTTGGTTTATTTTTGTATTAGTTTTTGTTTAGGTAAAAAATATGAAATATTATAATTGGCTTTATGTACAATTTTATTGCGAAAAAATCCTTTAAGATTATGTTATATGTTTTCTTTCCAAATGTTTATATTTGCTTTAATAAAATATATGAATAATAACAAACATTATTTTTCTTATTTTCATACATCACTTAAGTTACCACGCAGTCACAACTACATGTCATCAGTACTAACTGGCACTTGGCCGGTTTTATTATTTATCTATTTGGGGCAGGTCGTTGTAAAAGAAACCAACACAAATAACTGATTATTTATTTACAAATAAACTTTAAACGGCAACATCTGTCAATCTCACACATTTACATAAATAATTAACTAAATAGCACTAAATGTTGTTCCTTCACAGCATGATCATGGTAGAAATGAAGGGGATCTTATAACTGAAATTGATACAAGTTACTTTAGCCTTTTGAACAGGTCTTTGGCGACGCACTTGTCCAGGACATGCAGGTAGTCAATAAGTTCCTCCTCACATGTCTCTGAGGTCTTGGTGCGTGAGTTGACGCGATCGTTACATTCTTGGTACTTGGACCAGTAAGTCTGAGCATCGGGCTTCTGGGAGCATTCCTCCTGTAAAATATCAAGAGTTGATGACATTGCACCCAAAACTACCTGAAAACTAGGTATATACTTAATTTTACAATTGATTACAGACTATATTAAGGTTTAAAAAGGCTGCGAAGTTCCCATATGACGGGACAGAGGGCATTGTGGTAATATTTGATAATTTTTGTATAAAATTAAGCATTCAATTAATCCAATTATATTGTATGTACATTTCTATACGGTTAAAGTATCAATTGTTTGAGAATTATAAGCCTTTTAAAAATTTGTACACATGTTGAGAGGCTAATGAATAATTCTTAAACCATTGATAATTTTACAAAGCTGTATAAGAAATTAGGTAGATTATAATGAGATTAATTGATTTTACACAAAAAATATCAAATATTGCCACAATTACCTTTGTCCGTTTGTATGAAGACATGCACGTTCAGAGCCCTCTTAAGGAAATATCACAATTTTATGAATTTCTATTTTTTTAATGAGATGAACAGATGCTGAGCAAAGAAATACCATTTGTTAAACTACTAACTATGGAAATAGCTAGAAATTTCTATACAGACTGATTATTTCAAGTCATAAATGACTCATTTTAAAAGAGGTCTTGTCTAGTATTTCACTACCAAGAGTGCCCAGTTGTTTGCATATTTAAGGTTTTTGAGTGCGACAAGCTGGACTTTAGGCACCCCAAAGTTTTAGTCTTTAAACATTACGGGACTGATTAATACTGAAAATAAATAAAAATGTAATTTTCTAGCTGACTCTTTCAATAAAGAGTACATAACGCATAAACAAAAACTTACTTTCAAAATACAATAATTACATATGCAAGAGGAATGATATTTTAAGTATACTGTATACTAAAATCTACTAATAGGTAAAATAACTAAGATTTAAACAAAAGAAAGACCTTCCGGTTAGTAGTTATTTTCCTTCAATTTAGTTCATTATTACCTTTCGAGCCTATAAACAATAAAAATAATATTACAACAAAACAACAAAATAAACAACAGTAAGTTTGACAATATTCAACACTTTGAAAAAATAATTGTTAATATAGTTAAAACAGTAGGGTATTGGAGAACAAAACTCTTGAAAAAGTTATTCCTTGGCTATGTTAGTTATGAGGCTTACATGAGCCAACTAGGGTTGGTAAACCTAAAGACCACCTACAGGTAATATACTAGGGGAGTAGTTATGGATTTTTAATTTTTATCTGATTTAGGAGTCAAAAAAATAAAAAGTTGGCGCTAAAATTGGCTCATGTAAGCCTTTTATTCAGAGAGAATTTCCCGATTAGAGAGGGAGAATAATCGACAACCCTTACGGAAAAAACCATATCATACTATTTTAGGTTATAATAACAAAAATGGCCAGAATTACCATGCAGGTCCTGTAACCTAACCGGAATTAATTTTAAAAAGGGCATGGAATGAATCCCTTACTTACCCTCAACACTTCCTGGGGATCAACCAGATCTTCCTCCTCGGCTGCCTCCTCCTCAGCCTTGACTACAGGAACGATTTTCTCGGCCATTATTCCTGAAACCGTAAACACTTATTCACAGTATAAATTATTATCATCTAACACTCAATACATTACATTTATTCCACTAAAAGAATATTTTTTAACAAATTTTACCGAAAACGATGATGCAACGATCGTCTGACAGATGGTCAATCAATGTTACCAGTAAAAAGTAGAGGTGTTACCGTCCGGTACGGAGGCCGTGTTGCTCGAAGGGTGTTACTGATATATCAGAACCGATACCGCGAACATAATATGAGCGCTGCAGAACATAATACAAATATATTAGGTTATGTGTGTGATATCCGAAGAACGCGTTCCCGAAGAACCGTCAAGAACAGTTAATATCCAAAGTATCGTATTGGTGAACCGGCTGCGTTACTGCGTTCCGCGCCCGTTCGCGTTCCGCATCCGTTCGCGTCCTAACTACGACGATACGAAACGAAATTAACTAAACATTGATGTAAAATGCCTCAAAAAATAATATCGCCTGCAAAATTCCAGCCTGTTCTTCACCGTTCTTGGAGAATAAAAAGATAAGAAAAATAAGAATATTGCCATATTCAAAACATACTGCCATCATCACAGTATGCATGAGCCATGCATTTATGCAGGGAAATCCTTGTAATGGAACTTGGATGCTAATGCTATAAGTCTGTTCGTTCATTCAAATGGTTGGCGCTCTTAGATAAGGATAAGGGCGACGCCGACGCCGGCAGCCGACGAAAGAAGTGTCGGCTCGGCACCCGCCATTGGCGCTATCGGCTTCAAAGTCTTGGCTGTACAGACGCAGTACACGTTGAGGTATCGCGTGGAACGGCTATTTAATTATGCAGCGAGTAAATTACTTAAATAAAAATATTTTATCGTCCTTGGGTTTATACGTATTGTACTAATCAAATAAAATGGTGGTTTATGTTTTGTACACATAAAAATATTTTTCAGATTAAATAATTTTAATTTACTTTCCAAAATCTCTTGTGGGTGAACTGCAAACAATTTACTCGGATAGATAGACTATTAAAGTGAGTGTGTGTCCTTCCTTCGATTCCCAACCTGAAGGAAAAACCAAATGTAGTTTATTTACCAGCCCGGGGTATTTACTAACTCGGATGACAGGTGTCGATGCCTATCAATCTAGGATTTGCTGTTACAATGCGGTTTTTCGATTCCAAATGAAAATTTCGAGCGAGCAAAATTTATTTTTATTTAAATTTATTAGTGTAAATTTCGAGCGAGCAAAATTTATTTTATTTAAATTTATTAGTGTAAGTCTTTGTAAGTACTTTACTCGCTGCGTAAGATTAAACAGAGCGTCAACCATAAGTTCATGTTCATATTCATTTCATTTACGAAACTAGTATACGGTAATGTTTTTATAACCGACATAATTTACTATACTTTGTCTACTATGAGTAAGTACCATATACTAAAGTAGTTTTCGAATCTCACCATCGAAAACGACTCAAAGTTGAATGTGAACGAATACGATACTGTGTTGACAGGAACATTTTTCTGCGGTATCAGCACCAGGGGCTCAATTTTTGAACCAGTAGAATCGCTCTACCACTCGTTGCTAAGCTTTCGCATAGTGAATCTTAGTTGGCTCTATTTTTCAAACTTTATTCTAATGTTTTTTCCGAATGGTCGCACGAGAGCACTCGGATTCAAGACGTGTACAATAAAATATGAAATTTGTCTTGACTCCTTATGATCCCAATGGGTTCCATAAGTATCATAAGGTCCCAATGGATCCAAGTAGATCCCATCGGTCCCAAAGGGTTCCAAGTGTCCCAAAGGGTCCCGTTGGGTCCCAAGGGTACCCAAAGGGTTCCATTAGGTCCCGTGGGTCCCAAAGTATCCCATTGGATCCCAAGGGTCCCATTGGGTCCTAAGGGTCTCATTGGGTCCTATTGGTTCCCATTGGGTCCTAAGGGCACCAAGGGTCTCATTGGGTCCCAAGGGTCCCATGGGTACCAAGGGGACCATAGGTCCCAAGGGTCCCTAGGGTCCCAATGGTACCAAGGGTTTCATTGGGTCCCATTGGGTCCAAAGAGTCCCAAGGGATCCCTAGGGTCCCATGGGTCCAATGGGTCCCACTAGTACCATTGGGCTACATTGGGTACCATTGGTAGTACCATCCACCAAGCCAAGAACACCAAGAACTACCAACGGTACTATTCTAAGAAAAATTTAAAAATATATTCGCACGGTTCAAAAATCTGCCACCGAAAGGTTTGCACACTCACGACTTGCGCAAATTAATATTCGAATCGTTTGCTGCGAATGCGAATTTTGATGCGAATAATTCGCATATGCGAATGCGAATACTCGTAACATTCCTAATTAGCACCATGAGTTCAAAACTGACCTTCGTTTTCTAGCGAGCAAGACTAGTTTACTATTACGAGTCATCGAATAGTTTACTTTAGATCGAATCGTTTACTATTCACGTATTATAAACTCATGGTTGACGCTGCTTACACTGTAAACTGTTATAAGATTTTAAGCCACAGATATTCGTGACGTCATCGTTTTGATGCAAATACTCAAAACGATGAGGTTACGAAATGTCACGTCACGAATCATTTATTGCCAAATATCGCATATGGAATGTCTTACTTATGTTATGATGGGTTCGAAACGTGGTCCCTTACTTTTTATGAAAGTTTAAGTTCCCTCAAAAAGCTATGGAGAGGGCTATGCTATGCTATGCTACGCTCCGTGTGTCTCTGCGAGATCGAAAGATCGAATCAGAAACGAGTAGATCGGTAAAACAACAAAGGTCACTGTCATAGCACGGTGAATTAGCTCTTTGAAGTGGAAGTGGATGAGGCACATAGCGCGAAAAACCGATAGCCGATGGGGCACATAGGTTCTTGAATGGCGACCACGTATCGGCAAGCACAGCGTTAGATACTCACTCACTCCCTAAGCCTGACCTAGGTCACAGGAAGGCTGGATGCAGGCCGTTTCCTACCAGTCGTATTGGAAATCCTTGGGGGAGTCCTATATCCAGCAGTGGACTTGTTGCGGCTGAAATAATGGTGAATAGTTCAAAAATTAACCGAGGTGAAAACGTTGATGGTGATAACAAAAAGAAACAATCCAAATATATGCAACCAAAGATAATATAGACGTGTGTTCTTTACGAATTTCAAACATGGCAACACTTTAAGTGACATTACGAGCAAGATGCCAACATGACAGATTGAATAATGTTCATAAAGTACGCTATTTTTTGTAATAGTTTGCTTGGCGTATGTACGGAAAAATAGTGTACTTTATCATAAACATTGTGCAAGTAGTCAAGCGAATTACTTGTTTGATATCCCAAGAAAAATATAAAAAAATATTTTCGTCCAATATGGTTGTAGCCGATAAAGTTGATAACATCACCATTTTATTAACATCATAATAATTCGAAGTGAGTATTTATTTCGGCATACGTATAGTTCCTAAGTGGTCGTCACCATGGACAGAGCTTTGAGAAGAAAAATATTTTTTAATTGTTATTTTGTGGTGATATTTCTATGAAACATGCATTTAATTATGCACTCTATAAAAAGAATAATCTTAATTTATTATACCCTAAAATGTTATTGAATTGTATTTGCAGTATTGTATCTAAAGCTAGACTTTACAATTTTGTCTAACATATTGTTTTACCAATATTCTAGGTTTGTTGAAAGAATTATTAGAATTACACACTACATTTCTGTAAGCAGTTGATCTACAACCTTATTCAATAGATTATTTTCAAAGTTAAATCAAATTAATACTCAAGTTGAGGTTATGTCTGCTGTTACATTATTACTGTTTTGTCTTGCAGAATGAATGGAGGAATGGAGCATAAAACACCTGGACACAATGCAGTGCTTCATAAAGCACCCAAAAACTATAAATTGCTCATGGACCCATTCCTTGTCAAAGGAGCAACCAAATTGTACCGATATGATGGTTGTGTACCTGGAGATGCGAGTTATCCTCCAGTGCAATGCAGAGACCCGAGGTCTCAGATCCCAAGGATCTGGAATAAGATAGAGCCAGCAGATTTACCAGTCCCTAGGTATATATCAAAATTATTGTACTCATATAGTAAGTTCATGACTGACCAAAATGTTAAGACCGACCGTTAGACTGATTGGATTTGAGCTATTTTTATTATTGAAATTGTTAGTTTTGCACATCTATGTATATTAAGCAATGTTATTATATGAATTTGTGATATTTGGGAAAGTAGGCTAGATTTCTAATTTGTTATAATCATCTTCTTCATTGTATTTGTTGTTGGTTGCTTGTTTATAAGAAAAATTGTTTGAAGCCTGTCCTATAGTTGATATACAATACCTAGGTACATATTTTTACTTATTATAAGTGGAATTTTCTTCACAGTGATGAAATAATATAAAATTAATTGTGATTTTGGTTATATTATGCTCTTTGTTTTTATTAGTGTTATGTGGTCAGGGCTGCCAACCAAACAGGTTATTGACATGTCATAGAGGCGGGAATTTTTAAATATGATTTCTTTTCAGATTCAAAATTGACAAGAACTATGTTGGAATACCACCTCAGCTTGAGATAACAATAGGAAACCTTAATGACAATATAGATAAAGCTTTTTTGGTGGATATGATGAACAAAGTCGGCCCGTATGAAGAATTGAGAATATTTTACCATCCAATTACAAACAGGCACTTGGGTTTTGCAAGAATAGTATTTCAAGACGTCAAATATTCAAAACTGTGCATAGAAAAATATAATGGTAAATCAGTTATGGGCCAGGTAAGTGTTTTTAGGGTGACTTCAAAAGATAAAAGCAGAGCCCTATTACTACTCTTCAGATGTCCATTCATCCGTCTTTCTGTCTGAGGTGTTCTATTGAACTGTAATAGATCTGCTATGCAGTGCCCAACGGGGTCCTTAAATGAGTGTGGAATCATACTATATTTTATAATAGTCATATATTGTATAACTCGCTTTCGCCTGCGGCTCCGCTTGCTTTGAAACATAACCTATGTCCTTCTCTGTACTGCACTCAATGTGTATCAAAAATTTCATGATGATCAATTCAGTAGTTAGAGTATGAAAGCGTAACAAACAAATAAATAAACTCACTTTCACATTTGTAATATTAGTTGGGATAAAGTTTCGTAAGAAAACATAATTAATAATAAACAAACACTCTTATGACGCTGTACCACTCAATCAAGTTAAGTTTGCATCTGGCTTCAATTGTCAGAGGTTGATTATCCTAAAGGAAACAGACAATTGCCATGGAGTGCGATTTCAAAAGGATATATCTTATCATATTTCGATAAATGATCCTTGCGGAAGTTGTTTAATATGATCAGTATAGGTAAGTTCGAGTAGGAGCAAGATTACAGATTTAAAAGGAATTATACATCCTTTCAAGAATACAGCCTTTTATTTACTATAGGACTTTAGTTTATTGTGTTTGGGGCTGGAAATCACAACTGCCTCTACTTTGAAAATTGACAAGCTATTTTTAACTATAGATGTAACAGAGAGCTCATGCTCAACCATAGGTCAATTTATTTTATTTATAAATTATTAAAGCATACCACACATAGTAATGACCGTGTTGTAATTGATTACTACTTATATTCTCTACTGTTATCTGAAATTAGACTTAGCTGTCATGATCTCCATACTAGCTGATTAAAATCTCAATAATTAGGTAGAAAGTCTGCAGTTTGGAAGTAGGCATATGTTGCAATGCAAGCTTATTATATACCAGCAATTTTCCGCAACTTCGTCCGCGTAAATTATAGCCTACTAGCTGTTACCCGCCGCTTCGCCCGCGTGTTATATTGCCTATGTCCTTCTCAGTACCCTAACCTATGTGTATGCAAAATTTCATGAATGATTGGTTCAGTAGATGGGCATGAAAGCGTAACAAACAGACTTACTTTCGCATTTATAATATTACTAGCTGTTACCCGCGGCTTCGCCCGCGTAATTTATAGCCTATGTCCTTTATGGTACTCTAACCTATGTGTATGCAAAATTTCATGATGATCGGTCCAGTATATACGGCGTGAAAGCGTAACAAACAGACAAATAAACAAACTCACTTTCGCATTTATAATATTAGTTAGGATAGTTAGGATGATGTAAACGGCAGAAAAATTTATTTCTTTAGTTGAAAGAATTTTGAAAATCGGTCCAGTAGCACTGGTGTCTATTCAATGCAAACATATAATCGAATCTTTCCTCTTCATAATAGTAGTATAGATTAAATAAATATTTGTACAGGTGCTAGATGTCTTCCATGATCCATTTGGCAAGAAATGCCAGGAGATGTACGAAGATAAGACGTTGGAGAAGAAGCCGCAGCCTCAAATGACGCCGGTCGTCAAACCGCCCGTGGTGGAGGACGTGCGAGTGCCTAAAGTTGACCCTACGCTCAGCAAGCGGTTAGAGGACACCAAGCTGGTGGATAAGGCTAGTTACTCTATATATGTACGGTCACCTCAAAAGTCCATACATAGCCTAAAGGTGGAAATCAATTGCACTGATTAGAAAGACATAAATATTTAGCAATATCATGAACCTTATGCATAATACATAAGGTTTAAATTGCTACTATTTTTTATATGATCTCCGAAGCTACAAGCGATTTTTTAAGAAAATTCTATATGGACTTTTGCAGGTGACCATACATTGTCACGTATGCAAGGTTATTTTTGGCAGTGTCGATTCTTTAACAAGTAACAAAGAAAAAACAATATTGTTGTTGTTGCAGTATTGTTGTTTCTTTGTTATTTTAATGCAAATTTTTTGAGTCTAGGAATATAATATCAAAACCAATTTTTTGAGACTAGAAATATACTGTCGAAATCTACATTACACGTAAGCGACATTTCATCATCAGCATCGTCGGGTCTTTTTTTAGTCTGCTGCAGGAGTGTCCATCTGCACTTTAAAAGTATTCTCAAGGGATCTTCTCAAATGCAAGCTGCGGGTAAATGCTTGTTCTTAACGCATTACTGGACACTATTGCCGTTCACTGTCCTGTAATAGGTAAATAAGGAAACATAAGCTAAACAAAGCTTATAAACATCAAAGAGACCTCACCAACCCGACTGGCCAGCATGGAGAGTGTAGGCCAAATCCTCTGACTGCTCTGGCCAATATATGGCACTGGTAGCACAGAGAGGGACTAGCTCCTGGAGTGGAGGTCAAAAAAAGACCTGACGATGATGAGGAGAGACTCAAGGAACTTGACAGATTTGTTATAAATTTGATTGTTTATCCCAAAGGAGCCCTACCGCTACAAAGACGTGGAACACAGCGACAGCAACGCGCGGTGGTCGGACGAGGAGCGCGAGTATAGACACCGGCATCGCAGTCGCAGCGAGCGAGACAGGGACAAGGACAGAGACAGGGACAGGGACAGGGACAGGTAATCCAACTCACAGTACAGTTGATCAAAGGAGCCGTACCCCTACAAAGACGTGGAGCTCAGCGACAGCAACACGCGTTGGTCGGACGAGGAGCACGAGTATAGACACCGGCACTGCAGTCACAGCGAGCGGGACAGGAACAAGGACAGAGACAGGTAATCGAACTTACAGTACAGTTGATCAAAGGTGCCGTACCGCTACAAAGATGTCGAGCACAGCGACAGCAATACGCGTTGGTCGGACGAGGAGCGCGAGTACAGACACCGGCTCCGCAGTCGCAGCGAAAGGGACATGGGACAAAGACAGAGACAGGGACAGGTAATCGAACTTTTAGTACAATTGACTAAAGTATTCTGTGGTTGCTGTCCTTCCACTCTGACCAACTAAACCAATGAATTGTAACGGATCAACTGTTGTCCTTTCTGAACGATACAACTTTGATCACAAATAAATAAAAAATCAAACCATGGGCTCTACTAGATCAAGTACTACAAAAACACCCGTTTAACGTTTGTATAGATTTTCGAATACGAATGAAATCCAGAGAATTTGAATTGTGGAATCTCATCATCCAAGTGTTTTATTTCTATCTATTTTTTAATTTAATTACCATTTTGTTTTTTTTTTGGTTTTTGTGTTAACTTTTCCTAGTACCTTTTTTATTCTCTACACGATGTTTTCTTGTCATATTATCACATGCATGCTAAGTGTACAAATTATTTGGCTTTACAACCAGATCATGTTCCTATTGTAATAATCATAATTATAGCATTAATCGTTGTAAACTGTACTGTGCACTATTAAATAAATAAAAAAAAATTCCTGGTTGCATTCTCAGCAGTAACGCTTCAGAGCCTGGGGTCCGCCTCTTTAATTGTGACATGTGTAATGGAGTTAATGCTGGAATGGAATGCAAGGCTGAAACCTAGGCTTAGCTTTTTACCAATAAACTACTATCAGGTTTTGTGTAAAAATAATTTTACAAGCGGACATTTTTAATGAGAAGAGCTTTAATACTAACCATACTGTTTAATTTTACAAGCGGACGATGCAAAAGGAAGTGCCGACGCAGGTATACATTAGTTTTATATGAAACTCTTTATGTTAAGGGGAAGCGTGAATTTTTAGGGTTCAGTACTGCCCCCATTTGAAATAAATCGTTAGACAGAAAAAGGACGCATCATTTAAAATTTTATTTCACTAGGCCCTAGATAATCCTTCAAAGTATTTTATGAACTATTCTTTACGATTTAAAGTGAGAACGTAACGCTTTTCTCAGCATTTCTGTTATTTAGGGTCTCTTCAAACTAAATTTTAAATGATATCTCTGTTTTCTGTCTAACGATATATTTCAAATTGTGGCAGCACTGGACCCCCCAAAAATTATGTATGTATAGTAAAGGTGACGGCTGAAAATCAGTACTGTGCTACCGTGCCTAGCGTAACACTGAGCCGTCACCTGTTGTAGTACACAACTACACTTGTAAGTTTCATTGAATATTTTGGTTGTATGTTTGTGTAAGTACTAATAAATATTTCATTTCACGTTTTTGATTTATACATTTTTGTAAAAGTAATTTTTTATAAAGTGTTTAATGCTAAAGATTATGATTGTATGACGCATGCCTCAAAAACAAAAATAATCTCTATGTCACATTTGCAAATGTAATAATCCTTTTACTAGGTATCGAGAGCGGTATTCTCGTGGGACGAGCGAGGCTAGCGATGCGACGTATCCCACGTCGAGCCATGCCACCGAGGTGCCCTACACGCCGGCCGGCTCGATGTCCTATGAACCTTATTCGTATCCGCCAGGGTAAGGTCCAAAATTCATATACTTACATATAAATGAAGACAATTCTTTTTATTGAAAATTTTGAGTTTCGCTCCAACTACAGGCAGATGAGGCCAAGTGCTACATTTAATAGCTATTAATTCATATTACAACTAACTATTAAAAGCAATATCGATTATTATATTTGAACATTTTATCTTTCCTGTTAAAAAAATGTTGCCAGAGCGCATGCGTCCGGATGACACATCTATTCCTGTAATATTATAATATCTATGGTAGTAACTAGGAAAGCTGGTGATTGTGCTGGTGTGATTTTTGTTGGGTTATTATCCTTATTAGCAAAAAAAACGAACAAAACAGAAGCAATACATGTTTACTTTTTTTACGAGTAGCTATCTATGAAAAGGGGTATTTATTTGGTAGGTTAAATACGCTAGATGTCCCCAGGTACAGCTACGGGTACGGCGTGGGCGCGGCGCCGGCGGCGGGCGCGGGCGGCGTGTGGTGGGGCGAGTGGCGGCCCGCGCACGTGTCCGCCGCGCCCGCCACGCCGCGCGCGCACCCGCCGCCGCACACGCCGCACCTGCACCCGCATGTGAGTACCCATCTAGTGCTAAGAATTATATTCTTTAGCGTCTATTTGGACATTGACCCTTCTCGCTTGTAGCACACAGCCGCGAATGCGGAACGGAAGCGTTCCGGAACGGAACATTGAACCGCGAAACGCTGTCTAGTATGATTTTGTTTAGTGCGTCTCACACCGCAAGCGGAACAAAACCGAAACGGACTCATACAACAGCGTTTCGCGATTCCGCCAGTGTTTCATTCCAGAACGCTTCCATTTCTCATTTGCGTCTATGTGCTACAGGCGTAAATGTTAATTATTGCCTTGAGGTACTTTACTGTACTGAATGAAACATAATCAAGGCACATAGTTTATTCAGTGTATAAACAGTTTTTGAACTTTGTATGTGAAGAACTTTTATCAAGCTCTAAGTTTATGAAATTTTGAGTATATGTATCACATTGTTCTAAGATAAAGACATTTTAGAAGCCCAAGTATTACCCCAAAGTACAATATAGTTAAAAAAAAAAATGTTTGAATAGAACATAATGTATACATATAAGCCACAGGGATGTCTTATTGTTGGGCTATATGAGTCAGGCTAAAACTGTATATAACGCTTTTTCTTATTGCAAGGTAAACACTTGTGAGATACAATACACAATAAATAATTGTGAACATTTGTACGGCCTATCATTAAACTAGAGAAAAAGCTATTATTGAAGCTTTCGTTTGCATTCTATTGTAGTTATATAAATTTATCATTCAAAGTTTGTCATCTCCATATTTTCAATTTCATCCATAAAGGTTTGTGGTGATCAACATAATTTATTTAGCTTTGATTTGTTTTGTTTTTACTAACTACTTTTATTCATTTATATTTTTCCTTTCATATTACATTTATCTGTACAATTATTGGTTAATTGATCAAAGAATTTATAGAAAACAAGGATACAGGAAAAACTTGGTCATTATAGATCGGCTAGATTACCCAATTTGTGCGTGCATGTAGATTCTCAGATACATTCTGCGGGTTATTTCGCCGCTCTAAAGCGAACATTGTTAAAATTGATCAATTACCCAATAATATTTCGCACATAGCCATAAAACATTCGCAAAGAGATCGCTCGAGAAAGTATTAAAATGGTAATGTGAATAAAGCTGGAGCGGCGTTCGAGCGCCACGCCGGCGTGGAGCGGCGCCACGCCCGCGCCGGCGCCGGCGCCGTCGCACTCGGCGAGCGCCGCGCCGCGCACGCCGCACACGCCGCGCGAGCGCCACTCGCCCGAAGCGAGCGAGCGCAGGGACAAGGAAAAGGTCGGCGGCACTTGCGCACGGCACGATTTACGACTTGGGAATGATGTAGAAAACACGTTTATGTTAAAATGGCTTGTTTCTTTTTTGTATTTGGCACGTCGCCATTTCAGTATTAGTTTTTGAAATATTGAAGCACATCGCAATTTTTCGCAATATACCTATCTACGTGTGTGCTCTCTAAAGGATATGTGTTGGCGCTAAATTGTCAGGTCACTAGCTATCTTTGTCTTATCCAAGTGATATTCTCTACCAGTGTCCAGCTTTTGTTCCAGCAGGTCAATGATTTGGCTTAGCTTATGAGGACACGTTTCAGATCTGCCATATAGAGATTTTTATAAAATTAATTTCTATTCTAAAAAATATCATACGTAGTATTCAGTTTCGCGAATTTGCTTATTTTAACTTGTTTTCTACATCAACTCGACTATAGAATTGGTGGTAGCAGTAGATTTTGTAAGCACTAGATAAAATTACATGAATGTTAGCACGGATTAAGAGTCAAAAAATATTCGAAGGCGATACGGGAATTAAGATGACTGCGGCTTATTTAATTTATCGGTATCCGTGATTTTTTCGTATTGTATCTAGATGTACGACATGAGTTTAGGAACACATGATGAATAATGCATTGGTAGCACACATAATGTATAATTATTCATTAACATATCACACACTTTGTCATACGTATCTTACTGGCTTTGCATGATTTGTCAATAAATAGAAGATTAATCGACCAGCCCCCGTAGCATAGCACGCGCGACAACGTTCGACTATACTACTATAGACTATCGCCATCTCATTTTCCGTAATATAAAAGAGCGAGATGTGCATAATTTATCGTGCGATAAAAACGTCGTCGCAGATCCCATGCTACGGATGCTGGTGTTCTGCTCTAACTTCTAAAACAAACCTATTTGCTCCCGTTGTGCCGATAATTTTCAGTCTTTTCAGAAGGCCATTTTTAGGGCAAGTAACAGGTCCGTGGCCTTTAATGAAGCAGTTTGTATTTGTTAATTTGTCATCCTGCGTAACTTTTAATTTGATTCGAGTCAGTTCCGAAAACAGACCAAATCGCCACTTGTGTTTGGATTTGCATGAAGTCGCTCCATTTTGCATGTTTCTTGCTTCCATTGTCACAGTTTTTACTTGTATATGTGTCCATTCCACTAGTATTATTATTTCTTAAATCAAATTATCTAAAACTTCATACATCTACATCAATTTCATTCTACATCAAAACCTTGTTTCCGTAAAATCTTACTAGGTAAGTATTAAGGTGTTGCTTGCTTTTCACACACAAATAATCTTGCAAAATGTCTCTAGGACTGCAGAAAAATACATGTGAAAATTATTAACAAATATTTTTTCGCGCTCAACTCAACAAGGCTCTTGACCTCAAAGGCGTATCACATCTCTCACAGGCTTTCACGTAATGTAATTCCTAGGTGTTGATTTAGAGGAATATTTGTGTGGCACGCAGGAAGTCCCTCCAGAAAGCGCGCCGGAGGCCGAGCAGTCGGCGGAGGCGGCGCCGCGGCCGCCCGAGGACGGCGCGAGCCGCGAGCCAGAGCCCAAGCCGCCGCCGCCCAGCGACGAACACAAGAACGTCGACCTCGACACCAGGTGCGTTCATTAGTTATTTTTATCTACTCACACACTATTAAATGTCTATAACTATATCAGAAATTGACTATTAATAAGTATCATTACGTCAATCACATTTGTAACATTAATTAATTGTCTCTGGCCGTAGGTAAAATAACATACATATAAATATGGTGTTTACAAATGTTCTACTGAACTATTTATAGTTTGATATAGTTTGATGATTTTACATAGCGATCATACATACATACATATTATCACGATCTTTGTCCCTCGCGAGTAGACAATCGAAAGGCCAGCGTCTTAATGGGTGTGAAGGTGGTAAGCGAAATCAAAATAGTGATGGGTTGTTAGCCGCATCGCCTATTGGTGTGATATTATATGACTCTTAAAGTCCCACTCGCACTTGTCCGATTTTTTAAATATCATCCGAAAATATCTTATCATTTTAAATAAGCTATTTCCTTTACACTTCCAGAATAGCGATGCTACTGAAAGGCGCCGGGTCGGGTGCAAGTGGTGGGCTGGCCCCGCCGTTCCTGGGGATCGGTTTGTTGGAGGAGGAAGACGACGACGAACGATTGCCCACGAAGATACCCGACCTCGATGCGCACCAGCCGCCCTCCGACGATGAAGGTACCGGTAAAGGACCTATCTATCAATCATTACCTATCGATAAATTCCCTTATTTTTGTCCAATAGGCATGCTTCGTCATAAAATATCTTTAAAATTATTAGTCCGTCTGGAAGATATTGAAAAATATTGGACTTTTGGTTTTGTCAATCAAACCAAAATTTATAAACATATTTGCTGTCGCTCGGGGTTCCGCTCGCGTTAATGTCGATCCCCGGGATGAAAGGTAGCCTATGTGCTCCTCGGTACTCCAGACAACGTGTATGCAAAATTTCATGATGATTGATTCAGTAGATAGGGCGTGAAAGCGTAACAAACAAACATACTCACTTTCGCATATTTAATATTAGTTTGAAAGTTGGGACGGGATTATAGCCCGTTAGTTCCGCGTGACGTTACTGACCGATACACTTTTTACCGGCCTGTTGTGTCATGGGCGCAATAGTCAATAGTCAAAAATTTTATTTATCTTAAAATATTTTCAATATCATTTGGTGAACGTCAATTTACATTTACAATTGGTTTACAATGTTATGTTATTGTTGACGTCAATAATTTACTTAAAGCTAAGTTTACACCGCTTCCAAGGCAGAGTGCAGAAGAAGCGGCAACAAACTGCACAGCGCATTTTCTCTAAATGACGTCAACTTACAATCTACGACATATGAGTACGCACACCTGTATTTTGATGCGCTTTATCTTTATGATCTTTTTTTGATTGAAAAAATACGTATCTAATATTTTTCGATAATCTATAAGATGGGCTAGTTATTTTAAAATAATTATTTAGGAATCTTCCAGAAGTGTTATAAAAATGCGAGTTTTAATACCTTTTTCTTGCAGGATCCAGTGAAGACAGGGAAAGCATAATATCAATAGATCACAATAAGGAAATAAATACTGAACCCCTATCGACTACTCCGTCGCCGTACCTCTCACGGGAATTCTACGAAGAAGTCTTACAGTACACTAAGGAAAAGGCAAGTGAGGTATGATGGTTTACACGAGTTATGTACAGCCAAGACGTCCTCATAATGAAGTTTAAAAAATGTTGGTCCGTTTTAAGTAAGCCGTGGCAGCCGTTTGTACTTTACATACAATTCTGTCATTTGTAAAAGTATAGAAGTCTTCTATGATATACTTTTAGCTCACTCATCTAGTACCGAAGCTATTGTTTCCCATAGATGGCGAAACAAGAGGAACGCAAGACGTTCCCCACGATAGACGTAATGTCTTCGTTGACAGTTTTAGCCCTTTAACTTATATTTCTTACCCATCCATGATATATTTCTAGCTCATCTACTAACAAAGCTATTGTTTCCCATAGAAGGCGAAGCAAGAGGAACGCAAAAAGTTCCCCACCATAGACAAGATCGGGTCGGACATCTCGTCGTCCGAGGACGAGCTGCTGACGGGCGAGCAGCCGGCGCGCCGCAGCCGGACCAGCGACGTCGACAACCTCGACGACGATCAGGTGCGATACTCAAAGACATTTGTTTCCCTAGAAGGCGAAACAAGAGGAACGCAAGAAGTTCCCCACCATAGACAAGATCGGGTGAGCAGCCGGCGCGCCGCAGCCGGACAGCGACGTCGACAACCTCGACGACGATCAGGTGCGATATTCACTAGACATTTGAGACTCTTGCCCGTGTAGTTCCCGGCGGAGCAGAATAGGACCACTCCGAGTCTTGTCGTAGAAGGCGTCCAGCCATGCCTCTCTGGCCAGTGAGGCCAGGAGAGTATAATCCAAATCATTCGAGTCTCTGGCTTATTTATGGCTTTGGTATTACAGAGAGGGTCGTGCTCCTACAGTGGAAATTGAAAAAGACCTAATGATGATGAAGAAATGGGTTTGATGTAGCTGAATTTCCTAAAATTAAATGCGAAACACTTGTAACATATGTACCGTTTTAAATTTCAGCAATGTATTGACCTCTTGAACTACGAGATACAGCATTATGTCACCGACCCGTTCGTGATTTGTTCGTAGGACTTGAGAATGTGCGTGTGAATTGATATTGCAACGCCTTCAACCCTCCATTCTGTCTCTTATTGGTCCCTTACTTAGTCAACCGGAAATCACAAGAGTCAAATATTGCTTTAAATTTTTTTTATTTTACAATTCTTAAACATTGCATGTTTTTGCAGATGTCGCTGTCATCGCTGTCTCCTAACGACACAAAGATAGAAGAGCAGGTGCCGGCGGAGCCCTATTACTACCCGCCTATTGCTGCGGCACCCCAACAGCCCTACTACCAGCCCATACCGGCGTGGCCGCCTACAGGTAACTCTAATAATTTATACTATGATAATATACCCGTTTGAAGTTTCATAGTACATTCTGATAGTCGAGGTGTTTATAGGCACTAGGTGAATCCAAGTGCTTAAAGTAAACAGATAAAATATAATAGTCAGCTTGAGTACCAGCAACATACGACGTTTTACAATACATTTGCGATTACCATTAAAATAAATTAAAAAAGTGTGATTGGTGTATAGAAAAGGGTCTAGTCCGTAACATACATCGTTATTATTAGCAAATGTATCGAATATACAATTTATAGTACCCGAGAAGTATTGGTAGTGGAGTATTTTTATTTTATCCTGACGCCTACTAGAGTGAAAATTATGACGCATCAATCATCCATGTTAGTCGGCTTGTCACCACGGAGATCAAAAATTAATTGTGTCTGACTGTCACACAAAACTGCTAGACTAAACCTAGCGCGCCCTCTTTTATTTATTGCCATAGAATCTCTTTTATTTATTGCCATTTACACCAATCACAACCGCTCAAAAACCCAATGCAACAGATACAAAATTTAAACTTTCAAGTTCAGCATGAATAGTTTTTCTGATTCGTGAGATGTGATTTTTTAACCGACTTCGAAAAGGAGAAATTTACCAATATACTTTATGGAGAAAATAAACCTGAGTAAATGTACCTGATTATTATAAATGTATTTTACAAACTGTTTTAGTTCCTAACTTTTATAAATTCCTTATTTGCTGAATTGCAATCTTGTTTTAGTTTATGGTAATCGCAAATGTATTAAAAAACGTCGTATGATACTCGTGCGGTAAGCTGTTTATTATAGTCGTCGGTTTCTTATAAGCATTCGGCTTACTGGGCTATAATAAGTCTGTTCGTTTTATATGTGCAACCCCTTTTCGCGGCGTAGTTGCTGACGTTTTGTTTTTCCTAGCATACCCGCCGCCGGGATACGGCGCGCCGGCTGACTTGGCGCTGGCGTACGGCGGGGGCTTCGCGCCGCTACTGCCTCACCACGTGGTGGCGCCACATCTGCACACTCCGCAGCCGACGCAGGTCAATGTGAGTAAAAAAAAGATCAAATAGCGTTTTTAATGAGTGTAGGGCTACTTAAAGCGCTCTACACTGTTGCTTTCATTTCACAAATAAAATTATCATGAGGTACAGTCTTAATCTAACTTTATAGCGTCTCGGATATTAGCTGCGAGCTGCGCAGTACGCGTCCCTCTTCCTCGCGCGCGCCCCGCTGAACCGATGTATCGCGATGTATCGAGCCGCCATAAAGTTGATTCGGACTGTACTGACATTGTACATTGTTATTAAATTTAATTACTGAAGTGTACTGACATTGTACATTGTGATTATTTAATTTGTTGCAAATCCTGGTAGGGTGGCCATATAAGGGCCTACCAAATGAAACACGTTGTTCAGGTTCGACGTATGGTTTATTACTCTTATTAGACACAAGTTATATATGATTATATTGGTGAGAGACAAGTGAGGCGCGACACACTACAAATGTATTAAATAAAATGCCAGATCTACACTACATACACAATAGCAATTAATGATCATAAAACATTTAATTTACAAGGAGCACGACAACCCGTACTACCCAACCATCAACCGGGTCATAGAGCGAGTAACGGCAGAGCTCAAGCAAATTCTCAAGAAGGACTTCAACAAGAAGATGATCGAAAATACCGCCTTCAAGAGCTTCGAGACTTGGTGGGATGAGCAGAGCCGCAAGATGAGGCAGAGCAAGCCCAAGGAGGAGAGCGGCCCGCTGCAGGTAACGTGCATTGCGTTTTGGACCTAATTGTCATACATATAAAACACACTCCAGTAAGATAACGAGAACACCGACTTCAAGACCTTCGAGACGCATATTGAACCTTATTTCCTTGCATATTGAACATTGCATATTGAACCTTATTTCCATACACATAGAACACAGTCCATCAAGATAATGAGAGCTACATTGCATTTTGAACCTTATTTTTATACACATAGAACTAAATTTAACTAAATAATGAGAACACCGCCTTCGAGATCTTCAAGACATGGTGGGACGAGCAGAACCGCGAGATAATGCAGATCAAGGCAAGGAGGAGAGTGCATAATGAACTTAATCTTTTAAGACATTAAACGCCAAATTACACGGAATTATCATATTTTCTATAAATTATTTGGTGGTTTCTCAGGACATCTCAAACAAGAAGGAGGAGGCAGTGGACTCTATAAAGTCCATAATGGAGACGAGGGATCTCGGGCTGGAGCTCGGCGGCTATGGCTCGGGCATCGGGCTGGGGCTGCGAGCGGCCATACCGAAGATGCCGAGCTTCCGCCGGAAACGGAAGATCCCATCGCCCGTGCTCATGGATGATGATTCTTCTAAGCGGCTTAGCGATCAGGTCAGTTGAATATTCCGATACTATAAAGACTTCGGCTAACCCCCTTTTTCATAAAAAATAACAAACGCTTATTAAACCTGTTTTAGGTAAAATATGTTTTGTCTAAGAAGATAGATCTCGATGGCGTGCGATTGGGGAGGCCTATGTCCAGCATTGGACGAGTATAGGCTGATGATGATGATGGTGATGATGATGTTTTGTCTTTATCCCACGCTCGAATGTTTGACATTGAAAGAACGAGACAAAACATATTTATTTATATAAGCGATTGTTAATTTTTATGAATAAGGGGGTTTGTGTCTACTTTTAATGTATCCATTACCTGAAGTCAAAACTCCGCGTGAAACTTTCGCAGTCCCGTTTATTTACGCATTTTCGGGCACTGGCACCAATTTAGTATTGCTTATTCTTCTTAAGGATGCGCTAGTCCGGAACTCGAACTCGTCGGCGCACGTGGCTAATTTGCGTGCTATTTCGCTGAGAAAGGGATAGACTCAGTTTTGAACAGTGCGGAACTATTTACACTGATGTATAAGCACATCGGAACTACAGTCTAGTGTGTGCAAACACAAATATTGTTGAAAATCTAAATCTTCGTCGTCTAAAAATTCGCGAGTATGCGTTTGGGAGAAGTGTTCTAGTGATAAAAAAGCTGAATGTTTTAATAAAAAGTAAAGTTATTTAAATTCCTTAATAACCAAACTATGCTTGTATGAATTTTGTTTTAGAGATTTTATACTCCTTCCGGTATTTAATTGTGCCCAAAGTTGCGTTAAAATTACGTGTTGAAACGGAATGTTCTGAGACTCACAACTTTTTAAGTACTTATAATTTTTCAATTATGATTCCATACAAGCATAGATAACGACAATACAAATCGATAGAATTAAAAACTTTAAACAGACGATACCGAACAACGAAGTCATCACCCTACAGAATTTGTATGGCGAAACACCTGACTAGCGTACCCTTAAGCAGCCTAATTAATCTGATTTGCTTCGGTTTTGCTCTTTTCTTCTCCATAACGGACCAGCTGCCATCAGGAGGTCATCTCTCTATCAAATGGCTTTCCACGGCTTCTGTGGCTTAACCATGGTTGCTTATTACCTTCACTGAATGCTTATCTTTGAATGAGTTTCCTCTTTCCTACAGGAGGAGATGGTGCAACACTCGGACGAAGAAAAAGAAGTGCCGGCAAGTCCGCGCAGTCGAACTACCGGTTCCTACCTGTCGCGGCGCCGGCGGCGGTCCTCCAGCGAGTCCAGGTAATTATTACTTTATTTCGGCTCCAAAAACTAAATTGGACTCGACCAAATGGTTGGAAAGTTAAATAGGACTTATTAAAGCTGTACCGTCAGAATGCACCACTAGCACAGACAGTAAACAAAGGTTTGACATTTACATGTGACAAAGTGGCAATAAATTTGTAAAGTAAAACCACTTATTTACCACTGATCAGTGCTTTGTGAAATAGACTAATTGCCAGGCGGCCGAATTCTAAAAGTTAACTTAAATTTTATGGAATAAAGGGAAAAATTTAAAATTTTCCGCAAATTCGGAATTTGCAAATTTCCGTTGTTTTCCGCAAGACAAGAGTTAATTCTTTATTAACCTTTCGTTTGGCGATGCTGATCCATTTTATTATATCCACATAGGTCGTCTTCGTCATCTTCAAGCCGATCATCATCTTCGGAATCAGAATCTGAACAGAAAGGTCCCGCGCCGCGCATCTATTCCGACACGGATGACGACACCGAAATTGACGAAGCAGAGGTTCGTAGATTTGTACTACGTAAAACATTGAAGATATATTAATTTTTATTCATTAGATCATCATCTTCCATGAAACACGCTATACATAACCTTGTACATTACTATTTATGAATTGTATTATTGAGAACTTTTATTTCATATTCTAGTTTAAGGTGGTGTCAAACAAGGAGAGGCTACGGAGGGTATATTCGTCATCGTCCGACAGCGAGGAGGAGCAGTCAAGGTTGCGAGGTAAAATCCATCCATTCATCAATTAAAATATATCATAAAACCCATCATTCCTCAAATTTATTCTTTCTTTGACAAACATTGACCGACCATTCGCAGTGAAAGGGCATTCTTGTATACATTGGTTTGTACCATTTTACAAGTACAAGCCTTTGCGTTTTCAACATTTCCTAGTTTCAAAACAATTAAGAATTAAATATCAATATCAATATCATGTGTTATTTCAGAAAAGACCCCAATCCCAGAGGTGGAAGCGTCTCCGGACGAGCGCGACGAGCGTTTGGGCTCGCCGATCTTATCGCCCGAGGAGCCGCGAGATCTGTTCGATCGCGTCTACTCCGACTCGGAGGAGGAACGCGAGTACCAGGTATTAAACATTCGGATTAGAAAGAGGGTTTTCTGAAATGATCACCACCAGATGGCAGAACAGAAGCGTTCACCGCGATAAGCCGCTGACATTGGATAATATTTGACAAGCAGCTACAAACGACATTGTGGCCTGACCTGATCACAGCTTAACTGAGCCTCAGTGCTGCCACCGAATATTTCAGAACACCTCATTTTCACTGTTTACGCGATAGACTATCTTGCTTGCCCAATGGAAGGATATAAAATCTTAGATTCATTTAAATGAAAAAAGTTTAATTTGCATTGTGATCTTTAGAAACCGTTTGAGAGTATTGATCACGTAAAATATATTGAATATTTTGTGGCTAACAGTTCAAAAATTTGTTAGGTATGGTCAATGAATTATATCTTTACTATATTCAAACCATATTCGACACGCTAGCCAAATCAAATAATATCGTTAGCCATAAAACGAGAATCGTACCAATCGTACCTCAAGGCTCGATTATTGGACCTGTGTTATTTATGTACAAATACAAATATCTTTATTTTGCCCAAATGTGGTATACAAACAAGATCTTGTCATTATAAGAAGAGGTTCGCACATTTAACCAGACACTGGTATGCAAAATGTTCTAAAGTAATGCGATAAAAACTGTCTTTTATAAATGACTTTGTACGGCATGCTATTTTAATCGGAGCTGACCTCAAATATTTATGTTTATACAGGAAAGGAGAAGAAGGAATACAGAGTATATGGAACAGATCGAAAGGGAGTTTCTGGAGGAACAGAGACGGACGATGGAGACGGATACGCGGCCGCAGCCGGATAAACCGCCTGACACGTAAGTTTCAGAATAAACATCTGTACTTATACGTTTTCTAAGGTTTTGTTGAGTTTATTTTAGGGGTTCCTTTAATAAAAGTAGGCAACAAGTGCCCAAAAGGAGACAACTAATCAATAGAGTTTTTGTTGTGGGGCAAAAGATAAGAGTTACAACAATAATTGGGGCAAAGTTAGGTTACCCTCGTCATCCATCAGTTTCTTGTTATTTGAATCGAAATATCTGTTAATATGAACACTCTTATCTTTCAAATGACCAAACCTGCCCGTCAAAATTAACAAATTTTCCTATGGTACCAATGCTGGTATGGTGGCTGCTGCAAAAAAAAACGTATTTTCATATAAATTGCCTTCCGAACACTTTTGTATGAAAATGTCGATTATTTTTCGAGTTTCTAGGGTGGGTCCTATAGGAACAGTTGTTAATTTTGATGGGCGGGTTATAAGGATGCTATGGTTTGAAGAATAAGAGTTATCATACTAACGCCCTGTGTGTATTCTACAGTAGCTTACCTGAAAGTAAAACGGAAGAATCCCGCAAGAGCCCTGTCAAAAACCACCTCAAATCACCCGAGAAGCGAGAGAAGCCGAAAGAAGATGAAGTGGAAGAAGGCGAGATCACCTCTGAGGAGGAAGAGTCGAGGCGGAGTACCGAGAGGAAAGAGAGGCGGACGAAGAAGCGGGGCGACAAGCGGAAGCGGATCGTGTCGGGCAGTGATAGTGCCGCCGATACTGCGCTCAGTGTCAACGGCGTTAAGGAGGTATGTTCTTAGAATTATCCGATTACATGTTAAAGGTAGCACTAAGATCAGTGGAAGATGCTTTATTTATTTTTACTATGAAAGCTTGTTTTTTTTGCTGAACTTGGTCCCAAATTATGTTGTCGCCAGTCCATTAATACTGTTGTATCATCGCGAATATTCACCTACTTTTTAATTATGAACTATTTGAGTGCGTTTGACCTCTATCTTGTCTGATTGGAAGCAAGGATGAGGTCTAGGGTGGTACACGAAACCTCAAATAAGGCCTATTCCCTCTTGCCTTGAAAAAATCATAAATTGAACGAGTCAGGAAACAGCGACGCGGGGAGCAAATTCTTTTCTTCTCCTTCGCTATATTTTTATTATTATTAATGGAGTGATGATTTAAGGGCCTGAAAAGTGGGATAGACGGGATCTATGGGTCTCATAAGAAAGCTGAAGGTCGCTCAAAGAGCAATGGAGAGGGCTTTGCTCGGTGTTCTACGAGATCAATCAGAAACGAGGAGATCCGTAGAAGAACAAAGGTCATGTCGGTGACCTTAGTTCTTCTACGGATCTCCTCAGCTCAGCGGATTAGCTCTTTGAAGTGGCAGTGGGCGGGGCAAATAGTGTTAAGAACCGATGGGGCAGAAGGGTTCTCGAATGGCGACCACGTACCGGCAAGCACAGCGTAGGACACCCACCGACCAGGTAGTCGGACGACCTGACCAAGATCGCAGGGAAACGCTGGATGCAGGCCGCTTCCAACCGTTCAGTTTAGAAATCCTTGGAAGAGGCCTATGTCCAGCGGTGGTCTTTTGCTGAAATAATGATGATATGGATGGAATCCCTGCCCACGCCGTTAATTGCACTCAACAGTGCTATCATCGATTGAATCAAGCTCTCGTTGAAAAGAGTGAGAGTAATATTGTGTTGTGGTGTTTGGCGCAGGCGAGCAGCAGCGGCGCGGTGTCGGAGCCGTCGTCGCCTGTGTCGCAAGCGTCGCAGGCGTCGCAAGCGTCGCAGGTGGCGCTGGACCACTCGTACTGCCGCCCGCCGCCCGACGACCCGCCCGACGCACGACACACCAACCATCTGCAGCACGACCACGGTCTGTATTACTTCTTTCATTATTGTGTATTTAGGAGAAGCAACAATGAGTACAGGGTGTAAGGGCCGCGCCGCGCTACACTGGATTGGCATGGGATGGCGTCGGAAGCGACGCGTTATGCTAAACTATTATAACCTTTATGTCTAGTGATATAGGATGCATAACGGGGTCTCGAGCTAGCTCGGGCGCGAGTCCGCGGCCGGCCAGCTCGTCACGTTTAAGTGGTTATGCATTTTATGTTTCTAGACATAAAGGTTATAATAGCTTGTTTTGAATTACGTGTCGCTTCCGATGCGCGGCTTTTAGAGCAAACACCGTTGTCCTTTAAACCATCAAATCAGCCTATCAAAATGATCAATTTTTTCCTATAGGACTCACGCTGGACACTGAAAAGATTTCCGGGAGATTGACACTTTTCATACAAATTGCCGGGCCGGCCGAACACTTTTGCTTGGAAATGTCGTTTTATTTTTGGGTTCCAAGCATTTATCCCGTAGAAAAAGTTGTACATTATGACAGGCTGATGTGATGGTTTGAGGGGCAAGAGTGATTTGATTACCCTTAACACCCAGTATTTCAATAACTTTTAAACGTAAGTAAAAATAGGAACCCAACATAAAAGCAACTTCAGAGCACTAAAATATTTTATACTTACCATTCGCCGGTATAGCACAAACCGCATCGATATAAATAATAAACATACGTTTTAACTTATGAGGTAAATTTTGTTTATTTAGGTTACACATGGATGGCGGAACCGGAAACCGATTCGCAGACGGAAATCGAGACCAAGCCCAAGAAAGAAACCAAGCGGCCGTACAAGAGAAAACACGACGCCAAAAAGCTGGTGGAGATACAAAACAAGTGAGTTCACTATTCATACGTTTTTATTTTAAACCTTTTCAAGGCAGTGGTAAATATATATATCCACCAAAAAATTGAACCTTATCCCCGGAGATAAGGTCCAAAACAATGACTTTTGAATATACCTACTGCCTTGTAAAACGCCAAAGAGAAGAGAGTAGACCAAATCCACTGACTGCTCTGGCTTATATTTGGCTTTGGTAGTACAAAGAGGGTCGTGCTCCTGCAGTGGAGACTAAAAAGACCAGATGATGATGTTTTTAAACGCCAATTACAGAGTCAAAGGCATATTTTAACTGAACCATATTTGTGTGTGCTTGTCAAGTCAAGAATGCCTTTAAATGAACTAATTTGCGCTAGATATGCTCTTACATCCGTCCCACAAAGTTTTGTTTCTGAGCTCCTGTAGTATGGATGGCGCCCATGATACTATTTATTTCACCATCTCGCTCTTTGTTCTTACCTAAAAGAGGATATCGCGGTTGTAAATGGGCAAATGATTCATTTGTTTGAAGCAAAGAATAGTCCGTTTGATGTCGTTCCCGGCAGAGTAGAATACCACTCCAAGTCTTCGCTCGTGGATGTCCTAGAAGGCGACTTATCGGGGTCGCCTCTGTTGTGTCTTTGTCTCTTTATTTACGAGTAAGGATCAGTGTACGAAGTTTATATCAATTCACACGAATTCGACTTATAAAAATTCACTTATTGGTACATACACAACAATATGCAAAGGCCACGAGAGGACTGCGGTGGCCCGATTGCCGCTGCTCGCTTGTTGGTGCCAATAATTGCTGACACCATAATACGGTACAGCGCTATACCGAGGTCACCACAATCTTATAAACATCAATGAGATCTCTCATACCCGTCTAGCAAGCGTGAAAGTGCAGGCCGAATCCTCTGACTGCTCTGGCTATATATGGCTCTGGTAGTACAGAAATAGAGAGAGAGACTCCCCTTGGTTGCTTAAGCACTGATCAGTGCTCTATGGAAATCGCCGAATTGCCAGGCGGTCGAATTTCAAAAGCTTTAGTTTAAAATTTCGATTTTTCCGCAAATTTGAAAATTTTGCCGCTTTTCCGCAAGTTTAAAGTTAAAAAGACATGATGATGATGAAAGGTTGCATTGCATATGAACAAGGATGGTTTGTCGCAGGCTATTCGAGCCGCAGGCGGACGCGGCGTCGGCGGCGGCGGCGAGCGCGCACGCGCGCGTCTCGTTCAAGCCGCGCGACATCATGGCCGAGATGCAGGTCATGTACGAGTTCCTCACGCGGGGCATCGACAGGTATGTATACCCCACTTGTCTGTTCAACATTTAAAAAGTTAAAGGATTTACTTTTTTTTCATATGACTGGCATACGGCGAAGTAAAGTTTTTTAACCTAATATCTGCTAACTAGCTTTTTATCTACTGACAGCAGGCAGGACACAGAGCAGGGAATGTGACTGTCGCTCGCGCACTGCTAGAGAGGCGGCGACACTGTGTCGAGAGGTATTTTTGACAGCTGCTGTCAAAATTCACCAATTACTAGTATGTTAAATCATCAATTTTATGATTGGTGGATTTTGACCGCTCGACCTCTCGACACAGTGCCGCCACCTGAGGGAAAATCAATTCTGAAACACTCATTCATACGAAACAAGCGTATCAGGAGAGGGTACCATTGATTGAGGTTTTGAGTTTTAAGGTAATTATTGAAATGCAGAAACCTGCTATATACTACTTACTTGTGATATATGTTACATAAGAATTGTGTTTATTAACTTTTTAACTGTAATTTTGACATTATTTCACAGCACATTGGGGCATTTTTTTTGGAGCACGAACTGATAGGCCGCCTTTGCTACTTTCGCATAGCCGGGCGCGAATTGACATGCGGTATCATTATTACTTTCGTCTAGTAGGGCGCGAGCGACATTCCGTGATCTGTGAACCAAGATCAATGGCTAATAATAAGCTATCTAACTCATATTGTAGGGATAATTGGTGACCAAATAATGATTAAAATTTAACTATAAACGATAATACTGAGTTTAAGGTCGATGTTGCATTGGTAAGAAAAATGTGTTCAGGGAGGACGTGGAGTTCCTACGGCGCGCGTACGAAGCGCTGCTGGCGGAGGACGCGCAGGGCTACTGGCTCAACGACACGCACTGGGTGGACCACCCGCCCACCGACGTGTGCTACAGCCCGCCGCGCAAGAAGTCCAAGCGGCACAACAACGCCTACGACGACTTGCAGGTACGCTTGCCTTGGGTTGCGCAACGAATGTAAAGTATACTATAAATGCTGAATATTTTATAAATGCTGAATCAAATGAGCCCATTTTTATTGTGAGTGTGCATGAAATAAGTTGTCTAACAAGCACTGCAGAAAATAATTCGTTCATTGAATTGTGTAATTTACGGAACACAACTCACGTAATTCGTTTGGGTCAATACTAAATGATACAGGTATAATTTCACTTCTTCACAAAGTAAGAGCAATCATAGTTTTCATTCTTCGATTCTAGCCTACCGACTGCGCCAAAATGCTATTGGCTCAGTAAAAACGTTTTTCCATCACCAAAATATGAAACAAACTCGTAATGCATATTCTGTGTCAATATTGCCTATATGTTCAAATAAAATATGATTTCATAATACAAATAATTCCTTAGGCTCACACGAGTGGCGCGGCGCGCACAGAGGGCTACTACAAGATGGACGCGCGGCTGAAGGCCAAGTACAAGTACCACCACGGCCGGGCTACGGCCGGCGCGGCCGCGCTCGGCTCCGCGGCCAGCGACGACAAGGCCAAGGCCTCCAAGATGCAGCTGCTGTCGCGCGAGGCCCGCTCCAACCAGCGCCGCCTGCTCACCGCCTTCGGTGAGTTGTTGCACCAGACAGAACTAGTACAAACTGCCCCACGGCCGCGCTCGGCTCCGTGGCCACCGACGACAAGGCCTCCCAAGATGCGGTTAAAAACATTTCTAGCTTTAGTCGAAGACACTCTTGCTATAAAGGATTTGCCAAATTGTTTTCTGTACTGAATAGAATTTATATCTGTGTTGTGCGGCTATTGTTATCTCATCTTATTATAAAACTAGTTCCTACTAAATTTAACTCATTGACTTCCTAAAATAATTTGGTATAGCTAAGAAAATATTAACGTGAGAAGTACATCTTTGGGTTGTTTTTTAATTAGTAATGTTGTAGTACAAGGATGTTTCATCAAAAACAGCTTAGGTTTATTTAACAAATGGCACTTGTATTTGCAGGAACGGACACGGATTCAGATCTGTTGAAGTTCAACCAGCTGAAGTTCAGGAAGAAGCAACTGAAATTCGCCAAGTCTGGCATTCACGACTGGGGACTGTTTGCACAGGTAAGCCAAACACGATCCATGTGCTAGGTAAGAAATATGAGATCCAGGTACAGTCTGAATCAAACTTTATGGCGACTCGGAACATCGCGCGAGGCGATGCGCAGAACACAATATTAGGTTCAGCGGGGCGCGAGGGGAAGCGGGGCACGTTCTGCGCAGCTGGCAGCTAATATCCGAGTCCGAGCCGCCATAAAGATGTATTTTTGACCATAAAGATATATTTTTGAAAAATTGTTTGAAGACGAGTATCTTCAAAAAATTTTTGTATGGAAAATACGCTCGCTTGCGAACGGCAAAATTTCAAACCCAGTACATGCCTCAACATCTCATCTTACAGTCATAAAAAAATATTTGTGATGTAGGAGCCGATAGCAGCGGACGAGATGGTGATAGAGTACGTGGGGCAGATGATCCGGCCGATCGTGGCGGACGTGCGCGAGGCGCAGTACGAGGCCACCGGCATCGGCAGCTCGTACCTGTTCCGCATCGACCTCGACACCATCATCGACGCCACCAAGTGCGGCAACCTGGCGCGCTTCATCAACCACAGCTGCAATGTAAGTTTGTTTGTTTTTCGTATGTGTAAGTGGCCAACACTGGTGTCAGATTTTTTAAGCTACCTTAAGGCATCTGACATAGCTTAACGACTGCCATCAATGATGACAGCAGGGACTGCCATCATGATATTTGATAAAATCACTATACATGCCCTGGCCGCAATCAGGCATTGATGGACTTAAGTATGTGTGCCGAGGCTCCCTATTGCCGGCCGCTGCAGTAATGTACTGTCTGGGGCAGATAAACCTGACCTCTCTACAATTTAAAATAAGTTCGTAGCGTTCGAAGAGCATATTTAGCAACGAATCTTTTCTGTTTGCAGCCAAACTGCTACGCGAAGATCATAACGATCGAGTCTCAGAAGAAGATCGTGATCTACTCGAAGCAGCCGATCGGCGTGGACGAGGAGATCACGTACGACTACAAGTTCCCGCTGGAGGACGAGAAGATCCCGTGCCTGTGCGGCGCGCCGCAGTGCCGCGGCTTCCTCAACTAACGCGCTTGCTATCGCTACTCGTGGTCGCCTCCACAGGAGAGAATCGCGACGAGTTTACTCGCTCGCTTGCGTATAATTTTGCTGTATTCATTTTCCGAGTGGCTTATTGCAAATCCCACGGGAACAGTGCTTTTCAGAGATGAAAGGTACCATCCCGGAAAAAGTACTGTTCCCGTGGGATTTCCGATAAGCCTATGTCCTTCTGAGTGCCCTAACCTATGTGTATGCTAAATTTCAAGAAGATTGGGTCAGTAGATTAAGCGTGAAAAGGTAACAAACAAACTCACTTTCGCATTTATAATATTAGTTGCGATGGGTTTGGGATATATTATTTTCAGTAGGCAAAACGATTGACATTCGCTCGCTCCCTGCTTCTCGTCTCATCTCGGCGATAACATCGCCGTGTGTAGACACATGCTAAGGGAGTGTATGGAAATAGGTGGCACGACGATAAAATCGTCGCGGTTCTCTCGGTCATGGAGGCGACACTTTGCTATTTTGGCTGCAAAGCACATGCGGCTATGGAAAAACTGCAATTATTATGTTATAAGTTTTTGGATAATAGAAAAACACCCAATTATTGTCAAATAGAGAAATATCAGCGGATTTGTCATTTTTTTACCAGTTTAAACGAATATAAAGAATACTCTAAGCTGCGTGCTGAAATAGTTTAGGATAAGAAAAAGGTGACAACCAATTTGACAAAAATTGTGTGTTTACTTTCGGCAGCGAAGGCAACTAAGGGAGAGATTAATGCTGTATCAGGAATGTTGTTCGTCCAAATCTTTATTTATTTGGGGCAATGTAATACCGAATTTATTTTCGTCTCCTTGATTTAGAACGCTTTGCTTTCCACATTTGTGTTCCAATCCGTTCCTATTTGTCACTTTTGCATGATATTTGTTAGGATTATGATATAATCTTCAACTGCAGTTTTCGTTGGGTTCACGCCTTAATATCATGTAATACTAAACATGTTAGTGATTCCAACGCTAGTTGTTCATTAGTGATCTCGACACTAACGGACTGATTGCGACACGACTGCAGGCGCGCGAAGTCGACGCTCGGCAGAGCAGACACACTGCCTCAAAGAATGAAATCTGTATAAAGTAATAATTCGTGTGATGTGTGAATCTGAAGGTGTTTTATCTCTTTGTATTTAATGTGAATGCTAAGTGCATCGTATGAAATAATAATAATAAACGATCCTTGTATTATAATGTACTGTTTTGACTGAGTCTAAATATGATTGGTTAGACGTAGGTTATCAGAGAAACGTGCTGTATAATTATTTGTGTTGTACATTATTTGTGAATAAAGATCTCTGCTGCTACGTCAGATTATGTAGTACACGTCTCAAGTACATGTCTTGTTATGAAGTCGAATTGGTGATCATTTTATTTCTGGTTCGGGCAATCGTCGCGAAATTATTCGATGGAAAATGTTAAAATTAAGTCTATACCGGACTTTTTAATCACACTTCATGTAAAATGTATAAGATTGTAAATAAAAAATTCCAACAATTTTCAAACTATTTTTATTTGTCCAATTTTCCTTAAATTGCTTTTTTTAGTTCAAGGCCTACTTTTCGGAGAGAGGCTACTCAGGACGCGTTCAACAATGCGTGCTGTCGCAAAGTGATAGAATTGTTTTTTCCTTACGCTGCGTATTTGATGCGTGAAACTGGCGCGGACTCCGCGGTAAGAAAAGCTGCCTAACGTGCCGCGTCTTTGTAAAGTATGAAGTTCCGTATATGTGTGAGCGGCAGGTATAGGGGAGTAGTGAAATAATAAAAAAAGATTTTCAATAAAAAAATTATCGTACATTAAGCGCCAGTGGCGTATATATAGGAGGGTTGGCATTAGGCAGGCAGCCGGCCGTAAATACTTTCGCATTACGACGTGACAAACAATTATTACTTTGGCAACATTTAGATAGAAAGGGTTAGGAATGTAATTTTTCCCTGGTATGCATATGTACGAGAGCTCCTTTCAATGAAAAGTCGTACCCGTTGACCACTTAATATATGGCAGAAAAAAATATTTACTGTTGGCCCTATTGTACGTAAAGGCAATGGGGACAACGGTTAGATACGATTTCGCGTATGGTTGTCTACTTTTTTTTGATGAAAATCTTCATGTAAAGTCACTCTCACCACTAAAAACTAACGCCATGGGGATAACGGGCAGCTAAGCTTTGCATATCGAATGCAGTGTGTATAGTGTATATTTCCTAAGTGTTACACGTATGTGGTGTAACTGTTAAGTAATAAGGGTCCTTAAAATACGAATGTGGGTTTATGAAACGAGCAGCAGGCGAGTTTCATAATAATTAAGAACAGTTGCATACAATACTTTATCTACAAACACACTATAAAGTGTCTATAATGTTTCATGAACTGTTCTAAAAACTTTTTCATATGTACTTCATTCTTGACTTATCTGGCAGCAAATTGTTGATATGTTCAATGCCCTGTAGAAAATTTTGGGTAATGTACGTACATAGCTGCTTCTTCATCACTTTTTCGATTCACTATCATTCACTTTTTATTACAAATATATTTACCTACTTCGCAATGGCGTCAAATCAAACTCACGTCAAGGATGCGTGTAGTGGACGAACGCGTTCAGCGACGCGACGTTGTTCTATTTTTAAAAAATGACCAAGATTCCTTTTCAAATGAAGGTATTTGAAATTTTAAAGTCATTACTTATGGCTATGCTGGGTGGCGCTTAGCGTATAGAACCGGGAAATCCCGGTACCGAAAATCCCGGGAATTCCCGGTGTTTTGTAGCGGCAAGAGAACCGGGAATTTCAAATACAAGAACCGGTATTTTCGGTACTTTCGGGACTTTTTTCTTTTTTTTATTATGACAATTGGCAACACTGACGCTAGTTGCGAGCGGTACAAGAGCAGCCATATTATTTTCATCACGCTATCCCACCCGCTCCCGACTCCCGCGCCCGCCCGCATCACTAGTCAGTCGTTGAAGGAACAGCGAAGTGAGCGGTGTTTTTGTGACCCGCCCGTGCCACTGTGATTCTTTTCGGTAAGTATTTTTTTTGTTTTAATACTATTTATGTATGACTATTGCACAAAGCAAGGATTATAAATGTTACTATTCACTCCTGATAATATGAAGACAGATATATAATATGTGTAAAATCTTGTAGTGGGTATGTAATGTACTATTACTAAATAATTATGTTGACTAGTTTATGTGATCTAGAATAACTAAATTTTTACCTAGTTTAAGTGATTTAGAGTGAATAAAGACGATTATTATTATACTGTCGCTAGCGCGCTACTAGAGTAGAGTAGAGACGCCTCAAAACATTTCATAACAAACAAGCAATTTTAAGCCACGAATGAAAAATGAAATAGTCTGCTATTTTCTATTTACTTGTGATACAAGTTACATCATAATTTTGTTTATTAACCTTTTTACTATAATTATGAATCCATATTACAGATATAGATTTACTAGATAACGTAACTGTAGTGATTTTTATTGAAACAAACGTGTCGACTTTTAAAACAAACTATGAGCAGCCTATCCCTGTTTGGCATGCTCATGCATAAGCATGTCAAACAGTGTTGGTAATATCCAACATGAGTTGGTAATGTGAGTGTGAGTGAGCGTATAGCCTGAATCCCGACGGTTTGGCGGAGTTCAATGAGGGATTCTGACTCGCGTAGTATAGTATATGCATTTACGTTATCTATGTTAATCTATGTCTATGATTCATATCATAGATAGCACATTCGAGCATTATTACGTTTTTTGACATGATTACCTACTGACTAGCCGATTATGCGAGTTTCCTCAACCAGTCGGTCGCGGGCTGGCACGTGGTATTATTGCTTTTGTCTCTAGGAGGGTAAACGCGTGCGAAATTCCTTGCTCTGTGCTTCACTGGAAGTAAGAACTGTGTAATTATCTAGTTAAGTGAAGCAGCAGCTCAAATTTCTGATCATATAATTTAAGTATTATACGATTGATATTTTTGTTACAGGAAAATCTTATCCATCCGTCCCAAAATATTCAACCTGATGGATTTCGAAGAGGTTCCGTGCAGAACAAGCGACAAAACGTCGGTATTGTTTACTTTCTTAGAGCCCGAGATAAAATTAGTGCCAAATGTAAAAAATGCCAAATATAAGTATTTTTTTATGATTATTATTTGTAGTTTTATTTATATTATAAAATATTTAAATTATGTTTATTGATAAATTTATCAATAAACATCATACTATATATATAATTGAAAAAAAAATACCGAAAATCCCGAGAAATCCCGGGAAATCCCGGTTCCCGCATAGTCCGGTACCGAAAATCCCGGTTCCTTGAAACAGTACCGGTTCTCGATACCCTAGTGGCGCTAGTGTGTAAAATCACTTCGCCTTAATCGAAAAACGATGTAATGAAAATACGTACAATATTACACCGACGTAAATAATTAACCTCTCTCTCGCGGCACCTCTAATTTGCGAAATCGGATCGAATTACACACGTGCGAAAATGACGTCACCTAGTGCGCCGTTCACGAAAAAAATCATTTCTCTGCATCTAAAGCATATTTTTTCGTTCTGTAAAGAACTATTTACTAATGAATAAATTGTCTTCAAATATAAATAAGAAAAGAAAGTAGGCTTATTGAAAAAATATAATTATTCTACAAGGTCAATGTTTACAAACTGTGTCACAGACTGGAATGCCCGAAATGAATATGTACTCAGTAATATAACTAAACAACAAGGGCCTACACTGTCTTTCTGTATAAACAATTCTATGAATAGCTTCAAGATGTTTATAAAAACAACACTTGAAATCAGACCCCCGACGATATAAAAAACTGCTAGTGATGACTCATAATTTTTGTAGTTATATTCGCCCGTAACGCTATATAAATAAAGATCAAAATAGCTCACCACGTCGCCTAGTTGTATTCGACCGTATTACAATGTAAATAAGGATGAAAATAGATCATCACTCCGCCATTTTAGATAGAATAACCACAAACTTTTCGTGTATTTATTTTATGAAATTATCACTTGAAATGATTATGTAAGTGGATAAATCTAATTCAAACCTTATTTCCATTATTTATTTTAGCCATTTTACTGTATTTAGTAACATATTAGCACTATGAACACTGTAAAATCTGATAGTTTAGGTTACCGCATTTGAGCTTGAAAATCATTAATGTTACGATATATTTCTTGCAACATATTATCTAAATTGATTTGATATAAACATATTAACACATTTTAATACAAATTTCTAATAAAAATAAGTTCCGTCTTCATAATAACACAAGAAATGACACGTTTTGACGGTGTTTTGACGTGACAGAAATTTGACGTTTTCGAAGTCGAAAAAAAGAATTTGTGGCACAGATATAAAGTATTTTTGGGTTTTAAACTAAAGCAAATTTATTCTAGTTTGTCTATAGCTCAAGTTCTTCATACAAAAGTATTCTCTATTTTTTGTTATTAAGCTTTAAAGGCGAGTAAGGACGCGCGGCCTCATGAGGCCGCTTGGGGTTTTACGGTAGGTCATGACATTAGGCGCGGCCTCATGAGGCCGGTCGGGGATTGACAGGTACGTAATAAATTTTAATACAAGACAGGAATGAAAAAGAAGTTGCGTAAGAAAATATATATTTTAACATGTCATACAACTTAAAAACATTACTTATATTATCAGCACTACTAATAGCGACAATGTGCCTCCTGGCTTTGCACCTAAACAGTAACTAAAATAAATACGATTATCAACTAAACTAAATCTAAACACAAAATTAAGTATCAAATCACAGTAAACGTGTCGTAATCAGTACAACAATTAACAATACTTCAAGGTACGTGTCCCTATTGTGTGATGAGAAAAATCTTCGGTTATATAAAATATATGAATATTATTCTGGTTTATTGGAATGTAGGTATTGTACGTAAGTACATAATATTGAGTAAATAAGGATTATAATGTAAATGAAATTTACATGTCAAAGAACTGTTACAGAATTAATTGAGCAATTTCTTAACAGGAGTTATACGATTATAAATTTTTAAAATAGGCAAGATATTAATATATCAATACATGCTTATTTGTCATTGTAATTTATTGTATTAGTTAAACCACACTAGGACTAGCCTGTCCGTCCAAGGACAACATTCAATGCAATTATAAAAATATGGTAAGATTAGGCCAGACTAAATAAATTAACGTTTATTATGAATGTGTGCCTAATTTATTAAAAGCAACAGTAAAGCTGCTACTCGAAGCGAACCTGTCGCGTGAACATCTCCGCGCACACGTCCGCCGTGTCCTTCGTAGAGCCCGACCGCTGCTCGTCCGCTTCACTTGAGTCCGAGTCGAACTCTGATGAAGTCACAGGCGACTTCCTCCCATTTGATACACGTTTTATCCCCACCTCCGTCATCAAAATCTTTTTTATAACATCGTCCGGTGTTTGTTCTTTTCGGTTCTTATTTCGCAATTGTTGCGCTCTCTTTCTTATATCGGCAAGAAATCCCGTCGTCTCTTCGACGCTTTCTTGCGAAATGTCTCGCGGAGTGGGTCTGTCTGATAAATCGGTCATCGACTGCGCCAAATCTGTGGAAGATCCTTTCATGTCTGAATTAGTTTCGAGCGACTCCACGGACGCGCCGACGCTCTTAAAAGCTGCCATTCCTTGCAAGATGGACACTTTGTATTGTTCGCCATCTTTAGACCGTACAATGACTCCATTTGATACCGTTCCGAGTAAATACGGATCTTTTATTTTCAAGTTGAATATTTGGGGCACGAAGCAGTCAGACGTGGTGGAAGCTAAGGAAGTAGTATCACACGTGCACGGCGGGGTTTTGTACACTTCTTCAGTGAGGTACACGATGGTGACTCTGTCCTCGCCTATGACGTACAGGAAGGGGTGCACAAAGGCCCAGGCGTGCACGGCCGTGCTCCACTTGGGGTCTTCGTTTCGCGTGCGCTTGCCGGTCTCGTCCACGAATACTCCTAACTCTGTATAACATAAAAGTATTTCGATCGGGTTTTCTTTGATTAGTAGTATAGCTTTTGGGGGTGAATGTTTCCTGGCGGCGGCCGCGACGATAGGCTCGTCCATGCCGAAGGCTTCTAAAGCGCCGGCAGGAAGGTTGATCTTGAGCGGCTTCTCCCCGGCGATGTACAGGGCGCGCCGAGTAAGAAGTATGGAGTGTGGAGAGCGATCGACGGTGAAGGAACGAGCGACTTTGAATTCGGTGGTGGCGGCGTCGAAACGGAGGAAGAAAACACGCCGTCCGCAAGCGACTGCAGCAGTTGGTACTTCTTCACATTCTCCATGCACAGTCTGAAAGAAATATTAATTAGACCAGTGTTATTCGATGAAAATAAATCATAACTTCCTTTTCAAATAATCAGAAGGATACATGACAATCCTCCGAGACATTTAGATAATATGGTGAAATAAGGAAACTCACATACATGAACACTGAAAACAAGTCTTTTGGGCAGTCATATAAAGAGAGCAACAATTATTTCACTAAATAGTTTTGATGGGAAAATATTAGGTAAAATTATTACTTAGTAAAACTGGCCAAGTGCGAGTCGAAATCGCTCACGAAGGATTCGTACCATCCAATAAATTTTACTACAAAAAAGCTCGAAGATCACGTTTTTAGTGAAATTTTAAATTCTCTACATAATACACTATATACAGCCATGTGACTGACGGACAGGCTTAGTTATAGGGTCCCATTTTTAACGCATTGGGAACGTTATACTAAATTAAAACTGAACATGAACTCACAGCTATAAGATGTGGGGTGGTGGAGTCCGGCAGCTGTACTGGCATGAGTGTGACCTCGGGCTGCAGTTCCGCACTGCGGCGGGCGGCGGAGCTGAGAGCGGCGCGGGAGGCGTGCGCCAGCACTCCCGCCACGACCAGCGCGCGCGACCCGCACGAGGCCAGCACGCTCACCTCGTCGCACTCCAACGAGCACTCGAGGCGGATCGGCCCGCGGAGAGAGTGCAACCCGTCGGGACCACCTGCCACGGAATAATCCAAACTAATATTATAAATATATATGGCCGTGTGGTTCCCGGCAGAGTAGAATAGGCCCAATCCAATCCTTCCCGTGGATGTCGTAAAAGGCGACTTAGAGAACACAAGCTAAACAAAGCTTTTAAACTTCAAAGAGACCTCTCTAACGTCTCAACGTCCTCTCCGTCTGGCTAGCGTGGAGTGTGTGGGCCGGGTCCTCTGTTCTGGCAGATGTATGGCTCTGGTTGTCGGAGAGGGTCGTGCTCCTGCAGTGGAGACTAAACCAGACCTGATGATGAATATTATAAATGCGGAAGTGAGTTTGTATGTTTGTTTGATTGTTCCGTTTTCACGCTCTATCTACTGAACCGATCATGAAATTTTGCATACACATTGTCTGGAGGAGGACATAGGCTACCTTTCACCCCAGAGAAAAGTTCTGTTCCCGAGGAAACAGATACTAACGCGAGCGGAGGCTCGGGCGAAATCTATTATACCTTTGACCCTTTTATGTGTGGTAGAACCACGCCCCCGGCGAAATTCACTAGTAGCATGAATGAGCCGGCTCGCCCGGGGGAGTATCACACTCTCACAGAAAATCAACGTTTGAGTACCTAGTAGCTTTGCCGCCGCTATGCTTCGTTCAGTGAGTTGGGAGAGCCGGAGGTACATCCTCCGTAAAATAAGGCCGGCAATGCACTGGTCACACCCCTAGTGTTCATATCCATGGGCAGCGGTGATCGCTTAACATCAGGCAACCCGCTTGCTCGTTTGCCGTCCTATATCATAAAGAAACCCTACCACATATTTCTTTTCCTTGAAGCGAGTCATTGAAAATAATATCACCATGGGATAAGAGTACTACTTAGCTTATACAATCTAAAGCAGTGTGCCGAAATACTATATCAATCAGCACAGCATCAGCGAAGAGTAGCGCAGTGTTATGCGGCGCGCGCGCCGAGCACAGCACGTGGCCTTCGTAGCCCGAGGCAAGGCGGGTTACAGAAAAACAGGCGCCGAGCTTGGCCAGCCAGGCGAAAAGAGTACTATTTATCGTAAAAAATGTTTTGTGTGAATACTACACATGTAGTATTCCCGTCCCAATCCCTATCGTACGATTAGTTCTCAGAGATTCGCATAGATGTCGCCACTAGTAACTACACAAGTACACATCATTGAATCTACCGTATTATGAGAATATAAAAGCATTATTCACAAAATATATGTTATTAATAATAATAAATGGAGCAATATTTTTAGAATATTTTAAAATTACTCCCTAGTTTTAGTAAGTTAAGGCTAGCGCAGATTACCGCCATCTAGTATCGAGTGGCAAGCAACTCTGTCGCGCTATACATTCGCCTATTTTTCGCCACCTGAATTTGGTCCAATATTTTTGTATGAGGTTAGCAGTCTATTACGTTAGTATTATTTTGTCTGACTATACCGATCAGCACAGCATCATCAGCGAAGTGTAGCGCAGTGTTGGGCGCGCGTCGAGCACAGCACGTGGCCTTCGATGCCTGCGGCGCAAGGCGGGTTACAGAAAAACAGGCTCCGAGTACTATTTATCGTTAAAAAAGTTGTGGCAATATACTATACCGATCAGCACAGCATCTTCAGCGAAGTGCAGCGCGGTGTTGGGTGGCGCACGCACCGAGCACAGCTCGTGGCCCGCGTAGCCCGCGGCGGCGCGGGGCGCGGGGGAGCAGGCGCCGAGCTTGGCCAGCCAGGCCTGCCGCGCCGCCACGGTGCTGCACACCACCGACACCTCGGGCTCGCGGGGAGACTCTTCTAGTTTTATCTGGAAGGTAATTGGATATGAGAATGACAAAGGACGTATAAACCAACATATAACTAAAGAATTCATAAACAGGGATACAATGATGGATCATCGAGCGGGTAAAACGTAATTTTACTAGTTAAGCATGTTTTTGTTTCGTATTCTCATTGTTTAGAACATAAACAATGTGATTACTTTTTAATGGAGCCATCCATATTCCTGCCTTTATATAAAAATGGGGAAGGACTTGTCAAGCCTCAGACTTTTTCACCAACGTAAACCAACCTCTCATTTTATAAAAACTTACGCCATGAGAAAATGAGAAGGCCTCACTAATTCGTCTTATTTTAAAAGACACGCGTCCCGAACTTCAGCCATAATTCCCAATATAACAAAAACAGCTTGGCCACAGGAGGCAGGTTCCTTAGGTTTTCTTGTGACCAAACCAAGAGCATCTAAGTATATGTTTTGGGCAAAACGTCTTGAATAAAGACACATAGTGCAGTAGATTTAAAGAGGAGAATAATGCTGTGAAATATAAAAAAGTGTACATTCGAAATACAATTCAAAAAGTTAATATAGGTTTCATAGAACATTTATTCATTGCCATACATCATTTATTTTACAACTGAAAATTCAGTCAGCGCATTTAGTAATCATCCATGAGGGTTTTCAGAAATCCAGGTGGCGACACTGTGTGCTTCTGCAGTGGAGACTATCAAAGACCTGATGATAATGATGACACTGTGTCGAGAGGTATTTTTGATAGCTGTTGTCAAAATCAACCAATCATGTTTAATCATCAATTGTATGATTGGTGGATTTTGACAGCTAGATCTCTCTGGAGGAAAAATCTATTCTGAAAACACTCTTTTCATAAGTACCCCATTAGAATCAACTTAATAAGTACCCTATAGAAATTACTATCTTCAAATAAAGCATAAGTGGTAACAATGGAATTATTAAATGACTTACAATGAACGCCCGGTTGGCATCCCCGTGCGACAAGTGCGTGACGTTGGCGGAGAGCAGGCGCCCCCGCATCAGCCAGCTGGCGGAGCCCTGCGGCGCGCGCAGCTCCAGCCGGCCGCCAACCGCGCGCGCGCGCATAGCCTCGCGACTGCCGTCCGACCTGGTGGAGAGTGACATTGGCGGTCCAGCATTATACAGCGTGGAAATAGGCTATTTTCCTGGGTCAAAATATTAATAATATTAATAGACCGTCAGTTAGACAATCAAAAAATATTGGACACGTATTTTTTTTTCGTTAATTATACAATAAATGTCAAAGTTCATGAGTGGGGGCTTGTAACATCACAGGCCATAAGAAGTTTACTGGCTTATGACGTCACACACAATTTTAACGGGCTATATCTTTGTCATTTTTTGTTTGATTGACAAAAGAAAAAACACGTGTCAAATGTTTTTTGATAATCTAACAAACGGACTAATTAATTTTTTTTTACGAAAATAGCCCATTGACATGGGATGGCATCGGAAGCGACGCGTCATTTTAAAACAAGCTGTATGTCTAGTGACATAAGATGCAAAACGGCGGGCGGCTCACCACGTTCAAGTAGTTATGCATCTTATATTACTAAGTATAAAGATTGTTTCGAAACGATGCGTCGCTTCCGATGCTTTCCCATGCCAAAACAGTGTAGCGCGGCCCTTAAGCCTTATGCCGTGGTTCCCGGCAGAGTAGAATAGGATCTCCATGTCTCCCTTGGATGTTGCTGAAGGCGACTTAGGAAACACAAGCTAAAAAAAGCTTATAGATATCAAAAGACATCTTCAACCCTGGCTGGTCTGGCCAGCGTAGAGTGTAGGCCAAATCCTCTGACTGCTCTGGCTTATACATGGCTCTGGTAGAACAGACAGGGTCATGCTAACAGAACTATATCAAGATAGAAGGAAGAAGTGTATGTACCTCGCGTGGAAAAATTAAGCCTCAATGGCTCAAATGTTCGGCGCGAAGCTCAGTCGGCGAGCGACCGCAGTCCGCGTGCAAAAGTTCTTAAAACAAAATGACTCGTAGTTCGGTAATTAACTGTGCAAAGAACACCAATAAAGGTGGAGCTGGAGATCAAGGTATTTGCTTTCATTGGTTAGTATTATTTGTTCTAAAATATCCGTAAATATTTAAAAAACGTTTATTTTGTTGCTCAGTATTACTTTTACCACAATAATAATAGAGCGATTATGTATCAAATGCTAGTATTCCATTGCGTGTTTAATTTTACGAGCCAGACTTGAGATCCATTCAAAACCAGCAATGTAAAAGTAAGCTATTCAAATTGTTGAGTAGCGTCCAAGGTCAATTTATCAGTTTGTCTGTCAAAAATAAGAATAGTGATGTGCACTGCAATTTTCTTACTCGATTATATATATCGATTTTGAAAGCAGATTAACTGATAATTTGAATGTTTTCTTTTTTATTTATTTAGCTTTCCGTAGTAAAAAGCAAATATTACTAAACACTGATTTTATAGGTTATATAATTTTTTTTTTTTTTAGTTTTCCTCATATCTAAAATAAGTGGATTGAAGCCTGTTGCTTCAATCCACCAGCCGTAAAAAATAGTTTTTCTACCAAAAACAGCCGGATTTGTTCTAAACATTTCCAAGAAGACGCTTATACTGCCCCATCAAAGAAACGACGAATAATTAGCACAGCATATCTGACTATTGATGTAGTGATAATGTCAAATGATGAAAAGTTACAAATACATAAATCTAGGTAATTTTTTTTCTTTTTATGGTCTTATAATAAAAGCTTGTTTTTAAAAATGGTTTTAATTTATTCTTATTTTTTATTTTGTTTCTTAATTGTCGCACACTCCACTCCCTTTCCCTCTTTAATTAACTATGCATAGTTTCTAACTCTGCTTTACCCTATTTCACTCCACTTCTTTACCTAAATAACCTAGTTCCCTCATAAGATGATACTCCTGGCATTAGGTGATCGGAATTTCAGCTGAATTAGTTTAAGATATCTGCCCTAAGCTAATCTGATAATTAGTTTAGGTAATTATCAATCAGTTAGTCTGCCGACAGATAAACAGATGTTTCGATGGTGACCTATCATAAACAAGAATAGGTTATGTACGAATTTTAAAACACCGAAAACGTTTCGTAATTTTTTTATTTTCCTTTCAGTTCCATTTGACCGAAAATCCAATTGCTATATTGTTGAAATTCCGATTTTTGATAGTTATTTTTTTGTAAGCTATATGGTTTGTATTGCATGCAACCCTACGTTAATATACTATACTACTATTGCTATATGTCCCAAAATTTGTGTAGCCTTTGCTACACTCCAATAATATTAGTTTTACTACTAATTTCGATTCGTCGACTGTAAGTAGTTATTGAAAATCGGTGTGAAAATAATATGGAAAAAGTTACTTCTATCTTTAATATTTCTAGAAAAGGAAATTATTCTTACCAAAAAGATCATCATCATTCCGTGTAGGTGACACGGTCAGTCGACCATGCACATCCTGGTGTCAGAGTTCTTCGGAACCGCCTCTCGGCCTCTGACATGGTTCCTTTAACGACTACCAGATGGCAGCCGGGACCAACGGCTTACGTGCCTTCCGAAGCACCGGAATCATCTCTTATCAGACAATCAGGTGATTCTTGCCTGCAATGTCCCAACCAAACTGGAAACAATTTAACAAAGTATGTTTCCCGTGGGAATCGAACCCACGACCCCCGGGTCAACAAGGCAAACACCTTAACCACTGGACCAGGGAGGCTGTTGAAAAAGATTGTTCTAAAAGATGAAAAATATTTTTATTAAGTTTATAGAAGTAGAAATATGGTAAAGAAGCCATTTGGAATTTAAAACTTCGTCGTACCGTTTTCGGCCATCTAAAATTCGAAGAGAAAAAAATCTTGTTTGTGATAGGTTACCGATTAGATTAAGTAAATATCAGTTTGTCTGTCGGTCAAATAAAGTTTGCTTATCGATATTTTGAATCGATTAATATTAACCTGGAATAATTTGCGTAAATAATTGAGTGACAATTAGGTAAAAATAAATAGGTATAAAGGAGAAAATCTACTACCACTACATAAACTGTTAGAAATAGATATGTTCTATATATGTAGTACTAAAGAAACTAAAGTTATTGATAGCTGATTCCAAACTTACCTACATAAATAGATTAACATCAATTCAATGTTAACAGAATTGTAAGTTTTCCTTATTAACTTGACGGGGGATCGAACCCGGGTGGGGCGGAGGTCGTCGATATCGTAATTAGATAGGAAGAAATTGTTTGGGTAACACGAATAAAGTAAAGTGTACTCAATTATTTTCACTACAAATATGTAGATCGATATTTTAGACTTCGCTGCGCAGCGCGTACACAACCTCCCGCTTCCAGATTTTGTTGGTACCGCGGGCGGGGCGGGACGAGGGCGATATTCTAAGGTATTATAGGTATTTCGTTTTTTAATCGATGGCTTGAAATCGTTTTCGCGCGGCTTATATTTCCCATCACTAAATTATACTCGTGACGTCAAAATACCTACGCAAAATGTTACACGCTCGGTGTCGATACAAATCGACGAGCATTTTTCTTCTATCTTGATATAGTTCTGTGGTCATGCTCCTACAGAGGATTTTTTTTACTTTCTTATTTAAATTGCACTTTTGAATGAAAATGTCGATTTTTTTTATATTCCCAGCAAGGATCCCGCTCATATGAGTGTTCATGTTGATGGACTGAGTAACCCCTTCAAATGTATGTCGAGGGTCAATTGACACACCGTATACAACATACATGTTAATAAAGTGCCTTATTTTTAAACCGTTTCAAGAAAGCCGTAGTTTGTCTTCATCTTCAAAGTTATGGGGGAGAAAGATACTAAGACTGAAAAAAATGCGTTCCATAAAAACACTTACCACACTATTTGAACTAAGTCATCTTCTTCCCCTTTGAAAGACTCAGCACTTTTTCGCCTGTGAAAAAAAGAAAATACAAAATTTTTATACCTAAATGCCTGCTGAAAATATTAAATATAAAAAAGATGAAAATAATTTATACCCAGGGACACTAAGTTTTGGCTTAATCTTTTCTCTTCTCGGCGTAGGAGGACAGCTGTAAAGAAAGATAAACGTGAATATCAACTGTACTTACCTTAAACTTATCGTGAAAAATTATTCAAAATTATATTAATGTCCTTACTCTTCTCCATTCATAACAGACAGTTTTGCTCGCAGTTTTTCTACCTCTTCGCGTAACTCACTGTAATAAAAACATGTTCCGTTGAAAAAAACTGGTACAGTTCGAATCAAACTTTATGGCGGCTCGGAACATCGCGCAAGTCGATACGCAGTTCACAATATTAGGTTCAGCGGGGTGCGCGCGGGGAGGCGGGGCGGGTACGGGCAGGGAACAGCTAATATCCGAGACGCCATAAAGTTTAATTCAGATTAATTTAAGTTACAATAAGAAGCTTTCTTTATCCTGGTCATTAAGATAAATATTTCATATAGGGTATTAGGGAAAACACCTTTTTCCTTCGAACCATCAAAATAAACAAACTTTCCAATGGGACTAATACCGCAACTACAAAAAAAAAAAGGTTTTAACAAAAGTTAATTATTTTTATGTGGGAAGGAAAGCATGGAATTTAATGTAAGCTTGTGCATCTGCCAAAAAGAACCCCCTGAAAAATTTCCTAACCAACCGCGTGGTCACAGATTGGAACAAACTACCGGAAGAAACTATTAAAGCACCATCAGTCAACAGTTTCAAGAATAGATTAGACAAGAAAAATATCTCCAAACCTTAAGACGCACACGCATCAGCTTAAAAGCTGCTAGTGTGATCTACAATTAATAATAATAATAAGCCCGCAGGGCACCTTGTGGCGAGCTGTTGGGGAGTAGCGGCCCCACGGACCTGAGTGCTCCTAGGGGAGGCCCCTGTTCCTCGTATCAGACTTGCCTTAGCGGGTCGGTCGGAGTGGAAACCGAAGAGGTAACAGGAACCCCTACCTCTGGCTTGCCTTCACCGGCCGGCCAGAGTGGAGTCGCGAGAGCTTTATGCTCGAAGGGTGGATGTGAAACGTAAGTGGCGAGTGGGCGTACCTGATGGGACCCTAAGGGAGCAAATGATGGTTGTTTAAAGTCCAGTGACACCTCTCCACCCTTCAGCCGCTCAACTAGTGTTGCCCTTCTTGCTGCACATTTTGCGTCGTGCAGCCATTTTCGGGGGCCCATTGACTGAGTTGGCGAGTCACCACCTGCCTATTTTTCCGTGTTTTTAAACGTTGGTCAGGCAGGTGCCATAGTCCTTTCCATAGCCCATTTGTCATTCCACTAACATATCATCCCAATAGTCCTAATGTAGTTTTTCCATTGTCCTTCCATAGTCCTGCACTGACTGGGAATTGTCATTGAGAACATTAATATAGTGTCCTTACTGTCATGCCTTGGTGGTGCTCCATCACAAATAATAGCAAAAACTCTCACAAGGCCTCTACGTGTTGGACCTATGTCCCCATGCAAGCCTCAAAGGTCCGGGATTCGTCCCGTGAAGGATAAACCTTGAGAGAACATAATAATAATAATAATCTAACAACGGTGAATTTTTTACCGATTGGCTCTGCGCAGCGGCGGCGAGGCGGGCGTCCTTCGGCCGGAGCGCCCGAACAGCTTGTTGCTCAGCGAATACTTCTTGCGCCCTGCTTCTTCCACCTTAGCCTGCATTGCATCATGAAGGGAATAATAGATATATATCTTGGTTGGCGCTAGGCGTACAGATATCATACAGCGAAACTTTGAATGACCGTCTGCTAACTGGCCGATTACTTTGGCCTACCTATTATGTTCCGACGTTCCGTGTGGAGCTCTCTTATACTTCACGAAAAATACCTTGGTTTAAAAATATGTGAAATTTTTGTACTAAATAAATTCGTTCTTTTAATTTAGTACAAAAAACAACAACAACTTAATGCGTAACACAGCACATTTTTAGATAATATCTTTGAGCGTATTAAACTATTATATCGTGTATTTTTTAAGTTATATCTATAACGCTTGATGGAGTAGAACAGTTTCTTCCACTTATCCGCAGGTGACCACAAAACTACCAGAGACGATGATGTTGGCACGAAATACCGTCACCAAATGTAGGCTACACGAATATAGCCGAGACTTGCCGAATAACGATTATGTAGTGCATCCACATTCTCGTAAACGAATACGAGAATGTGGAGTATTGTGGAGGCAATACATATTCTCGTGTTGTTTTGCCGAGTTGTGGTGCGGGCATAAGCAGACTAGGGCACGTCTACCTCAATTTATATAGAAGAACGCCAAGAAACAGACATTTAAAAGCGATCGTGTCACGTGACGTGGATGGCTACTTCACGGTACAGAGTTTGAGAGTTAGAGTCGCCTGAAAGCGCATGTCTCCATACAAACGGAAAAAGGGAATTGTGGCAATATTTGAAAATTTTGGAGTAAAATTAAGCATTTAATCAATTAATCTCATTATAATCTACGTACGTTCTTGCTTGGTTACAGCTTGGTTTAAATACCAATGGTTTGAGAATTACAAGCCTTTTCAAATTTGTATGGAAATCTTGAGAGGCGCGTCCAGGCGACTCTTAAGCTAAGCGCAACGATGTTAATTAGCTCCAATTGAACGGTTCAGAATTTGGTACCATAGTAACATAGAAGTGTTTGGGCTTTAGAGCATACTGACCTGCAAGAAGTCGATGAGCTTGGCCTGCTGGCGCAGCGTGGCGTCGGCCTTGGTCTCGCGCGTGCGCCACCACGCCGCCGCCGCCGCCGCCGACTCGCGCGCGCACGACAGCTCCTCCTAAGGACGAACCGAGGACCGCACATATTAGAAAGATTGCGTATCATGGGTAACTTTTAGTATAAAAAGAGACGGAAAAACTACAGGTTGGTGTTTCTCTCGCACATAAGCAATTATACAATAACTATAGTTACAGTAACCAAGTATATTATGTACAATTGCATAAATGCGAGTACCAACCTGTATTGTTTTCGTCTCACGGTCAACTATAAATCTTTGCACATAATTATACTCTCTATTATAATAACAATATGGGCGAATATCGTCTATCAAAAATTTAAAACAGTTCTATCAGTGTTTTAAGAGTCCCACGTAAGCCGCAATCCCATACAAACGTAGTTTCGTTTTAGTTTTACAACAGTTAAGCTAATCTCAACCAAATTTCGTACATACGACCGGATAAGGCATATTGATGTTTATAATCAGATTTCAATTTTAAAACATTACAGTTTAAAACATTACTATACAAAATTACAGCGAGTTGAAGTTTCGTATCGAAAACTTGTACTCGCTGTAATTTTGTATCGGTATTGTTCAATATGCCTTATCCGGTCGTATGTACGAAATTTGGTTGAGATTGGCTTAACTGTTGTAAAACTAAAACGAAACTACGTTTGTATGGGATTGCGGCTTTACGTGGGACTCTTAAGGAAAAAACGCTTACTTAATAAATGGGACGAACAGACACGTTCCCGTTTAACGTCGTTATCACATGATAACTGGTAGGTGCCAGAAAGAAGGTTCTTTGCTACTGAGGCGACGCTATTATGACATACTAATTGTGATAAATAAAACCGGCGAAGTGAGAGTCGCACACACTAAGAGTTCTGAACAATTCCGGTTCTGTAAAATCCAAACAAACGCTTTATGTATGTGGAATCTGATGTGCAAAGACGCATGAAACGTCTTATACGTGTTTCTAGTGACGTTAACCAAACTCTTTCTTGCATGGACACTATTTTTTCAAATTGTATGTGGTTGACGCTTTGACGCCTCAGTACCTAATAATTGAATAGCCCCTTTAACAGAATCAAGAAATAACACTTGCACGGGCGTGAGCAATCATGTTAATAGGCGATACGGCTAGCAACCCATCACTATTTCGGTTTCGTTCAACACCTACAAGCCTATCAACATGCTAAACGTGGCTTTTAGGTTTTATAGTCCTGAGCTCTGTTTACTCTGCAAAGGCAAAAGACGTGATAGTATGTATACATATGAGACATAACACTATAAAAAAGGCTTTTGTTCATTACCACCTTACAATATTTAACTTCAAAAATAAAACGCTTAAAAACACGTTATTTGTCGCGTGGAACTCAAAGGATGGACGAACAGTGACAGCGCGAGCACGACGAGCGAGTGTTTACAGTTATTATTGGGAGTTGATAAATAAAGAAGAATGAAGATTGAGTTTGAATACTAATTCGCGTCGTTATTGCCGCAGAAGTTTTTAGGGAAATATTTTCGGCAGCGACAGGAGCAGTGGCAGTGGTTGAGTGTGAATGTGGCAATAACAAGATGAAGTGGCAGTCACACACCTGCGTCTCGGCGAGGCTGGCCTGCAGCTGCAGCGCGAGCGCGTGGTGCTGGTGCGCGCGCGTGCGCAAGGAGGCGGTCTCCTCCTGCAGGTCGCGCACGCGGCGCGCCGCGGCCGCCAGCGCCGCCTCGCGCGCCGCCACCAGCCCCTCCAGCTCCGCGCAGCGCGCCTCCAGCTCCGACACGCGCTCCTCGCGGCTCTCCAGACGTTCCTGCCGAACACACATTGAATTGTAGTTGTGCTGTGTTGTGTGACGACCAAGACCTCATACATGGTGACATTTTTATCGTTTAGGACCCTTAAAGGAGTGATTCAGCCCGTCAATACGAACAAAGTTTTCTATGGGACCAATGCTAAAAACTGAAGAAAAAAATACATTTCCTTACAAAAATATTCAGCCACTCGGCCAATTTTTATGGTAATGTCATTTTCTTGTGTAATGTAAGCCGCAGGTAAATAAACAATAAAGAAGATTCGAAAGAACTCCGTGGCGCAGCGGTCAACACGCTTGCCTGCGACACGGAAGGTCCCAGGTTCGATCCCCAGTCAGGTCAAGATGGAAAATGATCTTTTTCAGATTGACCTGGGTCTTGGATGTTTATCTGTATAAGTATCTATTATAAAATATAGTATCGTTATACTAACTTAACGATACTATATTTTATAATAGATCCCACAGATCTCGAATTATTTAGTGATTAATACAGAGCACGCATTTGTGTTTTGTTCCCAACATCAACCGTCCACGTAACATCACATAGTTACGGTCTAGATGTCAACTAGAAAACCTATATAAATAAATAAATATATAACTGGCCTGAGAAGTTCAAAAGTGATTGTCAATAATTACGTCATTGATGGGTCGATTGTTCATCTCTGCGTCTAATGACAGACGGACCGATTGTTAGCGTTATTGATATATCCCTGACATTCAGGCTCTAATGATATAGCGTGAAGGTCAGAACTGAGAAACAATGGCTAAGCCCGCGTGCCAGTTGGAGTGACGCGTCATAACATTACCTGCAGCAGTTGTATCTGGCATTGTGCGTGCTTGGCATGGTCGCGCGCGTCCTCGTGCTGTCGCAAGACGGCGGACAGCTTGGCCGCGCGCATCGTTTATTGCCGCTGCGCTTCGCATCGGTCAGCCTCGTGGGACAACTCGATAGCTCGTGTTGCAGTCAGTGTGACGCCTCATAACATAACATTACCTGCAGTAGTTGTATCTGGTGGTGCGCGTGCTTGGCCTGGTCGCGCGCGTCCTCGTGTTGTCGCAAGACGGCGGACAGCTCGGCCGCGCGCTGCGTCGACTGCCGCTCCGCGTCCGTCAGCCTCGTGCGACAACTCGATAGCTCGATGCGTAAGCGAAGCAGATCCGCCTAAAAAATATTAACTCATAATGAAAGAAAGTTAGTTATATAAAATTGATTTATATTTTCAAAACTAAAAAAATCTTCAATTAACAATACTAACGCCTTACATACAAAAACAAAGCAAAATTCTGTTCGCTTGAATATAGCTATAAAACCGTTTAGGTTCAACGTATGCACGATCATAGACACTGACAATAAAGTTTTAATTGTAATTTTTCGAACGAAACAATATAAGAGCTCCCCGCCAGAAGTGGTACCTATATGCCGAACAGTTTTTTTTGCGCTGTCCCGATAACTTGTTAGTATTGTTGATCGATAAGAACAATACAATACATCAAACTCAGAAGACATTATTCAACTCTACCTCGAGATCTTTATTCTTCAGCTCGTGATGGTCGGCCAGTTTTTCCAAGTCGGTCAACTGCTCTTCCAGTAGACTGCAAGCTTCTTGCAACGCTTTGTTATTCTAAACAAAAACACGAGATCGTCAATAAAATATAACTATTTTTTAAGTTTATATTTCCGCATATTATAATAACTCACGAAACATACGATAGAAACGTGGTAAAAGTATAACAGCTTTAGAAAAATAGACACGCTTCGTGTGTATCGGTTAGTGACGTCACCCAGAACATTAACAGGCTATATCTTTATCAAATTTTGTTAGATTGACAAAAGTAAAAATACGTGTCTAATATTTTTCAATTATCTACCACACGGACTAAATTTAAAAAATAATAATATATAGGAAGCAAGCTTATTGTTATAAGGGTACCACGGCGAAGTGGGAGTCTAAAGCCGCGATGGCGTGGTCGGCAGCGCTGCAGCGGCCGTGCACGACGTCGGCCATGAGCGCGAGCCGGATGTGGCGCGCCCACACATCGGCGCTGGCCGTGGCCGCGCGCCGCAGGTACGCCGGCTTGGGCCACACCGGCGGCTTCTGCATGCTTTTCCGCCGCAGAATCACCCAAAACGGGGGCTCCTTCAACGGCACTTCACGTTTCTGACTATTTGTCTGACTTAAACTCATTTTCGCATATATTGCTATATTCTCAAAATTTACTGATGATAAAAGATGCATCGAAGTAGTCAGTTTTTCGTATTATGTATTTTTCCGCCCCGTCTACGTCGTCTACTGCTTTGCTTTACAAAAATTTACAATAGATACACGTATAATACGCTATGAATTCTTAGTAGTGACTGATATTTTCTTGATGTTGATATTCAAACACAAATCGGATGTTGAGATCTCGGTCAACGAGAAGGGACTGCCGAAAACCTGCCGCGGAAAATCTAACAATGCTGTTTGGAATTCAACAAAACAATGTTCCCACAACATAAACAAATAGCTGGATAGACAATTGCCCTGACGGCATTGCTGGTTTCTATACCTATGTCAAATACACAAACATAAAAGGATCAACAAACAAAGTATTTTTTAATGTGATATACTAAATATTAGTCATGAGCAACTAGTGCTTCAGAATAGTTTCAATATATTAGACCTAAAGATTACTGTGTAATAGATCTAGTGATGTGCCGAGTACGGCTTAGCTCGAGTCAGACTCGATTCCTAGTTTGGACTCGCCTACTCTAATGCCTTGTATACACTTTGATTAGTGTTTAGTGCGAGTGGCTCTTTTTGTTGTAGTGTTTAGTAAAAAACACGTCCGGACAGTTCCCGTTTAGTGTTAAGTGTTTAGTGCTTATCGAAGTACAGTATTTACAGCGGTTTCTATTTTCTGCTAGTAGTTCCTCCCGCGCGTCCCGCCTTCGCCCCTCACTTGCTTTTAAACGCACTAAACACGTCGGGACAGTACTGTTAAGTGTTTAGTTTATAAACTCGTGTTTGTTGTTCGTGAGTTTAGGGATGAACTAAACTCCGCATACTTAACAGTATAGGACACCACTATCAGCTAAACCTATACAATAAAACTAACCACTTAACACTTGACTAATCAAAGTGTATAGCAGCCATAATACCAATTAGTTTTGATTCGAGTACGTCGGACTCAAAGTACAAAATCAATTCTTTCTTACTCGAGTAAGAAAGAATTGATTTTGTACTCGCTGACTCGATTCCATTTTGCGATTTCAACTGAGACGAGTTTAGTATTCGAGTAAGGATGACTCGCTCATACTCAATCTCTGATAAGAAATGAAGTGACGCTTAATAATGCTAGTTTGAACCTGCAACTACTTCTTCTAGAGTTTATATATATGTGTCTTCAAAGCTGTCTCAAAAGACTCGTAATTAAATATCTTATTGTGTGTGAGTCGTGAGTAACCTTGAATTCAGACCGCTTTAAGAACACCAAATTTAAATGTGTGTGAAGCACACACATTTAAATTCAAGTTTGAATTAAACTTGATTATCTTTTTAATAATCACAATTACTTGCAAGTTTGTAAAAAGAACTATAAGAAAAATATCTGCAGTTCTTTAGTAGCTTTCTTTTTGTTGTGTAAAAACAAATAGTTGTGTAATAACTTGATCTCATTTTTGATTCCTTTACGCGTCTCAGAAGACTCATTTTATGTTTTGTAATTTGCATTCTAAAAATATTTTCATTAAAATATTAGATATCATCATGAATATGCTGTTTAAAGTTAATAATTGCTCGATTTGCCTTTTTTTTTAATGAAGAAATAGTATTCGAGTTCTTTTCTGGAAGTTCCAAGATAGAGTTTTGGACTCGAATTTCTAATTGAATCCTGGACTCGAGTCCTGGATTCCAATACACATTCGAATATCATATGACTCTACTCGAGTGGACTCGATCCACCAAAACAGCGACTCGGCACATCACTAAATAAGATACATTGAATTTTCGACGTCTAGTTTAGACATGTAGTTTGCATCAGAGTCAAAATATCTCTTAAGAGCCACTATACGAGGGAAAAAGACTAAAGGAACTACTATGCTGAGGGCCTTAATTTGATCCAATAATTTTGGATGACATTGGCAGTCTATATGTATTATATTGTCTTTGGTACAGGTCAGCCAGCACTCACTGACACTAACTTGCGATAAAGTTAATTTCAGAGAGATGTTAGCTTGCCTTACTATTATGCTATTTCCTTATATTTCCGACAGATGTAAGCTGTAGATATGGTACCTGCTCTCTGCTGCAAGCTATAGATATGGTACCTGTACCTGCTCCAGGTCGTCGATCTCGACATCTGCTCTCTGCTGTAAGCTGTAGATATGGTACCTGCTCCAGGTCGTCGACGCGCGCTCGTGGTTTGACATCTCCAGCTCTCTGCTGCAAGCTGTAGATATGGTACCTGCTCCAGGTCGTCGACGCGCGCTCGAGCTCGCTGCTGCAAGCTGTAGATATGGTACCTGCTCCAGGTCGTCGACGCGCGCTCGAGCTCGCTGCTGCAAGCTGTAGATATGGTACCTGCTCCAGGTCGTCGACGCGCGCTCGAGCTCGCTGCTGCAAGCTGTAGATATGGTACCTGCTCCAGGTCGTCGGCGCGCGCTCGCAGCTGGTGCAGCTCATCCCTCATAAGCGCGCGCTCGTGGCTCGACATCTCCTCTTGTTCTTCTGCGTGCAACCGACGTTTCTCGCTGTATGTAAGCTCGCTCTTCAACTTGCGGATATCGTTTCGAGATCTGAAATTTGAGAAATATGTTGAAACGTGCACTAATAATGAGACTTGTAAAATAAAACAATCTATCACAAACTTATAGAAGCGTTCAGTTCTTGTAGATTTCTTCCTTCTTATGCTACTAATAGTTGTATTATCCAAACAAAACAAAATAAAGTCAAAACGAAAGAAAGAAGCGAAAAAAGATTTAGGTCACACAATAGCATATGTACTGCCGAAGCATCATACAATTGCTGCAAGTTACCTATACCTAATGCCGTATGGTGTGGTTCCTGGCAGAATAGAATAGGACAACTCCAAGCCATAACACGGATGTCGTAGAAGCAGTCCTGGATTTATAAATTGGCCGTATAGGCCGCGGCCCAGGGGCGGCAGCGTCCTAGGGGCGGTAGATTTCAGAGGAAGGTCACTTGATTTCAGAGAATAAAAGTCAAACAAGTCCACTGGTTTTCTCATGGTTTAGTGGCCTACACTCATAAAAAATATAAATCCGGCTCTGCATAGAAGGCAACTTAGGAAACAAGCTAAAAAATTCTTATAAGCATCAAAGAGACCTTTCCAACCCATCTGGCCATCGTGGAGATTGTAGTTCAAATCCTCTTACTGCTCTGACTATATGGCAGTACAGAAAGGGTCATGTCATGCTCCTGCAGTGGAGACTCAATCAATCAATCATTTATTGCTTCCTTAGTGTACAATATAGGTGTTCAATGAAAAAAACAGCATCAATTAAGGGCCCTGACGAGCGCTGCAATGGGAGAAGGGCAATTTAATAACCTATAAAGTGTGTATGCATGCTTTATGTGTACATAATAAACGTATAAAGACTTAAAAAGACCTGATGATGTGATGACGACCTATACCTAAATGATGACCTATACCTATAGCGCGGGACACATAGACGGGGCGCGGACAGGGCGCAGACGGGGCGTTGTCGCGACTTTTGAAAACATATAGAATAGAGGCACAGAAGCGTCGCGCGAGTCCCGGCGCCCGCGCCTCATCCCGCCCGCAACCCCGTTTCGCCCGTCCTCCGACGGCTTGCGCCCATGCTCCGTCCGTTCTGTGTGTTTTACATTAGGGCGCAGACGAGTAAGCGTCGCGTCGTGTCTGCGCCCTGTCTTTGTCTTACGTAACGTACTTTAATGTAACGTGGTAAAATCACACCTGTCGACTTCAGCCAGCGCCGTTTTGTGCGCTTTGTGCAGTTTGTCCATCTGCTCCCTGAGCCGCTACGCGTCGTTACTGGCGCGCTCGTGTTGCGGCCGCAGCGTCGCCAGGTCGGCCTGCAGCGCCACCGTCCTCTGCTCGATGGCCTTCTTCGCCTCCAGCACCGATGATAGACGCTCTTCTACCCGCTTCAGTTCGCGCGCCGTCGATTTTGCTCCAGCAATGGAGACTTAAAATGACCTGATGATGTGATTAGGACCTATACCTATGACCTATATCATGACTGACATATGTCTGCGCCCCGTCCTTGTCTTACGCCTTTTCTATGTGCCCAGCGCTTAATGTAACGTGGTAAAATCGCACCTGTCGACTTCAGCCAGCGCCGTTTGGTGCGCTTTGTGCAGTCTGTCCAGCTGCTCCCTGAGCCGCTACGCGTCGTTACTGGCGCGCTCGTGTTGCGGCCGCAGCGTCGCCAGCTCGGCCTGCAGCGCCACCGCCCTCTGCTCGACGGCCTTCTTCGCCTCCAGCACCGATGATAGACGCTCTTCTACCCGCTTCAGTTCGCGCGCCGTCGATTTGGCTCCAGTAATGGAGACTTAAAATGACCTGATGATGTGATGAGGACCTATACCTATGAGGACTAATGTAACGTGGTAAAAACACACCTGTCGACTTCAGCCAGCGTCGTTTCGTGCGCTTTGTGCAGTTTGTCCAGCTGTTCCTTAAGTCGCTGCGCATCGTTGCTGGCGCGCTCGTGTTGCGGCCGTAGCGTCGCCAGCTCGGCCTGCAGCGCCAACGCCTTCTGCTCGGCCGCCTTCAATCAATACTTTATTTGCATCCTTACTGTACATGACGATATATTTAGAAAAAAGTATAGTAGAAACCCAACTACATTGTATACCCCAACCCAGAGACTAAGACTCTATAGAAACAATATTTATTGTATAGCAAGCTAATTGTATAGTTGTTAAAAGATGAGAGAAAGATCTACACAATATGTTACTAGTACTGCCACCTGTTGTGCATTGTCGGTAGACATGTTTGTTTGTTCTATGGTTTTTAATAAATTTTAGTCTGTGCCACTTGTAGTGTTGTGTAAGACATAGTACCTAATAATTATATCATGTATGTGTGTTGGGATCCCAATAAAAACAGTCTACAGCTAACGCTTGTTTAACTCACACGCCTCACATCGCCTCCCGCATGGCGACCCTGCCAGGATGTAGTGTACTGTAAGACATAGTACCTAATAAGTATATCATGTATGTGTATTGGGATCCCAACACACATACATGATATACTTTTATTAGGTACTATGTCTTACAGAACACTACACACTCGTCAAAGCGAATACGTTGTTTTATTTTAGGTTATGGGCTATACGCTTATATAATAGCGGTATTGAGTCGTTTTAACTCTCGATCACTCGCGCGAGTACTCGCGGGGTGCTGTGGCAACCCCACAAACTAAAACTAGATTTAAAAAAATATATTGGCATGAGTGCAATTATGCAAGTATTTTACTAATGTGTGTTATATAACATACGTTAGATAATCAACTTTTAATACTGTTTAATACAATATTATGATAATCAGCCTTTTCATTCAAAATATTGAGATCATTCCTCAAATAAACTAAAAAAAAAATAACTTCTAAATTTGTAATACAAAACTTAAACACAAACTTAGCCAGACTTAAAAACAAAGATAAGGAATAGCTTAACTGAAAAAATAAATGCTTGTTAGTTTTCACCGCAGGAAGTGCAAATAAACTTCATGTGTTTTTTTTACAAAAATTGCAGTGGCTCAATGTTTTCATATCCTTAGAACTGGGACACACTACGCATCGCTGCTTTTTCGTAGGTGAAACCCCTTCAGAACTTGACCCAGGAGCATTCAGCATTCTGTTGAGTGTCTAAGGCAAAGATGGTTGAGTGGATCTTTGTTGGATGTGAGCTTGAACCAAACTCAAACCAACGGATTCCAAAAAGTCATCCCTTTTCATCTTTGGTTGCGATTGCGCAGATTTTGCCTAATAAGATAGTTTAACAGTAATCAAATAACTGATATAAATTGACAATAAAAGCTCTAAGTAGATATCAATTTCACAAGGCTAATTATTATAAAAACAACTTAGCTTGCTTATATTATAACTGTAGTAAAAGTGTAGCACGAGCACTCGCGGGGTGTAGCGACCACCCCACGTATACTTTGACACGTCTTTACGTTACAAGCGCAAGCGCCACACTGCCCCTCCCCCGTCTTTCCGTCGCGTTTAATGGTAATTTGAAGCTACACAGAATCACAGTATTGTAAACATTTTAATTGGCATTCGAATTTAAGTTTGAATATCTCTAGGGTGACGACAGCACACCGCGCGAGTGATCGCGGGTTAACAAGGATTTTGCAGAAAAGCAAGTGTTAAAAGACAGTATTCAGTGTGATTTAGTGTAGAAACTGTTTATCAAAATGGCTACAAACGACCTTATTAATGTGTCGAAACTAAAGAGACGCGATAATTATTCGGAGTGGTGTTTTGCTGCAGAATTTTTTTTAGTTCTCGAATGCATGAAGCATTGTATCAAGCCAGAATCGGGAAAATAATTAGCAAGCGCGGATGACAAAAAAAATTAAAGCCAAATTGATTATGACCATCGAACCGTCGTTGTACGTCTACGTCAAAACCGTTAAATCGTCGGGAATAAACTACAGCAATTATTTGATGATAGTGGCTTTTCACGGAGAATAAGTCTGTTGAGAAATTTGATTTCAATTCGGCGTGATAATTGCAGTTCGATGACGTCATATGTGACGCAGATTATCGATACAGCGCAGAAATTAAGTGGAACAGGATTTTAAATAAATGATCAATGGACAGGCATTGTTGTTGGCTGGATTGCCTGATCGATTTGCTCCAATGATCATGGCAATCGAACATTCAGGCTTTTCCATTTCGGCAGACAATATCAAGACAAAATTATTAGAAATGGAGTCGGTACATTACAACGAGAGTGAAACGAACGGGGCTTTCGTCAGTCATTCAAATCATGCAAAGCAAAATAAAAATACGAATAATTTGTCTATGGCCAAGAAAAATTGTGATGTTGGTAGAACTACTATTCCGTCAAAGTCAAACACCAATGCGGTGAAATGCTACTGTAACTTATGAAAAAAAAGAGTTTATGTTTTAAGTTTAATTTAAGTTTCAAAGTGGTGGAGGGGTAAACTCCTAAGTAGGGAAAAGTCAAGAAAAATAGGTTTAAATGACAAGAGGTTTTATTTATTGTCGTACAATAACATCTTAGGCACTCTTAGTGAAGAGATATAACCGTAATCTTAAAGTTAAGATAACAACAATGAGAAAATAAAGAAATAAAGGGGAGGGTTGTTGGCTAGTTTGGCTGGTCCCTTGTGAACGCGTTTATATTAAGGTAAAGTAGCATACTATTTAAAGTAGAAGTTATAAGTAGTATACTAATTTAGGTAGTACTTAAGGATAAGTAGAATAGTGGTATTGAAAGTAGTATTTATGTAAAGGTAAAACTTTCAACCAAGAAATTTATCCCCGTAATTAAAGAAAAGGAATCCTCAAGTCAACCGACGAAGGATTTGACTTGCCAGCCGATGAACCCACTCCTCGGACCGACACCAGCCAGACAGCACTTTAGCCAAACACTTCGGCCAAACACTCCAGCCGAACACCTCAGCCAAACACCTCCAGAGGCATGATACCATTGATGGTGGACGCTTGTGGCGCTAGATGCACCGAGCGTCTTCATCGTAAAACAATCTCAGGCCATGCATCATGGTCCCTGTAACGGAGGCAGAAAAACGCTTCTGGACTACGGCAACCGTTGAAACCAACAACAGCAAGGCGATCACGCCGACACCGAAGAGTACCAGAAACGGTTTAATCTCAGAACTTCAGGAACCAGGAATAACGCTCGCAGCAACGCCGCCTTCGGGTTCTTCCTCAAATCCCAGAATCAGCAGCTTACAGAACAGAACAACAGACAGCCCACAGCACAGAACTTCTCAGGGACCTGCACGCCAGCACGCGCAGCCCGAAAAAGACACTTCCTCCTACCACTGACTTCCGACGACGCGAAGCACGTTCGAATCATATGCTCAAAACTATGAACCACAACACAACCACTTAACACATTTTAAATAAATTAAGTAAGCTAGCGAACTTGACTTAAACAATTAATGGGTAGCCTATTAATTGCTATTTTATATAAAGAAAGGCTAAATATAAAACAATTACTTAATTATAAGTAAAAATTCAATACGTCAAAACAATGTAAAGCAACACTTCCGAACGCACCATTTCTGCGTTTCGTTATACACACAGCAGCAAACCGTTCATGACAAATCCGACGTAACATTTTTACTAATATCTAGAACGTATAGTCGTAGAATAAAAGAAAGTCCATTTACTATCTTCTATTATGATTTTAGAACTCAAAACACAAAACAGCTAAAATCCCAAATAATTACAAAGAAATATCGCCACAGACAACAAACTTACCAGAAACTAAACGTCAACCTGTCACTTCTGTCAGATGTCAAACACAGCAAAACAAGACTATGTTTACCTTTTCCTTACAGACCAAAACATTCAATATTTCTAGATTCAAAGTGAAACTATTAGAAAACCGGGAATAGAAGGATTCGTGAAAATACGAAAAGTGGAATGAGATATAGTTCAGTGAACGTATACGGTCAAGGCAGCTTGAAATAATGTATTTTATAGGCTATCTCATGGTAAGCAACACTTGCATAAAATTAGGTGTTACAGTACCCCCTCACCCGCCAGAATTTTGCGAGGTAACGAGAAAAATTCACGCTGGCCCCCAGCATCACGATCCAACTAAAATTCAACCTAAACCTTTAATGTCTTTCACATGACACTCACTCCTCCTGCCATTCTCGTCTTCCACCAAATACACTAATTTAGATAGCTTCTTCACTACACGACATTTTTCAAAACGTGGAGCTAATTTATAAGAAAAATGTTTCGCAGCATCACTACGCACATATGTCCGGCGCCAAATGATATCATCTTCTACAAACTCAACATCCCTTCTACGCCTATTGTAATACTTAGCGTTCCTCAAGTGCGATTTTTTCAGTTCTTTATCCACTTTCAGAAATATTTCCTTCAACACGCCTATCTTATCGAGGTAGTCAGCACGACAACTAACAAGAATATCATCTATATCCTCACTATCTCCGTAGATAGAACCATCAACAACAGCTTCACGTCCATGAACAAGCAGAAAAGGGGTAAAAGTAGTAGTGTCATTCACAGCAGTGTTAATAGCAAATTGAATTTCACAAAGATGTGAATCCCAACTTCGTTGATCAGTACCAACAAGTGCAGCTATTGCCGTGACAATAGTACGATTATACCGTTCTACAGTATTTACTTGAGGACAATAAGTAGGAGTGAAATGAATTTGTGGTATTCTTTACTTTTCAAACAACGCTCTCACATCGCGTCCTATAAATTGCGGTCCTTTATCGACGATAACGGTTTGTGGAACCCCATGAACTAAGAAAACATGGTCTTCCAAGCGTTGAGCCACTACTTTACCAGTCGCACGTCTAAGAGGAAACATTAACACATATTTTGAAAAACAACAAACCACTACAAGCAGATATTCATTCTGTTGCCGAGACCTGGGCAGTGGGCCAACTAAATCAACGCTGATACACTGGAATGGTCTACGACACACCTTAGGATTTCCAAACAAACCAGGAGTAGTTTGATTAGGATGTTTATATGCTTTACATGTCTGACATTTCGACACGTACTCTTCAACATCCTTATACATATCAGGCCAATAAAAGCGAAGACGCAAACGTTTATACGTCTTTTCAGTCCCTAAATGAGCACCTAAAGGAGAATCGTGATTCTCAGTAATAAGACGTAGTCTTTCATTCGAAGGTACGACTTCCTTCCAATCAAAATCTCCAGTTAGCGAAGACTTACTCTTAGTATAACGGTAAAGTATACCATCGATTATTTGGTAGTTAGGACAGGTTTGGGGCCTGTGCTGACAACGAGAATACAGATTATGAAACCAAGGGTCGGTTCCAGCAGCATTTATAACAGAAACCGGTACAGAACGGGATAAAGAATCAGGAACAAGGTGATCTTTACCGCGCCGATGCTCAATAATAAAATTGTAGGGAGAAAGTCTGCAACCCCAGCGTTCCAAACGCCCGGTAGGATTACGAAGGTTAAGGAACCACTTTAAACTAGCGTGATCCGTAATAATCTTGAAAGCTTTAGGACCTTCCAGGTAGGGCCTAAAATGTTCTACCACTTGTACCACAGCCAACGCCTCTCTTTCAGTAGCAGAATAGTTACGCTCTGCACGATTCAACGAACGACTATAATAAGCAATTGGATGTTCTTCACCGTCAAAAGACTGAGTCAGCATGCCTCCAATACCAACATCGGATGCATCAGCGTGCACAACAAAAGGAAGAGAAAAATCAGGACATGCCAAGACAGGAGCAGACGTCAAAGCACTTTTCAGCTGCAGAAACGCGTGTTCAGCTTCAGGAGACCAAACAAAAGGTGGCCGGTTTTTCCGAGTAGAAGTTAGAGCATTTAAAGGTGCAGCAATGGTACTAAACCCTCTAATAAATCTTCTATAGTATGAAGCTGTCCCTAAAAATCGTTTAACATCTTTGGGGCAAGTAGGTATGGGAAAATCCGTAATGGCTTTCACCTTCTCCGGGTCAGTTCTCAATCCTAAATCATCCACAACATACCCAAGGTATTTCAACTGCTTCCGAAACAGACAACACTTCGACAAACTAACAGTCAGATTAGCAGAACGCAAACGCTCCAGCACCCTCTTTAGGAGATCAAGATGCTCCTCGAAAGTTTTAGTAGCCACGACAATGTCATCCAAATAAATAAATACACGCCCTCCAAATTCAGGTCCAAACAGTTTATCCATCAGTCGTTGCTGCGTAGCTGGCGCAGAGGTCAGACCATAACACATAACTTTAAATTGGAAAAGTCCCCGCGACGGAATAGTAAACGAGGTCTTCTCTTTAGAAGAAGGAGTAAGAGGGATCTGCCAAAACGCAGATTTTAAATCAATAGAAGAAAGGAAGCATGAGTCTCGAAGTTGATCTAAGATGTTAGAGATGTAGGGAAGAGGATAGGCATCGTGTTTCGAAACCTCATTAAGTTTCCTGCTATCTAAGCAAAAACGCATCTCACCATTAGCTTTAGGAACCATGGTAATAGGGTTGTTCCAGGGACTACAGCTCGGCTCAACTACATCCTGTTCAATCATTTCGTCTAGTTGACGATTTAACTCACGAAGTTTATCAGGGGACATCACATAATAACGCTGTTTGATAGGAGTCGCGTCTCCCGTATCAATGTGATGAGATATCAGATGAGTTCTACCTAAACCCTTCTTTTCAGCTGAGATATCTTCAAACATTTTACAAACATCACCCGCCAATTTCTTCTGCTCTTCCGTTAAAGCATCGAAAGGGTGTATACGATTAATTTGCGACACAGCCGCTTCAGCAGGTTCTTGAAAAACTATTAGATCTTTCCGATCCATCAGGCTCAAGACATCAGGCGCAACCTGAAAAGCCTTCCAAAAGTTGATACCAAATAATAAAGACGAGGATACGCCTGGTATCACAAAAAACTTAATCACACGCAACACATCATTTACCACAACAGGCAAAAACATATATCCAGCGACTGGAGAGGTAGATCCATTCGCAGTCACAACAGAATCTATAGAATCATGCTGATGTAAGTCAGCCAGGTTAGTAAAATACTCCACAGCAGAACCACCAATAATAGAAATCTCAGATCCGGAATCTAACAACCCAGAAAAAGGAACACCACCAATTTCTACATTTAAATAAGGACGAGCGTCCCGACAAATATTTGAGCGGACCGTCGCTACGTTACGTTTATTATTTTGAAAAAACACCCGCACATAATCACACCATTCACGCCACTCCGCAGGCGTAGTTAAACGACGGCCCTTCTTTACGCGTTTTTTGTATCCGGTGCAGATTTACTTTTAGGCGCACACTTCAGACAGTTAGCAGCAGTTACACCTTTCTCACCACAACGGAAACAAATAATAGTACGAGGCTCCGTACATTCGAGCAACGTATGATCACGAACACGACAGCGTACGCAAAACTTATCACTAGGTTTAGAAACAACATCACATCTGGAACGATTCGACTTCCACTTATACGCAAGGTCAGGAGCAACAGCATTCTGAATATTTTTTGGAGGCTCAGTGAACAATTCAGCCCTCTGTTTAGCTGCTTCCAGCTGCCTACAATATTTTTTAAGTTCAGCCCACGACTGAATATTAACGTTCGCTAACGGGATGGAATATGAAGGTCTTATATTAAACTTCACTATACTCAACTTCTCTTCATCTCCAATAGGCATCCGCAAACGAGAGAAATAATTAAACATAATATTCATATAACACGAAATAGACTCATCAGGACCCTGACTCCTAGATCTAATTTCTTGCAGCAGGCGATGATCGTAATCATAAGGCAGAAATTCTTCCAATAATAAGTTTTTTAAAGACTCCCAGTCCCTCACATCACTGCTTACACTACGATACCACGAAAGAGCCTCATCAGAAAACAATTCAGCTGCAGAATTAAACAACTTCTCTTTAGAAATATTCCTAGATAAACACAACTCCTCTATCCTCTGAAGAAAAGCTTGTACACTGTCCTTCCCATTAAATTTAAGATTAAGAGAGTGAACGAAAGAGTAACGATCACAAGTTACCACAGGCTTCACAACTACAGCCTCAGCTTCAGCCACACCAGACTCCCCAGGAACTACATCTACAGCCGGCTTAAAATCAAAACTACTACTAAAAGAATGATGCAGCTGATCAATTCGTTTCAACAACAGGACGAGACGATCATCTAATTGCTCCTTCAACGTTACATGCACTTCCTCAACAGGCTCAACACGACTCAACCTATGAAAGATATGGTTACCCAAAGCCTGGATGCGATATAACCTTTTTAATAAAAGAGTTTTCTGATTAAGGATCGCCTCTAATTCAGAAATTTTAGAAGTAATAGTTTTTAATTCCGCTTCTACATCACCTTCAAACACACTCACCTCATCGCTAGGTATCTCTTTAGCCAAGCGTCTAATTTGAACACGTAATAAATCAACAGATTTCTCTGGTACAGCATCACGTATAGCCACTTCGTAAAGGAGCTCATCTTTATTCAAAACGTTAAAACGAATAGGGCGTTCTTCCGTCATGTTAAGATACAAACTTAAATTATAGCAGATAAGTTACCGCAATTAATTTATAATTGTAAAATAAATTACAATATTCGTATAGAAACAGTGTACACAGTAACCTCACACAATATTATTAAACCGCAACAGAAGTACAATTCAATTATTCAGACTTATCAGCAAAATAAGTATAAAGGACCAGCCAATCCGTCATTGAGCGAAAGACCAGTGACAGAGAGAAAGCACACTAGACCAACAAAGTCCCTGTTCGGGCGCCATGTAACTTATGAAAAAAAAGAGTTTATGTTTTAAGTTTAATTTAAGTTTCAAAGTGGTGGAGGGGTAAACTCCTAAGTAGGGAAAAGTCAAGAAAAATAGGTTTAAATGACAAGAGGTTTTATTTATTGTCGTACAATAACATCTTAGGCACTCTTAGTGAAGAGATATAACCGTAATCTTAAAGTTAAGATAACAACAATGAGAAAATAAAGAAATAAAGGGGAGGGTTGTTGGCTAGTTTGGCTGGTCCCTTGTGAACACGTTTATATTAAGGTAAAGTAGCATACTATTTAAAGTAGAAGTTATAAGTAGTATACTAATTTAGGTAGTACTTAAAGATAAGTAGAATAGTGGTATTGAAAGTAGTATTTATGTAAAGGTAAAACTTTCAACCAAGAAATTTATCCCCGTAATTAAAGAAAAGGAATCCTCAAGTCAACCGACGAAGGATTTGACTTGCCAGCCGATGAACCCACTCCTCGGACCGACACCAGCCAGACAGCACTTTAGCCAAACACTTCGGCCAAACACTCCAGCCGAACACCTCAGCCAAACACCTCCAGAGGCATGATACCATTGATGGTGGACGCTTGTGGCGCTAGATGCACCGAGCGTCTTCATCGTAAAACAATCTCAGGCCATGCATCATGGTCCCTGTAACGGAGGCAGAAAAACGCTTCTGGACTACGGCAACCGTTGAAACCAACAACAGCAAGGCGATCACGCCGACACCGAAGAGTACCAGAAACGGTTTAATCTCAGAACTTCAGGAACCAGGAATAACGCTCGCAGCAACGCCGCCTTCGGGTTCTTCCTCAAATCCCAGAATCAGCAGCTTACAGAACAGAACAACAGACAGCCCACAGCACAGAACTTCTCAGGGACCTGCACGCCAGCACGCGCAGCCCGAAAAAGACACTTCCTCCTACCACTGACTTCCGACGACGCGAAGCACGTTCGAATCATATGCTCAAAACTATGAACCACAACACAACCACTTAACACATTTTAAATAAATTAAGTAAGCTAGCGAACTTGACTTAAACAATTAATGGGTAGCCTATTAATTGCTATTTTATATAAAGAAAGGCTAAATATAAAACAATTACTTAATTATAAGTAAAAATTCAATACGTCAAAACAATGTAAAGCAACACTTCCGAACGCACCATTTCTGCGTTTCGTTATACACACAGCAGCAAACCGTTCATGACAAATCCGACGTAACATTTTTACTAATATCTAGAACGTATAGTCGTAGAATAAAAGAAAGTCCATTTACTATCTTCTAATATGATTTTAGAACTCAAAACACAAAACAGCTAAAATCCCAAATAATTACAAAGAAATATCGCCACAGACAACAAACTTACCAGAAACTAAACGTCAACCTGTCACTTCTGTCAGATGTCAAACACAGCAAAACAAGACTATGTTTACCTTTTCCTTACAGACCAAAACATTCAATATTTCTAGATTCAAAGTGAAACTATTAGAAAACCGGGAATAGAAGGATTCGTGAAAATACGAAAAGTGGAATGAGATATAGTTCAGTGAACGTATACGGTCAAGGCAGCTTGAAATAATGTATTTTATAGGCTATCTCATGGTAAGCAACACTTGCATAAAATTAGGTGTTACACTACCGGTGTTAACAAGCCGGCCATTACAAAAATCAGTGAAAGAAAAATAAAGAAAAAATGCAATCTAACGCATTTAGTGCAATATTTTTAAGTGGGAATTTCAACAAAAATGATTGGTATATCGTCTCCGGGGCAAGTGTACACCTAACAGCAAACGAAAGTTGGGTTATGAATCCCAGATATGAGCAAAATAAAATTGTCGTAGCTAATAGTGAGAAGATGACAGTATTATGTTCTGGCAATGTTAAAATAACGACTTTAACTGATGATGGCGAATACGACATCGTGATAGAAGACGTATGCTGTATACCATCTCTGACTACTAACCTACTATCAGTCAGTCAACTAATTAAAAAAGGAAACAGTGTGTCTTTCACAGATAAAGGCTGCTTCGTTTACAATAAAAATCAACAGTTAGTCGCTACAGCAGTATTGGTCAATGGGGTGTACAAAGTAAACTTGGGATCCTAGGAGGATTTGGCTGCATCAGCTCTGTCAGGAGTAACATGGCATCGCAGATTAGGACATGTCAACATTTATACTCAAATAAAAAGAAAAATGCTGTCTTGAGAATGTCATTTGATCAAAAAGTAGATAAGCAAGGCTTCTTGTAACATGTTGTGAAGGAAAACAGTGTCGCTTACCATTTAAGGGCAGTGGTCAGAGAAGCAGTAACTTGCTAGATTTAGTGCACACAGACATTTGTGGCCCTATGGAGATTACATCGATAGGAGGAGCAAGGTATTTCTTGTTATTTGTCGATGATTACGGTCGCATAACTTTTGTTTATTTTCTGAAGCACAAAAATGTGGCTCTGAAATACTTCAAGATATTCAAAGCACAGGTGGAAAATCAAACAAAAAGAACAATAAAAGTGATAAGAAGCGATAATGGTTTAGAGTATTGCAATAAGGAATTTGAAGATTACCTAAACAGTGCTGGTATTATCCACCAGAAAGGCAACCCATACACCCCGGAACAAAACGGTTTATGTGAAAGATTTAATCGTACAGATGAAGAAAAAGCAAGGTGTCTACTTTTTGATGCAAACCTGGGAAAAGAGTTTTGGGGTGAGGCCACCAATACGGCGGTGTACCTACAGAATCGAACTGTGGCTGCTGCGTTGGATAATAGAACGCCATATGGCACAAAACCAGTTATCAGTCATATCAGGATATTTGGTAGCACTGCCATGGTACATAATATTGCTAAACAAAAGCGTAAGAAATGGGATAAGAAATCTGTAAAATGTATTCTTACAGGATACCCAGACAACATAAAGGGATACAGAGTCTATAACCCAGAAACAAGGACTGTGTTTACAAGTAGAGATGTCGTCATTATTGAGCCACAAATCAATTCTGAATGTATGATTCAAGTGCAAGACCAGAATGTTGCTTCAGTGGGGGATGAGGTCAAACCAGAACAGAAAGGTCAGAAGCAAGCTTTGAATCAACATCTAGTCTTGAAGTTAACTCCAACAGTGAAAATGATTATTCCTATGATGATGACAATGATAAAACATATGTTCCAAGTGATTATGAAGACTCAGAGTGTACACTTCAGTGTGAAAATGAAGATTACATGGACAGACCTAGGCGAACACGGAAACCACCAGAGAGATATGGTATGTCCAATCTTTGTACAAGCGCCGGAACCTATGATGATGGGGCAGGTTTAACACTGCATGATGCTTTAAACGGACCAGAAAAGAAACAATGGATGTTGGCCATGCAAGAAGAACTACAATGTTTCAAAGAAAATGATGCGTGGGAATTATGTGATAATCCACAAGATGGTAGGGTTGTACAGTGTAAGTGGGTGCTTCGTAAAAATGAGATAGTGATAACAAAGTTCGGTTCCGTGCACGTTTAGTTGCAAAAGGTTTTTCACAAATTGAAGGTATAGACTATACAGAAATATTTTCTCCTGTTGTGAGGCATACTACATTGCGGTTACTATTTGCATTATCAGTTAAGTTAGGATTTGACATTACTCACCTTGATGTAACTACAGCATTCCTAAATGCTCTTGATGAAAACATTTTTATGCAGTCGCCAGAAGGCAATCTATAGGCTTAAACAATCTTCGAGAGCATGGTACAGGAAAGTGGATGAATGTTTGTTAAATATTGGTTATAGGAGATCTAAGACAGAACCATGCATGTACACAAAAATTAGAAATAATTTGAGGACTATTGTTACACTTTTTGTAGATGATTTTTTTATTTTTTCAAATGATTGTAAAGAAGCAGAATATTTAAAAAATGTTTTAGCTAGCCATTTCAAACTTAAAGATTTAGGTGAAATCAGAAAGTGTCTTGGTGTCAATGTAAGTGTTAATAAATCTGAGAAAACTATCACATTGAACCAGTCTGATTATATCGATCAGGTGTTAAAAAAAATTTACATGAGTCAATGCACTCCCATTCAGACTCCTATGGAAAGTAAGTTGCATGTATCTAAGGGTAAAAATTATGTTGGAAAATTGGTTGTCTAATGTACTTATCAGTTGATATTACTTATACAGTTGGATTTTTGAGTCAATTTAACAAGTGTTATTCTAAAGAACATTGTGCATATGTAAAGCGTCTATTGAGATATTTAAAATTTACCAAAATCTACGATTTGAAGTACACTGCTGATGGAAATTCAATATTAGAAGGATATGTAGATGCAGATTGGGGTGCAAATGTAGGAAGTCATATACAGGATATTGTTTCACTTTATACTACTGCAGCCTTGTCTAGTAGTGAGGCTGAATACATGGCTATTACAGAAGCATGTAAAGAAGCTATTTATTTAAGAAACTTGCTATATGAAATTACACAAAATTTGTATACCATTGATTTGTTTAACGATAATCAAAGTGCACAAAAGCTAACTATGAACCCAATGTTTCACAAGCGTACAAAACCCATAGACATTAAGTTTCATTTTTGGAGAATGTGTAGTAAATAAAATTGTAAATGTGAAGTATTTGCCTACAGCTGAGATGACAGCTGATGTATTCACGAAGGCTTTATGTGCTGTGAAACTATAAGTTTTTGGATGTATTATGTATTCAAAGATTGTAATATTTTTTGTATATCCATATTGTTAGATATAGTGGGGGTGTTAAGTCTAATATCTTCACAATATGTTACTAGTACTGCCACCTGTTGTGCATTGTCGGTAGACATGTTTGTTTGTTCTATGGTTTTTAATATTTTTTTATTTATTTATTTCCAAAAGAAAAATACTTACATAACAAATACATAAGGATGTACAAAAACCTAGTAAGGTTTGTCCGCACATCCACTTAAGTTTTAGTCTGTGCCACTCGTCAATGCGAATACGTTGTTTTATTTAAATAATAACTTACCGAAGGAGATTAGAGAAATCAACAATAGTAATGTTTTTAAATCAACTTTATAATTGGCTTTTAGATTAATGTTACTATACGACTAATGAAATGTTTAAATGAAATATATATATTTTTAAATAATTATTTGACATTTGAAAAACTAGCTTGTAATTTCTTAATTTGTTACCTAATATTCCTACGCCTAATAGGCAGAGTATGCAGCACCTTTTAAAGCCTGTACCACCATTGTATCACCATATTCTAAGGCATAAATGATCTATCTATCTATCTACATAGGTCGTCTTACAATAGTGCACAATCAATTAAGGACCCTGACGGGCGCAGCAATCGAAGAGGGGCTGACTTGTCTAATTTAGTATATTTTTATTTATAATCATTTCTGAAAAAGCTATTTTAGTGTATTTAAAATGGTAGTGAAGTATTTTTTGAACAAATGTCAATGAATTTAAGTAAATTTCGCAAACCTTCTTCGCCTCCAGCACCGCTGACAGACGCTCTTCTACCCGCTTCAGTTCGCGCGCTGTCGATTTTGCTTCTAATGACAGGTCGTTGTATTCTTTTTCCTAAAAAAAATTACTATGACATGATATAATTTAGATTAATAAAATTTAACACAAATAATAAAATCGGATCTTACTTTCCTCCATCTTGCTAAGTTTGCACTTCGAGTCTCCTGTTTCAAAGAAGCAATTTCATCAGCGCGAGCCTGAAAGTAAATAATTTTTTTTGATATAGTGGGTTGGGTTAGTATGAAAACTCTTATGCTTCAAACGTTTACTTGAAGAACTACTTTGTTCAAACGTTGACCAGTCCATCAAAATAAACAACTATTTTTATGGGATCAATTCTGGGAAATACCAAAAAAATCTTAGTTTATCTTAGGTAAAACACTTTTGTATGAAAATTTCGAGTTGTCAGGTTCCCATATGAAAAGTTGTTCATTTTGATGGGCTAGTTTGATGGTTTGAAGGATAAGAGTGGTTTTACTAACACTCTGTAGAAATCAAAAAAGGCAGTAGGTTATACACGTAATAAGTGGATGACATTCGAGCGTCAGTGGGGTAAGGTCTGATTTCACCAACTACACATGCTAGATGAAAAATCACATGAGCACTGTAGCAGGGAGATTTGTCTGTCTAGTATATTTGACGCTTTTGATGTGTTCCAAAATAAAATATTGTTTGTGGTAGTTTATGAAGAAACGGTTGCTTGACAAAATTGCTTTCGTAGCTTGTACGAAGACGCACATGTATAAATAATCTAGGTTTGAGAAAATAAATAATAACGTTAATTTTTTTTTAAAGACTACGTAGCTAGCTCCAAATGAGCTTTTGCTACTTCACCGGACTTTTTGAGGTGACAGCAGAGTGCCCTCAACCTGTAAGGCAAACGTCACCAACGGGTCCCCAGGAAGGACGAACCTCAGCTTTGGGCGTTGCCTGGGTGCGCAAGGCTTGGAGAGACAGCAAACTCTTATATGCCTGATGAGCCCCGATTTGCATGCATGACCTGAAGGGCCGAACTGAGAGATAATGGCAAAGCCTTAAGAGAGCAGCAAGCAACTCTCATGTTTTGCCGCATGGGCCGAAATAGAAAGCAATTTTATATTATCAGTTTAAATCATATAATATACACACCCTTACAGTACTAACCTGTAAATTGGCTTCAGCGCGTTCGAGCTGCTCCTTCAGCAACGCCAACTGCGCGTTAGCCACATGCACGCCGTCGCCCACGCTCTCCGTGTCGCTGTAGGTGTCTGCGACCATTTTGTCAGGCTTGTCATGCTTGGCGCGCTCGCGGGGCGTGTGCTCGCTGGCCTCGGCGTGCGAGTGCTCGGCGCGCGCGTGCTCGCTGTGTTCGCGCTCGGCGCTCGCGCGGGACACGCACTCGGGGCAAACGCGTCGCTCGAGCGCGCTTACTTCGCGTTCCAAACGGCGTACTAATTGCTCTAGAGTGTTCACCTAGTATGCGAGTAATTGTAAATATAGATATGTTTTTTTTTATAAAGGAAAATTTATTGCTAATTGTAGTTGGCTTGACATTGACGTTGACATAGGAAACTGGTAGGCCACAAAAATACGATTCAAATAAAAATACGGCTAAATAACTTCGACAATATAAGTACACAACTAATCGTACATTATGATGCAAGTACGGTAAGATGGATTTGAGGTGTTTATAGGCACTATGCGAAGCGAGTGCTTTTATAATAAACCGATGATTATAATAGACAGCTTTCTGAGTACGAGCAACCTACGATGTTTTGCAATACATTTTCAATTATAATAAACTTAAACAAGATTGCAGTTTAGCAGATAAGGAATGTATGACAGTTACGAATTAATACAGTTTGAAAAAACTTCGGATTTGATTTTTACAAAAAAGCACAAAGATCGTATTGATAACCATCTCTTTTTTTGAAGTCGGCTAAAAAATCACATCTCACAAATAAGAAAAAAGATTTCATGCTGAACACGAAACCTTTTTGCTCGGATTCTATGAACAAGGTTCTATTGTGCATCTGTGCCATTCTGCTATTGAGCAGTCGTGGTTGGTGTAAAGTAGTAAGTAAATGGGCCTAGTCCCGTAAATACAACATTACGATCCAAGTTTCGATGTGATAAGGACCATATTAATAGCAAATGTATTGGAGATTTTATTACTAAAGTTCCAGCGGCTTATAACATGTAACGACAACAACAAACAAGGTGTCACCTTCTCGCGATGTCGCGCGTCCTCCTGCAGCGCGGCCGCGGCGCGCGTCTCGGCGTCGTCCAGCCGCTCCAGCAGCCGGCACTCCGTGCGCGCGCACTGCTCCTCCAGCACCGACTCCCGCCGGGCGGCCTCCTCCACGCTGCGCTCTAATTCCTGACATATAAACGCTTTCGGTCAACATTACTTAATGGTTTCACTAGCAACCCTCCCCGGCTGCGCCCAAGCATGTATCACGTTCACGCATGTACCACGAGGCATCAAAGAACATACTCCATCTTTGATGTTACTTGGAAAAACTTTACCGTACAACACCGATACTTAGTATCTCATTATACTGGACATTGGCAGAATCACTGAAATTTCGGTGAAAGCCATAATATAAAACAGAAGAAGAAGATAAAGCATGTATCATATTTATAAACCGTGCTCATGAATCACTATCTATTGCATGAAAATCCATGCAGTACTTTTGAGTTTATCACGAAGAGACGTGACGATGAATTTTCTTTTTATATGCTGTGATGATTATATTATAATCATTTTATTTAACAAACAAGCTGTGCTGATTATATTATAATCATCGAAGTTGTAACAACAAAATACCATTGGGTTGTACAAAATATAAAAATGCTGAAAAAAGGTTTTAAAAGACGACGTCTTAAGGATGCGCTCACAGAACTATATCAAGATAGAAGAAAAATGCTCGTCGATTTGTATCGACACCGAGCGTGTAACATTTTGCGTAGGTATTTTGACGTCACGAGTTAAATTTAGTGATGGGAAATATAAGCCGCGAGAAAACGATTTCAAGCTATCGATTAAAAAACGAAATACCGATAATACCTTAGAATATCGCCCTCGTCCCGCCCCGCCCGCGATACCAACAAAATATGGAAGCGGGAGGTTGTGTACGCGCTGCGCAGCGAAGTCTAAGATATCGATCTACATATTTGTAGTGAAAAGAATTAAGTACACTTTACTTTATTCGTGTTACCCAAAAAATTTCTTCGAATCTAATTAATTACGATATCGACGACCTCTGTGGCGCAGTAGTACCTAAAGCACATTTGAACCGCCCCGCCCAGGTTCGATTCCCCGTCAAGTTAATAAGGAAAACATAAAATTTTGTTAACATTGAATTGATGTTAATCTATATAAGTAGGTAAGTTTGGAATCAGCTATCAATAACTTTTTTTCATTAGTACTACATATATAGTACATATCTATTTCTAACAGTTTATGTAGTAGTAGATTTTCCCCTTTATACCTATTTATTTTTACCTGATTGTCACTCAATTATTTACGCAAATTATTCCAGGTTAATTTATTAATCGATTAAAAATATCGATAAGCAAACTTTATTTCACCGACAGACAAACTGATAATTACTTAATCTAATCGGTAACCTATCACAAACAAGATTTTTTCTCTTCGAATTGTAGATGGCCGAAAACGGTACGACGTAGTTTTAAATTCCAAATGGCTTCCTTACCATATTTTCTACTTCTATAAACTTAATAAACATATTTTTCATCTTTTAGAACAATCTTTTTCAACAACCTCCGTGGTCCAGTGGTTAAGGTGTTTGCCTTGTTGACCCGGGGATCGTGGTTCGATTCCTACGGGAAGCATACTTTGTTAAGTTGTTTCCAGTTTGGTTAGGTAGGACATTGCAGGCATGAATCACCTGATTGTCTGATAAGAGATGATTCCGGTGCTTCGGAAGGCACGATAAGCCGTTGATCCCGGCTGCCATCTGGTAGTCGTTAAAGGAACCATGTCAGAGGCCGAGAGGCGGTTCCGAAGAACTCTGACACCAGGATGTGCATGGTCGACTGACCGTGTCACCTACACGGAATAATGACGATCTTTTAGAAAAACTGTCGACCGGAAATCAAAACATTTAATTTTATTTTGATATATGTGTGGGTAAGAATAATTTCCTTTTCTAGAAATATTAAAGATAGAAGTAACTTTCTCCATATTATTATTCACACCGATTTTCAATAGCTACTTACAGTCGACAAATCGAGATTAGTAGTAAAAGAAATATTATTGGAGTGTAGCAAAGGCTACACAAATTTTGGGACATATAGCAATAGTAGTATAGTATATTAACGTAGGGTTGCAATACAAAGCATATAGCTTCCAAAAAATAACTATTAAAAATCGGAATTTCAACAATATAGCAATTGGGTTTTCGGTCAAATGGAACCATAGAAAATAAAAAAAATACGAAACGTTTTCGGTGTTTTAAAATTCGTACATAACCTACCTACTCTTGTTTGTGATAGGTAACCATCAAAACATCTGTTTATCTGTCGGCAGACTAACTGATAATTACCTAAACTAATTAACAGATTAGCTGAAGGAAGATATCTAAAACTAATTCAGCTGAAATTCCAATCACCTAATGCCAGGAGTATCATCTTATGAGGGAACTAGGTTATTTAGGTAAAGGAGTGGAGTGGAATGGGGTAAAGCAGAGTTCGAGACTTTGCATAGTTAATTAAAGAGGGAAAGGGAGTGGAGTGTGCGACAATTAAGAAACAAAATAAATAATAAGAATAAATTAAAACCATTTTTAAAAACAAGCTTTTACTAGAAGACCATAAAAAGAAAAAAATTGACCTAGATTTATGTATTTTTACCTTTACGTATTTGTACCTTTTCATCATTTGACATTATCACTACATCAATAGTCGGATAAGCTGTGCTAATTATTCGTCGTTTCTTTGATGGGGCAGTATAAGCGTCTTCGTGGAAATGTTTAGAACAAATCCGGCTGTTTTTTTAGGAAACCATTTTTTACGGCCTGTTGCTTCAATCCACTTATTTTAGTCATTCAGATATGAGGAAAACTGAAAAAAGTTAAATTATATAACCTATAAAATCAGTGTTTAGTAATATTTGCTTTTTACTACGGAAAGCTAAATTAATAAAAAAGAAATCATTCAAATTATCAGTTAATCTGCTTTGAAAATCGATATAGTTATATAATCGAGTAAGAAAATTGCAGTGCACATCACTATTCTTGTTTTTGACAGACAAACTGATAAATTGACCTTGGACGCTAATCAACTATTTGAATAGCTTACTTTTACATTGCTGGTTTTCAATGGATCTCAAGTCGGGCTCATAAATTAAACGCGCAATGGAAAACTAGCATTCGATATATAATCGCTCTTTTTTATTTTGGTAAAAGTAATACGGAGCAACAAAATAAACGTTTTTTAAATATTTACGGATATTTTAAAATAAATAGTACTAACCAATGAAAGGAAATACCTTGATCTCCAGCTCCACCTTTATTGGTGTTGTTTGCACAGTTAATTACCGAACTACGAGTCATTTTGTTTCTAGAACTTGACGACGCACGCGGACTGCGGTCGCTCGCCGACTGAGCTTCGCGCCGAACATTTGAGCCATTGAGGCTTAATTTTTCCACGCGAGGTACATACACTTCTTCCTTCTATCTTGATATAGTTCTGTGGATGCGCTAGTCGGGAACTCGAACTCGTCAACGCACGTGGCTAAAATGCGTGCTATTTCGCTGAGAAAGGGATAAACTCGGTTTTGAACAGTGCGGAACTATTTACACTGATGTATAAGCACATCGGAAACAAAAACAAACGGAAAACAGTCTAGTGTGTGCAAACTCAAATATTGTTGAAAATCTAAATCTTCGTCGTCTAAAAATTCGCGAGTATGCGTTTGGGAGAAGTGTTCTTGTGATAAAACAGCTGAATGTTTTTATTAAAAGTAAAATAATTTATATTTTTTAATAACCAAACTATGCTTGTATGAATTTTGTTTTAGAGATTTTATACTCCTTCCGGTATTTAATTGTGCCCAAAGATGCGTTAAAATTACGTGTTAAAACGGAATGTTTTGAGACTCATAACTTTTAAAGTACTTATAATTTTACAATTATGATTCCATACAAGCATAGATAACGACAAAACAAATCGATAGAATTAAAAACTTTAAACAGACGATACCGAACAACGGAGTCATCACCCTACAGAATTTGTATGGCGAAACACCTGACTAGCGCACCCTTAATACATGTCCTTCAGGCTAGAGATAAATTTTCCTTGAAACTAACCTGCACTTGGGCGGTCAGCGAAGTGACGCGAACGCGTTCTTGGGCCAACTCCTGTTGTGTTATTCTCAGCTGCTCGGAAGATGTGTCTGCCACACGCTGTTTTTCCATACAAGAGTTCTGCAAAGGTACAAAATGAAATTATTCTTTAATAGTACATTGTACGAGCTTACCTCGCACATTTAGCGACCCGCGGCCTTCATCATGTAGAGCGCGTGTCAGCTCGTTTTATAATATAAATAACTTGATTATTTAACAATCTAATATTGAGATACTATCGATGGCTCTCTGAGAAACGATCGATCCGCGAGCCTGGATACTGCCATCGAGAAAGGATCCGTCACACCCAGTTATCACCATGTAACCAGCAAGAGCAATAAACTACTCCGTGACGTGATCTTGTATCTCTACACCACCACCTTCAGCCCAGCAAGCAGCAACATCTCCTCATGTATGGTGTTGGGCCTAACACCAAGTCCGGCACCATACAACATTATGTATGATACAAGTATGGTAAGCTGAATATTATAGTTGAGGTGTTTATAGGCACGAGGCGAAGCCGAGTGCTTATAATAAACCGATGACTATAATAGACAGCTTACCATACGAGTATCATACGACGTTTTTCAATACATTTGCGATTACCATAAACTAAAACAAGATTGCAGTTCAGCAAATAAGGAATTTATAAAAGTTAGGAACTAAAGCAGTTTGTAAAAATACATTTATAATAATCAAGTACGTTTACTCAGGTTTTTTTCTCCAAAAAGTACATTGATAACCTTTTCCTTTTCGAAATCGGTTAAAAATCACATCTTACAAATCAGAAAAAGTTTTCATGCTGAACTTAAAACTCTTTACTCGGATTCTATGAAAAAGTTTAAATTTTGCATTGTGGCATTGGGCTATTGAGCGGTTGTGATTGGTTTAAAGTAAAAAACACAAGTGCCGTAAATACATTATTGCAATACAAGTTTCGATGTCATGAGAACCGTATTATTAGCAAATGTATTAAAAATATGTATGCCATGCAAAACATTTCACCAAGGTAGGATTTGAACCCCCAAACCAGCGGCATCTGATTTGTCGATGCTCTCAACCATTGAGCTGCTGTAGCTTCAAATCACCGAGGCAAATTAAAATAAATTGTAACAAAATTGAATTGCGAAATTTGAATGATGAGATGTAATATTCATTCATACAGCGGAGAAGTCACGCTGTGGGCGCAATACAGCATGATTTAGATTTGCGCTTGCTTAGTTCAATTTAATGTGTATTACGTCAACATAATTTGTACGGGAGCGTAATGGTTTTAGATCTCTAGCATCAGGGCCAGACTCCACCAAAGCGGAGACGAGACGAGCGAAGAGGAGATGATTTTAAACAACTAATAGAATTGCGTTATTGACATATCTACTCTCCGCTCAGCTTCAGTGGAGATCGTTGTACGGATTTGTATGGCGCGATGGAAGCGGAGAAGTGAGCTGTGCGCAGCGAGCGGCATGAGCGATGTCGTCCCGCCCGCCAGCAACTGGCCGGCAAACTCTCTAGTACGATGCACGCGAGTACACGCTTCCTTGAATTACAATTTGTGCAGTTTGTAGTTTTCAACTAGACTTTTTCTCAAAACCGATGTTTTCTTCTGTTTAGGTAGTATAAAGCTATCAATTCTGCTTCTTCGGACTGTAGTTCTTCTTCTTTAAGTAAAAGAAGATACTTTTTTAGGGTTCCGTACAAAAGTTGAAAAACGGAACCCTTATAGGATCACTCGAGCGTCTGTCTGTCCGTCCGTCCGTCTGTCACAGCCGATTTTCTCCGAATCTACTGAACCAAATTAGATGAAATTTGGTAAGATAGTGTAATCCTATGACCCAAACACGGATGTGCAAAGTAAATAAAGATTTTTTTGAAATAAGGGTCATTTTGAGGGGACCAATTACAAAATTAAAAAAAAAAATTTTGCAAAACTTACTGTGTCATATATCAAATGAAAGGGCTCATTATGAGGATCTCAAAAATATTTTTTTTTGTTCGGGTAAAATCAATACTTTTGATTTTATTCCCGAAAGACGGCATAAATTGACCATTCCCCCCCCCCCCCCCCCCCGATCTCCGAAACTACTGAGCCGAAAATTTTGAAAAATTACAAAACATAGTTCATTCCTTGAAGATTACAGGAAAAATAATAAGAATTCTATCACTTGAAAATTAAGTGGTAAACTCACAATAATAAGTTCATCTAGGGAAATAGTTCACTAAAACACCACTAGATGGCGCTAGTCAATTGAATAAAACATTTTTTGCACATTGTGTGTGTTCACGAAGCATATTGTACGGAACCCTCATTGCGCGAGTTTGACTCACACTTGGCCAGTTTTTTTTGTAATAATAGCGACATCGTCTACCTTTCGTGTCAGAATGCGTACTGAACACTCAACGCCTTGAATACTCGCCAGGCTAGCCAGCCAGCACACATCTCTGCTACACAGTACACATTTCCGCACAGCTTCGGTGGATTCACCCGAGCTGAAAAGCATCTCTTCTCGCACAGCACACAGCACACCGCACATATCTCCGCTTTGGTGGAGTGTGGCCCTCATTCCCGGTGCGCAGTGCGCAGGCACGCCTCGGCTATGGAACGGGGAAAATAATACCCTTGGCTTCTATATCTACTTTCTAGGTACAAAGAAAGGTAACACCAACCTTATACTCCAACAGCTCTTTCCTAGCGGCATCGAGTTGCCGCTGCAGCGTATCGTTATCTGCCTTGAGCGCGTCGTTCTCGGCACGCAGCGTTATATTATCAGCGTCGAGGCCGGCGAGGCGCGCCTCGGCCTCGGCCTTGCCGCGGGTCTCGCGCGCCAGCGACGCCTCGGCCGAGGCGAGGCGCGCCGCTGCCTCGCGACTCTCGTCTCCTCCGCTCAGGGTTTGCCGACGTAAAGCCCGCTCTTTGGCTATCGTATCCTGTTTCAATGTTTGTCTATTTATTTATCTAACTTAATTACAAGTGTAATTACAACTAATTTAAAAGTGGCCAACATTGGTGTCAGATTTTTCAAGCTGCCTTAAGGCATCTGACATAGCTCTGCGACTGCCATCAATAATGACAGCCGGGACTAACGGCGGCTTAACGTGCATGTCAAAGCACGAAGGATCTCGAGATATTTTTATGCCATTTGCGGTCACCCATTTCAGTGGGGTACCCGGTACCCGGGGTTAATTAACATGCGTAAGCGCTAATAATGCTTGCGCCCACTGAGCCATCGGGCTACTCAAACTAAATAGTGATCAATATTAAAGACTTCTGATATAAACTGAGGTAGACTTGCCCTACTCCAAGAAACAGACATTTAAAAGCAATCGTGTCACGTGACGTGGACGGCGGGCTCACGATACAGGAGTTTCAATGCGACCTAAGTGTACCGGTTAATTAGGTCCCTTTGAACGCTTCAGAATTTGGACGTACGGCTCGTCTACCGTAGTTTATATAGAAGTCCTTGATGAGTACATCCTAATAATAGTGAACGTTAGCTTTGATATTACACTCTGTTGCCTGAAAACGGCCCTGAAATTGCATCGTATTTAGATTCTGATACAAAGCGATGACAAACTTCCTAAACGAATTTAGACAACATCAATAAGTAAAACTTTGATTACTACGACAAAGGTTGCCTTAAATTACCATACAACTTCTATGTCTAGTCTACTTAACTACAGTTATATTAACATGTTAATGTATTGTGTTTCTTTTAGTGTACCTTTTTAGTTATTTATAAAAACAAAGCAGCTAACTAAATCTACTGGCGTCTACAAAATAGTTCAATCCCAATTGACTTACGATGGGCCGCACGTTGATTTCGGTCAGCTTTCTATGCCGCAAATCATATACGTTCGTTATTATGTCCTACGCACAGTCAAATATGTTAGTATGCACAAACATTCAACACCAATGAGACAAAGAGAAGACTATACCTATAGAAGTTGCAAGATAGCATGTGAATAATACACAACAGCTGTTTATTTTTTCTGTGTATGGAATCTACTTTTCCACCGCGTTCCATCTCTCTTTCTCACTCTAGAAAATAACGGTTCTAAAGCCTAGTTCGCATACGGCTAGTAAATTAGTAGAGTAGCGAGTATTTTAGTACTAAATCACTCCACACTGCCCAGAAATCGATTGCACTGGTCGAGTACAAGTAAATATTTACAGCCACTAACATACTCGACCAAAAGGACACGTTCGATCGATGTGTAGTGTCGTAAAAAGTTTGGAAGTATAGGAGAGTGCGATTCGGCACTGCCAGATGTAGCCTATAAAGTGTAGCTGCAATAATACAGTTGTAACATGCCGCTTATTACAAATGGACAAATATTGTATGTATGCGAATCAAAACCAAAAAAAGTGCGCTATTGAAATTCTATTCTACGTTGTAACTAGTTTAGGTTATACAAATTTATTCCAATTAGTAAAGTTAATGTAAAGAATGTGGTGAATGCAGGTGAGTATAGGTCTGCCCAGCAGATGGTAAAAGGGCGGTTCATACCGCCCGCGAGCGAGCCCGGCGAACATCGTTTCATATCTTTTCATACTTTGGTTCACAAAACGAAATATATGAGCGATGCGGTCGAAGATATCCAATAGAGCTCGCTCGCCTCGATACGTACAGATAGCGCGCGAGTTTAATGCGGAGCTCAGGAATGCGATAGTGTTGTGTGTGACCTAATTAGAAAAAAATTATATCGCTAGGGTGTGTCGATAAATTTGCCAAAGACTTTATATATATAAAAAAATATATATTAATAACAATAACACGGCTGACATGTTTTTAGAGTTCATATGTATGTAAGTATGTTTTTATGTAAATTTGGGCATTTAGGAGTTGGAATAAAGATCGGTGATCGAGTAACGATTGACAGTTGTCAATCACGACACTACACTGAGGGCGCGTGAGGCGAGACGTGCAGGTAGCGGGGGGAGTCACTCCCGCTCTTCACCTCAGGCCCCTGCTGCATTCAACTCGGGCGCTATCTGTAGCTCTCGTCGCAGTGTGAACCACATCGCTTAGTTCATAGTTTAGTTCGCCTCGGTCGCTCGCTGGCGGTGTAAACTGCCCTAAATGGAGGTGGAACAGTACATACCTTGTAGTGCTGCTGGTGCAGTTTGGCGGTGTCGGCCACGGCTAGCGCACGCGCGCACTCGGCCTGCAGCTCGCTCACTTTGGTCTCCGCCCGTCTCACTTCCTCCTTCAGTGCGTCTCTTTCTCTCTCCACCTCTGCCAACGCGGCCGTGGCGGCGCGCGCCTCAGCGTTGCTGCGCTCGGCAATACGGGCATTTAGTTCTTGGTTGGTGCGCTGCAGAGCCATACGCTCCTCTTTCTCCACTTCTATTTGGCGTTCGAGGCGTCTGGGAATATTGAAATAGAAAACATTCACATATTTGTCTTAATATATTCAAGACTGCTCTCCACTATCGATCCATTGTCATAGCTTACGGCGAAGTTAAAGCGAATTCCAAAGATGGATGATAGTAAGGTTTAAAAGGATACAGGTTTGCTTTTTCATAACCTATTTTAAATACCAACGAGCAAAGATTTTCCCTCCTCACAGCCCACCCGAGCTCGGTCTGTAATCCACGCCATAGATATAGTATTGACTAGAGTGGTGAGTTTACACTTCGCTGTCGCTGAATAGGTAAACAAATTCGCTGCCAACTTAGCATGGATACATCTGCATCTGCGAACTACGCCCATACCATTTCAATCGGCCAGAATTCGGGCGGTACTGAGCGTATCACTTAAATAGACAATAAATATTTTTGAAGAGAGACGGCGGTCAGTCTCTACTCCAAGAACTAGGAACAACCAACAGTGAAGTTGTCAAGCACTTCTTGGTGAACTTAGGCAGCAATTCTTAGCCAAAGTTTTTTGTTGTTCTAAAAGTTATGTATGATAGCAGTATGGCAGAAAGGCGTACCTGCTCTGCAGGCTATATTGCAGAAAGGTGTACCTGTTCTGCAGGCTGAGCGCGGTGATATCGGCCTGCAGGCGGGCGCGCGTGCGCTCGGCCTCGGCGTCGGCGTCGCGGCGCGCGCGCTCGGCGGCGGCGCTGGCCGCAGCTTCGGCCGCCGCCAGCTTATTCTGCAGCGACGCCAGCTCGCGACCGCGCATCGCTGCCAACTTCTCTGCGGACCTAGCGGAACAAACGTGGCTTATACTTTAAATGCGACAGTACAATTAAATAATAACAAATATATACGGACGATAGGTATCAGAATATTTACTAGGTTAGATCGGTGCGCGAGCGAAATTTGTTTGAGCCCCGATGTCTCCATAAAAATTTACACCTACATGCACATAAACATAGGAACACTAGTTTCACGCACACAATGATAAACTATTATCGATGTTTCTTGCGCGTAGTACACGTATATGGTTCGTAATTTGTTTTAATATTTAATTATTTATATGCAGCGTCGTTAAATAAATAAAAATAGTTGAATAAATTAATAGATTAATTCATTTATTGCGGGGGATGATTCAGCGCAAGCGGGAAAAGACAGTGCCTTATTTTGATATCTATGGAGAGTGCTGATTCGACTATATAGGAAGTGGCACCTTTTTTCATAGCAGGAAGTAGCGTACAAAAACAAAATGTATTATCTATATACATATAATAAAACAGTAAAAATTTTTGATGTACATTTAGTAGAGGGACATTTAAAAAGAATAATAGTAAGATGTTTTTTTGGAATTTCTTGTCTGTCTGTCTGTCTGTATGTATGAACACGTTTATCTCAGGAAATATTGGACGGATTAGAATCAAACTTTTTTTGCTATATAGCTATTAAGCCTGGGTAACATATAGGGTAGAAATGATTTCGAAAAATGGAACACCTCATGCAGAACCATTATGGTCCAGGTAAACTATAAGAAATATATAAATAACGCCTTAGCAAATTTTATTCAACCTGATGAGCATTTTTTGTAAAGGTTTCGACATTAGTTCGCATTGAGGTATATTAATACCCCGGAGTCATAAAATCCACGCGAACGAAGTCGCGGGCATCAGCTAGTGACATACCTACAAAATCAGTCTGGACTGGACTGAGTTATAAGGGTTAGAAATTTGTGATTTTTATAAGTAAGCTATTCGTGATTTAGGTGTTAGTTCAGTGAAAATTATCGATAAAAAGATACTGGGACATCCTTAGTCGCAACGTCAACCAGCCTCCGTACTTTGATATTGGTAAGGTACCGCACGTTTGCTTGACGTCACATACATTACGCGGTCAAAATAGTCTTATTACTGCTAATGAAAGACTTTACGCGCAATGTAATACGTCCATTCATTTGATTACATTTTAATAGCAATGTAACCGGCATGACATTCTCGATGGTATATTATTTCTTGATTTTAAGTTTTTGCTCTAAAATGCATTAAAAACACGAATATTTTCTTATGGTAGGTGACTCCGAGATGTTTCAGGCTCTTATCGGAACTTCTATGTTTGCACACAATCACTACACAAGACGGCATTTTCGTAAAAATCGTGACGTACTACGCGTGCGCACATAAACTGCCGACTGACAGCGTGTTCGAGAAATATGCCCATGTTGGCCATATTGCGTTCCCAACTGCCACGGACAAATCACACAGATTGAGCTAGCTCCAAGAGTTCGAGACTTGTATTATGAACATTTTATCTTGACCTGACTGGATCGAACCCAGGATCATCCGTGTCGCAGGCAGGCGGTTGACCGCTGCGCCACGGAGCTCGTCAATGCAGTCTTTTTATATACAGTTGACTATTGATATTCAATTATCAAAAATAATGAAGTATTGAATGTCAGACCATTCAATACTTCATTATTTTTGATAACATAAAGCAGCTGAGCTAGCCAAGCAATATTTTGTGAGTTGTGTTTGGTGTAGAACACAGAGCAAGGAAGGTGACTGTCGCTCGCGCGCTACTAGTGATATCTTTTTAACACATTTCATACGAAACAAGGGTGTCAGGGGGCAGTACCGTTTATTGAGGTTTCGGGTTTGAAAGTAATTGTAAATATGCAAAAATCAGCTATTTTCTACTTACTTGTGACATAAGTTACATTAGAATTTTGTTTACTGTACTTATGTCATAATACAGTACATTGGGGCATATTTACGTTTTTTTTTACCATGAATCGACAAGCCGAGTAAGTGAGACTAGACGAGACTGTGGCTAACTGGCTAGACGCGGGTTTAAACTTGTTGTTATTATTGCTTTCGTCTATAGTAGGGCGTGGCACGAGCGATATTCCGTGCTGCGGTGCAGTATTAATTTTGTAATTCAAACTAATTTTTCAATGCCCTGCATATAAAATGGGTCACGCTATTATGCAAATCACAAAAGAAACTTGGCCCAGTTCTAAGTGTTTTATTTAAAAGCATTATCATAGAAGGGATATCATATCGCAACTGAATTAATCACATAAAATATACTTTAAATTAAACAAAACCGTATTACAAAAGTAACTTACTTGAAAGTAGCCAAATCTATAGCTGTGCAATCGTGTGACGCGTTGAAACCACTGCTGACGGTGTTGTCTTCGTTCTCTTCCGATGCCACATACGAATATCCTGTAAAAAGATATATTTTTGTATTTACTTTCAATAAGATATGTAAACTAAAAACAACAATAATTATGTAAACATTGCTCGTTAGAAATGGAAACCTTCCCAAACAACCAGTATCGAATGATAAATCACTTATTTAGGAACTTTTTGTCTGTCTTTACGCGTATCACGCAAATACTACCTGGAATGCCGTGTGGTTACCGGAGTAGAATAGGACCACTCCAATTCTTCCCGAGGATATCGTAGAAGGCGACTTAAAAAACACATGCTAAATAAAGCTTAATACCTCTTCAACCCGTCTTTCAGCGTGGAGAGTGTAGACTAAATCCTTCAACTCTTTTGGCTAATATATGGCTCTGGTAGTACAGAGAGGGTCATGCTCCTGCAGTGGCGAGTAACAAAGACCTGATGATGGTGACATTAACCATATTCTGTTATTCATAGTCTCATGGAATTTTTTTACAATAACTATACACAACGCCTCTATTATTATTGATAAACTGATGATGCTGAGAAACCTTCCCGACCAGTCCTGTAATCCTACGGGTCGCAGTGAAGGATACAATAGTACATTACTGCAGAGGCCGGGAAGTTAGGGATTGACGGGCGAGTAGAATTTTCCTCGTGGCTTCGCTGGCGCTCGGCCTTGACAATAATTACGAGTCTGGCAATCATTTTCACACCGAAGAAAGTATAGTTTTTCTCAATAAATGTAAGGAAATTAAACTTAAAATTACACATAAAGTTACATGTCTGCATATATTTCCCCTAACTATTTGCCGGCAGAAAATTTTCCACTTTCAAATTAGGCGAAGTAGGTACTTACAATCCACTGCAGTGTTGCTTTCATCACTGAAACTTATTTTGAACGGTTTCATTTCGAATAAATAACCAACTTTGCTCATATGATATGATTGTTTTCGATAAATATGATGATTAGATAATCACTACGGGGTTTACTGAAAACAAACAATGAAAACATAAGCATTCCCGCGTTATTTTATTTTGTAATTTTCAATTGTCAATTACAGCAAAGGAAACAATGCCCATAGAGCCCAGTCATATTTTACGCAAAAAATGTAATAGATCATAGATCTCTGGCAACGAAAATCAAGCAGATTTGCGTATAATATAATATTTTAATAAAATTGTAGTCATATTCATAAATTATATGCATTTTTTAAAATGCGCGACAAGTGACATAATTCAAGTTACATACATAAATTAAAAAGTTTGGAGCAGTAGCCAGGTATGAATTTTCATACTTACTTCCTGGCCTAGGCCGGCAATGTTATGAATGACCCAAGAATTACAAACTTCGTGTCTTCTTATTTCCGAGCTTGATTGAGAAAATTAGATTTTTTTCTACGCGTAGTTATCTTACCTACGAAGGGCAGTTGTCCGGCAAACGGCGGCCTAGCTCGGAACGGCGCCGCGTCGGGCGGTTTCGGTTCGCGCGGCGTGCTCGGCAGGTACGTGGCGTCTTCAGGGCCCCGCACGCACGGCACCCACGGCGGAACCTAAGACAGGATTATTATTTATTAGCCAAAATACAGTAGGTACATAGGTCTTACAATATACAAACGCCTGTATTCCACCTTTATATATTCAAATAAATACTGATAAGAATCTTCTAGTACTTAAAATAAATTAAACATTAAATTACAATAGTCAATTGTATTAACAAGATACAGAAAGTATACGATACGACTCTATGAAATGGTAATTGTAAGTATAGAAACAGATCAGGAGTAAAATTTTTGGACTGGTACAATCGATCCGCCACTCGTCACGTCAGCATTCGGTTCGTATATATAAAAGTGCAGTAAAAGACTTGATGACGATGATTGTTTGTACCTGGTCGCGGATGTTGTGCGGCGCGGTGTGCGCGAGCGCGGGGTGCCGCAGCGTGTCCAGGTAGGTGTAGCGGCGCGCCGGCTGCACGCGCAGCAGCCCCGCCACCAGGGAGCGCCACGCGCTCGACGGCCCGCTGGGCTCCGGCTCGAACGGGGGCGTAGCCTCGGGGTCCCGCTCGTATCTGACATAACATTGCCATTACAGACTTCTATACAGGCTGACTGGTAAATCACGTGTCATACTTAAGGACGGGACATAAATAATTATGATCTCAAGTGACTTTAAAAAATATAAAAACCAACAAAATACTTATTAATTACAAAGCAAAAAATAATCAAATTAGTGCACAAAGTCTCGGAATGTTTGGACACCGCACGCTACATCCAGCTAGACGGCCCGCGGCCGACACGCAACACGAAAAAAATAGTACCTACTTGCCATCGCGCGTAGGGCTAGTGTTCACGCTTCTTGTTTTTATTGGATATTTTTTTATATATATATATAATAAGTTACGTGATTTAACAGTCAGCCTGTACAAACTGAGGTAGACATGCCCTACTCCAAGAAACAGACATTTAAAAGCAATCGTGACGTGGATGGACGGCGTCTTCACGGTACAGAGTTTAGGAGTGGCTAAGCACTACGGTGTTTATAGAGTCTATGGTTACTATCACATAGTGTACAAAGTCCCTTCCTGCTGTCTGTCTGTCCTTATGTATGCTTATATTTTTAAAACTACGCAACAGATGTTTTTATATAGATAGAGTGATTGAAGAGGAAGGTTTATATGTGAACGTGAAGCTTTACTTAGCGTGTCCGCCAAACATGACCGTTTTGACAAAACACAAAGGAAAGCTCACTTTAAATTGTAAACAGTTCACAACTATTATCTAGGGCTTCGCAGAACAAACTTTAAATAATATCTCTATTTTCTCTAAAATGGGGGCAACACTGGACCCGAGAACAAAGTTTATACATATGATTTTCCTTAGAAATAATGACTAGCCTGGACATATCAATATAGACTACAAATCACCTTTATAGGAACTTTTTGTCTGTCTGTGCACTTATCATGCAATACATACTACTAATCAGATATTACTAAAATTTGGTATAGGACCTAAAAACATTTAAATTCAACATTATGAAATTTCAATTTCAATAAAAAAGAGGTTCTCTGCCTATATAAAATCGATAGCAGTTTTAACAATAACGTACATGTATTAAATACCCCAAATAATGGACACATTGGATAAAACAGACTTACTTTTGGATGTTGCTCAGCACTTTGGCCACGGAGTCGTCGTCCCCCGACGAGAACGGGCGGCGCAGAGTCACCAGCTCGAACGCGACCACGCCCAGAGACCAGTAGTCCACCGCTGACTGCACATACATTTAAATGTATTATAGATTGTGGACTTATGTATTATTTTTTGTAACTTGTCACATTTCCTGTGTATAAATAACTGACAGTCCGTCCTGGCTTCGCCTGGGGTACAGTACCTCCACTTTTATAAGTTACACCGATGTACCTGCGCAGAAATCAAATTTTTGCATGGCGCGGAAATATCCGTCCGCTATTGGCTGATGCGTACGCGCCATGCGGCGCCAAGTATTGTGAGCGAGATAGCACGAGTCCTACTGCTTTTGGATTTCAAATCTTAAGTTTTTCGGCCTGAGTCGGCGGTCGGTTGCGCTATTCTGCGTCATCGAACAACGCCGATGTAACTTATAAAAATGGTACTACATAGCCTATGGGATAACATACCTATCCAACGGTGAAAGAATTTTTGAAATCGGTCCAGTAGTTCCTGAGATTAGCGCGTTCAACTAAACAAACTTTTCAGTTATAACTTATATATTTCAACTATACATATATTTACTTCAATCTTTACTAATAGTATTACTATGATGATATATAGTTATACTATTAGTAAAGATTGAAGAGGCTATCAAAGTGTTATAGTTACGCCGCAAATGTCTTAGAAATAGGGACAGATCTTTGAAATGTTTTTGAATTTCACTGAATCACAAGAATTAATAAAAATAAATAAAGTTTATAAAATAAAGCACCTTTTGTAATTAATGTGTAACTAAACTCTGGGAAATATTAACCAAATCAGATATTAACACGGATCAAAATAAAATAAAAATGAGTCTGATATTGCCTTTTCAAACTAATTAAACACAATAAAAAATCACGGTTAGTAATTTAGAAGCGCTCCCGCCATTTCTACAATTAGTACTGATGTTACAACCTGAACCAACCTACGTCCAGTCACACCCAGCCACTCACACTCCACATTCCAATCTAACTACTCTACTGTTTATCAATCTCTCTAACTACAATCATGCTTTATTTGTCAACACTACATTCCACAACTATTGAGTATAATATTAATCACTTGTTTATGAATATCATTTGTAAGGAACATTTTTAGTCTTACTTTCAGATTTGATCTTAGTGTTCATTAGTTACATTTCAATATTTCTGACAATGTGTATTATTTTATGTGCTTGGTTTGGAAAAAGAGATCCTATGCAGTGGTGAGTACCTTGTGCTTGTTGCATTTATTTTTATTAGGCACATTTTTGGTGTAAGTACATACTTTTTATCAGTGGATGTAAAAGTATTGGTAGGACCATCATTATAATATTACGAACTTACAAACTACCTGCTGCTTGTTATTTATAATGTGGATTTTTTTTTCATCTTGTGACACAGATTCAAGGGCGGATCCAGGATTTTTTTGTGGGAGGGGCATAACGGGTGGACGGAATTCAACGCGCAATTCCAGACAAAATTAGATAAGAGTTTTACTCATGTTCATTATTTCAACAACTTTGATAATTTGATTTGCTACCATGATGGAATCTCCACAGTACAAAAATATGCCCCCCTTAAATCCGCCCTTGCAGGCAGCTAAAATACTGTCATTTTAATCTCGAAACAGTAACTATTAAGGGGAGATCTCAAATTTAGTTGGGATAGTGATAAACAGTTGAAGACAAGCTGAAGCCGTGCGAACCCACAATGGAAGCGGAGACAATCCCGCGACAATACTGCAGACAGACGGCGTGCGTGGCGGCGCAGGCGGCGGCGGCCAGCAGCTCGGGCGCCACGTAGTCGGCCGTCGCCGGCGCCAGCCCCGCGCAGCCCTCGGCGCTCAGCCGCGCGCACGACCCCAGGTCGCCCAGCTTCACGTGCCCGCACCTACCACAAACGATATATCATCATCAGGTCCTTTTAAGTCTCCACTGCAGGAGCTTGACCCTCTCTGCTCTACTAGAGCCATATATTAGCCAGAGCAGTCAAGATTTGGTCAGGATTTGGCTCTCCATAGTGGCCATATGGGGTAGCGAGGTCTTTTTGATGTTTATAAGCTTTGTTTAGCTTGTGTTCCCTAAGTCGCCTTCTACAACATCAACTGGAAGACTTGGAGTGGTCCTATTCTACTTTGCCGGGAACCACACAGTTCATTCTACTCTGCCAGGAACCACTTGGCTCTCTCACAATATATACACTACGAGAAAAGAAACGACACTTAATCATGGGTGCACGTAAAATCGCTGGCGGCTATGAGTGGAAGAGTGAATTTTTAGGGGTCCAGTGCTGCCTCCATTTGAAGTGAATCGCTTGACAAAACACAATATCATTTAAAATTTTGTTTGATGATAACCCTCCGAAAATCCTCACCTCATCAATAGTTTTTTTAATTGTTACCTCCATTCTCTGTCTAATGATTTATTTCAAATGCACTGGTTGACCAGTGCATTTGAAATAAATCATTAATATTTTGACTACATACCGATCCAACAAAATGTTATGTGGCTTGACATCCCTGTGCACATAGCCCATAGCGTGCAATGCTTTGAGCGCGTGCGCGACCTCGGCGACGTAGAAGGCGGCGTCCCGCTCGGCTAGCGGGTGGCTGCGGCGCGCCAGCAGCCCGGCCAGGTCGCCGCCGAGGCATAGCTCCATCACAAGATACAGGTGGCTGTTATCCTGAGAAGTTTAAATGTCGACTTAATTGCAAATTATCTGTACTTACGAATTACTATGTGCATGCTTGTGTTAAGATTTTTATTAATTGTATTAGATAATTTCTTTATTAAATTACAGGAATCTTCCTTTTCTATGGAATATATCCTAATCCTAACTTTCTAACTAATATTATAAATGCAAAAGTAAGTTTGTTTGTTTGTTTATTTATTTGTTTGTTTGTTATGCTTTCACGCCCTATCTACTGAACCAATCATCATGAAATTTTGCATACACATAGGTTAGGGTACTGAGAAGGACATAGGCTATATATCACGCGGGCGAAGCCGCGGGTAACAGCTAGTTATACATAAGATTAAAAACTGGTATTATAAGAAACCATATTATAAACTTAAACATATACCAATATCATTTCACTAAATTTGGACCAGTAGTTTTAGCATGATACATGCACCGACAGACAAACATTTTCATGATAGGTGATTTGTCTTGAATTTAGTCCCACTCACTCCTTATTTAGCATAAATGTTTCAAAGATTCAAAAGAAAATTCAGAAAATAGGCCCTTGCAGGTACTTTTTCACATCAAAGTTTATTTATTTATTGAATGAATTATTTTATATTAGTATATATTAGCACTTATAAGCACATGTTAAACAAGTTTAAGTACAGTTGATATAATATGTACTTTCGAAAATCTGCATAGACATTAATAGGTACATATAACATAGATGGCTTGAAAACACCAGTTTTGCCCACCAACACATATGAAAAAGAAAAGTAAAGTATCACTATATATATATATAGACAGTTCCTGTTAGTAAAAAAAATATTTAAATTCATCACTAACCAGCATCACTAGATAGTTTGTATTAATTCAGCAAACTTTATTGGCAGAGCAATTTGAGAATGGCTGTGTTAGTCACAATGTTATTACCTGAAAAGCATACTGCAGTCGTGGTATCCAGGGGCTGTTAGCATTAGCAAGCACATCTCTCTCATCCTCTGCCCCGCCTGCCGCTCGCTTACGAGATTGTTCCTTTTGCAATGTCTTCATAGCATATACATCACCACTTTCCTTTTCTCGTACCATCTGTGTGTTAAATAAAACATTTTAATATTACTACTTACGTCCTAAATATATGTATACATTTACAATGTGCAGATAAGATCTAGTCATGAAACTCAACAATCCAAAAATAAATGTATAACTTACATGTACTTCTCCAAAACGTCCACGACCAATAGATTGAAGCGTGTCAAAGTCTGATAAACAAACTCGCGTCCGTCGCAGATCAGCGAGGGTACTGCGGTCTAAAAGCATTTTTATTATCATGAATACATACAGCAAAGCCAAATCCATCTGAGAGGTTTGTTTCTTTTATGTTAACTTAGTAGGATATCATTATATTTCTTATTTGTGATCAACAAACAATAGGAAAACACGTATTAAATTGATCAAATTAAAGTAAGTTATGAAAGGTAAAGTTGTGAAATTCATTCAACATGAGGATTCTTTGTAACAACAAAGGGATTCAATGAACTTACATTTATCAACGAATGCCCTAACCAACTCATCGCTTTTCTTGACAGGATCATCATTGCACTCGTCGTAGAGGACTGTGAGAGCATCCAGCAAGGTCTCACGGTCCAGAACCCTTTTATTTAGTTTATTTGCTCCTCCGATCACTTTGCCTAGTATTTGGCGGTTCAGTCGCGTGATACGCACAGCGATCGCTTCTTTTGATGGTTCCATTGTATACAACTAATTCACTTCAGAAAAGTAGTTAATAAATATTGCAAGTACCCATGCTGTATGTTTTGTATTTATCAAATTTGCGTTTATAATATTCGACCGCCCTGTATTACCGTTATTTTGAAAATTGAATTTGACTGACTGACATTTCAGAACTCAACGAATGACAGCTTAGACCGGTGTTGCTAGATGTCAACATTAAAATAAAAAAGTGGGGTAGTATTCTCAGATCTGTGTAATCGTGAGACGATGGAAGGCTTATACACTATACTATATTTGATAGTGCGTAAAAAACTTCAGCTATTCGACGCTAGATGTCGCATATATCTTTTTATACGGCGGCTGATTTAATCAGCGTTAGCCTTAAACTTACTAAAACTGAGGTGTAATTTTAAAATAAAAAGCCAAAAGTATTGTTCTAATTATTTAATAAGATATATTTTGTAAATAATCGTATGATTAAGGCGTTGGGACCACATAGCGGTAGTCTACACCACCATACTTGACCACACCAAAGACAATATAATACTAACGTAATAGACTGCCCACCACATACAAAAAAAATGGACCAAATTAAGGTTGCGAAAGGCAGGCGAATGTATGGCGCAGGAGAGTTGCTTGCTACTCGATACTAGATGGCGGTAATCTGCGTTAGCCTTTAACTTATTAAATATACGGTGTCATATGAAAATTTTATGCCTAAAATATTGTTTTGATTTTTAATAAGATATTTTTTGTGAATCATGTTTTTATATTCTCATAATACGGTAGATACAATGTTGTGTAGCTTCGAGTGGCGCCATCTATGCGAGTCTCTGAGAACAAATCGTACGATTAAGGCGTTGAGACCACATGACCACACATACGACTCCTTTTCGCCACCTTAATTTGGTCCAATATTTTTGTATGAGGTGAGCAGTTTATATACGTTTTATATTGTCTTTGCTATTACTAGGTTTCGCCTATTTTGTACTTTGACAACAAACGGTTATCAATTTTTTGTATGACAATGTTTCATTTGGTAGGATTATTGTTAAGCGGATTATTACAATGACACAAAACGTTTGGGGTATTTATTATTTGTCAAGTCTTATAATTAGGCCAAACAACTATTAGATGAATAACGTTTCGGCAATGTAATTAGTTCCCTTTTCGTACATATTGATATAATGATGGGTACATATAAGAATTTCAATTTTCCTTTATGATTTATGGTTCTGCGAAAAATCTTTCCTGAAGGTAAGGAATATGATGTAAGTAAGGAACTGGTACACATAAACTAGGGGTAGGTTGCGAGGAGCGAAGCGACGTGCGTTAGGTTTTACATGAACCAAGCATGCGCGACGCGAGCGAGCGAAGCGAGCTTGCCGCGGCAGCGGCCGCCGAAGCGCCAGAAAGGAAAGTGCCCTGTTATTCTTAAATACACTTAATATTAGTTTCTTAACGAAACCCTTTTGCCCAGCAGTAGGACAAGGAAAGCTAGTAAAAAAAAACGTAACCCTACTTAATTACATAACAATTAACAACTGAATGAATATTACGCTAAGTAAAACATTCGCTACTTAAAAGTTGGCATTTTGAAAGGTGTCATTATCAAAAGATCGAATCAGAAACGAGGAGATCCGTAGAAGAACAAACAGCGTCGGACACCCACCGACCAGGTGGTCAGACGACCTGACCAAGGTCGCAGGAAAACGCTGGATGCAGGCCGCTCCTAACCGGTCATTTTGGAAAGCCTTAGGAGAGGCCTAATGTCCAGCAGTGGACTTCCTGCGGCTGTAATGATGATGATGAATGATTATCAAAAAGGGACCAAACATATAGTTGGCAACTGCGAGGTTGGGAAATAAAACAAAATTACAAGAAAAGTTGCCAATAATTATTCCGCAAAATAAAATGATTATCCATAGGTACGACATAAGACTATCGAGCTAATACGGCAAAAAAATATGTTTGTTGTATGGATATTTATTTTATTAGGTATATATTTATTTTTATTTAATTATTCATATTTGGATTTAATATACAATCTAATATTCTGTGGATGTTTCAAGAGGCTGACGCCAAAAAAAATCACGTTTGCTGTATGGGAGCCTATATTTATTTTATTCTGTTTTTAGCATTTGTTGTTATAGCGGCAGCAAAAATACATAATAATTTATGAAAATTGTATTGCTATCACGGTTTTTGAGATGCAGCCCGTGAGTGGCAGACAGATAAACACGGACATCGAAGACTCCTGAATGTTTTGGAGCCTGACGATTTTCGATTTTTTTTAAGAGTCGATTCCGAGCAATTTGATTTTATATTGTGCTTGGTATCCAAATATATTGAAACGATAAGTCCACTTCGACCAAACGCGGGCGGCAAATAGTCGTCCTAAATCGTAGCGCTGCGTTTACACTGTCCTAAATCATATAAAATTTAGGAAATAGAGCGGTCGGGACCTTCGATTTCGACTAAATCGGATCCAATCTATTTTAACTGCGATTACATCTTCCAACTTCCTAATTAGATTTCCTAAAAATTTAATAGTGTAATAAGCGCTTAATAATATGTGTTGAAAGGCATGAAGTTATTATAATATAGGCATTTGGTAGGCATAGGCATTCAATAAGAAAAGATTTTCGAAAATTCACCCCCTAAGGGAGTAAACGGAAGTCTGAGTTTGTATAGGATAAATATGACCTTTGCGTAATTTCGGGGGTGATACCATATATCGACCGCCCCGGGTGACACCCACGTGACATGTATGCTAGCTACGTACGCCACTACACTAGTTAAATATATATATTTACTCGCATATAACTTAAACATTGTATGAAGATGTAACACCTTTTATTTACTAAAATGTTAGGTCCTTACCTGTCTGATGTTATTACTTAAAAATAAATAAAGAACAATGCCTTGAGTTTAAAAGGTTGACAAATACAAGATATTTATTTACTTTGAAATAAATGTGCAAGCAAAGCCCACGTGCAGTGTTGTTTGTATAAAATGTATTTCGGTACCAATTTTACCTGGTTTAACGAATGTGTTTTGAAGTTTCTGTCTGCCTTTGCCTTATGTCGATTTTTTTTTATTTTATTTAATTATTTAAGAACTTTATTAGATCAGAGAACTTTAAGTCCGCTCCGCAGTATCTTCTCGGCCATAATACCTCAGAGCCTAAAGTCGAAAGTTTTTGACCAATGTGTGTTACCAAGTGATGACTTAGGGGTCCGAAACGTGGTCCCTTACATGGGCCTCATAAGAAAGCTGAAGGTTGATTTAAAGAGCTATGAAGAGGGCTACGTTTGGTGTTTTTCCGAAAGATGTAAGGACTGGAATCAGAAATGAGAAGATCCGTAGAAGAACAAAGGTCACTGTCATAGCCCAGCGGATTAGCTCTTTGAAGTTGCAGTGGGTGGGGCACAAAGCGCGAAGAAACGATGGCCGATGGGGCAGAAAGGATCTTGAATGGCGACCACGTACCGGCAAGCGCAGCGTTAAATACCCACCGACCACGTAGAGGTGGTCGGACGACCTGATAAGGATCGCAGGAAGGCGCTGGATGAAGGCCGCTTCCAACCGGTCGTATTGGAAATCCTTGGGGGAGGTCTATGTCTAACAGTTCTTGTGGCTGAAATAATGACTTAAAGTCAAAGGACTTGTACCGTCAACCAACAGGTCATGCCGGAAATATAAGTGTGAAATGATCTTAATGTAAAAGCAATAGATACCTTATAAATAATAATTAAATAAAATTAAAGCTAAGGTTACAATACAAAAGTGTACGGGGAGTTTGTGTTGGGAAGTCAAGGGGTACAGTTCAGGTTTGCCTTAGACATTTTTGCAAATTACTGATGTATAAAGTGCAAATAGCTGTAGATCTATTAAATTAAACTTAAATAAACTAATTACATATTAAATAATTATGAAAAATTAACCTAAAACTAAACACCTTAAAAAATATGATAAAATACCTAAAATATATTATTAAAAGGAGTCCCTTTAGGCAAGGTTCCAAAGATACTGGCAGCATTCCCCCTTTGAATAGCGAGACTAATTCTTAAAAAAAAAAAAAAAAAAAAAATATACGGACATATCACACAGATTGAGCTAGCCCCAAAGTAAGTTATAAAAACCTTTATAGATCCTATATAGGTACTAAATTCTATGTAGATAAATTTATATACCTGTTGAGGCGTATGGAAAAGAAGATTGCTGAAAGAGCGAAGGCTCAGACTGGGTGTCACCCAAAAAATGAATCTCTTTAGATTTTAAATACGACGAAGATTTCAGCTTGAAGATGATGGAGAAAAAGTTATGAGAATATGCAATTTTTCATTATGAAGCCTATCAAGTTTATTCAGAAAATTAAAGTCAGGTCCTACTTAGTTACATAATCCAAAATAGCTTTCGGCCCAATATTTCGGTCCAACTATCGGTAGGCGTACTTACCGCATTTGTATGGACATCATGTCCACGACTATCCGATTGTCGGATGTCCAATACGATAATCGGATCGAACATATAATTTCATTCATGTCCATACAATTCCGATAGTCGGATCAATCAAATCAGATAACCGGATGCTAAAATGTAAAACCGGATATATACCTATCCGCAGCTTAAAAATGATAATGCATTATTTTATGTGTAGGAACCACGGTAGGAACATACATAACACATAACACATACCACACTACTACTTACTTCTAGTCATAAAAGCAAGGAGCTTTTTGAAATAAGTTACCGTATGTCGTCGTCGAGTCGGATCACTCTATTATTTCAGGAATTGTTATTCACTTACTTAGTACCAACTTATTTTGATTATCTTTATAACTGACTTCAAAAAAGAAAGAGGTTCTTAATTCGTCTGTATATTATTATGAATCGATTTTAGTGATTCAATTTTTCTCTTTGCCTCGTGCTTAGGCGATTTTTTAGAATGACTTCTTTCTTGTAGATAGATTGTTAATTGATAGCGTTGTGTTCGTGTCATTTTATGATTATTTATTATATTATATTATTTTATATTATTATTTTGTTAATTATATTATTATTTATTATTCATAAGTTTATTTCATTGACAACTGCAACGGCATCAATGAGAACGATAGGGACACATGCACACTCCGTATCTATTGTTTATTTCATGTACTCGCCGCTTTACTAGCTTGACTTTTAATTTAGGTAACCTATCAATCTTCTTTATAAAGGAATCTTTAAAGTTCGATATAAATATTGAGGGATTTGAAGAATAGCTCACTATATTTATTGAGATTCATGTACATGAATGTATCTCTATAGGCAGACACGATCGGACTGAAGCGATGGCAGGCAGTGTCGCGCTGCGGTCAGTGTGCACAGGACTTTACCGTCCTTACATTTTCTAATCGTCGCGTGTTTATAAAAGAGGTTGAACGTGATTCGCGCGCAGTTTTGTCCTTTCTCAGAGCGAGTCGAGTGCGCAATCGAACCGCGTTTTTTTTATTGGAACAGTTCGCTGCATAGACATTTTTTTTATCGTGTAGTGCAGCCATGGCGTTCCTTCAGGGACCTTCTGTGAAACAAGCGGAGATGATGAAGCAGGACCTGGGAGAAGCGCCGGGCGATCTGGAGAGATGTGTCAGGGACCTCCGCAGCATGCTGGCTGCCTCTCCTTATCTGCCAGATCCAGACACCGTAGGTATGGATAATGCCACATTTACATTTAATACTCAATTCTTTATTTGTCTCCTTAATGTGTCTTCATGTATATGTCTTTTCATAAAGGTACAAGCTATTTACCATTTACCTTTTTTATGAGCGCAACAATTGAAGAAGGGCTTACTAGTCTACATATAAATTTAAAAAAATCGTACTTACCTATTTAAAATATAATTTAGTCTTCTCATTACTCCTTTTTAAATAATATTTTTTCTGATTTAACATCTCAGTAAAAAAAAAATACAAAACATACATGTGTGCCAAATGTTTTTGTACCTATACTTATTGTTTTGTATTTTTGATAACATATCAAAAATAATTTTAATAATAAATTAATTAAAACATTCAAACGCTATTTGATTAACATACCTGATCAGTTTATAAAAATACCTCACGTTACCGCTTACATCCGTTTTTAGAAAACATAAATAATTAGCATAGAATTTCATCTTCACGATAGGGTTAACAATCAAAAACGAAGCAGAGAGCTGAATTAATAACGAGGTAATAATATTTCACGTTATACCTACCGCCAAATTCTGTGATCGGTTATTATTATAATTGTAAAAAAGGCACAGCAAAATATTTACTTCTTTCTTTGGTTTAAAATTTATAAGTTTAAATACCTACTTAATCGGACGAAATATTTACATAATACCTTCCTGATGACTGTACCCTTATTTACGTAGGTACATACTTTACACATCATCATCATCAGATCTCTTTTAGTCTCTACAGCAGGAGCATGCCCCTCTCAGTACTACCAGAGCCATAATTTACGTTACACATGAGACTAAGATTTACTGTGGACGCAGCAAACATGCATTTTGTTGTATATCTCGCTGGATACGAGCGTGCATTCCGCGACCGCGACGGGCTGGTTGCGGCAAGCATGCGCGCGCGCCGCCGCCTGCGACTCAGCAGAACGTGATTATAGCAGGCTGTACTCAAAAGAGTCGTACCTACGTTAATGCTAAATGTAATATTACACAAAGAAATTCTACGTTGTTTGGAGTAATATTTTTGAAAACTGCTCGTATGATTTTTATGAAAAAGTGGCTCATCTTGTAGTAAGATCATTCGTTCAAAAGTAGTACTTCCTGAACTTAAATTTTCACATCTTTTTTTTACACCTACTTTTTATTAACAATTTGAGTGCGTTTGACCTCTATCTTGCCTAATGGGAAGCAACGGTGAGCTCTAATCACACGCAAACTTAAGTAATGCCTATTCACTCTGGCCTTGAAATCCCTAAACTCACCCAGGAACATATATAAATAAATAAATATATATAGGGACAAATCACACAGATTGAGCTAGCCCCAAAGTAAGTTCGAGACTTGTGTTATGGGATGCTAACTCAACGATACTATATTTTATAATAGATACTTATATAGATAAACATCCAAGACCCAGGTCAATGTGAAAAAGATCATTTTCCATCTTGACCTGACCGGGGATCGAACCCGGGACCATCCGTGTCACAGGCAGGCGTGTTGACCGCAAATATATATGATATATGACTAGAACTTCAATTGTACTTGGGCTTAACGCAAGGTACCTACTTACCGTTTCGTTCAACTTACACTATACTCCGACCACCAACTAGATTGTGTTTTTATTTGTATGTAAACAAGCCGGTCACAATCACATAAGTATGTACGCTTGGGTACACTTTCAAGAATTTGTGATTGAATGCGGAATTCATATTAATCGATAATGTTTGAAAACAAGACTCGATGACAACAATTCAGTTCATGTAATGAGAATTTCAACAACATTGTGAATCGACTCGAGACGGGCGAATAGAACCAACTGGCAGGCGAACACCAGTACTGTTGAATAGCCATGGTTATGGATCATAAGTAAATTTATCAGGAACAAAAGTACTTGTGTTTTTGGATTCTTCCTAAACATTCGGTTATCCCACTACACGCATAAAATGACAATCAGTTTTATGTTCATGCCAAGAAAATAATTCAAGACCTACAAAAAATAATATGCATTTACAAAAAAAAGTATTCTTCCAAATTTTAAAAATAACTCAAGGTTGATAAATGACTAACATATAAGATCCGGCGGAAGGATTGCGAACCTCCAAATTCTTTTCAAGTCCGAAATTCCAAAACCGGATAGGAAATATCAAAAACATCTACGTGTTATTCATCGATCACGCCCGTCATCACTCATAATATACATTGAATAAAATAATACGAAAAAGTATTTATGTACATACTTATATGTATATAACACCCCCTTTTTGAATGGAGGTTAAAATATGTTACACATTCGCTAATAAAATTTATCATAATACATATAAGTTCAGTGTCAATCAATGGACCCAATAACAAGGTATACAAATATATTTTTCACGATAAACCATTTCTCCGTATAAAAGACATCAACGACCCTTCCTGAATTTTCATACAATTTGTATATTCAGGAAGGGTCGTTCGAAGTTCTGAAAATGTTTCTGAACTGAATGTATTAAAACATATTTATTACTATATATAACTTAACTAAATATTTACAGCTATTAGTTAGTGCGCATATAACACAAAATCATAATAATATTATTTTATATTAATAATAACGTAAAAACTTCAAACAAAATAATATGAATTCATAAATAACAAGCATAAAAAAACTTTTTGCTTTTGCCTTATTATATTATACTTTTTTGCTTTTGCTTCACCATAAAGTTATGCAAAATATATTATAAAAAATATATTTTAACGCTTAAAATGTATATATTTTTGGTATGGTTTTTTGTAAGAAACATTAGAATATATGGTGATCTAATCAAAGAATTAATTAACATAGTAACAACCGCCGGTTAAAATTATAGAACTGTGGGTTTTTCTGGTTTAGGTAAAATGTTTTATAATGGCGAACATTGATTAAACGGTCAGCCACCTGTGGCGGGCCTAGCACCCGGATGGCAGAGTTCGCTAAGAATGTGGTTTCCGCGACACCTGGCTATGGGGCCCGCTGCTGAAACCGGTGCCATATGGTAATACATGGGCCGTTATAATCAAAATCTATTGCAGGCTAGCTTGTATAATAAATCTTTTTTCATCTAAAACTTTTGATATTAGTTTTTATCACTAAAAAGCATCAATGACCTTTTCAATTTATTAATTATACAAGGCAGCACTCGCTCCTAATTTGAAATTGATTCACACTTTAATTAACGTGTGCTATAACATAATTTAACTAATTATTTACGATCTAGTTCAGCAGGCCATCGATTCATATAGGTATTTTATAATATAACTCTTTTTTATTCTCCTTTTTTAGGGTTCCGTAGTAAACAAGGAACCCTTATAGTTTCGCCATGTCTGTCTGTCTGTCTGTCTGTCTGTCTGTCTGACTGTCTGTCTGACTGTCTGTCTGTCCATCCGCGGTTTTACGCAGAGACTATAAGTACTAGAAAGCTGTAATTTGGTATGGGTATGTACATTAATCATGGCAAAAAAGTGGTAGAATAAAAACTTGAAAATTTTTTTTTTTATTTTAGCTCCCATACAAGTAAAGTGGGGGAGTATTTTTTTTTTCTCTATTTACCCATCGTGTGGGGTATCGTTAAATAGGTCTTTCAAAAATATTGTGAGGTTGAGAACACCATTTTTCGATTTAGGGATCCGTTTCCGAAATATTTGGTTTTAAAGTGCGAATTTTCGTTAGAGGTAAGTGTCCCCCCCCTCTATCTGCTAAACGGTTATATATAGATACGTGAAAAAAATTACAGCAGTAGTATATATACTGAAGTTTAAAGGAAAACTATCAGAGCTGAGTACTAAGTACAAACTAAAAAGTTATAGGCAACCAACTTTTAAACTGTAAAATTTCATACTATTTTCATTGTTAGATGTTTTTGGTCGTTAAACTGTATGGTGCGAGTGTGAATAGTGTGAACTCAAAGTTGTCATTTGCAACTACGGAACCCTACACTGCGCGTGGCCCGACACGCACTTGGCCGGTTTTTAATTTCTGACAAATAGGTTTACAAACTCGCGAGTTGAACTGTTTAAATAATAATAATAACTTGGGACAACATTAATTTTTCAAATAAAACCTTATTGATTATTGTAATAAGTTCTATCTCCAACTTTCAAAATATATTATGCTCGTAGTTATGTTTATTAATTAACTAAACCGTGTAATCATCACATTCATAATCAACGTATTAACTACTTTAAGGAGCCGTACTTTAAGAATAGCACCACTTCAATGTGTCTCTCGAAACGAACCTCTCCAACCCGTCTGGCCAGCGTGGAGACTGTAGGCCAAATCTCTGGTTAATATATGATATGACTCTGATAGTACAAAGACAGTCGAGCTCCTGCATGACTAACAAAGACCTGATGATGATGATGATTAAAAAAAGTACTTACCTGTGACTTTCAAAACCTATTATAATCATATTTCTGTTTATTAATTAACTAAACTGTGTAATCATCACATTCATAATCAACTCATTAACTACTTTACAATGGAAATTTTAATATTTTTATACTTATTTACTTGAATAAGGTTGTGTCGGTTTCCGGAGTTCTGAAGTCGCAAACATATTGTTAGGTCCGAAATCGTGGTCGTTTGCCTTGAACAAGATCGATATAATTTCCTTAACGAGTTTGATACATAACAGGCCAGCTACCTCTGAATCTCTGGCGAGGTATATACAGTAGAGGACACAGGTGGACATAAAATGAAAAACGATCTGCAGATCAAGAAATTATATAAAATATTATAACCTGCCTTTCGTTTCGTGTTTATAAACAAAAATAATCAATTGTGTGTAATGATTTAACAACGTGGCTAAAAAAAACAGAATCATGAAAAAATTGAGATCTTTTTCAAAGAAAGTAGGTTTCTTAGAAAGGTTACAAATGCACGTACCTACATACCTTTAAGGTGGACCAATAATTAAGAACAATAAATGAAAATCCGTTCAAGAAAAGTTTTTCTTTTTTAGTAAACTGGAAGAACATTAAATACAAAAAGCATTGAAATTTTTCCAAGAAAAAAGATTACCATTCTTCTAAAAATAAGACAAACAACTCTCTCATATTGATCTATTGATTGATCTATAAAACTTGCTGTTAGCAACTGTTAGTACTAAAAAAATTCCGTTTTGTTTCCTACGGGTATACATTTTACAATTACTAAGGCAAAAACAAAGAGAGAAGTGGAGAGTGTAGGCCAATCCAGTCAGAACTGCCCTGGCTAATATATCTAAAAATAAGACAAACAACTCTCTCATATTGATCTATTGATTGATCTATAAAACTTGCTGTTAGCAACCGTTAGTACTAAAAAAAATCCGTTTTGTTTCCTACGGGTAAACATTTTACAATTACTAAGGCAAAAACAAAGAGAGAAGTGGAGAGTGTAGGCCAAAAGCAGTCAGAACTGCCCTGGCTAATATATGACTCTGGTAGTACAGAGAGGGTCGTGCTCCTGCAGTGGAGACTAATTAAGACCTGATGATGATGATGATGAAGGCAAAAACATATTTTTCTAGGCGTGTCAATCAACAATGAAAGACCTAGAAAATTACCTTTTCTTTTAAAAATCCTGTTTAAGAAATAAGCTGAGTTGGAAGACGTAACCTATTAGGGCTTTCCCTATCTTTGATCTCGGTATCTACGGGACTGCTACTTTTCAGTCCCGCCAGTTCTAATATAATAGTGTCTCTTTTTTTATGGGTACTTATTATTGTTAATATTTTACTTAGCCACTTTTTTATTTATTTTAATATAAAAATAATGTTGTTAGTAGATTAATATTCCATTCCAAAAAATGTCGGTCGGTAAAGCACGAAAATGCACGTTGTTTTCCCGTAGAACTTTTAAAATAGGTACATATCCGAGCACATATAACTTCATATTTATAAAGTGGTTAACAAGCCAGCCTGCGACACGTGAGGACCTGAGTTCGATCCCCGGCCGTCATGATAGAAAACAATTTTTTTGAGATTGATTGATCTATGTTAAAATATAGGATCGTTGAGTAAGTATCCTACAAGAAAAGTTTACAAATTACTACGCTAGCTCAATCTGTGTGATTGTCCAAAAATTTTATAGTACTATAAGTTTAATTATGCAAATAAAATCACAAACCCTTCAAAATGTTAAATATGCACCATTGGTACGTGCTACGCTTATCGTATTTTATTTATAGCTCTCGCGCCTCCGAACTGTTTCAATGATACCGTGCACTAGTCATAATCTACAACGCGGAAGGAACCATGCTGATATTTGGATACTCAGATATTAATTAGCTACTACCGCTACCGCCAGCCTTCGGCCTTACGACTCGTATTCGAAAGGAATGCTATTGTGGCCCGAATTATGTTATTATGGTATTTTGAAGGCGTACTTATGTTACCCATGGTCAGTGACTAACTCATTGTCTAAATGCTTAGTTGTTTTCGTGATTACGGACAATTATCTATGAGCTGAATGGAAAATATTTTCCTTGCTGCAAATACACTGTGAGAGTGGAAAGCTACTGTTTACTTTACCGTAGATTACAAATAAATACCATTATTCCTTCAATTTAATAAATAATCAAAGTTTCTTCATATACCTACCATAGTACGAACTTTCTGCTAGTAAAGTACTTTGGTACATTAAAAAATTTTGATAGCGATCAGCGAAGATGCAGTGACCTAAAGATTTGATTCTATAGAAGTGTAATATCATTAAAATGTTATTTCAAAACAATCTTCGTGGCTTCTTAACAGTTACGACATCTCAAGATATTTCAAAGGAAACCTCAGATTGCGATATGCAACTAAACATCAAGCTACCCAAATAAATTGTGCGTATTTGTGTAAGCATTTTAGATTATTAATAATTATTTTATAATAACATTGAGTTTCATAATAATGTAAATCAAATTTTGTTTATTTAAAACGGTGAATATACGTAATTTTAAATCGATGTATTTTTAAATCAATGTCTTCATATTGCGATATTTCGTACATCGAACAGATGTAGCGCGAACGATTTAACTACAAAAATATCATACTGAGAAGGCATGTTTAATCGACCTCTTGTTAATGCTACGTAATGTTACTTAGAAAAATTTACTTCGAACAACCTGATGTCGAGAACCAAGACTATCTAGACTTTTGTACATTCACGTCTTTATTGAAAGAGCCGGTACGAAAACTATTGATGTCTCTGTCATCCAAGCGTGTTCAGGTTACATCCTCACCCGATGGTCGGCCCGGGGGCTCGGATCTATGCAGATGAAGTCGCGGGAAGCTGTTAGTTCTAAGTTTTTTTTTTTCATTCTAATAATATTATATTATATAGTGAGTTTGTCTATTGATTTGATTATTTTCAAATTTATTTGTTTGAGACACTTTCACGCTTTAACCAGGTTCTGGAGTAACAATGATATTTAGCATACACGTTGTCCCCCGACAACGTATGCATCTTGCATGTATGGTGGCCATACATGCAGGAAAAAAGCATTATTCTCGAGGGAATGACATGAACGCAAGCGGTGCCGCAGGTGATAGCTACGCATAGACAATATCTATAGAGCCCGAGAAGCTCTTATAAGCGATAAAAATAAATAAATAAGTATAAAGAGACAAATCACACAGATTGAACTAGCCCCCCCACAGTTAGTTGTAATTGTAAACTTGTGTTGTAGGAAACTACTCAACGATACCATAGGTATTTTATAAAAGATATATACTTTAGATAAACATCCAATCCCCAGGCCAATCTGAAAAAGATCGTTTTCCATATAGACTGGCCGGGAATCAAACCCACAGTGGTCTGTAAGATAAGTAGTTGTATGTTTTAGTTCGTGTCCACGAAGCAGCCGCCCTTATTTCTTCAGAAGTCGCACTTACTCCGTGCAAAGGTTATTCCCTTTCTAAACGCTAAATATTTCAATTCCGCTGGTGCCGCGTTTCGCAAGAAAGGCGGCAACCCTGCAACTCGTGTTTATATTCTGATCAATGAACGTTTTCGCAAACCTCTACTCGCTTATTTTTTTAATTGAGTTCTTGATCTTGATTTAACAACGTGTGATGTAAATTAAAACAGAGGTACTACGTACAATAGTACAAGGTTGGACTATGTTACCTAATCAGTAGGTAAAGTTGTTTACACCCATTTCTGCCTATAACAAATCTACTAGCATAGCTGAAGAAAACTCCTACTAAGAACTTAATTTAGTCTGCATTTTTTATTTCTTCTACAATAAAAAGGACAGCATTGTATATTACTGTTTTATACTATACTAAGATTAGCATCAAAATATATTATACATACTATTGGACAGCCAAAGCGAAAGGACCCGTCGCAACCAACCGTCAAGATGGATATCAAGAATCAATAAAGCAGTTTACTCTGTGACATGGTCTTGTATCTCCACATCATCATCCCATCTCGTCGTGTATGGAATATTGGCTAACACCATTGCCTGCGCCGTACATTTTTTGTCAACTTTATTATAGTAGGTATGGCCGCGATAAGAAGCCATTTTTGACAGTTATTGTGTACTATTAAATTGCTGGTTGCATGTTCAAAAATATTTATTGACACGTTATTAAACAATTAATATCACTGTTTAATGTGCCTTGTAAAGTAATAATATTTTGAGGACACTTAATGTTTAACGACTTTACAATAAAAATAACTTATTTCTGCACTGTCCATGTGTTTTTCATTTTTATTTTATATTCACATTTAATTTCTTATCAGAGAAGTGATTTATATCTGAACAAAACATCTGAAGAAACGTGAAGTAGTTATAAATGTACTAAAATGGAGCAAATCTTTTTATTCGCACATACATGCGTCGCACTCCATAACAGCAAATGTCATAAGCCTAGAGTTCCGTGATTTCTCGAGATAGACTCACAATCTTGTTTGGTGAATAACATTTAAAAATAATCATTTATTTAAGCGTTGGTTGTCGTTGGCCGCAAAGAATAAAGTTGCATTGCCTGAAGATTTTCGATAATCTTAATTATTAAAAAATATTTAATACCAAAAAGACGAACCGTTGATTTCTAAGTAGCCATTAACGGGAAACCTGTGCCATGGAGTCATAGACATCCGACCGGTTTGTGTCCACTCAGTCTTGTCTAGAAACCAGACTCCGGTCTGAAGGATAAAGCCTCGTTTCCTAGTTGCAAGCAAGACGTTATAAACATACTATTTATGTAATATTGTAAATACGTGCTTGATGTAGGTATTTTTACATGCACCTAATGAGATTGACTAAGGACCAGATACACAAGCTTAACAGGTTTTTAAATTCGAATCGACTCGGGCAACGCTGCCAAAATCTAATAAATACTTATGTATATTATGAATAAACATATTTTTCTCACCTGAGTCGGCCGACCTGTCATCTCGCGTCAGATATATAAAGGATATAGGTACTTATATATATTTTGGTGTAGGACGGGTCGATGATTGATCGATCGGATAAAAATATTGTGCTTATTTTTTATAAGGATTTTTATGCTTATTTAGGTTGCTAATAGGTTTACTCGTAATTACTGTGGAACTACACATATAACTATGCATAAAAGTAGATAAAAGAAGAGTTTCAAATTCCCTTTAGAGAATAGCTTTAAAAATACGAGCATGTAGTAAAAAATTTAATAAATCTAGTTTGCAAAAAATTTGTCTCAGGATGTTTTAAAAATAATTTAGGTAAACATGCTTGCCTGATAATTTCTAAAATATAAACCAGTTTTATGTGACTTTGATCAATGAATTATAGAGCTGCATTAAATTGAAATAAAGGCTAAATGAAGGTAAACAAGCTCAACTCTTAATGTCTCATCTCTTGACTGTCGGACTTTAGACTAGAATCAGAATCTTGTCTAAGGTCTGTCTGGCTTTTGCAGTTCTCCTTCCTAAATCGTTCGTCTGTTTATTGTGGCTTGTGGCAGGCAGAAAACTAATTTTTACCTAGAAAAGCTAGCAAGATCTTACACAAATGACCTATTGACGCGGGAAAAAGAGTTCATTAATTGTATGACACAAATTAGTTATGTTGTTGTGATCGCTTCTCATACTCTTGTTGTTGCCAGTCGATGTCGAAATACGCTCTGCCGTACGTTGAGGAACTTTCAATAGGTAGCTCTATGTTTATGATTTTTGTAAAATAGTTCTAAGTTTTACGTAAGTTTTTGTGTTGGTAAAGATTTAGTTCAATTCTTTATAACATAATCTGTAATTTATATAAATATGAACTAGTAGCAAGTAGAACGCAGTATTGCCATCACTTAGGACAAAATGATAGGCCCAATCTATGTCAGTGTCAGCACACAGCAGTTCACATCAGCTGCGAACGTACGGCGCATTGTAAATGTAATTTAGGTAATTATGCGACACCCGACACGTAACAACTGCATAGCACCTTGACCGACTTGCCGTAATCGAACTACGAAACAAAAGTGCATACGATCGTTGATGACATCGTGGGCGACGTTGAAATGGTCCTCCATTGTTCCAAGATAGAAGAAAGTTTTGGCCTGCAAACACAGACAACACAATCGATTTGGGTTGTGTTGCCTGTGCTGTGCCTGCAAATTAACACGAAGATTCTTAATATTCCTCAGATTTGACAACTGGTAGGGTAGAGCTAGGATCATACATACATATATCTTCATGGCTTAGGATACATTTTTAACAGAAACAGAGGGCTGTTCCTGTTACAAAATGAGTCCGAGTAACTAGTATTTTCTATGTCTACATTTTTACTCCACATTTGCATAGCTTGTAAAGAGTAGCATATCCAGCCAGCCTATACATCAATTGGGAAATCATAAATATTTAGTCAAATTGCTGTTGTCGTAGATCGCACATTTTCTATTTACAGTATTTGCTAACAATTATTTCAGAAGGAAATTAATGGCTATAGGTACAGCATAACCTTGCTAATGAAAAGTCGAGTATCTACTGGCTAAACAATAAGCGCCTCAACGCAGTTTCCCAGAACTTTGTGTTAATTTAGTTTAGTTAACATAAGTAGGAAAACCTTCAACGAGATTAATTCATAGTTTATTGTTATAAAGATTCGGATTATCTAAATTGAATTTGAACGATAAATTATGATATAAGTAGGTAGTAAGTACCTACTTAAGTAAATAATATTATCTGCCTACTAGGTAAGTACTTATCTACCTACTCATCTTTTTATTTTCCGAGTAACACTACGTACGTACAAATACTACACAGAGTTAGTGTAATTTAGTACATTATTACATGCAAAGTGTAGAAACTAAGATATTTACTCTTGTACCTGATTCTTAAAGTTTGTCGATGTGTCTCATTAATACTTAACATATGTTTATTAAACATAACATTCTTACATGGTATTTTCCTTTAACTTACATCACTATCATATTACATTTCAAAAGGCAACTGAGAATAATTTTACAAATTTTTTAAGAAAGTTCTAATATAGTTTTTTCTTTATCTTCCAATGTTTTACTTACTCAATAAAAAAAAATATTCACTATGTAATAAAAGTACCTACTTATTGGATCTACATCTTCGCCTTTTTTTATAAAAGATACACTACTGAAGAAATAAATTGATTTGCTTGTGGCTTTACTTTATACTTACTGCCTAACTTAATTATCTTTTCCCCGGTGTTACAGGTTTAATTTTAAAATATATTTCAACACGTTCGTTAGGTAAAGTAAATATATCTCTATTTTAATTTAAAATTCGGGTACACAAAAAAAGCCTGATAAAATTAATTATTTTGTAAGTAAGCAAAGATAACAAAAATATTAAATTGTGATTAGTACTAGCGCACATTCGATTTGGAATCGAATGTTTAACTCAATTAGCACTTCAAAAACCCAATGTCCGACACGCACCATCATAAATATACCGTAAAACGTCATCACATTTACAACATCCCGTGAAAATTAGCACTGAATCTGTTAGCTCGGCGTAAAAGAGTAGTGTGAATTTAATCACCATTACTTAAATAGGTAATAAAATACACGACAGATTGAGCATTGTTGCAAGATCCAATCAATATTATATTTTATGAATTATAATCAGGTCATGCTGATGTAGAGTCTGCTTGTTTTTTTCTGTACCACATGTTTTTCCTGCCACGTACTCACGTGCATCATAGACATTCAAGTTGATTTCATTTTAGATTTACTACCCAACTTTTTAACAAAATTTATGAAGTTTTCCTCCCTACTTAGTTAATAATCGTTTCAAAAGCATTTACCAATATGAATTGTAGCATTATTTCGTCCACAGATACGAAATTCCTGGAGCTGTTCGTGCGCGGCTGCCGGCTGGACATGGACCGCGCGCGCACCAAGCTGGAGTCGTTCTTCCTGTCCCGCTCCCGCCACCGCGACTTGTACGAGCACCGGTCACTTAGCGAGCCGCCGCTTAACGATACCACCAAGTTCCTGTAAGTGATCCCCTTACTCATGAGACAATTTGACAGATCGCGCGCACCAGGCTGGAGTCGTTCTTCCTCTCTCACTCTGCTAATAAGTCTTAGCGTGCAACCGCTTAGCGATACTTTAACTGATCTCCTCACCCATGAGACAGTCTGACAGATCGCGTGCACCAAGCTGGAGGAATCGTTGTTCCTGTCCCGATCTCGCCACCGCGACCTGTACGAGCACCGGTCACTTAGCGAGCAACCGCTTAGCGATACTTTAAGCTGTCTCCTCACTCATGAGACAGACTGACAGGCCACCATGCTACAGGCATTCTTATCTCACTCAGCTAATTAGTCCTGTAAGGGCGCAGGTCGCTCAGCAAGCCGCCACCCAAATAGACCTGCAAGTTTCTTGTAAGTATTGAATTGCTGAACAGAACAATCCAAGTCTTCCCAAGCTTATATAACAACCTTGTGAAGACTCGACGGCCCGACGCGACGGCCTCCGTGACGCAGTGTCTAGAGCTATCGGCTTCGATTCCCGGCGCGGTCATATACTTTTACTCTAGGCGGTTTGGTTTCAAACTTTCGATGCTGTTATAATAACGGACCCTGAGCTCTTTACGCATAAACTGGGGATACATCCCTTCGATGCAACCAGAAAAAACGCTCAAATGAAGAAGTAGCTTGAAGAGAAAGGTAGTAACTGAAGTTACTTCAGATGAACAGAATGATGAAAACAGCCGGCCTATTTACTAACTCGGATGACAGGTGTCGATGCCTATCAATCTAGGATTTGCTGTTACAATGCGGTTTTTGTATTTCAAATAAAAAGTTCGAGCAAGCAAAACCCGCATTGTAATTAAAAATTCTAGATTGATAGGCATCGACACCTGTCATCCGAGTTAGTAAATAGGGGGGCAGGTCCAATATATTGAAACGTTTGAATGAGAACATCAATGTTCACATACCGTGTTAAAGGTCGCTGACCCAGTGTTTAAAACTCAGGCTGGTAAAGATTTTAACTGAAAAATCTTAAACTTACATGTTTTACCCGACTGACACACTCGAAGAGAGAGAGTAATGTGTTTTCGCTCATATGTATGTAAATGTGTCTGTAGGTATGTCTGTTCAATTTTTGCCTCCTGTAGCCCGATCTGCTTAACCGATTTTGAAGTGTGGAGTGTCATTACTTCATGAAATTCGTATCCCGGTGTGTCGTAGCGTAGGTTATGTAAAAAAAAACATGGTCGATGATGATGATGTAGGTTATGTAACAAAAAAAAAACAATATAGCCGACATAAACAGTCAAAAAAGTCATTTGGGTATTTCTTTGAAATAAAGCTACTTGTTTACTGTTTAAAATATTTTAAAGCAAGTACCTACTCACTTGAAGTATCTTTCGCGACAGACAGTAGCCAGAATGGATGACGTCAGCCGTCATTAAAATGTTTTAATATTAAATGCACGTAAACAGATTAGATGGAAGTACGTGCTGTAATCGAGATCTTTAACAAAGGCAATCAACTGCTCGTAAAATGCCCAAATGTGTTGTTTGTATGCCATGTGAAACATAGGCTTTGTGCCGCCGTTCCACGCAATTTAGGCACCACTACCTGGTTGGTACGTGTATGGAGTATATTGAAAATGAAGCATCTACATAACAAAAGATTGTTGACCGCCTATCCTACTTGTAGGCTAAATAGGCAGTAAATTATTCTATGTTTATACAGTCAATTGACCGGTTTTGTACACTCTATTGAAGGAAGTTAATATAACCAAATACTTTTTGGATATTCCAAGACATCTTCTTGGACTATTTTGCCCTTGTCAATACTTTTATTGCTATGACGCCTGAGTTTATCATAGAGAAAGTTATCTTTATGGACTGCTATAGGTATTCATTCATCGAATTAAGTAGCTCGGTTTTTGTCGGTGAAACTTTTCCATTCCTCTGTTAATTTTATTCTTCAGCCAGTTTTTTCACATCTTTATAATCAGCAACTTCATTTTTTCTTTTTTTATTTGTTTAAAAGCTTGTGGTTCAACTTACCTACTTAGATATGCCACAAGCTTTAGAGGAGCAAATAGCACAGACTTATCCGCCCAGAACGGGTGACCGGGTTGATCGCATTACTGCAAAATTTCTGCTTGAATAGAGTTAGGCTGTAATGGAAAATAGGCCAGTAGTATTCTATAGAAAAAAATGTAATAGTTTGTGTGATAGGACTTTTTTTTATTTTAACAGGGACATAGTGCCTCTACCCAAGGTGACAGACGAATGTTACCGAGTGACTATCCTGCGTGTGAAGCCGAACTACCCCGAGAGCTCGGCCGACATCGCGGACGTGGCGCGCGCCATCCTGCTGGTCAGCGACGCCCGCATGCATGACGAGACCTTCATCGCTGGAGACGTCTTCATTTGGGAGGTAGGACCTGCCTCAGTATAGATAAAAAAACATCTAACTATTTTATTTCTTAACAACTGATGTGTACAAATGCCGGATGGCAAATAGGAACCTCCTTTTAAGCAATAATGCTTGTGCCAGGAGGCTCCACTCCTTTTTGGGACTAACAGTATTTGACACACCTACTAATTACCAACAGCAACAGGTCATTAATATCTCGAAGCTCGGATGCTGATGCTGGTATTAAAAAAACGTCGGAATCTTATCACGCATGTAGAGTTCTTATTTTTGTAGGCGGGTATTTTTTTAAGAGTCCTAGTTTATTTGATTACATTTGGTAATGAGTGTCATGTGTTATTTTTTCATTGGGTAAAACCAATTCCATAGCTAAATATCTTTGAGCTTTTGAACCTCTCTAATTAGCATATTTTGCATTTATTTCCTAATGTCGCAATGTCGTCGATGCGTGGCCAGTGGCGCGTTGTAAAATCTTAAAAGGTGTTGCCAATTTTGGCACACCTTATCAGGTCAAAAGTACTTGGAGCCTAAGATTTCTTTTGGCAATTAGAAGGTTACGTTGACCGCTGTCTGACGCAAGCAATGAACTTGAATTTAAAAGGTTTAAAGCGAAATCTAAATAGGTGCCTACTCGTTAAATAGTCAAAGTCCACTAAACCACTCCAGTGTTCATCGAAGTGGACCAAAAATTAAAGCAGAAAGAATTTACATGGACATACAACAAATTTGAAACTAAAAGCATTTGTATTACTGTTGTTAGAATTTGGCATCAAATAATACATAGAAGTTTTTACTTTTGTTATTGGTTAAGTGAAATACGTATGAGTTAGTTATTACAATCAAATAGCGATAAGAGTGGGATAGGTACATATTAATGTTTTTTAGGGTTTCGTACAAAAAATGAAAAACGGAACCCTTATAGGATCACTCGTGCGTCTGTCTGTCCGTCCGTCCGTCTGTCACAGTTGATTTTCTCCGAATCTACTGAACCAAATTAAATGAAATTTGGTAAGATGGTGTAAACCTATGACCCATGCACATCCGTGCAAAGTAAATATATATATATATTTTTAAATAAGGGTCAGTTTAGGGGGTCCAAATAGAAAATGTAAAAAAAAAGATTTGCAAACCTTACCTTGTTATAGGTATATCAAATGAAAGGGCTTGTTATGAGGATCTCAAAAATATTTTTTTTTAGTTCGGGCAAAATCAATACTTTTGATTTTATTCACGAAAGAAGGCAAAATTTGACCATTCCCCCCCCCCCCCTGATCTCCGAAACTATTGGGCATAAAATTTCGAAAAAATTACAATATATAGTTTATTGCTTGAAGATTACAGAAAAATAATAAGAATTCTATCAGTTGAAAATAAAGTGGTAAACTCACCATATTAAGTTCACCTAGGAAAATAGTTCACTAAAACGCTAATAAAAATATCGCTAGTCAATCGAATAAAACATTTTTGCACATTGTGTGTGTGTTCACGAAGCATATTGTACGGAACCCTCATTGCGCGAGTTTGACTCCCACTTGGCCGGTTTTTTTTATATGCAATTCGGAACAATAAGGCCATACATGAATTTTCAAGGTCCACTGCTGCCTCCGTTTGAAATAAATCATTTGAAGGGAAACGGAGATGCCTGCCATTTAAAATGTTGTATTGTGTGGATTACCTCAGCGATTATCATCCAAACTGTTTTATAAACTTCTGTTTAAAGTTTAAAGTGTGAAAGTAAAGCTTTAGTTATAGTAGTTGCCAAAGTGTTTATCTATAGGGCCTTGCAAAACAACATTTCAAATAATATTATCAGTTTTCCTTGAAATTATTTATCTTCCACGAGGGGCTGGACCCCTAAAAAGTAAGGCAAGGATTTAAAATAGGACTGCAGAAGAAGGTACTTCTACAGGTCCGCAATCTTTCTCAATCATACTTAGTTCTTATATTCAATTTAATTAAGTTCAATATGAAATTAATCACCAACCAAATCAACCTATATTTTACTAGATTACATTGACCTTGGAATGAGGATGTAGTAAAATGTTGGTGTCAGGTGTCACACGTGTGCGCCTCCCTGGCAACCAACCAATTCAACCTGTATTTTTCTAGATTACATACAACCAACCAACCAAGTTAACCTATATTTTTCTAGATTACGTACAACTAACCAACCAAGTGAACATATTTTTCTAGATTTCATACAACCAACCGAACAGATAACCTAAATTTTCTAGATAACATTGACCTTGGAATGAGGATTAAATAAAATTGTATGTAGACAGGTGTCACACGTGCGCGCCTCCCTGGCAATGGCAACCGACCAAATCAACCTACATCTTTCTAGATTACATACAACTAACCAACCAAATCAACCTATATTTTTCTAGATTACATACAACGGACTAACCAAATCAACCTATATTTTTTTAGATTACATACAACGAACTAACCAAATCAACCTATATTTTTCTAAATGACATACAACCAGCCAACCAAATCAACCTATATAAAACTATATTTTTCTAGATAACATTGATCTTGGAATGAGGATGTAATAAACTGTTGGTGTCAGGTGTCACACGTGCGCGCGTCGCTGGCAGCACGCGTCATGGCGGCCGCCAACGCCGTGCGGCGCAGCATCCACCTGGCGCAAACGGCGTACCCTCAGAGGATGAAGAGGATCCACGTGGTCGGCGCGCGCCCCTTCCTCGCCTCCTCGCTGCAGCTCATGAGGTCTTGCGTCAATGAGAAGATCCGGAGACGGGTAAATATCTGTATATTTTATTGCCTGATTTTGAACCCAAGACAATTTTTAGGGTTCCGTGGGTTCCGTAGGAACCCTTATAGTTTCGCCATGTCTGTCTGTCTGTCTGTCTGTCTGTCTGTCTGTCTGTCTGTCTGTCTGTCTGTCTGTCCGTCCGCGGTTTTACTCAGAGACCATAAGTACTAGAAAGCTGTAATTTGGTATGAGTATGTATATTAATCATGGCAAAAAAGTCGTAGAAAAAAATCTTGAAAAAAAATTTTTTTTTGGGTAGCTCCCATACAAGTAAAGTGGGGGAGTCATTTTTTTTTCTCTACTTACCCATCTTGTGGGGTATCGTTAAAAAGGTCTTTGAAAAATATTGTGAGGTTGAGAACACCATTTTCGATTTAGGGATCCGTTTCCGAAATATTTGGTTTTAAAGTGCAAATTTTTGTTAGAGGTACGTGTCCCCCCCCTCTAACTCCTAAACGGTTATATATAGATACGTGAAAAAAATTACAGCAGTAGTATATATACTGAAGTTGAAAGGAAAACTATCAGAGCTAAGTACTAAGTACATACTAAAAAGTTATAGGCAACCAACTTATAAAATGTACTGGAAAATGTAAAATTTCATACAATCTTTATTGTTAGATGTTTTTGGTCGTTAAACTGTGAGGTGCGAGTGTAAACAGTGTGTACTCAAAGTTGTCATTCGCAACTACGGAACCCTATACTGCGCGTGGCCCGACACGCACTTGGCCGGTTTTTTTAATCTTGATATCATAGAATCTCTAGGGGAATACAAAATTGCATGAAAAAAAAAGTAAAAAAGCAACGGGTTGCACTCCGGGAGTGCCGGCAGAAGTGAAAACTTAAGTAGGTACTAACTATCACTTCCATCCATCCATCCATCAGGTTTTTTTTTTGTCTCCACTGCAGGAGCACGACCCTCTCTGTACTACCACAGCAATATATTAGCTATCACTAATAACTATCACTTTCTTGCAATTCTATATTTTATTAGAGATTCTGATTCTGAGATTGAAACATACGAGTAGAAAAGCATTTTTTAATTTTCGCCGTAAGAAAAAAGTGTGATTTTGCAAACCTTGTCATAAGAGGTTTAGGAAATAAGTATATGTACATACGTAGGTACTTATTCGTAATGGGATTTGAAAAATTTGAATATATTACAGTCAATATATTCTATATCACTAAAACATCTAATATACTTCTAATTACAATCGCAACAGTTAACACTTATACCTATGTACGTTGTCTGTGCCATAATAATATTGTAACAAAATTACACAACGTAAATAATTGAAACATTTAGCAACACGAGCATGTCATAATTGGAATTTGTTATTATTGTACTAAGAATTTTTCCATGTACGACGGGAACTCGAAATTGCTGGCCGCATGTGGCTATGTCGTCACAAATATAATTAATTTAATCGCCTACCTACGATCTCCTGCAACGGACGTAGATAACTGCTGGTTGTGAGTCGTATATTTCGAAGACAGGTTGCAGTTGCACCATTGCATCGACTTTGGGGAACAGTGCACCGCCTGCATTCGCGGAGTTCGTGCTAAGAGCCAGTAAAATTACTCTACTGCGGTCTAGCATTTAATGGGTCCCGCTATTGCGATAGCAAGCTGTAATTTAAGACCATCAACCCCTAGTACCTTAATAACCATATTTACTTTTGTTTGTTTCAGTATTACATCCACTCACAAGTCGATGAGTTATTAGAGCACATCCCTGCACGAGTCCTACCCGCAGAGTGGGGAGGTGAAGAAGAGTCTATTGAGGTCCTCACTAAGAAATGGAGGAACCGAGTGGACGAAGTCAGAGACTATCTCAGAAATCTCAGTGTGCTGTGCAACACATCCCCAGCGCCAGTCATGGACAATGACATTTATGGCACAGTAGGAGCATTCAGAAAACTTGATATCGATTAGATTAGTCGTTACAACACTAGGGGATGCTGCAACCAATCACCAGGGAGCGCGTGTTCTAACGGAGCTCCGTGATTGGTTGATATCATTATTTCCCTGCAGATCAGAGGAATGCAGTGCAGTCGATATGAAACTGTACAGAATGGCAAGCTCTCTGGGGGCACCAAAGACTTTGCTGACGCACTTCAATGCATGTCATCCTGAGCTGTGATGGTAGAACTTCGAACTTTGCAAATAAGGATTGTTTTAGTAAATAGCATAGAGAGGATTGGGTACTTCAGAACATTTTAGCTGAGAAAGGAAGAAAATGGAATTTGTTTTGAAGTCTCCTTGTGTCTTTTGCAACGTTGAATGTTCAACGGGCTATAAGATAAGTATTTAGAAAATTATTAATTTTGTGTGTCAATGTTCAAAAATATACTTAACCTAGCCTAGAAATAAGAATACAAAACTGTTTTTAGTGATTGTGATACAATGAACGTAGAAGGGAACTTGTGGATATGATAGCGTACTGTGAGGTATTATAGTTTAATTAATTTAAATTAAAATATGTTTTTAAACTTTTTGTTTTTTCTTTACACCGACGAAAATAGATTATAGCCGTCAAACCACTAACATTTCATATGGTAATTCGGTAGTTTAATTTATGTACGTGTTTGTTTGTCCGGTTCGTGTAATTTTGGTATGAAATGAGTTAGTCACCAATCTTCAATATCATGATCCGATAAGCTTATAAAACTTAATTTTTCGTAAGTAGGTAATTATATGGAAAAGCTTTCTAAAAAGACCTTATTTCCGTCATTCGCTAAAGAATGGAATGGGTTTTTTTGGTGGGAAGTCAAGGGTTTCAGTTGTCGTTTGCCTTATACAATTTTGCAAATTGATTTAAGTGGACTTTATAATATGAAATTGGTGTAGTTTAGTGTTATAAATGCTCGTGCTCGAGAACAATTTGTGAAATACTTAAAGTAGACGGTTAACACTGACTGGTAACATACGCCATCTTTGATGCCACATACAACACCGATACTTAGTATCTCATTATACTGGACATTGGCAGAATCACTGAAATCTCGGTGGAAGCCATAATTAAAAAGAAGAAAGAAAGAAAGAAAGAATGGAATGTGCATTAAATATCAGCTCTGGTTAAGGGAATAATCTTCGTCTCATCTCATTTGTCCACGTTGAACCCTTGTTTCGTGCAGTCAAAACAGCAATAAGTATGGAATTTTGTCCATTGTCAAGATCACGTCAAGATCGTACGCCTGTACACGCAACTCATAAAGGGATAGTTCATTAATTTTCAAGGGCCCAGTGCTTTTTAAATTGATTTTTTAAATGATATATCTCTGTTTCTTTCAAATGAGGCCCCATTTGAAAGAAAACAGAGAGATATCTTTTAAAATGTTGTTCTGCAAAGCCCTAGATAATCCTTCAAACTAATTTTGAACTACTGTTGAAAATGTGAAGTAACCCAATCATCATTATCATCAGGTCTATTTTAGTCTCCACTGCAGGAGCACAACCCTCTCTATACTTACTACCAGAGCTATATGTTAGCCAGACCTGTCAGAGGACCAGCTAACACCCTCCACGCTGGCCAGAGGGTTTGGAGAGGTCTCTTTGATGTTTATCAGCTTTGTTTAGCTTGTGTTTTCTAAGTTGCCTTCTACGACACCCACGGGGAGACTTGGAGTGGTCCTATTCTACTCTACGCACACGGCGTAAGCGAAATAACCCCAGTAAAAAGGCGCAAATAAAATAATTATCGACTTTGCATAGCATATCTGTGAATAGTTACTTAAATAGCAACCGAAGGCGTTACATTATCTCAGTAGAACCCACCGACGTCTATTTATTACTAACTATATCTCACCTATTCCGGTTTGGTCTCAGCGTCACAGCCTCTAAACTTAGACGCAGTAAACATAAAAACTAAAATTATCGTGCTCTTGTTTTATAACTTCATTCTGTTTTTAGACAGTTAATTACTTATTACTTCGATACTTCATTTGCATATTAATGGTGGATGAGTATTCAACTAACAAAACACATTCTTTTAAGTCTGAATATAGGTCAGATAATGGGAATTTCCAGCTTTTCACTTTATAAATCACAGATTTTGATGATATAAATTTATCCCTACCACTCCTCTCTGTGACAACACCACACATTGATACTAACATAACTTGCGACTGAGAATTTCTTGTAAGAAATAATTCTTGTGTTAAAATCCTCGGTCTCATAACAACATTTATCTTTATCAAATTTACCTCAGTATGTTGACAATTTAAAAAGCTAGGCAGTATTTTTATGTTTCAGTTCTCAACTAAAAGGCGAGTGTTTTGAGATGTTTATGCATGTCATACACACTCGTGTACATAATTCAGTTCATTGACCCACAATCTTTTGATGAAGGGTCGACATGCCTTCGTTAAACCGGTAAACCCTTACAGTTGTGTGACCCATCTTAAAAAACTTGAACGTAAACGTTTTTTGCATATGAAACTGGTTCTTTAATTTCAAGTTAGTCCTGGACCAGCCCTACAGGCCAATTAAGGAAGCAAGATGTCACTAAAAGCTAAAAACCCTCATTTTTATTTCAATTTAGCAAATAAGTGTCTTCAACATCCGTAGATAGATATCAACAACACCAAGAGGCCGTGCTGTAATACTTAATAATGGAGTAATATCACTAGTCTCGGGATCCTTTAAGAATAGGTATTTTACCATCTAATCCAAATGCAACAAAAAAAAACCTTTTCACCCGCAAGCAGTTCACTGCTGAACGTAGGCCTCTCCTAAGGATTTCCAAATGACCGGTGGGAAGCGGCTTGCATCCAGCGTTTCCCTGCGACCTTGGTCAGGCAGGTCGTCCGACCACCTGGTCACACCTTGTCTGTGAGCATTACGTCACTGAATGCACAAAGTACCTATGCATGCTCCAGCGCCGCACTGCAACTGCTCAGTGGCATGCTCGTCAGTACTAATTAAATCGATAGAAGTATTTGTATAAATACGACATTCGAATATTTAAATTCGACGAACTGCCTACATTATTTGACATTTTAATACTTGATGACATAAAAATAATACTTATTAACATTTATAAGTACTTACATATATCTCACCCTGACATGATTTCATAATCTTACCTAATTCTATACAAGATAAAGTTTATTAACTTGAACTTTTTCATATCAGAGAGTGACGAGACTAGACTTTTTAAGTCAGTTAGGCTAAAAGACGAAGATTTAGGTAAGAAGAGTTGATGAATTCTTTTCGACGCGAAATAAGTCTTCTTCTATACCTCATTCACTTTTCTATACCATTATTAATAAATGTAAATCTGAGAGTCCATAAATTATAAATAGATTTCGCCAAAGCATGACGTTGCATGTTAAATAAAGTTATTTTCCACTGCGCTAAATTTACAAACAAGTTACTTTCTCTGAACTTTTTTAATAAAGGCTCAGAATATATTCATAGAAAGTCCTTTAGTGACTGAATAGTGAATGAATGCAGTATAAATCTTTAAGATTATTGTTACAAATGAAGTAATTCTTACGTCACTTTAGTAAGTGCATTCAAAATAGAAAAATACACTTCTACCTATTTAGTACACCTACTAATTCTCTTACTTCGGACTCTTTACCAGCGATTTTCTTTTTTTTTTTCTTTATTACATGCTACTTCAATACAGATAGACAGAGCTTTCAGTTGAAGTAGATAGTTTGAGTTTAATCTGTTATGTCCTACTATGGTACTCCTCTATGATAAATAAATCATTCCATGCGGGGTCTGGCCTCTTCGAAAACTCCAACTCCAACCAAAGAAATACGAATCTCTGATTATCAAATACCTACTAGCTTTCGGCCGCGGCTCCGCTCGCGTTAGTGTCGATCCCTCGGGAATAGAACTTTTCTCCGGGATAAAAGGTAGCCTATGTCTTAGTTCATACTCCAGACAACGTGTACTTATGCAATTTTACCATGATCGTTTTATCAGACAGGACGTGAAAGCGTAACAAATACATTTTCGCATTCGTTGTGGGATAGTTGGGATGAGATGCGTTGAGGCTTTGTTAATTTTTTTTTTTCATTTCATTTATTTATTTATTTACCAGTTTATGCACACGAAGAAAAAATATACAGAAAAAAACTTTAAACTAGAGATTTCACGTACAAAGGTGATTTTTGAAGGTACAGAACATGTAAAGTATCCGATGCAAATTTCGTTCTAGGGTCTGGCGTGTCATCCATATATTTTGTAATGTTCGCTAGAGTGCGTAGCCAGAAAATTCTAGAGATAACTGCTTGTTATGCTACACATTTATATCATAGTTTTAATAACAAAGTAAAAAACCGAGGACACCATTTATTATTTTTGGCAATTTTTCGTAACAATTTTATAATAACAAGTCCACTGCCGATCCAAAACCAATCTGACGTCTTACGATGATTCTATTTTTATGAACTAGTACAATAATAACTAAATAACATAAAATTAAACATGCAGGAGCCAAAACGAGACTGGTCTCGTGACGCGCGCGCCGCTGGTGTCCTCGGTTTTTTACTTTGTTATTAAAACTATGATATAAATGTGTAGCATAACAAGCAGTTATCTCTAGAATGTTCTGACTACGCACTCTAACTATCATTACAAAACAATATATGGATGACACGCCAGGCCCCAAATAAAGAACGAAATTTGCATCGGATACTTTACATATTCTGTACCTTCAAAAATCACCGTATTTCGAGGATTTTATTTGTCTATTTCAGGTTTTCTACTATGATTACTTATAGGTTTTTTATATTCCTCAATGACTAAGCGGTGTTCAGTCTAAAGGAGCTCAGTTTTAAGGAGATATGGGTGGTAATTTGAATATGGCCCAAGTTAACGCATTGATCGGACTTTACGATCTGCGCTTGATGATCAAGTTTTTTTTGTTCTTCCAGCATGAATTCTCTTACCCATCACATCAATTAAATTTTTTCCTCACCAGTTTAAATTGATAAACAAGATAATTGCAAACGTGATGTTATACCTAATGTATTTAAATACATTAACATGGGTTAACTAAGTTGGGTTTTTTTTTTCGAACTTCGACCGGTAAAAAATATTTCATGGTTAACTTTTTCATTGGCGGACATGCAAACACAGTAGAATAAACTCCTTCTTCGTCCACATGTAAAGCAATGTTAGTTTTGAGATGCTTAGCCTGAAATATGCTTGTAAAGTAACTTACCTACTGCTGGACAGAGATTCCACAACAACCTACTTCGTATAGGGAAATACAACAAAGGCCCTCCTTCTCCCTTTCCGATCCTGCTCCCAATTATATCCTGGCAACTGAAACTTCAAACACGACTAGTGTTTGAAGTTATAGTTGTTGAGGCCCGAGGGCAGCCATTTGCCCTGGGGCCTCAAAATTTCACCATCATCAGGTCTTTTTTAGTTTTCACTGCCCTCTCTGTACTACCAGAGCCACATATTAGCCAGAGCAGTCCGAGAATTTGACCTGCACTTACCACGCTGGCCGTACGTAGGTATAGCCTTCTACGACATCCGCGGGAAGACTTCGAGTGGTCCTATTTCTGTGTTTTGATGAACATGGCCAACTGTAGGCTACCAACCTTTAGTTCCAAAACTTATTATTTAAACAAATACAACAACAAAGAATAACAATAATTTATGAGTTAATTTAAGCAATTATAATTGGCCTCTACCGGTTTCATCCTCCGACATTTCCATTACCTTTTTTTGCACACTATAGTGTTTTGCTCTCTCGCTAAATACCCATCTTTGATTAATATACTTACTTAATACCCATCTTACACTAAAAATAACTTGATTGCTTAGCAGTAGAACTACAATGTTCACTTACCTATTTCCTAAAAATTTCTACCTTGCCTAAAGGCCTTGCCTTTTAATAATATATTTTAGTTATAAAATATAATATACTTTAATAAACATCACTTTATTCATTCACACTTTTAAAATAAGGAACTAAACTAACATAATATTAACGATATCTAAGATAAAAACAAAAACTAATCCTAAAATAAAAACTTACCTGCCCTTTGGTCACCAGAAACGTCGATTAGGCGTGCGGAGATCTCTTTAAACAACTGTCGGGCTTCCGCAACCCAAGGCCCTAAAAAGTATATTAGTTATTGTATTTATATTTTTTAAGGTTTTTATTTTTAGGTTCTATTTTCATAATTACATAATATTTAATTAGTTTATTGTAGCTTATATTATTTGTTGTCACGCTAATAAACATTTATTTCCTAAAAATAGCGGGTGATAACTACCTCTATCATATAGGTAAGTAATAATATTTTATTAGTGAGCGGTCTTGTAACTTAGCAAGAAGAAGGAAGAGTTGCCGGTCCGTCGAACTTTGTAAGAGTTTGACCTTTTTGCGTTGTTTTGTTAATACATATAAAACTACTTTGTTATTGCGGCAATTATGAGGCTAGCATGGAAACTTTATGAGGCGCAATTTTGGGAATATTCCGTAGAAGTAGTACAATGATGTCTAGTTAGATTTAAATGCTTTAAAAAGACGCAAATCTTTTGAATATCGGCTGAACAGTTGTAAAGGTTTTCGTGATTCACACAATTTGGATACATTGGTTCTTACACTTATTTGGGTACATTGGTTGGTTGTTTTCTTAGTTTTACTAGTAATATTATCAATGTTTTATTTTCATCCACATCCACATATGTATGTGGAAGTTTATATAAAGAACTAATAGCTCAGTAAGATATTAATGTAAAAATAAAGCATGTGTAAGGAGCTCCTGTAACACAAGTTTTTAAAACTCAGCACAAGGCTCCAGCAATGTTTGTGGGTACCTATGATGTAATTTTTTGATGAATAAATGATTATATGAAAGGATTATATGATTGAAACACTTACAGTTACCCTATTAAGTACCTACTAAGATTCTTATACGTATGGTTACCGGTTAGTATGAAAACGCCTACATAGAAAAAGCAGAATGGTCTTAAATTTATGGGTAAATACCTATGTTATTATTTTGATAGTAGACATTATCGGTCCCATAAGAAAAGTTCATTTTCTTTATAATGAACAACTAGATATCAGGTATTATGCAAATATACAACCTGCTGAAGACTACTTATTAGTCTTAGAACGTTAGAACCTAAGTTCAAATAATATTTTTAAAAACTAAAGCCGACTCCATGCAAGTCTACAAACTGGAACTAAAGCGTAGAAAATAATAATTTTATTACTTAAAGGAAATAGAAGTAAAGGACAGTCAACGCAATTATTGATAATTACATACCTATTTACAATTTAAAATGAGTTATTTTTGGAGTCAGTGCCAGCCAAAGTAAAAATAACCTTAATTCTGCTTTGTACTCGCGTATTTTCCTGGTTGTATTCTTAGCTGTAGTACTTTGGAGCCCAGGGTTCATTATTATATGACATGATTTTTGCTGTAAATGAGTTGGCAAAGATTTTAAGTCAATCACCTACCTTCGCGGTTACATAGTTCTGTATTCTACGCAAGGTAAAGAGCAGCGGTAATAAATAGTACTAAGTGCTGCGTACCTATCTACTTGTATAGATATAGGTATTTAAAATTTATTCCTGAACATGCACTTAGCTAAAATATGGCCATCACTCTTCTTCTTCCTTTACCTTAATCCCATCTTTTATATGAGGTCGTCAGAGTATATCAGCTCTCCTCATTTTGGGCTCTGCAGGCTGATTTACTAACTCGGTGTACAACGATTTGATTGTCACTTTAGCATCCATTACGGTTTTCATATCTCAAATAAAAATAGTCATTCATACCGAAGCAGTAATGAATATTGAAGTTACCATGAAAATGATGTACACCGTATCTGTCAAAAGTTAGCAAATAGGCCTGCTGGTCAACCATAGCTATAACTCCTTTCTTAAGTTGTAATACTTATCCTTCTTAAATTTAATTAAAAGCGGAAGGAAACTAAATATATACTACAATGACAGGTACACAATATCAGGTAAGTACTCGGACTTCCGGTTTCATTGACCCAAGCCAATAAAAAATATAAATTAAATTCCCACATTTGCTGACTACTTTGACTGGATTGCGATGGCTAAAGATATCGATGACGCAGACAAAAGGAAACTTTATGCCCAGCAGTGGGTCGAGAAAGCTGAATGATGATGATATATGCTGAATGATTTGAAAAAAATATATTTTCAAAATAATTTAGGATTAGAAAGTTGAGTTAGCTTTGCAAAATGTTGAATTATCATTTACTTACCAAAAAGTTGAATATAAAAATATTGAATCTCAAAGTACACAAAAACTCGCTGATCACCCCGGATTAAAAGTCTCTCTTTATTATTAAATAAATAAAAATAATTTATTATCAAACAGTCGGAGTCCATACAAACAAGTTACAAATTACATTATATCACTACATATTATAAAACAAAATCCCCGCCGCGTCTGTCTGTCTGTCTGTCTGTCTGTCTGTTCGCGATAAACTCCAAAACTACCGAACCGATTTTCATGCGGTTTTCTGCAATGGATAGCGTGGTTCTCGAGGAAGGTTTTAGTATATAGTTTGTTAAGTTTTTGTATACATTTTTGTATATACCAGCTATATTTGTTGGAGGTGTCGTAAAAAAATGAGCCGTTTGGGAGCTTTCAACGGAAACGCTGTCTAAACCCTTTGAGATATAACAAAACAATGTATGGTGGAATTGTGTATCTTATTTAGGTCTACAGAAAAGCTGGCATATGTCTATATATTAAGGATAACATACTATATTCATTTTAATACTTTAAAAAATGGGCAATTATCAAAGATCACGCGCAGGCCAAACCCTTAGAGCTAGAAATTTGAAATTTTGCTTACGTATTCCTCTTATGACGTAAGCATCCACTAAGGAAGGATTTTTCATAAGTCATCCCCTAAGGGGGTGAAATAGAGGATTAAAGTTTATATGAAACTTTTTATTCCTTGGACATATTTGATGAAATTTCGTGTGAATTGAGAACGGCAAAAATAATGAGTAGGTAACATTTTTAATAGTTTACCGAAATTAAACCTCTAAGGGGGTAAATCGGGGTATATGCTTAGTTTACCGCTTTGTAGCGTCATATTTTATAATCCCCGCATTCCAAACCTGAAGTCACCGCGGACGAAGTCGCGGGTAACTGCTAGTACTTTATAAAATGAAAGATGACGTGACGTTCCATCGACTGAAGATTCACCGATTGGGGTGCGTATTGTTTGATATAACAAATTATATATTTTCATTTCAATAAAGTTCAAAAGATATAATGTTTACTTGATATAATTATTACTGTTAATATTCTTAAAAGCTATAATATTCGTAAAATTTTCAATTCAAAAACCATAAACTCATTTATTATAACGTTTATGAACACTAAACATCACCTGTCAATGTCATACAACTCGTTCAGTATACATGCCATAAAATATAACAATCAAATCTATTTAAAATATATATCAATAAAAATCTAAATCAATCAAATTGGTTCTGAGAAGCGAGCGAGCGACGACCTTAGGTGCGATAGTGACTGGTTTGGATACGCAACTTGGTAACAAAAGGTAGGTTACGTTATGGTTAGACATAGACCACCATATGAGCGAACGAGCGAAGCGAGCGAGCAACGACTGGGTGCGAAAGTGACTGGTAACAGAAGGTAGGTTAGGTTATGGTTACACATAGACTACCACATGAGCAATCGAGCGAAGCGAGCGAGCGACGACTGGGTGCGAAAGCGACTGGTTTGGATACCTACGCGACTTGGTAACAGAAGGTAGGTTAGGTTATGGTTACACATAGACCAGCATATGAGCGAGCGAGCGACGACTGGGTGCGAATGCGAACGCGACTTAATCACAGAACGTAGATTAGGATCTTCTATCACTTTATTTGTATAACCAATGATTATTATGCTTAGTAATAAGTATATATTACGTTTATTATACGTAACAACAAATCGATTTGTTAAATTTTATAACGATAAAACGGCATATGAAAAGTTTGTTATGTTGAATAATTGTTATAACAAAAGATTTTATTTTTTTCAAAATTATTTCTTCTGATTTTTATCTTGATTGATAATTATACTGACCAAAATTATATATTTTGTTGGTATTAATCTTAAAACATATATATTTTGTGTTTATATGTTATATTACTTACCTATGTCCCTACGCTATATATTTATTTATTTATGTATAATACATGCCCAGGCGCAGCCGAAGAGGGCTGGTAGTATAAGTATGTGTTATTAAAGTAAGTATGTGGGATTTGTTCTTATATATATTATTAAATATGGTTAACTAACTATCATAATACCAAATAATACGTAGATATTACATTTTGACCCATCACCCTTTTGATATTCCTTATTGTGCAGTTGTGTAAATAAGAACGTCATCTGCCGTCGAACAGAAGAACTAAAAGATATACAGTAGAACCCCGCCATCTAGTATTGAATAGCTAAAGTTTTAAGAGGAGCTTATACATGAGTCTAACCCATGCATGAGAATCAAAGATGAGAATAGGAGCCATTTGCTTTTTTTTACGCTCTGTTAACACATTCCTACTGGATCAGGCCGGAGCTCGAAAGGACTCCGGGCCGGCCGTGTCCGTCTTCCCGTCAGGCCTGGGCCGTCTGGGATATGTCTGTGTTCATTCATTCAAATTTAGCAGGGATGGTTATCGGTTTCAGTACTTTCAGTGTAATCATTGCTTGTCAAAATTATAGTGTAAGTCAAAGAATGTCGGAACTCACAGGTCTTGTCTGGCAACGTTTTTTTATCAACAAAAATGTACGAAATGTCATCCTGGAAGGCGACCGAAGGTAAAAATAAGCGTGGTAGCGCAAAGCTATGTAATTGAAGATGTCGCTGCATACGATTTTTCTTAACAAAAATAATTCATTTAAACTTTTAATGCAAGTAATAAGTGCATAAAAATGGTGATAAAACATTTGATCTTTCGCTAAAAAATGTATAAGACTCATATTTTTTGCCTAAATAAAAGATTTTTAATTGTTCTGCAATCATCCCACACGCGGCACGCCAAGCCTTCTTACATCGAATGAAATCGGTTTCCCCGACCCGGATGAGTTCCCGTCAGGGACGAGAACCCAGCTATGTGTGAAAAGGGCTTAATCTACCATCTGTCAGTGAATTGACAATATTGTTGTCCAGTGCAGCGTTGCCAGATTGGGTATTTTTTTCGCAATTCTGGGTAAAAAATTGGCTCTTGGAGAAATTTTGGAGAAAAAGAATCTGTGGAGAATTTTTTGGAGAAAAGTAAAATATTGTGGAGAATTTTGGGTAATTAATTATTTTAGAACGCCTTCATTTATTTTTTATTTTTTTGGATTACTTTTTATTATATGTATGCATATATATATGGAAAACAGAAAAGAAAATAATTTATATAAAACGAATGTGCTTTTTACGAACGCATCCTTCATTGTCGCGCCCGAAAACGGAACATAATTCGTTCCTGGTATTCGGATCCCGAATAGTAATTCGTTCCATTTTCCTACGTTCGTTCGTTCCGTTCACTCAACTCATGCACGGGTTTTCTTTTCTTCATGTGGCATCGGTTCAGCTTTCTTATTTTATTTATTGCGTTTTACTTGTGTAAACGTAAACTAAGTAGGTTTTGATTAGCAATAAATTTATTAAGTTGATGTAAGTACTGTTTTTTTTTCAATACGAGAAAACAAATAACAATCTAACTGCAAAGTAATTATTATTTAATAGAGTAGATAGAACCACAAAAAAAAAGTTTGGGCCTTTGGGTAAAACTAAGCAAAATAGTATCATTTTGGAGAAAAATTATTTCAAATTTGGGGAGAAATAGATAATTGCATCTGGCAACCCTGGTCCAGTGTCAAATAATTGTCATTACGTGGCTCAATAGGTCAAGAAGATAAAAACAAGCATAAGTTTGATTTTAGCTGTAAATTATTGTTATAAAGTAGAAGATAATTAATAAATAACAACATGAAGTGTTCCTGGCGAGACGTTTGGCTAGTAGCTATTGTAATTGCTGTCGCATTTAGTACAGCCAATTGTTACACTATCACTGTTGATGCACATGCCGAAGAGTGTTTTTTCGAAAATGTTGAAGCAAATACTAAGATGGGTTCGTATTTTTGAACTCCGATGCTTTAATTGAATCTCTTAATTCTACTACTATCAGAGAAAGCCTAAACATTTACCGACCTAACCTAAGGGAAAGGCTGTATATGAGGATTGATCTTTCCTTTTAAATTTTTCAGGTTTGACATTCGAAATCGCCGAAGGGGGATTCTTAGATATAGATGTAACTATCACTGGTCCAGATGGGTCTGAACTGTACCGTGGGGAGAGAGAATCATCGGGCATGTACACTTTCTCTGCACCTACCTCGGGTCGGTACACATACTGCTTCAGCAATAAGATGTCAACCATGACGCCGAAGGTTAGTAATATGACAACATGGGACAGATTAAGTTCCTATGGACTATTGTTCTGAGATTTTGCTGGATCCTACTCTGTGTTTACTAGCAGTGTCTAAGGATTTGGTTGTAAAATTGCATATTGAGCTATAGTGAAGTAATAAAATTATTTTGTCAATATCAAGGTGGTAATGTTCAACTTGGAGATGGGAGATGCACCAAGCAAGGAGGAGCAGAAAGGAGGTGAGGTGGACCACAACAAGCTGGAAGACATGATCAAGGAGCTCGCCACCACCCTAAAGACTGTCAAACATGAACAGGAATATATGCAGGTACTAATTAAGCTCAATATTCATACATACATATTATCATGTCTTTATCCCTTGTGGGGTAGACAGAGCAGCACAAAGTAAAACTCAAAGGCCACATTTAGCATTCAATATTCATAACTGCACTGAACTGATCAGGAACTGATAGTACAGTCAGGACATATCAGGGTGTATGAAATGTGTGTCAACTATTACTTAAAAATCCTATGGAGTTTCTAATGGTTGTAAATGATTAACTCTTTCATTGCGAACATTGGATTAATCTGACAAACATTGACACAACAATGTGGTATACTCATTAAAAATTTAAAATAAATGAAAAATTAACCTTGCCATTTTAAAATCTGTGCCTTGCCATAGTTGTTCCAAAGATTTGTAATAGCGGGTGGTCTCAACGCCTTAATCGTTCGATCTGAGATTTACACAACATTTTATCTACCGTATTATGATAGTATAAAAACATGATTCACAAAATATATCCACAAAAATCAAAACAATATTTTAGGCATAATATTTTAAATTGACACCATATATTTAGTAAGTTAAAGCTAACGCAGATTACCGCCATCTAGTATCGAGTAGCAAGCAACTCTCCTGCGCCATACATTCGCCTGCTTTTGGCAACCTTAATTTGTTCAAATATTTTTGTATGAGGTGGGCAGTCTATTACGTTAGTATTATATTGTCTTTGGTAATAGGTAACCATACCTTTTTTTTCCTTTTAGGTAAGAGACCGCATCCACCGCTCTATTAATGAGAGCACAAACTCCAGAGTAGTATTATGGTCTATATTCGAGGCAGGAGTACTGCTGCTCATGACTGTGGGACAAGTCTACTACCTCAAGAGGTTCTTCGAAGTGCAACGTGTTGTGTAACAAGTTTGTTTTTTTTTTTTACTCCATACTGTACAAATGAGATCAGATTTTGTATAGGTACAGTATGACAGAGAGGTTGTGTTTCTTAACTAGTGAATTATGACTTTTTATTGGATAGATCTCTTGTGTTGTTAAGAAATACACCCTGTCTTCTATATTTTGATAATCTCGCTCCCATTTCGCGTCTATTTATTTAATCATCAAGAGAAATGTGTAAAGTAACACCTGTTCAAATATCAATTGCTTTGTAAAGTATTGAATTGTTTAAACCTACACATTATTATTCATAATGAATGTTGGCACATAACTGTGTAAGCGCGCAATGTTTCATAGATGTATTTACTATGTATATAACTACCATTTGGGGAGCGAGTGACATGTACTTCCTCTCCGATCTGAAGTTAGCGTGGGTATGTTTGCGTGGTGTATGCAAGTAGTTATGAATTTTAATAAATTAATGATGTTTGTACAGTTGACTATTATTTTCACTAATAAGATGAAAAACCACAAATGCCAACCTTTGAACTGCCGTTCCGTCTTGGGCTCAATGTAGCAGATTTATTTGCAATTTTTTTTTACAAGTAATGTAATTTTCCTTTACACGTTGTATAGAAATCTTATATTTGTACATTACCTATTTTTATATTTAACTGTCATATGGGTATGGGTAGAACACTTTGGTAAAGTAAAAGTCATTACATCAATAATCTAAATTTATTGAGATTATAACCATCATTCTATGCTTACTTTTAAGTTCAGAAATAGGACCTATTTTGTAGCAGTTATACTAAATGCATGTACATGTAAGCTAATTACAAGGTGGAAGACAATCAACTCATTCATGCTTAATTCTACACAATTTAAAACAATATATTTACAAGTATTTTTTGTTTTGCCAGTTATATATAAGTACAAAAATATTACTCTACTTTTTTACTATTGTTGAGATTTTTGATTAACCAGATCTTATTTATTTCTTTTGGTTACGGATTATGCCGTGATAGCCGTGTAGTTCCCGGCAGAGTAGAATAGGACCACACCAAGTCATCCCGTGGATGTCGTAAAAGGCGACTAAGGAAACACAAGCTAAACAAAGCTTATTAACATCAAAGATACCTCTCCAACCCGTCTGGCCAGCGTGGAGAGTGTAGGCCAAATCCTCTGACTACTCAGGCTAGTATATGGCTCTGGTAGTACAGAGAGGGTCGTGCTCCTGCAGTGGAGACTAGAAAGACCTGATGATGATGGATGATGATGATGTTACGGATTACGGCAACATATCAATATACTAAGCGAGAATTTACGAATATTAAAAAAGTACATCCAGAATCTTTAAAAAAAAATGGGTTTCAGAAATGGTAAGGGAATAATATATGTTGTATGTCAATAACCAATACGGCTAGCAACCCATCACTATTTTGATTTGGTTTCCCACCTATCTATATACTCTCATCATAATGCTGGATGTGGCTTCAGAGTCTTCGTCATCGTCAGTAGAAGTCTTGGATCTAAAAATAACCAGGATAGGCTCCTTAAAAATACCATAATAACAGTGACGAAAATACCCAAGCATGCAAACATGTCGCGATATAGCTCACGCACATATCGATATTTGTAAGGAATGGAATTTTTCAAGGAATTTTGTAAGGAAATGAAAAAATCTCTTCGAAATTCAAAAACAAATTCGAATTTTAAATGAATACCTAATTATGTTGCACACATGTAACGTAAAAAGTTGACGTCACTTGTGACTTCCCGCATCTGGTCCAAATTATTACTAAGTACATAGTGGAGGTATGGTCAAAGACTCATAAACAAACTGAGGTAGACGAGTACATACGTACCAAATTCTGAAGCATTCAAAGGGAGCTAATTAACACGGTTGCGCTTGGCTCATACCTAAACTCTGTACCGTGAAGAAGCCGTCCACTTCACGTGGCACGATTGCTTTTTAATGTCTGTTTCTTGGAGTAGGGCACGTTTACCTCAGTTTATATAGAAGTGTTTGGGTATGGTAAAGTGTGCCGGACTAGGGTGCGGCGACGTGCAGCCGTGTGACGACCAGAGCCGGCACCACGGCGCCGGCGGGCAGGCGCGGCGCCGCGTCCGAGCCGGCCGGCAGCTCCAGCAGCACGTGCGCGCCGCACGCGCTCAGCAGCCGGCTGCTGCACTGCAACCACAATGTCTTTGTTACACCTCAACTTTCTTAGGCCCTGTTCTGGCCATATGTGTATGGCCAGTACTGGTCCTTATAGGAATATGCATGAAAAAAATGTGATATCTTACCAGTTTATCCATTAATATTCAATAGTAAAGTACTGAAAGTGAAAACAGAATAAAATTTGGTTGAAAAACGAACGAGTTAAATTGATTTTACGAAAATATGTCTATCTCACTCACGAAAACACTATTTTATATGGCAAATGTATACTTGATATAGACTTTGACGTCACTAGTCCATATCGGACTTGTCTTTCTTATTTAAACTTTAAAGTATCACATCTTCATCGCTAATTAAGATATTTTAAGTTCTTTCATATTTTTTTACTGTGAGTATTAGGGATTATACTAAGCAAATAAAAAAATTACGTGCATATTCTCTATTATTAAATCGGGTCTGTGATATAATAGGTATCAAAAATACTTATTTAATAATAGGTATGGGATTATGCAATTATCCCATCTGCGCGCGCCTTGGCGTCTTGGTTGCCGGGGTTCCAATATGATAAAGAAGCCCTGGTAACGTCAGGTAGCAAGACGCTTCATTCAATAATTTTGTTAATTCGTATCTGATAGGTATCATGACAACTAAAATTTGTAACCGACTTAAAAAAAAGGTTTTCAATTTGATCCGTATGTTTGTAATGTTTTCAGTATTATTACCCAGTTTTTCTAGTTAGTCTAGTTCCCACGTTAATTTACAGACCATGTATATATTTTTATGTTTGTTTGCGCATATCTCAAAAACTATAATTTTGACTGTAAAAAAATATGTTTTATTTAATTGGGCATTGTTCAACTTAGCAAACAGTGCAAGTTTCATCAAAATCAGTTCAGTAGTTCTTGAGATTAAAGTGAGTTTTAGTCACTTTGTCAAATTGACGTCGGTTATTTTTTTAAATTACTTATTTCACGTACCTGGCTTCCAAGCGTAGTGGCAGTGGGCAAGTCGTCGGTGGTGGGGTAGTGCAGCACGGCGCGCGCGTACTCGGGCCTTGGGTCGAGGTCGTGCGCTTGCGCGAGCCGCACGCGCAAGCGCGGCCACTCGGGCGCGCGCCCGCTGCACGCGCGCAGCGCGCGCACCACCAGCACCAGGCTGCACACGTACGCCGACACAGGGTTGCCTGCACCAGACCAAATGCCACAGTTACACTCAGCCCTATTGGACCAAAGACTTCTATATATTTTATTTTAGTTGTGGTAGAGCCTCGCTACCGGCGAAAATCACTTTTGTTAGTAGCATGAATGGGCCGGCTCGTCCGGGGAAGTACCACACTCTCACAGAAAATCGACGTTTGAGTAGTAGCTTTACCGCTGCTATGCTTTGTTCGGTGAGTGTGAGAGCCGGAGGCCCATCTTTCTCTTCTAGGTAAACGAGCCGTACTTACCACATTCTGAAGCGTTCAATGGAAGCTAATTAACACCGTTGCGCTTGACTCACACTTAAACTCTGTACCGTGAAGTAGTACTCTACGTCACGTGACACGATTGCTTTTAAATGTCTGTTTCTTGAAATAGGGCACGTCTACCTCAGTTTATATAGTAGTCTTTGGTTGCCTGCACCAGGCCAAGCGCCACATTCACACTCCGCCTATTGGGCAGGTAAGTGGACAGCGCGTGTATGTAAACAAGTTATGTGCTCGCGCTGCGACAGCTCATGCCGCTGCCACTGCCCAGCACTCCCTCGATTGTCGATTGCTCGCGAAGTTAAAGGACGGTAAGTGCTTACAACCTTTATTGCGAATTGATAATAAAAAAGTACGAAGACCGAGTGTGAATACTCGCGTCGTTATTGCCGCAGAAGTTTATCCGGCAGCGGCAGAAGCAGTGGCAGTGGCTGAGTGTAGGTGGCGGGATATATACACTATACGAAAAGAAACGAAACTTAAGCATGTGTGCACGTAAAATCGCTTGCGGCTATGTGTGGGTGTTTGGATGTGCGTTGGGGCATCGTACGTGAGTATCAGTACTAGCGCTTACACGGCTTAAGGTCACCAGTGCCCGAACTCTCATGTACAGAGAGTGTCACCACTATGACCAAAACACAATATCATCATCTCAGCCGCAACAAGTCCGCTGATCGATATAGGCCTCCCCAAGAATTTTCATCATGGGGGTTTGCCATACTCACCACGCTTAGCAGATGGTTTGGTGAGCGCAGTTTATTCTGCTTATCTCGGTTCCGACGGGGTAGCTGCTGCTCATCGAAAGAGTTTTTTAAGTGAAGTAAGGGTAGAAGTTTCTTGGACCGAGGGAAAGGGATAAAGGTATTTGGGATGCCACTTGCTCGGATGGATTCTCATGAAACGGTGGATACCAAGTCGTGACGTAACGTAATCTTTGCGCCATTGTCAGAACAAATAGTACGAATTAGAGTTTTGGAACACATGTCCGGGAGGTAATATCCAGATTAGTTAAGAAAGAACAAATCCTACGTTCAAAGTATCAAAACCACTCTCAACGGATTTGACATACCGTATCATATTATATTTATGAACCTTCCCAGAAAAATGCTCTACACGTTCGTGAAAATTTCATTACAATAGCCCCAGTAGTGCCCAAGATTAGCCTAAACAGGAAGATGACTTAAATTCTAATATATGTATATTGATGGAAGGAAGGGTATATCTTACCAGGCAACGCGAATATGTACTTGGTCCTGCCCTCAAACTGGCACGTGGCGAACGTGCTCGGCTTGCCGGGCTTCATGCGCACGCGCCCGAAGTGGAGAGTCGCGTTGAAGTCCTGGAACATATTTCAATAAAGTTTTATAACTAACGGATCAAACTTACAAACGGATACCACCATAAAACTTCATTAGTTTAAGTTCTGTGTAAAGAAATTTATTTTGGATCAATATTGTGTTTCTTTTTCTCTGTGTGTAGTAGTAGTGACACTAAACCATAATTTGATAAAAAAAAATATCAGCTGTTCCATACATTTGGTATCAGTAGATATTTAACGTATTATGGAAAAGCTCATTAATTTTTCTCGATTTCAGACATGATCACGGAACAAAAGTTGTTAGTTTTCATGATGAGAACGTTAATTTAAATTATTGCTTATTCAATACATTGTATATGTAATACCTAAAGCTACATCGGATCTTTCTAGGTATATGGTAGACCAAGAGTACTTACTACAAGTCGGGCAACCCACGATCACTTCATGTCAGGTCCCCTTAGCAAACCGTACTAACTTTAGTGAGCACCGACCAATAGGGATACAAGTCAGGCAACCCACGGTCACTTCATGTCAGGTTCCCCAAAACAAACTGTACTTACCTTAGTCAGCACAGGCTTGAGCAGGTCCCGCTCGCCCATGGACACGCCGCCCGTGCACACCAGCACGTCGCAGCGGCGCAGCGCCTCCGACAGCGCGGCCACCAGCGCGTCGGGCGTATCGCGCGCTATGCCGCAGTCGATGCTGTCGTACCCGTGTTCTCTGGAGACAAAGTATATTTAAAGGAGTATCATGCAGATATTATCTAAAGAGACCCAATCCGTCTTATTATAAAAAGCGGACTAATTGAAAAACCAGCCCTATGCCGGTTCTCAAGTCAAGTACTAAGGAAAATCGTATTATAAAAAAAGGTTTATCGCTTAAGTCATACATGATCCTAGGTATATGATAAACCAACATTACACTAGTTTAACTTCAGTTCCGAAGCACGGAATCATCCTTTTTATCAGACAATTAGGTGATTCATGCCTGCAATGTCCTAACCAAACTTATATTAGTGCATATTGCCGCATATACCATTACATGAGATATTATAATGTCCCATCTCATCCGGAGGCACGCGCTCTGGCTAGCTTAGTTCCAAAAGTCATCGTTAGATGGCAGTTGGCCCACTGCTTAGAATATGACCCAGTGTAAAAATAGATAATTTGAAAATACTTAAATTGTAGTAGCATCTATTAGCACGTAGTACCCTCTGTGTATAGTTGAAGCGCAACTCTAGTTTGTATGAAACGTCGTGAAAGATAAAACCACCATTCCATAACACATAACAGATTTTTCATTACATTTATGCGGAACCCTTTGTCAGCGAGTCCGACTTGCACTTAACTGCAAATTAGAAGCGGGATACATACAAGCTTCATCATCATCATTTCAGCCAGAAGAAGTCTACAGCTGGACACAGGCCTCCCCTAAAGATTTCCAAATCGACCGGTTAGAAGCCGCTTGCATCCAACTAGCTCCTGCGATCCTGTTCAGGTCATTCGTCCACCTGGTGTGGGTGTCCGACGCTGCACTTGCCGGCACGTGGTCGCTATTCAAGAATGCCCATTGGCCATCGGTTCTTCGCGCTATGTGCCCCGCCCACTGTCAGAGAGCTAATCCGATGAGATGTCGGTGACCTTCGTTCTTCTACGAATCTCCTCGTTTCTGATTCAATCCGCAGAGCGACACTTCAGTCACACTGTCAGTCAACTTGAATCGATTAATTTCAGTCTTCATAGAGGTAAATCAGTGATAAACACGGGTCACTTGTCCATTCCTTATGCCATTATCTACTTACCTAAGCAGGGTCTTCAACATTGTTCGGTTGGAGTCACGGATGTGCGCCGGCCGCAGCTTCGATTCTGACGGCTCTTGTAATTCGTTGCCAGTAGACAGCAGCGCCACCTATAAAGGAACCAAAATACAAAAAAAAATATAAATAAGCACAAGGCCTTTTTACCTTTAGGGCGACAAAAAGAATTTATTGGTGCGAAGTGCACGTTTATATCTAAACGTTAAGGTTCAATATCGCCACTACCACGTGGCCAGATCTAGTTAATATCTGCTCTAAGTTACTGGGACATAAAGTCAACTGTACACTAGTTAAATACCTTGGGATGTGCGCGAACTGTTACATTTTGGTTCCCAGCGCCAGCCAGAAGCCCAATTAATGGTGCATCCAAAACGTCTCCTGTTGTGAAAAAAGAAAAGTAAGAAATTGAAATTTCCATAACACCTCTATGCACTATTCCATGTTTAAAATGGAGGGTTTTCAAAAAATCGGCCAAGTGCAAGTCAGACTCGCGCACGAAGGTTCCGTACTATTATATATTCTATCTATACAACATTAGACTTTCAAGCAAAAACGGCAAGAAAGTCATATATGTTGTATGAGAGCCCCCCTTTAGGTATCATTTAATTTCTTAAATATGTTGTTATAGCGGCAACAGAAATACATAATCTAGGAAAATTTCACTTGTATAGCTATCACGGTTTATGAGATACAGCCACAGAAAGATACGAACATCGAAATCTCAATAATAGAGTCCCGTTTTTACCTCTTGGTTACGCCCTAATAAGACTTTTACGGCGAATAAAAAGTAAAAGTATTTCTCACCTTTATTGGCAAGCACGGTGCCCATCGGTATGTCGAAGCCGACAGGCCGCACGTCCTGTTGCGGTTTGGGCGCCACCAGCATCTCCACCTCCAGCTCCGTTTGCCCGTCGTCTGTTGCCGAGATTAGCCGCGTGTCTTCTACCTGCAAGTATGCATATACTACAGTCTGAACCAAACTTTATTGCGGCTCGGATATTAGCTGCGAGCTGCGCAGAACTTGCCCCCCCCCCCCCCCTCCCCGCGTCCGTCCCGCTGAACCTAAAATTGCGTTCTGCGCATCGCCTCGAGCGATGTTCCGAGCCGCCACAAAGTTTGATTTAAACTGTACCCTATTTTATTTATACCGATTTATTGTATTGTTTTACCATTTTTGAACATCTACCGTGTGGTTCCCGGCCGAGTAGAATAGGGACATTCCAAGTCTTCCCGTGGATGTCGTAGAATGCGACTTAGGAAACAAAAGCTTTGTTTAGCTTGTGTTTATAAACATCAAAGAGACCTCTCCAACCCGTTTGGCCAGCATATATAGTGTAGGCCAAATCCTCTGTCTGTCCTGGCTAATATATGGCTCTGGGAGTATAGAGAGTCACGCTCCTGCAGTGGAGACTAAAAAAACCTGATGATGATGACATCCTAATGTACCTGCACCACGCAGTCCGCGCCGGCCGGCAGCGCGGCCCCGGTGTTGACGCGCGCGCACTGGCCCGAGACGAGGGGTGCGGTGGGGGCGTCGCCCGCGCCCAGCACCGTGCGCACGCGCCGCACTCCCGCGCCGTCCATACTCATGCACGCATAACCTGAAGAACGAGACAATAACTTGTTTAAATGCAGTCAAACTCATGCAGTGAATAATGCCTCAATTTACACTCAGCTATTATTGGGTAGTGAGAGTAGATTTGTAAATAGGTTACAAAGTCGCAATGCCATGCTTATGCCGCTGCCACTGCCCAGCGCTCCCTCGATTGTCGGTTTTTCGCGCAGAAGGCAAAGGATGGGCAGCGCGGGCACTTGCAAGTGTTTACAGTCATTATTGCGAGTTGAGCATGAAGACCGAGTGTAAATACTTGCTCGCATCGTTATTGCCACTGAAGTATTTAGGGATATATATTTCCGGCAGAGACAGGAGCAGTGGCAGTAGCTGAGTGTAAATATAATGTAAGTAGACGAGTGACCCGTGTTTATCACTCTCGCTCGACCTCCAGGCGTCTTATATGTAGGAAGATAGCTGGTGCACTTTACTTAGGTACTTGGGTTACTCCAAAGTCCAAACCAAATCTATCTGTATCTTCTGTGACTCTTTACTTAACAAGTTAATAATAGTTTTTAAACGAGTTGCGTGTGCTACGTTGACGAAAGTAGGTAAGACAGATATGAAGACGTCACTAATACCGAATTTTACTATTGCTGCTACAATTAAAGAATTAGGTAGGTACAGTAGGTAACATATCATCCTGTTAAGTTAAAAGCAAATATAAACGTAGATAACACCTGAAAAAACAGAGCCATAACAGATATACGTAACGACGGGTAATTTATAAATGATTGCGCCGCGAAGCAACTGCGCGTGACCGATGATATGGAGAGTGAATTGCTCTGCTGGCGGTTACACTTAATAATACATTAAAATGAGTGGCATCGAAACAGTATCAGCTTTTGCAGAAGAATGACTTAACCAAGGTAGCATGATTTTTACCCTCGGACACAAACAATGAATGCTAAATAATGGCTTATTGGTATAATTTGATGATCATGAAAAACAGAGCCATAACAGATAGGTACGTAACGACGGGTAATTTATTTAATTTTTATATGATTGCGCCGCGAAGCAACTGCGCGTGACCGATGATATTGGAGAGTGAATTGCTGTGCTGGCGGTTACACTTAATAATACATTAAAATGAGTGGCATCGAAACAGTACCAAGGTAGCATGATTTTTAACCTCGGACGCAAACAATGAATGCTAAATAATGGCTTATTGGTATAATTTGAAGGAAGAAATTTGAGAGGAATGGAAGAAGCTCCACCGACAAGACCCCAGCTCTTTAATTTGATGATGATGATGGTATAATTTGATGATCAGGGGTGTCATCCCCAACTGCCTGTCCGTCCGGTAGTTGCAAGCATGACATCATGTCGCGCCCAGCATCTCGAGCTGCTACTTGCATATCTTCATTCTGTTACCAAATCAAACAAGATCCTATACTTCCCCGGCTTTAAAGATGGGCATTAGCGTCGAAAGCACAAAACGAAAGTAAAAAATCTGCGTGAGCATGGTATTGCGACCTTAGGAATACGAACGTGATGTACCTGCAGGAAGTGTTTAAATATTGTTAACTTAGCAAGACACGTACATCACGTAAGAATATACACGTATTCCTAAATCAGCGATCTCCCCTACCAATGCGATACCTATGTATATTTCCTTAGTATATAAGTCATGAGTAGCATTTCTAATAAATCATCACTTATCCTGGTATCGATCTCAATGGTTTAATTTACGCACTCGCCATAATTGGTGACCCCGACGTGATCTAACCGACGTGATGTAGTCCGACGTGATGGATACGCGCCTCAACCGAAGACCCAGACGACGCAAGCCTGAAGAACGAATAAATCAACGTGCACATTTTCACCGGCTTCCCACAAGCGGGTCTCACCGGTTTGAAAATGCAAGAGGCACTCCGGCAGTAACCAGAACCACAAGGACAACAAGTACCATCAAAAATGGCTCCAACCACGCTGAAAAAAGGAATCAACACCGGCTCACACGATTCATTGATCGAATCCTGCACCATAGCTGAACGGTCATAAACTCGTAAAACAGGAGGCACAGGAACTACCAGGCAACCACGAGGCAAAGAAAAATCCGGGAAATATCAGCGCAACCGCAAGCTGTAGCCGTCAACTTCAAGAAAAATAAGAAAGCGCATGCACAGAAGAAAAATTCATCGCGAGCGGCAGAATTATAAAGAAAATGATGTCACAGAGGATCAACGAAATTATTAAATACAATAGAAACAATTACGCAACGTGAACAGCTGATATCTATATGATGACGCATTTGACGTCACAAATCGCATCACTTCACATGGAATCAACAACGAACGAAAGTGCAACTACAACAAATAATTGAACGAGGTCAAGATCGCAAGGCCGCCGATGGCCGTATGTTGTTAAAAAAGGCGTAATGAGAAAGAATATAAATATTTGCCTATTATTTGAAGAAGAATTTATTTGGCAACAAAGAATCTTGCACCGCATTTCGTGATATCATTAAGTTCTAATGCCTAATTGCTACCGACTTACACAGTGGTATAGATTTCATGGCAAACAAGGACAATAAATTGATAACTTTAAAGCCTGCAAGCAAAAGAGCTAACAACTTTAAGATGGAACAGCGATCAACATATTGACAGGAAAACATTAAAGTAAAATGGCGATCACAGAAGCACTACTTTAACTGAAAATTACGTCTCTCAAGATGCAGCAAATGGTTCACAGCAAGCAGTCTCAAGAGCAAGCCAGCAAACGGGTCATACTCCAGGGCCACAGCAGCCGACGCACCGAGCTCCTGGTCCTGAGCACCCAAAATGTTTATTTTCGACAATTAATAGCGTCCGACACAGCCGCCGAGCTCACGATTAGAATTTTTAAAGAGTGGCCACTCTTCAGCGGAGCATTTCGGCAGGACTTCAATCGGCGCTAGTCGACATCGCTCTCTACAGTCTCACAAAAGACTACGAGCAAGCAGAAATTATCTCCCGACTCACTGGGATTGAAACAACTGGCAAGTGAAAACGTATCTATACGAGAAGCTCAGACTGCACATCAAGACCATATTGACAAGATGTATATTAAGAGATATAAGAAGTTTGCAATATCTACCAACTATGTATAAGGAAAAAAAACGATTCACAGGGTCAATGTCAATGCATAAACGCATAATTTGCCGCGCAGAAATATTTGCCTACACAGCGTTTTTCAGCACGTGCACTATGCAATTGATGGATATAGTATATTTGCGTTCGCTACAGTTTTTACATTTTTGTTAATTTATTGTTGTTACAGTTTATGAATTTTTCGTTAATTTTATTGTTAATTGTTTTTATTTTTCACAAAAGGGGGAGTACTATTGCGACCTTAGGAATACGAACGTGATGTACCTGCAGGAAGTGTTTAAATATTGTTAACTTAGCAAGACACGTACATCACGTAAGAATATACACGTATTCCTAAATCAGCGATCTCCCCTACCAATGCGATACCTATGTATATTTCCTTAGTATATAAGTCATGAGTAGCATTTCTAATAAATCATCACTTATCCTGGTATCGATCTCAATGGTTTAATTTACGCACTCGCCATACATGGCGCTATCCTTTCATGGAAAGAAAATTATTCTTGAGAGAGACAGTGGATTTCTCGTGTTTGGATAGTGGATTCATCGATGTTATAACTTACCATGCAGTTACAGCACAATTTCAAGTGGTTATTGTTGACAACTGTTGATTTTCTGACCCCAGTGCACAATATGTGTACAATGTAGTATAATGGTACAAGCCTAGGCCTTGACCGAACCCTGTTAATATGGCATATTGTTTATTAAATAGCTTCTTATAAGTAATAAAAACATGACAACACAATTTTAATTGAGATCTAAAATTACAATCACAACTATCTAGATATATCTGTTGAGTTATATTATTATAAGTATTATAGTTTTACCTGCTTACCATCTTTTACAGAGGCTGGGAAGGGCGGCATCGGCTCTTTAGCATGCAGTGTTTGAGCAACCACTCTACCAACTCCATCCTCTATAGAAATGATCTCCAGTCTCTCTTTCCATTGCGACATTACACTGTCCACTACCTTCAATGCATCTGCCATTTCCAGCATTGGAAATGGAGACTCACGAGGCCTCAGTGCTACCTTAGAAACATCTACTGAACTTGTATGTGGACATGTGTGGCCAAATTGTAAAGAATCATGTATAGTTCTAACTTCCGTCAATTCATTATTGATTAAAGATATAGCATGAGGTAGCACTGAACGCACAACTTCAAAACATTCTTTCACAGCTTTCTTGCTACCAGGGAAATTGATGATTAAAGTTTTGTCTCTCACTCCACATACAGACCGGGACAGCATAGCCATTGGAGTCTTCTTCAAACTCTCTACAGTAATTGCCACAGGGATAGCAGGGACTTCTCTGTGTATAACGGCTTTAGTTGCTTCTGGAGTGACATCCCTGTAACTTAACCCTGTTCCTCCTGTAGTTAGAACCAAATCTATATTTGAATCACTGAAGTATTTCAGTTCTTTCTCTATGATTTCTTTTTCATCAGGGATGATGATAGTATGAAGGTTAGCTTCGGGAAACAGTTCTCGGGCCATCTCAGCCAGGCAAGGACCGGAGGCATCTTTAGAGTTGTCCTTGAAACAGGTGTCACTAACAGTGATCACGGCCACTGCCTTCACCATTTTGAACCTGTGTGATAAGAACTACTGATAAGACAAAAGTAAATAATAATATTAACACATACGCTTTTTTCTAATAAGACTCTTGACAGAAATTGACTAATTAGAAAGGACCAAAGAATAGAATGAAAATGAATGCAATGGACATATGAATAACTGTGCCAGAAATTAAGGATAAGGCTCATTTTGAAAATAGATTAACTGGTGCCGGAACTGTGATTTAGATATTTCATAACAAAAATAATGGAAGAATGAAACATGCAAACAATAACAAAATAACGGCTAGATAAAACAAGTCTTAATATATCATGTTAGTCGTGATATTAGTGCCATGTTATCTGTTTTTTAGTAACTTTTGAGCTATATAATGGTAAGTTTACTTAGCACGGAATGGAAAGATGGTCCTATTAATATGTTATGTTATGAATGTGCACTTACGTGTTTTGGAGTGGGATTCCAGAATAACACGGCTGTCCTCTGCGGCTCGCACTCGCGTAGTGAATTGGCTAATAGCAAAGACCTTTATTACATCACTTCAGCATCACTGATAGATGCGGCGTGGTAAAAATAACAATATATTGATAAACACGCGGCGCCGATACTAAACAAATATGTTTTATCTATGCTCTGACATTAGGAAGTTGACAGATCAGCTGATTACAAGTCGAGTAAGGATATTACAAGACGGTTCCGTATGCAAGGGTATACCTATATTTCAATGCTAAGTACTGAAATTTGACCTCGAACTAAAACAACATTTTATGTACTCTAGAGTTTGGTACCTACTACAAAAAACACGTAACCCAAGAAATGGGGATACTTTATATTTGGCATTATTTTAAAAGCTAGGCTCTTGTCGGTCGGTATCATATTCTTGGATCTAAGCAGTGTCAGGATAGGCCCCTTACAAACAATAATAGGGACCGTTTATTCTCACTAGTTCGACTCTTTATCATCGAACTATTGAGAAACTTTTAATTTAAATTACCTACTAATGCTACAAACATGTAATCTAAAAAAGTTGACGTCATTTGTGACGCACCTACGCACCGTCCATATTATTGCTAGGTCCATGACTAGCCTACGTCCTATACCGTCCTGAGATGGAACCCTAAAATATTATTTGAGCGCGTTCCATTTTTTTGTATTTAGATCTCCAGTACATTTGTTATTTGATGAAATTGAACGTATACGTAGATTCAAATATCAATACTTACTAGTAATGCAAATACTTACTGGCTTAGATAGATCTTATGGACTAGAAAAGCTCTCGTCAGGGCATTTTTTTTTTTGCTGCCATGGTTCGGTCGGGCAGGCTACAAGTATCAGGCAGAGGACGGCATTTTTGAGTATGCATCGCTCGAAATCTAATGACTTTTGTATGCAAAATCACTCATGTTGAGAAGTCACGGGCTCAAAAATAGTGCCCCAGGGTGCGACAAGAATTTATCCGACCGAAGAGGTTCGTCTACTGGCGTAAAGGCCTATTTTCACGCAAGCCAGTTGCCGAGCCAGACCGGAAAGCCAGTGATTTATAATGGTTAATTTGTTACTGTGCCTGGCTAATAATAATAAGAAATAACGTAACTGACCAATAGGATTCACTGGCTTTCTGCCTGGCTCAACAGGCTTGTGTATAAGGCCCCGGACACAAAATCAGTTCAGTCAGTATCAATAGCAACAATGCATAGATTTAAATGGAGCCGTTGTCGGCGACAGCGGCACGGGGAGCGGCGTACAAGCGATGCGCGCCAGTCATGCGTTGCCCGTGGCCTGTGCGTCTACAATGGCGTAGTATTGTGAATTTCATTTTATTTTTATTGATCGACCGCGCCATATCAAAATGATGGCCGACGACGTGGTGGAGCAAATCATAATTAGTTTAGACATATCGTTTGCAAAAAGACACTAATTTCTCATAAACACAACACTTCACCCCTCGAGCGCCGCGCGATCTGCCCGCTGACTTCGACAACGAGTCTACGTTGCCGCAGCGATCTCAGCCCAGCGCCGCTTCCGCTCCCGCCCCGGCAATCGCTGACGTCGATTCCGTAGCCTAAATGGGCGTTACTACCCTTGATTAAAGGAAATACAAAAACGATACAATCAAATAATTTTATTCAACCAAAATTATGATTCTAAATTATTTTTCTATAATAATACCACAATTAAAATTATTATTCTAATACCTACCCAGTGGCGTAGAGTGAGTATCCGTAATCCTTCATTAGTCACCCGGGCAGGGTGGTGGAGGGCCTTACCACGCTACGCCACTGATTATACATAGTTTAAAGCTCAATTCACATGGAAATTCCGTCGCGTCTGCGCAAGGTCTGCTCAAGGCTCGCGATATTCCTATGCGCAGTTTACATGAAAATTCGTCTGTACTTATGTAGAGGGGGCAGGCGCAGCTGCAATCAACTGCTCGCATCTACAAGAACAGTCCTGCTTAAGACAATTTCAAGCCAAGCGACACTTATTACTATAGCAATGAAGATAAAGTTCAATTAGCTGCCATCTTGGCGTGATTTAAGCCTTACCCGTCACGGAGGCACAATCAGTCTTAAAATATTTAAAATGCACCTCGCTCGGTTTGCATTGATTTGTTAAAGGTCTTAGATGTTCCCAAAACCTTAGGAAACATCCATAGAGACGAGAAGCGAAACTTCAAAACGTATAGGTATATATATATAAGTCGATGCAACGCGTTTCTGAACGTATATTTTGCTATAATGTATGTACTACTATCATGATTTATGATTCTTAATTTAAGAATCAATCCTTAATTTTTAAATGATTTTGCAAGTCTTTCTTTTTTATTTATTATTTTATTTAGGTATATATACAGTACTATCACTTTTATAAGTTACGCCGAAGTACCGGCGCAGGAATATTTGCAAGACGCGGAATCCGTCCGCTCTTGGCCGATGTGTACGCGCCATGTGGCGTCTCGGCCACTCTCGGCAGTCGTACAAGTATTGTGAACGAGATAGCGAGTAACGAGTCCTGTTGTTTTTGAATTTCAAATGTTATTTAGAAACAATAAGTCCGTTATTTCACTGATATTTTCATTTAGTTCGAGTCGGCGTTAGGTTGCACTGTTCTGCGCCTTCGAATAAAACCGATGCGACTTATAATACGATACTTGATTTCAAATTGTAATCCATTTGATCTGTACTAAAGAATCAAAAAATTGTGAAATAGAAACTATTTGACAAATTTTCTATACTTGCCCTCTATTTCACATACAATTTCTTTACTAATAGGTACTCGGATGCTCGCCTCTATGAGTCTCTGTAGAGGGACGTATCTTTTGAGAGCTTTCGAGTTGCCGACTACAATGAACTTGTGCTTGGCGCGGGTCACGCTGACAGCTAAGCGACGCTGGTCGTTCAGGACTTCACCCTCCTGTAAATATTTTTTTTATTAGTTATAGACATCAAAGATTCGAAACTAAATTCTGTATTGGTGTGCAGCCGTGTGCATCGGGCTAAATGCGACTAAGAGCAAGTGCCATGCAGCCCAGTTTTCTCCTTAGACGAACAAGGTAACTGCTTAGAGCCTCAGCCTGTGTAATAGTCATTTGCAACAAAATGGATGGGGTGGCGGTGGGGAAATTTTGCGATCGAAAAATGGTGACACCTTTACTTGTCCGGGGTCCATGAGCTTGAAGAGTCAAGGGCTCCGTCTCGATGGTAAGATTTGATAACAGCTACAAGTTCATACCTTAACTTTGAAGTCGTCTTCCCTCACGTCGCTCCTGGTACACGAGTATATGATTACGGACTTGTCCCGGCCCTGGAACTGGTCGACAGTGCTGGCTTCCACCGCGAATAACGCCAGCGTGCGACGTAAGAGAGCTACTTGGTCGCGATAGGGCGCTATCACGCCTATGTCTGAAGATTTCACGCCACCCTGTATAAACCGTGGAAAATTATAGCATTTGCGATTGAAAGGACACCAGGAACCGAGGTCCTTACACAACCTTCCACCTTTCAATAAATAATAATAATGACCCTAACCAAACCATAATGGACAAATACCTATAGAGAAAGTCGCTTAAAATGCGCATTTGTTTATTTCTTTTGTAGCAATCAATACCGTTTCAGTATGTCAGATATGATCTCATAATATATTAGTGGCGTAGCTAGGGGGAAAGCGTTAGCGCGGGTCGCCCCGGATGACACATATTTGGGTCCCATTTCAAGCTAACTTATCTTACATTATAATATGTATAAGCCATTTAGCCCGTTCACAATCCATAAATGAGACACAATATTAAAACAATCGGATCGCCCCGGGTGACACTCATTTGATTGGGCAATTGCCGCCGTTAATGACGTAGGGTTAGGACCCTACGTCATTAACGGCGGCAATTGCTACTTATCAGGCTACTTATCTTACAATCATCATCAGCCTAATACTCGTCCACCGCTGGACATAGGCCTCCCCAATTGCACGCCATCGAGATCTATCTTCGGCTGCTCAACTTACAGTAGCCATTTTAAACAAAAAGCAGAAAAATAAAGGTATAACACCAACCTCTACCAACGCCTCAGCCAAAGCCAGCACCGTGCATGCCTCGGTCACATTTGTACACGCTCGGCTGCATTCAGTGGCGACCACGTCCAGGAACACTGCCGCCAACTCAGGCTCTGGACTGCAGGCTTTCGACAGCCATGCTGCCTCTGTGGATACTTTCTGCGTACAAGCAAAGTTACCTACTAAGTAACATAGATGGCAGTAGGTCCACTGCTCGTTAACTAGAATACGTAAGTATTATATTGTATTTGACTAGACTAATCAGAATATGTTTAAGCGTTAAAGGATAGTCGCATTTATTTGAATGCAATAATCGAAAATGCTTTTTATAGTTAATTGTTATATTATGAATATCCATTTAGTATCGAAAATCGCGTCTGTGTAGCCACTGTGTATAGCTGGAGAGCAACTCTAGTTTGCATAAAATTTCGTGAACACGTCAAAGTATTATCTTTGACATAGACCACCACGGTTAATAACCTTCGAGCAACACGGAAGGGAGTAGCCATACGCTGCATTCCCTTCTGTCAAGGTACAAGCAAAATTAGGCATATGCATGTCTATGTGTTAGTTGTGTGTGACTCATCTGTACACAAATTATTTTTTCTTTTTTATGTCATTTTTTGTGGCAATGTCATAATTACTATCAAGTGACAGTTTAAGTTTTGTATGTAGGTGTGCGGAACTAAACTTGTGTGCACATTTCCCCCCGCAAAAAAACGCCAGAAAAATTGTCATAGTAAATTGTCGCTTTGCCCACTCCCTCCGTCCGGTACGGAGGCCGTGTTGCTCGAAGTTAATAACAGACTTGCATGCAAAATGTCATGTTAGTTGAGAAATGTGAATTTAATAAATTCTCACTCCGTTACTATCATGAAATTTTGCTATCCATACCACTGCCACGCTAACCTAACTAACACAAATACGCTATTCACTAACAAGAATTATATAAAGTGAAAATTTGTAAGTTACATGTGATAGTGCTAATCATCAATTAGCATTTCATAAGTTATAATAACAAATAAAAACAATTCTAAATCTTTTTGCACATGCAACAAGGCGCAATTTAGTTTGTACGTTTTTTAACCACGTACTTAAAGTCCGAATTACGCGATTTACGAGGATTTGGTTACAGAGTTCAGATGCTTCCTTCTGTTACTAACCGAAGAACTCTTTTGATAACTAGAGGTTTAAAAATAAACTGTATTACCTTAACATCAAGATTCAGTTTAGCATGTGCGATGTCGTCATTAGCGCACTTAAGGCGCCAATGGTACGCGACTTTGTTAGCGATGTCCGCTAGCGCCTGGTTCATTCGGTACTGCAGTTGTAGTGTCGAAGTCGCTTCGTCTCTCATCAACCGGTGGAATAAACTCTCTTCCATACCCAGACGCCTATTAAAATATTTCAATTACATTTTCGTATAAGACAAGATCAGGAATTTTTGAAATCAGTCTTCATAGTAAAATGAATCTTAAGGCGCTGTGGTATGATGGTATCAGACACTTGCGAGCTTACTAGTGGTTTACTAGGGCATTCAGCAATTAGATTTCCTTAATTTGATATGATTTAGGACTTATGGAATTAATTGCGGGGTGGCGCTAGTGTCTGATACCACAGCGCCTTGATATTATTATAGAAATAAGGAATAATATTATAGAAATAAGGTTATAATTTGAATAAAAAGATGACCTTGCTGCACGACTTCTGACGACGGGGGGCAGTTGTTCCGGATCGCCGACGAGTACGAATCGATTTGCAGCAAAAAGTGGCCGCAAGACGGTGCACTGCAGCACCTAGGGACAACAAAATCACTAGTTTTAATTTTAAAGACCACGCAAATATTGTCGAAACTATCGCATTCGCATCGTCACGCGAACATGTCTACCACTAAAACAGTCAGTCTGGAATGAATGACCGACCACAGGTAACGTATACCCACGTCGCCCGTCGATTGCGTACGGTACCGTGATATAACTAAGATCAGTCGGGTTTCTTTTAACAAATGAGAAAATCCTCAAAAAGGAAAGCATCACCCGTAGAATGGCGGGCGACAACGTTTATCGACTATCACCATTTCATTTTTCGTAATATTAAAGAGTGAGACGTGGATAGTTTATCGCGAGATATGAATGGCGGCGTCGCGGGCGCCATGTGGGAATGTCAAGTGATTAGATACAAGGGTATTTTCAGTTTTGAATGAAAATTCTCCCGTTTTATTGCAACGTGTTTTTAGAAAATCTATATACGTACCTGAGTGGCTTCATCCACTATGCATACATCGAATGTTGTCCGGGAGAGCATCGTGTGCGCTGCGCCCAGGCACGTCACGCCCACCACCTCCTGCGGTACAAATACGTCGCGTCAATGTTCAGTTAGTCAATAAATAGTCAAGTTTTAAGCGATCATATCATTTTGTCGTTTATTCTGAAACAAAAATACAAACCACTGAAACTCCAACACCATATGGTGTTAAACTAACAGATAAGGCGCGCGGCACAGAGACGGCGCAGACACTGTGATAGGATTGCAACAGGAAGAACATAAAGAACGTTCCCGCAAGATGCCACGTGCGGGCAGATGAGGCGTATATTTTTTCTTGCGATATTGGTCGTTTTGGATATGACAATAAGGCTTGAAATCCTATCATAGTATAATAGTATCCCGAAAGCCTGCACCATATCTGCCTGTATCTGATGCATTTGAGCGTGATGCCGGTCTCATTATAAATTATGCTTCGGAGCCCAGAGACCAAGGCCATTTATTATAGCATGGTAGTTTCTGAATATCACAAATTTTTAATACAATCAGTTTGTTATTTGACAAAGTTTTGATGGCCAGAGTTGCCCGAGAGCAACTCTCCTTGGTTTTGCTTTTATACAACAGATGAAGTGTTTTACTTCTTAGAGTCAAGTCATACTAGCGCAGAGTAGAAGCGAAACGAAACCATGTTAATATGGCAAACTACCCTCAAACTACCCTTTAACTTAACAGCGTAATGCTCATATTCTTTTTGAGATCGAAATAAATTTAATGACGCGTGAATACGCAAGTCTGCGCGCAAATGAACTCAGAGGAAAATGAGCATTAAGATCATGTGTTGAAAGTCGTTTGCCAAATTAACATCGTTTCGGTTCGCTTCGAGTCTGCGTTAGTATAAATTGACCGAATTGACCCTTAGTGCAACTTCATACGTCCCTTTCTAGGCTAGAACCACATCCATTCCGTGCGTGGCCGTTAAAGGAACCACATCAGAGGCCGAGAGGTGGTTTCGAAGAACTCTGATCTTATCTTATCTTAATTGGGGCCGATTACAAATCGGAAGCACGTCTAACCTTTGGGTTATTTTGTACTTACCCCATACCTTACTCACCCACACGGTGATTCCTGAAGAAGGACTGCATGAGCTTCAGAATATCACCTGGTGCGTAGTGCCTGTAGTCCTCCAGATCAGGATAAGCCGATCCAAAGAGGTCCAACCGCTTACCAGCCAACGAGTCACAGCGACACAAAATGTGTCTCATTGTTTCCTCCGATTCCTCACATACCCTACATAGTGGGCTTTCGACGATTTTCATTTTGAATAGATGACTGTTGTTCTCAAAATGACCGGTCAGGGCTCCCATTAGAATCCTTGACTGTTTTCTGCTATATTTGCAGATCCTTTTATACCACCTAGCGTTGTCCATACCAAGTGTCTCCTTCGAGTGTGTGTGTCCACTCAGGTTAGTCCATTCACGTTGATGTCTGCTGTCGACATGTGCATTTATTGCAGTTGCTACTGTGCTGTATGAAAGGCCTAAGAAAGGTTCGGGCCCTATGTATGGTATATTCGATCCTCTCCTTGCCAGCTCATCAGCCCTCTCATTGCCCTCAACCCCGACGTGACCCGGCACCCAAACCAGTCTCAGACTGTTGTGCCTGCCCAGTTGATTTAAGGCATTCACACCATCCAAGACCAATCCGGATACGATTCTGTCAGAGCTAAGTGCCGTGAGAGTCGCCTGGCTGTCACTTAGAATGTAGATATGATGATTTTTCAACCCTTTATCCAAATTCATTTTAGCACAAACAGTTATCGCATACGTTTCCGCTTGGAATACGGTAGCGAACTGACCCATGCTCTGAAACAGTTGTTCGTTCTCAGAGAAAATGCCCGCCCCTGTCCCTTGATTTGTCTTTGAGCCATCTGTGTACCAGATTGAGCATTTTCGTTCAGAAGGGCAAAATTCTCCCTTCCATTCATTCCTTGTTGGGATATATACCTTGTAGTTCCTTTTGAAGTTGTATACGGGGAGGAGTTTATCACTTCCCATGTCCAACAACCTATCGAGCTCATGTGTTGTCTCCATATTTGTATGCCTTGTCCTTGGTGCATGCCTGCTCCAAAGACCAGTCGAAGAACTCTGATACCAGGGTGGGCATGGTCGACTGACCGTATCACCTACAAGAAATGATGATAAGAACCACACGGTACACTGGACTTCCGAGTTACCATAGAACGGTATAATGTATCCAGCTCTTCCGTGGTGCGGCAGCCTGAGGCGAGGCGTTGTTCGCAGCGACCCGCGACGCTCTTAGCCACTCTGCCTTCGGCTCCCAACCGCATTACCAGCATTGATCCCGGTAGCCTGGCATACAATATGATAACTTTCATTTTATTGCTCACTAGCAGCCCTCCCCGGCTGCGCCCGGAAATGATTTATACTTATAAACGTTCGACATGAATCACTCTATCTATTGCTAAAAACTGCATTAAAATCCATTGATTAGTTTAAAAGATCTAAGCAAACAGATAGCGAAAGCGTTAATTTTTTCCTAAGCTATGTAGGGTTCCTAAGTTTTTATTCCAAAACCGATATTAAAGATATTTAAGACTGTGTCTTTTTCGTTTAAAAATCAACAATGACCCGGCGAGATTTCTTGCAAGTTATGTATATGTATCATAACCGTACGCTCCTTTTAGTTAGCCAGACTTATTGGCAAGAAGTCTAGCTGGCTAAAAATAGCGTACGAGAACGTAAGAACGTTCTTGTTCTAACTACTAAGCCTAAAAACGAATTATGACTCAAAGTAGGAAAAAAATGATGACCTGCTTAGCACGTTATCAACAGCGGAGTGCGTATGCGCGGTGACTAGCACGCGCTGTTTGAGGCCCACCAGCATCTGTATCAGCACGCTTACCGTTTGAGTTTTACCTGCAATCACAAATTATGTTAATGCCTAACGAAACATAAGTCCAATCTTATTATCTTATCTTATTCTTAGTCTCTCTATCTCTTTATTGAGGAAATTCAAAGGAATACAGAATGTCAATACATACATTATAGTACGAGTAATACATAATGGCGAACTGCCGAAGTGTAGATACAGTTACTCGTAGGTCTACTACTAGTTAACTAATCAGGCGCGTAAAAAGGATAGGACGCATTTATTTGAAAGATAAATATGTAATCTGGACAAATGCAATAATTTAAAATGCTTTTTATAGTTTTTTAGTTGTATTAAGAATTTCTATTAAATATTGCACGTAGCGCCATCTGCGTATAGTTGGAGCGTAACTCTAATTTGTATGAAACTTCGTGGACATATGGACTTACCGGTGCCAGGTAGGCCCTGTAACAGGGCGTAGTCTTTGGCAGCGAGAGCCTTCAATACCGCTCGTTGTTGTTGTATGTTTAATGACTTCATCAGCTTCGTGCCGAGCCGACCGACGTCACGGTGCAGTTTCTTGTCGAATTGAGGCTCTTCTTTGTCTATGATCAACCTAAAAGGAGGTGTATTTTTTAATTTGTAGGTAACATTTTCTATGCAAAAAGCTTATCGCACAGGAAATATTACCTATAGCATATGATACTTGGGATAAAAACCGATCATATCAAACTTGGGCTGTCGTAAGGCATAAATATGTAGTTTGCATTATATTGAGGTATACCTACCCTTTACCCAACTGCATAATAAAATGTATCTATATAACGATGAAACAAATCTTACGTATTTTCTCCCTAGAAAATACGTAAGATTTGTTGTAGATTTGATGATCTTTGATTAACAATTATACAACTGTAGAAGCCAAAACGTGCGCATTGCATATGCAAGTAACGGCACAACATTGCAAAGTTCATTCAGATACCTTTTAAAGACTTGTATTACATCCAAAATCTATTTTCAGCATAATCGGAAGGGCTGCGTGCCAACAGAAGGGCAATGAACTCGTCAAAAAAGCCTCCTGAACACTTTTGTATGGAAACGAAAACTTTTTCGAGAGCACAGTATTTTTTATCTTTGGAAAAGTTGTCGATATTTACAGGCTGAGAGCAGAGGGTAAATTTAAACTAGCTATAAAATAAAAATGTCACTTAATTAAACTTACTTCCTGAGCCTAAGTGCCCGATCGCTGTCTTCCATCAGAACTCCTAAATTGGTTAGGTTGTGTACTGCCGTCGCGTAGGATTCGTACGTGTCTATATGGAATACTGTAGACTTGTTTAGTCTACGGCTCAGATCTCTGCAAAAAAATAATGAGAACATTTTATGAGAAACGAATTTATAGCCTCGCAACTACTCATCAGAACTGCCTTAAGATTAAGTAGTGGAGTTCTTAGACAAAGAGTATAGAGGCCTAGCGACAAAAATAAAAGCTTTGAATAATGAGGAATGCTCAAAATCGCTAGGTCAACAAAAACTTGAGTCAAAAAACTTTCTGGTCAAGTAGTAAGCTTTCAGAGATCACAACTGATTTCAGTTAACATGTTAAGTATTATTACATGTACCTTTCCAAAAGTATGTGAATTTCTTTATCTTTAGCTACCAATACAACGCCAGCGGCAATCCATGGCCGCTTGTCTAAACTCACTATGGAGAATTCACCTTCTTGGGGCCCTTTGCTGTCTGAAATTAAAATAAGAATTATATTATACAACGTGGAAGGGACATACCCGTAAAAAATCGAAATACGGTCTATACTAGATCATTATAGTATAATGAAATTAAATTAACAGCTCAAAAACAAAAATAAATTTCGGCAGCCGCCCGGGCGATTTGTATGGGAACATTTTTGGTTTGTTGACTGTTATTTTAATTTCATTATACTAAAGTGATCTAGTATAGCTTGTGATTCGATTTATTACGGGTACGTCACTTCCACTTTGTATAACAGACATATGAAATTTTCAAGGCAATAAAATTATAATAAAAATATACCTGCGGTTTCTTCGGTGTGTTCAAAAACATGCAAGTACCTATCATCTGAGCCAACTACAGACTTCAATTTTAGGTTTGGCGCACAACTGCCGCGTTTGGCTCTGAAACGTGAATATTTCATAAAACACACATAATTGTAGCGAGTCAAATTCGGACAGATCAGATATGTGCTCTCTTATGCTGTTAGATCCAGCAGCGAACTACATATTAAGCCTGGCCAAGTACTATTAACTGTCAGTGAAAAAATATTAAAATTAAAAAGTGTCAATTCACGACAGCCTGTCCGAAAATTTTTGTCCGAATCGTCAGTTAGTAAAAAATAAACATGATTGGTGGATTTTAACAGGTGCTGCCAAAAATAAAAATCTCGACACTGTGCCGCCACTGTGAATAGCACTACCAAACAACCACAAAGCAAACCACAAAGACTGAACAGGTCTGTACAGATCCTTAGCAACGCCGATCAACGAAAAAAGGTCTCTATGTGGTCTGCTAGGAGGTGTCATAGAGATATCACTCGTTAACTGGCAACAAGTATTAACTAATGTAAGAAACGACAAGGCAGGAAGTACTTTATGTGGTCTGCTAAGAGGTGCTTTAGAAATATTGCTGACTATTGTCTTTGCTTTAGAGATATTGACTCGCTTACTGGCTACAAGTATAGACGAACAGAAGATACCTTTTCTCAACGCCATTAGTCCACAAGGAATGCAAAGAGGCGGCGGTTTGCTGAGCTTTCTCCTCAATCCTCAGCAACGCTATCCAACGAAGGAAGTACTTTATGTAGTCTGTTAGGAGGTTCCATAGAGATATTGCCGGCTTTTCACTCGATAACTGGCAAAGAGTTTAAACTAATGGAAAATACCTTTTCTCCTCCTTAATCTCAGTAACGCTGTCCAACGAAGGAAGTACTTTATGTGGTCTGCTAAGAGGTGCCATAGAGATATTGCCGGCTTTTCACTCGCTAACTGGCAAAGAGTTTAAACTAATGAAAGATACCTTTTCTCAACGCCGTCAGTCCACAAGGAATGCAAAGGCGCGGAGGATTGCTGAGCTTTCTCCTCTATCCTCAGCAGCGCTGTCCAAAGAAGAAAGTTCTTAATGTGGCCTGCTAAGAGGTGCCATAGAGATATTGCCGACTTTTCACTCGCTAACTGGCAAAGAGTATAAAGTAATGGAAGATACCTTTTCTCAACGCCGTCAGTCCACAAGGAATGCAAAGGCGCGGAGGTTTGCTGGGCTTTCTCCTCTATCCTCAGCAACGCTGTCCAACGAAGGAAGTACTTTATGTGGTCGGCTGAGAGGTGGCCGACCGCTGTCTCGCGTAATTTGTATAGAGGATGCGTGTCCGACACTGTCTGGTCGTTACAATGCCTGATCAAAGAATAGGTACCTATTTTTATTTATTTTATTTTATTTATATATACGACTGCACAAAATATGTACATCACACAGTGTAAATTTTGTGCAGTTGGAACGTGAGGCGCATATAGGTATACCAAAACTTCGAGTGATAGATCGCAAGAGTGAATAATACCGCCGTCGAAAAGCGCGCTGGTACGCGTTATGTAGGTATCTTCTGCACTGTAACTATCCGCTTCCTTGAAGTTTGGTAAATATTGTGCATTCTACATTCCAACCGTTGAAGATAACACAACGCCAGTGCGGCTTACGCATGCTTCTGACAGGCCAATTAAAAGACATGTAAAAATAAGTTTTTAAGAGGTTTTTTGTGGTGGGAAGTCAAGGGGTGCAGTTGGGGTCTACCTTGGACGATTTTGCAAATTGATTTTGGTGGACTTTATAATATGAAATTGGTGTAGTTTGGTGTTATAAATGCTCGTACTCATGAAACAATTTGTGAAATAGTTAAAGTGGACTGTTACGTGGACTCGTATAGACTTGTCACCATAACCTCCCGACCACGAAGCATCAAAGAACATACGCCATCTTTGATGCTACTTGTTACAACTTTACCGTACAACACCGATACTTAGTATCTCAATTTACTGGACATTGGCAGAATCACTGAAATATCGGTGGAAGCCATTTTATAAAACAGAAGAAGAAGAAGTTTTTAAGAAAGAGAGAAAAAAGTACTGAATGTATAGGTAATTAATATTCTTACCATAAGTGCAAGGAGCAGAGCGTAAGATAAGGACACTTGGTGCAGGCGTTCTCAAAATGTATTGGGTCAGGTAACTTCTGCTGGAGAAGCGCGGATGCTTCCTCAATATCACCTATTTGTTCTGTAAGTAAAGGAAATTCCGATCAGGAATTAATTAAGGTCAAAGGTTTGTTCTTCCCCAACTGCCTATCCGTTGGTTGCAGACATCGGGTATCGCCCGGGTGGCGCCCGGCCTACCGAGCTGCTATTTTGTCATCCTAATGCATCCAAGCAAGTAACCCTTTATCCCCTTTCGGAAAGTTAAATCACATAAACTGCGCTCACCGACCCGTCTGCCTAGCGTGGTGTGTATGCCAAACGCCTAATATCCGGGCGCGGGTTGACACGCGGTATTATTATTTTCGTCTCTTGTAGGGTGTGAGCTATATTCCGTGCTATGTGGTGTTGACCTACACACGGAATGCCAACGATCATAAATGAAAAAAAAGTAGATAGAACGGTTTTGACATAAATTAACAGAATAAGATATACCCGTGTCGACGTCTGTAGGTGAGGAGGCTAAATGTTGCACGAGTTGGTTCCGTAGCATGATCAGGTCGCGGCGCTCTGGGTGTCCGCAGCTCACTTCACGTAGGTCAACGCGTTCTCTGCGAAAACGAACATGAATAAATATAACCTGCATGATGTGTAGCTCAATAGCGTCTAGCTCGTCTGCAGCACACTTTTAATTCGATATTGGTACGTTATGTTTGGTCAAATTACGTTTCAAGGCAACGTCAAATTCACCGACACCGACGCCTACCTCTTTACCAGTGCACTGATAGACAAGTGAGCAGAGAACGCAGTTTTACGCAGTGCCTACTTGAGGTACAGCAGCAGGCCCCTCTGTAGGCTACTCGTGGGGCTGCAGACTGAGCATCATGCTGTACAGCACCGGCTGACTACGATGCTCTACCGACACCGACGCCTGCCTCTTTACCAGCAACCTGTATGATAAGTGAGAAGAGGACACAGAGCCTACTTGAGGTACAGCAGCAGGCCCCGCTGCAGGCTGCTCGTAGGGTCTTCTTGGCGCTGCAGACTGAGCATCATGCCGTACAGCACTAGTTGCCCGCGGTGCTCTGCCGACACCGAGGCCTTGCCGCTTTTTAGCTCTAGAGGTACTAATGCTTTTTCACGACCTGCAAAAGAAAGGGGATGTCGTATGGTTTCCGGCAGAGTAGAATAGGACCACTCCAAGTCTTCCCGTGGATGTCGTAGAAGGCGACTTAGGAAACACAAGCTAAACAAAGCTATAAACATCAAAGAAACCTCTCCAACCCGTCTGGCCAGCGTGGAGAGTGTAGGCCAAATCCTCTGACTGCTCGGGCCAATATAATGGCTTTGGCAGTACAGAGAGGGTCGTGCTCCTGCAGTGGAGACTAACAAGGACCTGATGATGATGATGATGAAAGAAAGGGGAATGAGTATTATTCTCCAAAACGGGTTAGTTTTTTTTTTGTTTTATCATACGCTCACTAAGGATTCTCATGCAGTTCAAAATTTTAACTTTTCTAAACAAACTACTTCTTTCTTTTTTTTCTAAAACAATAAAAAGAGTAAAAAGAACACATAGAAGATTTGAATTGTACTTCAATCAAGCTTAGTGCTAAAATGCGTTACCCAGATACTTTTTTCATTTGAGCTTTAAAATCAAAAGAATGTTGTAAAATAGTACCAAAAGACTAAATGTTAAGCTTTAATGTTTTAAATCTACTAAAACTAAAGCTGCCATACCTTTTCTGTCATGAATAGTTACTTGCAGTGTGGCATCGATTTTTCCTTTCAAGCCCAGCTGTGGGCAACACAAATTCTCTTCAATGTCTAGAACTTTATCTATGTGACCATTCCATTTATCTTTTTGTGCTGGCTGGAAGAAATAAAGTAATTTATTATTTTGTACTAAGACTTTACCAATAATCTTTAATTAAGTTAATGTTGAAATACCTTCTGAACAACAGAAGGAGGTGCGATGCCAACATACTGCTGCATAAATTCTGCTAATGGTGAAATATAAATTTGTATGTTCGTTCGCGCCTCTTGCTCTGTTATTCCGGCATCATACAATCGCTGCAGAGATTCCTTGATAATTTTATCAGCTTCAGAACTTAATTGTTTTACATCCATTATTTGTTGAGTGAGTGCCGTTTGCACTAACTCATGTATAATTATTCCTATAGTCATCTGTAATTAAAATTCATTATTTAAAAAAGGATGGCTTTAACTGAAGGAATAAAAGAGTAATTTCAAGATTTACTTTCAGAAATCTAAATTAATGTTGGTCTAAGTTTTGACCCTTGTGGTACACCTAAAATCAAGTTATACTGCGATTAAGACGAAAAAAACTTACAGCGGTGTTGGCAGAGTCTATGCCCCGCCATCGCTCCTGCAATATCGCTTTCCGCTTACAGAACACTCCACCTACTACACTGGTGCTGGATATGAGGTGATCTGGCCTTAGGACAAGCAGCCCTGCCGAGTTGCCCACATAGAATTGGTTTGACGCATCACGACAAGCCAGGACGCTGACTATCTCACCTGGCGATAATGGGGTGTCAAGCCTGAAAGGTAAGTAACCGGGTGTCAAGCCTAGAAGTTAAGAAGTTTTAAAACTTTATCATGGCAGACCAGGATAATGCTCACATGAGGTGGAGGTCTGTAAAAATATGACTTCATTGTTCAGCATTGAAATTAGATTAGAATGTCAGCTAAAATCAATGTGGCAAACATAAACTGTGATACACGGCAGTTGGTTTTATTATTTAAAAAAAAACAATTTGTTCAGTACTGCACCCTTTCTTTGGAATAACTACTAACTACAACTGCATCTCTTTAAAGGCATATTACCAAGCATCTATAAGTATTATTGTTGGTAGAACTCACCAAATGCCATCAATAAAACAAGTGCCTCTATTATCACTGCCATTTTTCAGTCTCACTTCCAGCCTGCTAGCATTGCGTTTCACAGATAAAACTTCACAACGCTGGATCATGCTAAGATCTAGGTCCTCTTGAGTGTCCTGAGGAAATAATACAACAATTACCCAAACTGTTGGATACATAAAGGTTTTTGACACAAAATAGTTTAAAAACAACTATCAGACAGAGAAATTAATTTCAAGTGAGAACAGGTATTCCATGTATGAACAGAGAATACCTTTCTTGCTTGAAAAAAGGCCTAGCTTTACTGCACATAAAGTTGAATGGAGTACATTTAATAAAGGAAAAATATTGTAAGTCCTAATTACTGGTTCTTATTGATAGAAATAAAATGTACATTATGAATTTTCGAAATGACCTTTAAACTTTAAAATAATCTTCATCATCATTATAATCATCATCAGGTCTTTCTTGTCTCCACTGCAGGAGCACGACCCTCTCTGTACTACCAAAATACTCTTTAACTACTGACATTCTGAAATCTCAGGTGGTCTTGGACTTCCTTAGAAATCTAGACAGTGACAGGACGAAATTTAAGAATATTTTTAAATTAGATGCTTTTAGGATGCCTTTAAGTATTTAGGCCTCAGAGACACAGCACATTTTAACAAATATTGGTACATAGATACTTAGTTACCTCTTCAATATTGTCAATTTCAAATTCTTCAATAAACATATCATTGACATCCTGGTCACAAAACTCTAGTGACTTCACTGTGGAACCAGATTTTGAAGGAGACAGCTCCACTTGGCTTAGCTTCTCCGGAGTAAGCAATTTTCTAATATGAGGTGAGTGAAGTAGAACTAAAACATAAATTAAGTATCTTCAATATTATTAAGCAATTCAAATTATATAATTAACAATTACAACGGTTGCCCCTAAGTGAAAAGTCATGTTAAAAAATATGAAAGTGGAATGGGTAAGCAAGATTACAGGAACACCTGAATAGGCCTTTTGAAAGAATGAACAGGCAGGAGAGGAATGTCAAGATATGATAAATGTTCAAATGAAAAAATCATTTTGATGTACTTTACCTTCTAAAGGACTTCTCATGGGTGTCTTGCTTTTTCCCTTGCCATTGGGGCTTAATTCTTCACTTACAATGATTTGTTTCTTAGGAGTAAAAATATCTCTACTAATTACATCATGATTTTCTGCACTAAAGTGTCCATTCTCTGATTTCCTAGGACTAAGAGGAGATCTATTCACTTGATCAACTGATTTATCTGTATTTAATGTTGATTTAACATGATTACTATTAACAATTCCATTTTCATTATTCCTTTTCTTAGGAGTATGGCCATTCACTTTAATAGGAGACCTTTGAGTCTTGATTTTCTTAACTATGGGCACTGTAGGATCACGTTTCCCTATTTTGGTTGGTAAATCACATGGACCTGCCGATATTTCAACAGTGTCAGCTTGAACTGGAGAGGTTGCCTTTCTTTTTGTAAGTGTCAAATTAGAGTTTTGTGGAATGTGTGATGAAGGCTTATGTGAAGAATTAACTAGGGTAAAGAACTGGGTAATAGGTTTCTGTTTCTGTGACTGATTAGATGAGTGCTGAGCCTGAAAGAAATGTAACTGTTATCTCGTTGATCGTAAAACGTTAAAGATAAACTAGAATGACTCTCTATATTTGTTATTTTACTGTAATACATTCAGTTCTTACCTTTTTCAAACTAAGACCCTTACGCATTTTGACTTAGTTAATTAAATATTATTGAAATTGAAAATTATTGAAAATTTGCAACCAAAACAAACATTTCGCCTCCCGCGTTTTTGATTGACATTGACAGTCAGTCTGACACTCACTTACATTTTTTTTTATTACGCCTAGGCCGTGGTCCTATTCTGTTTGTCTGTTGTTTTGTTTTTCGTATGTGTAAGTGGCCAACACTGGTGTCAGATTTTTCAAGCTGCCTTCGTTAAGTAATGTCAGATGCCTTAGCATCTGACATTACTTAACGACTGCCATCAACGATGACAGCCGGGACCAACGGCTTAACGTGCCTTCCGAAGCACGGAGGAGCTCGAGTTATTTTTTTATGCCACTTGCGGTCTCCCATCCAAGTAGGGACTGCACCAGGGGTTGCTTAACATACGTAAGCGCTCATAGAGCTTACACACACACACTGGACCATCGGGCTCCTCAATCGGGTCCTATTCTACTCTGCTGGGAACATAGACGCTGGGAGCCACATGTTTGCTTGAAAGAAAAACTTATCAGCTGTCAGCATGCTGTCAGCTAAAATTCTGACACTGATTGTCACTGTCACAAACACATGATTTGTTTTCAATTCAATTTATAGGTTATGTTTCGCTTTTGCAGTGTTCTGAAGTAGAATCTAAGCAAACTATTTATTTGTGTGATAAATGAATGTAAAACTTATTTAGTAAAACAAAATGTCGAAAAGACCTGAACATCAAGCACCTCCGGAAGTGGTAATATTACTAATTTGTTTGTTTTCTATCTCAGTTTTGCATTGCCTTGAAATTAAATGAAAATTATCCCTAAGATAAATTCCTTTTACAGTTCTATAACGAAGATGAAGCTAGAAAATATACCCAGAAGTAAGTAAAACAATAACACATATTTCCTTTATTTATTTCTTAAATATTTTATTGAATGTTTTGGTTACAGTTCAAGAATCATTGACATTCAAGCACAGATGACAGAAAGATGCTTAGAACTGCTGTTGTTACCTGATGATACCCCATGTCTTCTCTTAGATATTGGATGTGGATCTGGCCTATCAGGAGCTGTGCTTGAAGAAAATGGACATATGTGGATTGGAATGGACATTTCTCCAGCTATGCTAGGTAAATTGAAAATATGACTATTTTGTAAAATGCCTTATGTGTGACATGCGCCTCTACTCACATATTGCTAGGAAATAATTGTTTTTTGATTTATCATTCTCCCTAGACGTTGCTGTGGAACGTGAAACAGAAGGAGATCTAATCCTAGCTGACATGGGTGAGGGAGTACCATTCAGAGCTGGTTGCTTTGATGGCGCAGTCTCTGTGTCTGCTCTCCAGTGGTTGTTCAACGCTGACAAGAAATCACACAAACCTGTCAAACGACTCCACACATTTTTCAGCTCTTTGTATGCTGCCTTGGTAACTATATTAATCACATCCCTTATTAGTACTACTAGTTACTTGCATTAAATTAAGTTAAACTATCACTAAGAAAAAAAAAAGTTGAAATAGACACTTAAATTTAAAAAAAAAACCTATTTTATAATTTTTCTCTTATTGATAAAACCAATGCCAACCTGTGATAAAACATGTTAACCATCACCAAGAAACCTTTCTACCTATTTTAGAGCTCTGGTGCCTCAGATAGGCACACACAGATTGGTTAAACTTACAACACACTCTTTTGAGATGGTGGTTAAAAATCTAAGGCCTAAGTTTGTATCATTGTATTTATATGTTTTACAAAAAGTAAAGCTATGAAATATGATTAAACCTCAATAGCAGCAGGGCAAGCTAATAAAACATTTCTTTTCAGTCAAGATCAGCCAGAGCAGTCTTCCAGTTTTACCCTGAAAATGAGAGCCAGATAGAGCTGTTGACAGCCCAGGCCATGAAGGCAGGTTTCTATGGCGGTGTTGTCATTGATTACCCAAATTCGGCCAAAGCCAAGAAATTCTACTTGGTGCTTATGACTGGTGGTGCTGGGCCTTTGCCTCAAGCTTTAGGTATGATTTCTTGATGTTCTTATTTAGTTTCTATTCTAAAATTGAACAGATTATGATTATTGACAAAATTCACTATGACAACATATTATGCTTTGCTGTTGTTAAAGTCTTTCAAACTTTATGGCGGCTCAGATATTAGCTGCCGCCTCCCTGCTGAACCTAATATTGTGTATTGCGCATTGGCTCGCTCAATGTCCGAGCTGCCATAATTCAGACTGTACCTATTATAAAGTTGGTTTAATGATAACTGATAATACAATTTTTATTTATTTATTTATTTATTTATAAGCCATTTTATCTGAATTTTTAACTTAAGTTACATCTTGGTTGGAAGTTATTATAATATGTCTCTTAATTCAGAGTGCCTTGTGGCATAGGCCTCCTCTAAACTCTTCCACTGCGTTCTGTCCTGTGCGACTCTTCTCCAGAGAATACAAATACAAGAAATACAATAGAAAAGTACATCTTTTCTCTCCTTCTTCCAAGTTATTTTATTAAGATGATTTGTGTTGATTTTAGGTACTGAAGAATCAGATGATAGTCTGCAAGTAAAATATGCAAGAAGAGAAGCAACAAGGGGTGCGCGAGGTAAACCTCTTAAAAACACAAGGGCATGGCTTCTAGATAAGAAAGAGAGGAGGAGAAAGCAAGGCAAGGACACCAGACCCGACACAAAGTACACCGGCAGAAAGAGGAGTGGGAGGTTTTGATAGAAACTTCATGTAAATTAAGACTATTTACTAAGTATAAATTAATTCATACACATTATAAACCTGTCTTATCTTTTTACAACATATTTCCATACTGTATCTACTCCATGACCTATTGTTTCTACTGGTACCATATTTGGAAGAGGAAACCTACATGCCACTACTACTGTACCACTGTTTGTTTCTTGTAGCAGTTTCTTCTCAAATTCATTCATCATTTGATCAACTCCAAATATTACTATGTTCTCATATGGCTTCAGGTCAAACTTCCAGAGGTTTCTCCTGTAAAATTTTGTATCGCGACACTGTGGGGTAAATAACGCCGCTATTCTAGAGTAGTAAACCAACCAAGGATTCAGTTCTACACCTTCAGCTTTGAAACCAAGTTTAGCAGCGGTGAAAACAATCCTGCCATCTCCAGAGCCTACATCCAACAGCCGGCCACTACGACCTGCTAAAGCTTTTGTAACTCCGGCTAACTGTTCACTCGTAGCAGGTACATAAGGCAAGCAAACTTTTCTCAGAGCAGGAGACACAAATGGGATACAGACAATGCTAACTCCAGCAGCTAAGCCACCGGTTACATAAATCAAGGTTTTGCCAACAGATGAAAGTTTTTTGGGCGCCTTTATATCACTTTCTTGAAGTATTTGCTCCATGGCGCATTTTTTATAATTTGCCTAAAATATGTACTTAGATTTTTAGGTTATTCTATTATTGACATACTAGTAATAGTATCTTCTTCGTAGTTTGTGTTATTGACAGCAAATTTATTTGACAGCTGACGATTTTTTTTTTAGTATTGTTTTACGGCCCTCGATACAAGTCCTTTAGAGCCTTTCTTCATTTATTTCGCCAGTTGGCGAGTTATTCTTGTTTGTTGTCAACGAAATGATGGTGTAATTCATTTCGTTGCTTTCACGGAGTCCCTGGCGACACCTCTTCGCGAATCCACTGGTTTCATCATTGACGACGCAGCAAGGCGGACAACCACCAGCCCGCTATGTAAATCTCACTACAGCCGCACAATGACAGTCTAGTTATTCTACACATTGTTCATAAATATGGGCATTTATAACACCAATTTCACATCATAAAGTCCACTAGAATCAATTTGCGAAACAATCCAAAGCAGACACCGTGTAGTCCGCTAAAATTCCCGCCAAGAACTTCAGCTGACGATTACTGACGAATAACTGTCTAAAGCTTAGTTTACACGAGTACCTAAACTGCGGTGCCTGCCGCCTGCCGCACTTTACGTTCGTCCGAGCAGGACAACTATATGCTTCTTGATAAATACAAGAGAAAGTTCTATTTTTACCCCCCTTTATGTAAAAAGAGTGGTATTTGGTTTAAGTTGGACCATCTGCATTTATTCAAATGGGGTTGGATGGCAACTATCAACAAACTGTCAAACAAATGTATGAACTTTTGCACTAATCAATTTTTTCTTCATAGTGTGGCCAAAACTCATGAAACAAACTATTAAATTGTTTATATTAGCTAGTTTCCGACAAATTGGCATAAATATTATACCAGCTTTTACCCGCGGCTGCGCGCGCGTATTATTTGGCCGAGTCGCTTATCACAAATCCCACGTGAACAGTACTTTTTTCTGGGATTAAGGATTAAAGGTACCCTATGTCCTTCCTGAGAGGGATACTTACACATATATGTCATACTGCTGATACTATAGTATTACATATGTGTAAGCGACATTTCAAGAAGATTGGTACCAAGAAGCCATTTCCATTTCAAGAAGGTTGGACCTAGTAAGAAAAAACCGGCCAAGTGTGAGTCAAACTCGCGCAATGAGGGTTCCGTACAATATGCTTCGTGAACACACACACAATGTGCAAAAACTGTTTTATTCAATTGACTAGCGCCATCTAGTGGTGTTTTAGTGAACTATTTCCCTAGATGAACTTATTATTGTGAGTTTACCACTTAATTTTCAAGTGATAGAATTCTTATTATTTTTCCTGTAATCTTCAAGGAATGAACTATATTTTGTAATTTTTTCAAAATTTTCGGCCCAGTAGGTTCGGAGATCAGGGGGGGGGGGGAATGGTAAATTTTTGCCTTCTTTCTTGAATAAAATCAAAAGTATTGATTTTACCCGAACAAAAAAAAATATTTTTGAGATCCTCATAATGAGCCCTTTCATTTGATATATGACACAGTAAGGTTTGCAAAACTTTTTTTTTTAATTTTGTAATTGGGCCCCCCAAAATGACCCTTATTTCAAAAAAATCTTTATTTACTTTGCACATCCGTGTTTGGGTCATAGGATTACACTATCTTACCAAATTTCATCTAATTTGGTTCAGTAGATTCGGAGAAAATCGGCTGTGACAGACGGACGGACGGACAGACAGACGCTCGAGTGATCCTATAAGGGTTCCGTTTTTCAACTTTTGTACGGAACCCTAAAAAGTAGATGAAGTGTGAAGAGATAAAAAAACAAATATTATACAAACTTACTTTTGCATTTATAATTGTATTGATTGGTACTTTGGGATAGAATGTAAAACAAAAATTATTTTAATAGGTTATGCTTACTGAATAGTTAGAAAGGAAGGAACGGAAAGAACGCATGCAGCGACAGCTACCATTGACTTTGCGCTGCCACCCCTGTTATGAAAGGCGAAAGGCAACAAGGCAACAGAAAAAATAAAAAAAGCCTGTATCCGCCGCTGTCACTGTTAGTTATGTCAATGTCAAATATTGTGTGAGAAAATCAGAAAAGCCAGCCAGCCGGCTGCTTGTTTCACAGATTAGACAGAGTATGTCCTTGTTTGCTTTGTGAATATTATAATTCATTCAACTCAACTTGTGCAATCTTGAAATAATTTTTCTCGCACGGCTTACAAGCAGTCACCATGACCGCTTTTGAGGAGTTCGGTGTTTTAGCTGAGCTAGGGAAAGCCATCGACGAGATGGATTGGACCCTGCCCACGGACGTGCAAGCCGAAGCTATTCCACTTATCCTCGGTGGAGGCGATGTGCTCATGGCCGCTGAGACTGGCAGTGGAAAGACCGGCGCTTTCTGTCTTCCGATATTACAAATAGTATGGGAGACATTGAAGGATATACAAGAAGGGAAAACAAGTAAAGTGATACAACAGACGTCTTCAGAATGGACGATGTCGTTTTTCGATCGAACCGATGCGTTGGCTGTAACACCTGATGGCTTGCGCTGCCAGTCGCGTGACCCGCAGGGCTGGCATGGTTGCCGCGCCACCAAGGGAGTGCACACGAAAGGAGCCTATTATTATGAGGCTACTGTTACTGACGAGGGTCTGTGTCGTGTTGGATGGTCCACGCAAGCTGTAAGTTTTTGAAATACTCAATAATAAGTTCATAACTTCAAGCAGTGGTACAACCACAATTAATGTGTTAAAAATAAAAGCATATGTTGTAGTCATCTATTTGTCATCATCACCATCATCATCAGGTCTTTCAAGTCTCCACTGCAGGAGCACGACCCTCTCTGTACTACCAGAGTCATATATTAGCTTGAGTAGTCAGAGGATTTGGCCTACACTCTACACGCTGGCCAGACGGGTTGGAGAGGTCTCTTTGATGTTAATAAGCTTTGTTTAGCTTGTGTTTCCTTAGTCGCCTTTTACGACATCCACGGGAAGACTTGGAGTGGTCCTATTCTACTCTGCCGGGAACCACACAGCTGGTTGTGACATCTGTCTGTCTGTGCATGTTAATCTTAGAAACCACTGTTGTGATTTGATGCGGCTTTCACATTTCAGAGTTTACTTACTGCTACAGGTAGAGTGTTTTTACAGACATGTGTATAAGTATAATAAATTCCCACGCATAGCCATAGGACGGCTGCCAGTTAAAATAATAATATTTAGCATATTTATTCCAGGCAAGGCTAGATCTTGGCACAGACAGATTGGGATTTGGCTTTGGAGGTACTGGCAAAAAGTCAAATGCAAAGCAATTTGATGATTATGGCTCTGCTTTTGGAATTAATGATGTCATTGGTAAGAAAAAAACTTTTACAAAGATTAAACTACTTAATATACAATAACTTCATTTATACATATTACAATATTCTTCTATCCATCACAAATTTTAGTTGTTTTATAGCAGATAGAGTATTATTGACAGATGCCTCAATGTTATTCAAAAAAGTTTCATATCATTTAGATTTCATTTGCAATCTTTTTGTTTTCATAGGTTGCATGCTAAACCTGAACAATGGAGAAATAAGGTACACAAAGAACGGAGAGGATCTAGGTGTTGCATTCAAACTGGACCAGTCTCGGAGGGCCGATTGCTACTTCCCTGCAGTTGTGCTCAAGAATGCTGAAATGAGCTTTAACTTTGGAGCCATGCCTTTTAAGGTAAAATGAAACAAATTGTCTAGGTGTCTTCACCCTTTTGTATGCAAATGCTGATTTGTTTTTGGTTTATGATGATTATTTTGATTTCATAAAACTATAGTGATCTGGTATTATAGTTTGTTGTTCAATTTGTAGTTATATCTTTTACACATTGTGATATATATGTAGTATTAATCATGGCTTTGTTCTTCTCCTTATCATTCTGGATCTTTTGTAATAAATTTCCACCTATACATCCTTACAAACCTTCACATTAACAGTATTTGTGCTGGTATTCCTCACATCTATTTATTTAAAAGCAAAATTATAATTTAACTGAACATCATCATCAGGTCTTTGTTAGTCTCCACTGCAGGAGCATGCATGACCCCCTGTACTCTGGCGTATATTAGCCATTAGTATCTCTCTGAGACTCACGGGTGTTACCCCGGTCCTTTGGAAGCCTTGCGTGGGGATATAGATCCAACATGTAGAGGCCCTTTGGAGAAGTTGATGTAATGTAGGTCTCCAGCAAGAACCCATTCCTGGAAATACCAATGAATGATATGTCCTCGAACAGGTTTTGGCCAAAGGTGGGACTATCGCATTAGAAAAAGGGAAATTAATGGGCTATGGGGCTGAAATATGGGTGGACTTAATGCTGGGTTATTATTATTAGTAGAGATGTGCCGATCATGACTTTGGCCGACTAGCCGATAGCCGATTAATCGGTTGTAAAGAGGCCGATTAATCGGCCGACTAATCGGCCAAGCCGATCATTGTTTCGTGAGCGCTCGGCAATATCCGTGACGCTTCGTTGACTCGCGCCAATCGCACTCGTCGCCCGCGCCACCGCCGCTGCTTGTGTGCGAGTTCTGGAGTGCTATTTTTGAACGCGGGACACTCGTCTTCGAACGATTTTCCCATACAAAAATCATTCGAAGACGAGTGTCCCGCGTTAAAATAGTACCCCTGACATGTGTCGAGCTCCGTGGCACAGTGGTCAACACGCCAGCCTGCGACACGGAGGTCCCGGGTTCGATCCCCGGTCAGGTCAAGATGGAAAATGATCTTTTTCAGATTGACCTGGGTCTTGGATGTTTATCTATATAAGTATATATTATAAAATATAGTATCTCGTTGAGTTAGTATCCCACGATACAAGTTCACAACTTACTGTGGGGCTAGCTCAATTTGTGTGATATGTCCCTATATATTTATTTATGTTTTGTTTACTTTGCAGTAGGTATAACTTATTTTTTCGTTTTGCGCGGTGTAAAAACAATGAATATATAGTTTAGCAAGTGTAGTAGTGAAGTATCTAATCTAATACAAATAATAATCATATCGAAAAGGAAATCACGTGTTTGGATGTTTTTTGACGAATTGGACGATGATTCCCGAAATCTTACGTTTTGTGTGTTACGGGTGATTATAGAAAGAAATTAATGACTTTTAAATTTGAAAGACACTGATTACATTAATAAATAAATATTCCTAATCGAACATCAGACTTTTATGTAGTAAAACCGACTCAGACCTTTTTTTTAAGATTTGAGGCCGGATAGTCAGCTGTTTTACCGACTAGTCACCGACTAGTCGCCGACTACAAAAGCGGCCGGATAGTCGGCTTAACCGATTAGTCGCCGACTATTCGGCACATCTCTAATTATTAGTAGTAAAATATTTGTTTCACAGCATCCTCCGGCAGGAGATTACATAGCAATCAAACAAGCACCCAAAGAGTTCGTCAAGAATAATGTGGTGCAGGCAGGAGCGGTGGCCGAGAGCAAACCTGTTAACAATGCTCCACAGGCCATCATTATTGAGGTGAGTATTAACAGCATTTCCAGAAATTCTATATTACAGAAATCTCAGCCTATTCACGTCATTACCTAAATATTTCATCACACCTTGGATTTGATAGTTTATTTAAAGGCCAGTCTTTTTATTTATGTAGAAGAGTACTAACTAACTAATTTAATTTCCGATCTCAAAGCAATACTTATTACTTTTAAGTAATAATTAAGTAATAGGTATTCATAAGTTTAACTTAACTCTTTCTTCTTCTCACTTAAGGAATTATTTCCAAATTATGCTACTCTCAGCTAATTGTTTTTCTTTAATTGTGTTCATACTTAATTTCTATTTGATTTGCTTTAAAAATCAGATGTATGATTTGCATTTGTTCACACAAAATGTTACTTACATGCAATACATTACTTGTTATTCTTCTGTTGCACTTTTAACCTTTACACCCTATTGGTCTTTCTTCAGCCTTCTAGAGAGTTAGCTGAGCAGACCTGCAATCAAATCACCAAGTTCAAGAAGCACCTTGAGAACCCTAAAATCCGAGAGCTGTTAGTGGTTGGAGGCGTGAATGTGAAGGATCAGATCAACCAACTCAATGCTGGCATTGATATAGTAGTGGGCACTCCAGGGCGACTTGAGGACCTTATTCAAGGAGGTGAGCTCAGTTCAAACATACATATATTGTAACAAAATAAATCGCAATAATATCTATGCTTTTATTATAGTTATAGATTTAGGTCTTTTAGTCATTTTAGCAATATGGCTGCAGAAAGTGCTCAGATTATAAGGACTAACTGGTATAGTTGAGATGTCAAAATCTGTAAGATCTCTGATAGCTACAGTGCTTTATAAGTTTTTGATCTGAGCTGTTCAGACATTTATAAAAGCCGAAAATGTAAAAATAAATAAATAAAATCAATTCTAAAATGGTTTTATCGCAGTGTTTCATGAACACTGTAAAGTGTTTGTAACGTTAGGTCTTAGTGTATAAATAATGTAAATCGAGATAAAACCGTATTAAAATTAATTTTATTTATTTGTAACAATCTCAAGAACATTAAAGTAAAAGATTATTCAATTATCAGGTTACCTAGCTCTCACCCACTGCCGGTTCTTTGTCCTCGACGAGGCTGACGGTCTCCTCAAGGCTGGCTATGGAGAACTGATAGAGAGACTGCATCGTCAGATCCCGAAGATCACGTCTGACGGACGTCGTCTGCAAATGGTGGTCTGCTCTGCCACGCTGCACGCTTTCGAAGTTAAGAAGATGGCGGTAAGGAAACACAGCGTAGCGGCAACACAAAACAGATCAACTTCCAAGTCTATATGAGCTATTACTTTATATAACGGGTCTGAGAATATAAGAAACACATAGTTACATAATAGGTACACTAAATACTAGCAGTGACCGGCCTGCGACACGGATGGTCCCGGGTTCGATCCCTGGTCAGGTCAAGATGGAAAATGATCTTTTTCAGATTGACCTGGGCCTTAAATGTTTATCTATATAAGTATCTATTATAAAATATAGTATCGTTAAGTTAGTATCCCATAATACAAGTCTCGAACTTACTTTGGGGCTAGCTCAATCTGTGTGATTTGTCCGTAAAAAAAGAAGAAAAAAAAAGGAACAATCCAAGTTACGATGTCATAGAGGCCGTGTTCGTTGCAAATGTATTGTAAAATATATATTTGTTCATAGGAAAAATTGATGCACTTCCCCACATGGGTGGACCTAAAGGGCGAAGACGCGGTCCCCGAGACGGTGCACCACGTCGTGGTCATGGTGGACCCGCAGAAGGACCGCTCCTGGGAAACTCTGCGCAGGTACTTATATAGTCTGGGTAATTTAACATAATTTAGTGCAGTCTCATTGTCTTGTACACCGTTTGGCGCCAGACTATACAACGTGGAAGGGACATACCCGTAATAAATCAAACCACGGTCTTTACTAGATCATTATAGTACAATGACTGACATTAAAATAACAGCATAAAACAAAAATACTTTTCGGCATTTCCATACATAAGTTTGCAGCCGCCTGGGTGATTTGTATGGGGAAGTCGAATTTTTGTTTTAAAATTTTTACTGATAATTTAAATTAATTATACTAAAGTGATCTAGAATAGCCCGTGGTTCGATTTATTACGGATATATCCCTTTCACTTTGAATATCAGTTATTGTGCCTCCGGCGCCAGGCCCGAATCAGGCAGAGCGCCAGAATCAAAATATAATTGGGTCGGAAAAAATACGACGCTGACGAAATGGACACGACAATGTTTGTCGGATTATTCCGACGTTGGCGGGTTAAGGGTTAAAAGAAAAACATGCCATAAGCATTTTGGTTGCATACAAACTAAAGTTGCGCTCCAACTGTACAGAGATGGCGCTACATGTTATATTTAATAGATATTCATAATACAAAAAAATAAATAAAAAGCATTTTAGATTATTGCATTTGTTTACATTCTTCTCAGCAGTGGTCTTTCCGAAACGCTAGTAGTTTTTTCGATCTTGCAAATTAAAAAAAAAATATGACGTTCAAAAAGCGATACATGATATCCAAATTTGAATAAAATTTCATTTCATTTCAAATTTCATTTCATTTCATATAACTGACTAAATGCTAGGCAAGTTAACTAGCAGTGGGTCTACTGCCATCTAACGGTGACGTTTTGAAACTTAGCTTGCTAGAGGGCGAGCCACCGGATGCGACATCTATTCCTGTAGATCTATGCCATAAGTATGCATATTTACCAGTGTTGAAGCAATTTTTTAAGTTGTGCTTTTAATTTGACGATCATAATTTTTAGCCTTCAACTTGTGACTGGGGCCATTCACACTTTATTTTGTTTTATAGACACGTGCAAACGGATAGCGTCCACGCCAAAGACAATATTCGTAGCGGCAACACCACGCCAGAAACGTTGTCGGAGGCTGTGAAGATTCTAAAGGGCGAGTACTGCCTGCGAGCCATTAGAGAACACAAGATGGACAGGTAAAACTTCCTTTTTAGGGTTCCGTACAAAAGTTGAAAAACGGAACCCTTATAGGATCACTCGAGCGTTTGTCTGTCCGATTTTCTCCGAATCTACTGAACCAAATGAGATGAAATTTGGTAAGATAGTGTAATCCTATGACCCAAACACGGATGTGCAAAGTAAATAAAGATTTTTTTTTAAATAAGGGTCATTTTGAGGGGCTCAATTACAAAATTAAAAAAAAAAGTATTGCAAACCTTTCTGTGTCATATATCAAATGAAAGGGCTCATTATGAGGATCTCAAAAATATTTTTTTTTGTTCGGGTAAAATCAATACTTTTGATTTTATTCACGAAAGAAGGCAAAAATTGACCATTCCCCCCCCCTGATCTCCGAAACTACTGGGCCGAAAATTTTGAAAAAATTACAAAATATAGTTCATTCCTTGAAGATTACAGGAAAAATAATAAGAATTCTATCACTTGAAAATTAAGTGGTAAACTCACAATAATAAGTTCATCTAGGGAAGTTCACTAAAACACCACTAGATGGCGCTAGTCAATTGAATAAAACATTTTTTGCACATTGTGTGTGTGTTCACGAAGCATATTGTACGGAACCCTCATTGCGCGAGTTTGACTCCCACTTCTTGATTTCCTTCACTTTGTATGTATTTGTCAATATCTTCAAAAGTTACTATTCAATCAAGAAACCATTGCAGCAGCTGAGGCATTATGTTAAGGCGCTCTTATAGTAACACTAGCGCCACCCAGCAATTAAATTCTTTAACTACTAAATTACATTGAATTTAAAAAATCTAACAAGTACAAAACTAGTAAATTACTTGTAGTGCCATAATTAAAGAGAAAAACAGGTTAACGCCAAAAGTGGCCACTTTTGGCGTTAATCTGTTTTTCTCTTAATTTATTATACGAATATTAGTGAAAATGAATACCAAATATACTACAAGTAATTTAATAGTTATGTACTTGTTAGATGTTAAAAATTCGATATGATTTCGGTTAAAAAGAATTAATTGCTGGGTGGCGCTAGTGTTACTATAAGAGCGCCTTAAGTTTAAATTTTACTAAAGGAAGAGGAAGCCAAACGAGCGTAATTTTGTGAGTTGTGAGTCGCGTATTTTCAGTTTTATTCAGAAGAAGAGGCCAGAAAAAAAAAGCTGGATAAACCCAATTAATAGTGAGAGGCTGATATGGACATGGACAGTTCCATACTTATATATACATACCCGATCCCGATCTTCACCACTCCCCACTTCCCTCGCCCCGGCCGACCGAATTTTCGTCGCGTTTACATGCGTGAGTCGGCAGATAATTCATTTTGAGTCGTCGTTTGGCACAAACGGCCTGTTTGTATGAAACCGAATGCAGCAGAAATTTCGCAGCTTATTTTCTGCGACTCACAACTCACAAAATTACGTTCGTTTGGCCTCACCCTAAGAAATCCGTGTCCAGGCTGTCATCATAACTGAACACAGTTAGGCAGAGGCAGTGTTGGGCTTGTGATGTCCAGGTAGTTTGAAAATGCAGCCACGAGTTTTGGCTATCATACATCACCATTCTATCTCTATGGTTATAGCAATCATGGCACAAAAAATGTAAATCTTAAGTGCTTGCGGAAATTGCTTAATTGTTTTCCACAAATTTGAAAATTGCTTATTTTCCGCAACCAAAGACCGAACCATATTGCAGGGCCATCATCTTCTGCCGCACTAAACTCGACTGCGACAACCTGGAGCGCTATCTGAAGTCATTCGGCAACGAGTTCTCGTGCGTCTGCCTGCACGGCGACCGCAAGCCGCAGGAGAGGAAGGCCAACCTCGAGAAGTTCAAGCAGAGCCAGGTCAAGTTCTTGATCTGCACCGATGTGGCTGCCAGAGGAATAGACATCTCGGGATTGCCTTTCAGTGAGTAACAGTCTGCATACAATAATAACCCTTATAACACGAACATAAGATTGTAAATCGTCTGTCTGCACGGCGACCGCAAGCCGCAGGAGAGGAAGGCCAACCTCGAGAAGTTCAAGCAGAGCCAGGTCAAGTTCTTGATCTGCACCGATGTGGCTGCCAGAGGAATTGACATCTCAGGGTTGCCTTTTAGTGAGTAACTGTCTGCATACAAAAATAACCCTTATTTACACGATTATTATAAGGTGGTAAATCGTCTGTCTGCACGGCAGTCGCAAGCAGCAGGGAAGGAAGGCTAACCCTGAGAAGTAACAAGAAGAATAAGGCCAGTTCAAGTTCCTGATGTGCAGACGATAAGACTATCCCAGAGAAATAAGATTGCCTTTTAGTGAGTTACTCTGAAACTGCATTCAAAAGTAGATCTTAATACACTGAATAATGAGATGAATGTAAATTTACACCCGATATTTCAAAACTGTTTACTGATGGATTGTTTTTATTCCCAGTGATCAACATCACTCTCCCCGATGAGAAGTCGAACTACGTCCACAGAATTGGCCGTGTCGGTCGTGCCGAACGCATGGGGCTTGCCATCTCGCTCGTGTCCTCAGTGCCAGAGAAGGTAACATTGTTACAAGTAGTTTAACGAAGAAGCTCCAATCAACCATTTTATACAAATCAAAAGATTCCGGGCCGCGGTTTAAAGATTGGTCTGTAGACGTACTGTTATGTCTACAGTTCAACCTCCAAACTGAGTCTCACTGAAATCTACATACATACAAATACTTACATTTCAAAGTTTTGATTACTAATGAAATAAGTTATAGTTCAGAGAGGTTTATAAAAAGAACACACCTAACCTTCTTGCGCTATTTTGTATTCTTCAGGTGTGGTATCACGGTGAGTGGTGCTCATCGAGAGGCCGCAACTGTTGGAATACGAACCTCATCGACGACAGGCCTAAAGGTTGCTGCATGTGGTACAATGAGCCGCAGGTAAGGATTTTAATATCTACCATTAGACTCATTAAAGTCCCAATCATAAGAAGCTATAAATTATGTAAACAAATGTTCAGGGATTCACAACATTTGGATGAAATAAAAAATAATATTATTGTTTTTTTGTGTAAAAAAATAAACCAAAGAAGAGATGGTTAAAAATATTTTTCCATAAAGAATGGAGGGAGTTTGCAGGTGAAGTAATTATTTGGCAACGTAAAATCTTTTGCCCTGCATTGAGACTCAATAGCTAATAAAAAAAAAAAACAATTTATAGCAAAAAATGCTACAGAAACTTTATTATAAATCAGTAAGACTCAATAGCTAATAAAAAAAACTACTTATAGCAAAAACTGCTACAGAAACTTTATTATATCTCAGAAATGCGCCAAATTCACGGAGTCGAACTCGTTCCTGTACCAAAAAACATTGAGCATAAACAGCGTTTTGTATCGTTAAAATATAACCCGACTAATTAGAATTGGTCTTTAGTTTCGTATTACCCGTATACTAATACTCATAATATTGTCGCTAGGTAACTCCAACTCAGTAGAAGTTTATTGATGTACTTAATTTATAGCTTCTCGTGGCGGGGAGTTAGGTACCTTCATAAACTATGAATATAACTAGGTATAGAGAAAAAACTATACAAAGGAAAAGCAACTTGGCTTGAAGTCCATCAGAACAGTATGACAACAAAACATGGCAAGAGAAAGGTGACTAGTAATGACTCGCTAACTGATAGTTAGGAAACGTGTCAGATCGTAACCTCGTCCAGTGATTCCCACAGTGTTTCTATATCGGCTCTTGAGGCACAGCATCTTCAAGAAGGCAATTTTCCTCCTTACCCAAAAAAAGGGCGTGGTATAATAGGTCAAATGAAATAAAGAAAGGCAACGCTCTTGTTACACCCCTGGTGTTGCAGTTGTCCATGGGCAGCTGTGATCACTTGCCATCAGGTGACCCGCTCGCTCGTTTGCCGTCTTATGTCATTGAAAAAATCAATAGAAAGTAATGTACGTCTGAATAAATAAATTTCTTACAGTACTTGGCCGACATAGAAGACCACCTGAACATCACTATCCAGCAGGTTGAGAGCGACATGAAGGTCCCCAGCAACGAGTTTGACGGAAAGGTTGTCTATGGAGAAAAGAGGAAGAATGTTGGCAGTGGATATCAGGTATGAAAAAAAAATTGCCTATACATATTTATATTTTTTTCAATCTTTCTGTGTGTGCTATAGGTAATAGGTTTCATCCTTTGTTATTATGTGGGAGGATCCTTGAGTATTCTTTTACTGATGCTGTCACGTCACGATACATTGAAGGAAATATTAGCGCGAAGCTCCCAGAGTTGAGTAGTCTAGAATTTTCCAAAACATCGCTCATATATCTTCCATCCTACTCACTTATGTGAATTCTATCTCGCTTACTATCGAGATAGTAAGCGAGATAGAATAAATAATAATAACGGCTCTTGGCAGTAAAGTGCATAGACTTTAGGTAGACCTATAATCAAAACACTCGTACAGTAACTAGTACCACATTAATAAGTCGCATCGGCATTATTCGATGGCGCAGAATAGCGCAACCTACCGCCGACTCATACCGAATGAAAACATCAATGAAATAACAAACTTATTGCCACTACTTAAGATTTGAAATCCAAAAACAACAGGACTCTGCTATCTCGCTCGCAATACTTGTACAACTATCGAGAGTGGCCGGTCGCCGCATGGCAATAGCGGACAGGTATTTTCGCGCCATGCTAAAATTTGACTTCTGCGCAGGTACATCGGTGTAACTTATAAAAGTGGTAGTACTGTACTTACCTAATATTAAGGCAGAACGTTCACAGGAACACAAATACATATTACCACTGCAGTCAATCAAATCAGTAATGAACATAACACTTGAAACCACAAGAATAACTATTCGTTACGAACTTAACGAACGGATATGAATAAAAATAAAAATTTTGCTGAAACAGACGGAATTACTTTCGCATTAACTCTCAACTCACGCCAAAACTACTGATCCCATTCAAATGGTACACAGATAGTCAAGAACCTAAGAAAGCCCGATAAAAACGAAACCCGCGCGCACGAAGCTATACGGTACAGCTATAGTTTACAATAAGACATGTGCTTGTTCCAGGACCACGTGAGTCAAATGGCGCCCGTTGTCCGCTCCCTGCAGGAGCTGGAGTCGCAAGCGCAGCTGTACTACCTCAAGATGCACCACAATGTAACCGTCGCTTGATCTCCTTCGTGTAGTCTATATACGGATAATTTAATAAACGTCAAGTCTGATATGTAGCGTTTTGTTTTACTTTGAGTCCAATTTTTAAATCCTTATCTATATTTCTGAATAATAACGTGAGTTTTATTCAGAAATCATTGCTGACTTTCAGAGTCCAAAACCGATAATAACTTTGAGTTGGTCGTTTAGGTAGCGGAAAAACTTGTGTAATTATTCTCGTATAGAAATGGCTGATGGATCATGGTTATTACCGAAACCTCGATCCTCAGGTTTCGTACCCAAAAGGTAAAAACGGGACCCTATCACTAGCCAGTCTCCAGGTGCAATAAAACAAAAAAACATCAAATTATTATTTCTTATATTTCACTCATTCTCAAATCTACTTTATATTATTATTTAGGGCAGTGCATTGCGGCCCGCGTTTTAAAATAAATTATTAAGTCTCATCTCATAACATCGCTATGTAGGAAAATAGCCGTTAAAAATACTGTATTACAAATAGTTCCAATCGACTGCTATCCTCTCAATTCGTTAGGAATATGAGTCACTGCGAGTCTTATTCTAGAAATATCTGTTGAGAAATTTATGCCAATGTACAAAAATATCATATTTCTTTTGCAAATGAACATGAGTATTGCAGATTAGCACTTGGAAATGACTGACCGCGATTTAACAAACACAATAAAGGCTCTCCTACACACGTGCGGGCGACACAGACCGCCGCCGCCAGCTTTCGCCGTGCTGCCCGGGCATAACAGACGGCAGTGTGTGGACTGCCTTAATTCAGAGTGTGCGAAAGATGCCGCCTTTGTTAAAGGATAGATATTGATAAAATCATTGGATCAAGGTATCGCCAGCTCGAACATATTGAAATAAGGAAAATCTATCGGAAGTTTTGACTACGCAGCCAATCGCTTAGTCCTTGTCTAAGAAATGCGTTAGGAAGTAAGCTTCCTCCAGCCGCTTCCTACTCCCTTTGCATTGTTCTTCCTTCTTTATTTTTTACAAAATTAATAAATAAACGAACTTTGACTCCTGGTGGCACAGCTAGTTAGTACTATAAAAACAAAAAAAAAACAATAGATGTTTGAGTGGTGGATAAATTTACCGTAGATAGCTTAGGGGCTTGTGATAAGTGGGTATCGAAGGATCCATTGAGCGTGATTTACAGATTTTTAATAGCTAAGCATCTTTTGCACAGGCATTTCATGTTAATCGACTTCCATATTACATTTCCCTATCAAATACAAATAAGGCTATTTATAAATTATATTAACTGCAATATAGGTATTGATCAACAATTAAGAGTTATACCCTATTACTTTTTGGGTTGAGACATAACTTCAAGTGCTAAAATTCGTCTTAAACCAAATTCCCAGTTTCCGGCAAAGTCGGTGTAATATCCAAAAGGGAGGCTGTACTTTATGGTTCTGTTTCATCCGAGGCATGTTCTTAGTAGCACCTTGGGTTTTGACGCAGATCGTCACTTTCGTAAGTGGTCATTGCTTGAAAGATTGGTCACTGTCTCAAGAATGTCTCTTTCGCAAATCGTCACGTTCGCTCATTGTCATTTAAGCAATATGTGAATTTCGCAGTTGTCATTTTCTCAACTGGTCATTCACAGCTTTTCTACTATATTTACTAAGATATTCCATTGGAAATTAAATAGAAAACCTGTGTGGTAAAATCTAGAGTTTTACTGCCTGTTATTGTTATGGCAAAAACACATTTTTTTGAATTTGATATTATATATTTTCATTCACTACATCCCATCGTTATGTTTGAGCATGCCATTGTAATATTGATTTTTGTGCAAAATGCTGTGAATGACCAGTTGAGAAATGATAAACTGCGAAAATGACATATTGCTAAGATGACAATGAGCGAAAAAATGAGTGACGATTTGCGAAGTTGTCAATTTTTCAGTGATGACCACTCGCGAAAGTGACGATCTGCGACACAACCCTCAGCTGTAGCGCTGATTGACACTGTGGCCTGCTACTGAAACAGTATTTGTAATAAATAATGCCATATAATGATTTTACTAGCCTACACAGCTTGTTACATTAAAAGTCCCAATAGATAGTAGTTCGTTTGACACGCGCGCGATGGTCGAAGTCATTCGTAGAGCGGTCGCATGCTAATCGATCCCTTATCACCATGACGGAAACAAGGTCTAATAGGGTATACATACATTATCCTAGGCATTGGTGCAAAGTGGCATGTGAACATACAGCTAGTAGATTATCACTAGGTATTTGTTTATCTAATCTACTAGTTAAGCTTACTAGTTATAGTCAAAACAATTGTAACAGTCTTAGCGCCGCGCTGAGCGCATGTACCAGTTTAGTTCAACTATAACATCACATATACAGTGATTTGTGGACACTATAATAGTTAAATGATATACCAAAGACGACTTGGCTCGTCAAAATACGGCATTGACCTATCATCTATCGCTGTCAATTTGCGAAGTATGGACACGATATACCACGTGGAGTTTAAGAACATCGGGACGGTCAATGAGAAGGCTTTTGACTTGCCGACTGGCGAATACGTAATTTGCTGTTTCGTACATTTGCATTATACATAAAGGTGGATTTTTTTAAAACAAATATACTTATGTCTGATCAGCATTCTTTTGTGATGAAGCAAACTAACACAATAACTATACAAAATAAAAAATTACGATTAAATACCATTTTTGTACATACAAAATCCCAAATACTTCAAACTTTCAGCTAAACCTATAAGTCAATAAAAATCAATGGGTATTTACACAGTGAATGGCAGTCATTCAACATTATAGTGGCCTCACAGTTCAACAATATCAATATTAAGACATGATGAAGATAACAAAAATTCAAACAAATTCGTTAATTCATGAAATGCAAAACATACATCATAGAAATATATTATTCTATTTAAAATATATCATAATTTATATTACTTCAAAAAGTAATGGCTCGGCCACATTCGTGCTTTTTATTAGTTTTTTTTTTAATACAGCGTGTTAATTGATCCTCCAAACTTCATTCAGACCCTTGAATCCCTTCAAGACCGCCAATATGAACAACTTTCCATATGGAACCAATGCGAGGAACTCGAATTATTTTTGACTCTCTTATACTAATTGCCCGGGAGGCCGAACACTTTTGTATGAATATTACGAAAATTTTCCACAGTTTCCAGCATTGATCCCATAGGAAAAGTTTTTCATATTGACGGACTCAGTCACCACTTTAAAAGGGTCGAGTGTCTATTTACACGCTGTATTGTCTCTTTGTTGATATAAGTAAGAATTCAAGTCGCATTGTCTATTTTTGATGAAATATTTTGAAATAAAACACATATTTAATAGAAAAAGTAAAAGCATTTTGATTGTTCGATGTTTATTAACATTAGAAATAATGCTCTCAATGTGGCCAAACGATTACAAGTACATAACAAACAACGACCGTACAAGTATTCTACGAAATTGAACTGTATAAAATATACGCCTATGCAGCGATGCCGTTACTATAGAGTTAGGTTAGGAAGGTTAGAAATCACACGAGGCATGAAGAGTTACAGGAGTAGGAACTACGAAAGCAATACTATTTATAGCGAAGTAGTGTCGCTGGATTCTTTTGTTAATCCCCGACCAAAAAGAGGGGTTATTTAAATGAAACTTATATGAAACAAGCCGTAAGAAGTCTACTGCAGGACCTAGGCCTCCCCCAAGGATTTCTATTATAGGGAGGGTTTTGCCATACTCACCACGCTTGGCAAACGGGTTGAAGAGCAATTGTACTCTCAACATCTGTTAGGTAGTGGATAGAGATCACTGCCATCTTTATGTCCGAGCTATTCTCACATTTTTATGCCGTAGCAGCTCGCTCTCAAACCACGACTCCATTACAAGAGTCCACAGCCTAGTGGCAATTGATATACTACTTTTTATTTGTTGTCAATTGTACTTAAATTTTAATATCTTCCGGTGAAATATCTTATTGCTTATAAAAAAGAACCCAGCCACATTAGCCTAAAATACAATTAAGTAGAAAGTTACAAACAAGTGCACAATCGGTACAATAAGTTACAGTTACACACCAGAAGGTCACCAGCCGAAAACTAACACAATAATTTATTGAAATCAAATCAGTATTTTCATATTTATGTATAAAGTATTTTTCATAACACCTACTCTTAATCGGTGTCAATTGGGCTGCATGGTCTGTATTATGGTCGCGGGCTATAAGACTCCATACACATTCCACTACGCCGGAGTGGCTTTTTCTCACTGCTGTTCGCCGCTATTTGCTATTTATTTTCCAAGAATAATAGTTTAACTTGGTGTGGTGAAAAACATTCAGTATCGCCTCGTGCCTGTTAGCAGCCGCTCGTTTGTTAGTGTCTCTCTCTCTCTTATGGTCTCTATTATGGCCGGAGGCTTAGTAGGTCTGCTTAATACTATAAGAATAATCGACTGGCTCCCTTCTATAAATAACAACGTCGATTAGAAATTAATAATTACTCTTTTGGAGAACACGGCTAACCCCACCAGCTGCTTACATTACAATTAATTACCATAAGCTACATACAAAAATTATCTTACTGTAAAAATTCAATCTACTTTGACATGTATCAAATATGCGCGCCGACCCAGGGACAATTTCCTTGTGTTTATAACAATCCTTATAATTCGTTACAAAGTACAGGTTGCGCTAAAGTTAGCTGCAAGCTGCGCAGTACGCGCCCCGCCTCCCCGCGCACGCTCCGCTTAACCTAATATTGTGTACTGCGAATCGACTTGCGCGATATTCGGAATCGCAATAAAGTTTGGCGTTTTTTAAACCCGGCTTTAAGAATGTAGGGAAATGCCGGTTACCACCGTACGCGACCCATATGTATAGATCGCATATGCAACACACAATATGTGCGTGCACATCAAATGCCTTCACTTGTAGTAGCGAGAGCACTTTCCAAGTTTATTATTCATTTGAGAAATTATGTTAAACATATTTAAATAATTTAAACTCTCAACATGAGAGCAGTTTCTCAAGACCACTACATTTAGTTAAGTAGTTAATAAATCAATACTTATGTTGCCTGGGCCGGTCGTGCACTAGAATATCTCATATAATTCCTCGTCCTCACAGTGCTACCTGGGGATGCAGTCTATCACACATACGCTTATAACCTCTAATAAAGTCTCGGCGGACTCAATTGATACAATGAGAATGCAAGGAGATCTATACTTAGGCTCCACTGCCGTTAAGTGGATCATTTTAACAACTCTAACTTTGGACGTCCAGTGTTTTTGTTTGCCCACCAACAGTTGGTGTAAAATGTATATTATAGCTTTTGCCTGTGTCGCCTTTGTATTTTAAATTGATGACAATAAGACTTGGTCAAAATTCTTAATCAACGCTCATTCAGTAAAGTGAAGCCATTTTCCTAATCTTCTAGGAGTTTTAAGATTTCCGTTAACTGAATATGACTGTGGAATTCACCTGAATGACTCGTCAACGAGTTGACCATGCCTAATGACAAATGAGAATTATAAATAGGAGATCCAATTTAGAATATTTTCGGTAGGCAAATTCTACGTAATTTCCTACTCAATATTACGGCACAATCTAACAGCCTGGCCACAAGTATAACACGGCAGGTGTGGCTGAATGCGTCTTTGACATGCACTGCTCACTTGTCGAGGTATTCCTCGTAGCGCAACTATTTTGAAGCGCAACTAAATTATTCTTCGGAGCGCACCTTTTAGTTGCGCTTACGATAGCAATTTTTAAAAATTAATATTTTATTCTGCTAAGCGCACCTATCTTTAACTTTTGAATAGAGCTGGGTACCTACTAACTGAAACTATCGGTAACAAGTAGTGCACGTTCTTTTTTTGAACGTAGGTGCGCTACAAGGAATACCTCCACTTGTCGCTTCCAAGAAAAAGTCCACAGATCACGGTATGTCGCTCACTCGCGCCCTTGTAGAGACAAGAGTAATAATAAATCCCCTGACACGCTTGTTTCGTTTGAAATGTGTAAAAGGCGTCTCTAGTAGCGCCCGAGCGACAGTCACATTCCTTGCTGTGTGAAAAGTACTCGGACCATGGTAAGCAATGTATCAAGAAAACGCATAATCAGCCGCCCACCACCTAGCGGTAAAGCGTACATCCATAAACAATTTTACGTAACAAAAAAGTGTAACTAATAATATAAAATTTAGGATCAGTTAGGATTAGGAATCATAAATATCAAGTTAACACGCAGTGAGCAACTTACAACCTCGCGTCTTTCAAATTACTTAACATAATCTAAACTAACAATAAACGAAAATTATTCGAGTTGATGTCGTGATCAGGAATAAGTCGTGTTTTTCATCGCCGTCGGAATGGCTGGATTTTGTACATATTTTGAATGATAATCAAAAAGAATTAGAACCAAAATGGTACCAATTAGTTCCTTTAACGAGAACTTTTCTACGGTATTATTTATTTCATGTTAGACTGGGGCAATCAAAATCCAGATGTTAAATATGCTGTATACATGCATATAAGATTGTTTCACATACATACTACCAATAGTAAAACCTTTGTCTTATACCTTTCTGAAGCGTCAAATCAACGGAATTATCGTCAAATCGATGTACAATCAGGGATAGATAAACGTGACCCACCTTTAAACAGATTTTAAACTGTAGGGGTATCGGGGTTATCTGCCCCCGACTGTATTCTTTCTCTTTAGAAAGGTAATAAAGTTTTGATTAAAGATGCTAATAGTATCATGCTGGTGCTAATTGCGGTATATGATACAAAATCAGCGTGGCCCCGCCATTCTAACAGCGAGTTTTGACTCGTCAAATGACATTTAACATAGTTGGAATAAGTCGTAACACAACCAGACAGGTTGTTCTTTGTACCATGTGATCAGCGTCTCTGGCTTAGCCTTTGTGGGTATTGTGGCTTCGTATTGTGCTAAGTCTCACCAGGCCTCGTTAAATACAAATAACTCCTCTAGAGTTACCTAGACAACAATCATTTTGTCTTTTCTCGCAAGTGTTTTGCGATGCCCGAACAAGATAGTTTTACTGTGAAATCAACATTGTTGAGTGTAGCTTCCATAACTCAGGTTTCGGTGTCTTGGACGATATTGGGCTCTATATTTATAACCATAAGATCTCAATTTGGCTTGACAACGTAACACATATATATTAACTTTTGATAAACGGCCGTGTCATTCAAGAGTGAGGCCCCTGGTACTAAAACGGAAGCACATACTTCGCCTCAGCAAAAGTAGCTTATTCGGGGAATTTAATCTTTATCATAATACCCATACACCTTTCGTCTGAATAATTCAATTTCTTTGGATTCATCTCAGCAAGTCATTTGTTTTTAGCAATGGCTAGTTCCCATCGCTCAAAATCTCAAATACTGTCAGCATACGAATATTGTACTCGCATACAAAAGTTCATATAAAACAAACAATAACTCTCGTATACCACATTCAAGATAACAAGTCGCTCTACATTTTGTTTCTTGTCATAATTTCTTGCTAATAAATATTGAAAATGTAGACAGTTTCCAAAGACAAGAAACAAAACTAAAGAACTCGACTCTAGTCCTCTCAACCTTAACGTTAACTAAGGCGATTGTCGTGGAACTCTCAACCATATTACGAGTGGCATAAGGCAGTTTTTCTCATCTCATGAACTTTCCACCCTGTTCTCATAACTAGTGTTAGGCCACTTGTCTCACTACTTAACAATACACAATATGTCCAACCTCAAACAAAATGTTTTACAACAAACTTCATAGTAACTAAGGCTAAATTAATAAATAATGCTTAGAAGTCCAACTGAGATTTTTGGATCTGTACCTGAAAGAAAAATAACTTGTTTCAATGACAACGTAAATTCAGTAAAAGGAGAAAATTACATGGACACAAGTCGGTAATAATTCAATGGTATGCATCTGTGTGAGATAATATGTAAATTATATAATAAGTCACCTTTGTTACGCCTCATAAAATAGTCACTGGGTGTCATGACGCAGCAGTTTCAATAATGTAAATGAAGACAGTATATTCGCGCCCTTCACAAATTATCTATATATATTATGAATATTACTTACAAAACTTACGAGATACAAGCGCGCTTTTGGTTAAGACAGTACATGAATTTTTCGGGACCCAATGCTGCCCCCATTTGAAAGAAAACGGAGATATCTTTCAAAATTTTGATCTACTAGCCCCTAGATAATTCTTGATATGGGGTATTCCTTTTAGCGCAACTATTTATTAGGTGCGTTTCAAAATGGTTGTGCTAAAAGGAATACCCCATTGATACAATCCAAAGTGAGAATGTAAACCGTGTCAGCGTTTTTGTCAAGAATGGGCGCTGTCGGCGAAAACTGTAAGTAAAGCTTCATGTTCACACCTTCAAACTGTAAACAGTGTTCATAAAATAGTTTGAAGGGTAGTCTAGGGCCTCCTTCAGTAAAATTTTAAGTGACGCCTCCGTTTTATTTCGAATTATTTATTTGAAATAGCAGCTCTGGACCCCGAAAAATTCATGTATTGTCTTAATGTGGATTAAACCTGTCAAATTTTAGGAAGTGTACTCACCCAGGTCAGAGCGCGAGCCAAGGGTGATGCTGCAGCGACTCCTTGGAGCGGTCGCCGTAGTCGTAGGTGAGCTCCTCGCCGGGCCGGATGTCGTGCGCGGCCAGCAGCACGAGCCGCGGCCCGTCCACCCACACCGCCTTGGTCAGCAGGTTGCCGTTGCGCGAGTGGTTCACCAGCCGCCCCAGACGGCCTGACTCCGCTGTGGCGTCGATACTGCAAATATTATTTTCATGTGTAGGTTTTACTGACGCTGCAGTGCTGTACTTGCAAACTTTATGGCGGCTCGGAACATTGCGCGAGTCGATGCGCAGCGCAGTTGACAATATTAGGTACAGCGGGGCGAGCGCGGGGAGGCGGATCGACCGGCGAATCGGTGACGACTTGCGTGTCCCTACAGATGTCTATAGTAACTACCACTCGCTAAGTAAATATTTATTCTTTTGAGCCTTGCTCAACCAATTTTTGGTGTTCTTGAGTTTTTACCGCCTTTCTATATTTTGAGCAATTAAAATCCAGTTGTTGCCCACTGTATTTTGTTGCATTTTTCCCTCTTATTTGAGGTCTTCCCATGCTTTTGATCCCATAGCTTCCACTCCAGCAATCATCTATACCACGAGTTCGTTTTACGGGCTATATGACCAGCCCATTATACAGAATAGCTCACATTTATAGTAAAATGATAAGATTTTTTTGTCATATTATTAATGAATCTTACCGCTGCATCTGTATTATCATGAAATAAACTATGGCTACCATCAATATTATTGAACTACTCACCAATACTGTTGGTCTCCGTGTCTGAAGTAGTACATATAGCAGCCTGCGTTGGGGTCCTGCGCATACTTGTGTTCCCGCTCCCTCGCCTCGGCCACGCCTACCAGCTCCCCCGAGTACTCCACTACGAACTGCCCGCGGCCGAACGGACGAGTCGCGATCACACCGCGCCCTTTGCCGTCGAAGTACGCCACCTTTCGGATAAAAAATCATGTTATGTTAGTCTGTAAGATAACATGATGATATGATTAAATAGAATACAAAAGTTTGGTGATGAAAAACATTTACTGGAACTTTGCAATTGAATAGTGAAACCAGAAAAAATGCCAACTGCTTGAAATAAGAGATAGAAAACCGACCAAACTAGAATATCCTGCTGAAACCGAACCTTCGATTCGAGACTGTGTTTCGGCCAAATTCGAAACCCTAACTTAATTGAAATTAACTAAAGTTATTACTAAAATCCAGTTAATTTTAAACATTTATAGAGTACTAAGTACATACATATAATGTTAATAAAATAAAAAAAAATCACAATTCAATGGTTTCATTTACGTGAACTAGGACGATACGAGACTATCTGCCGTGACACAAATTCATTGAAACACGCGAGTTTCGGAGAGACCGAAGGTTCGGCTGATTTTATACGCTAACTGAAACGCTGAAACCGAAACTAGCGCCGACACTCTATTTTCTGCCGAAACCGAAAATTCGGTCGGTCTCTTAAAATAACTATTTTCTCACCTGTAAGCCATCTTCGCGTTGCTCCCTGATAGCCCTCTCCAAATCCCTCATCTTCTCTGCCATCACACATTTGGACGTCTTTCTTACACTACGCCTGACTGGGAAATACTCTGTCAGCTTATGGTTACTGTTTCCATTCACCATTTTAGGTTCTACGGTCACAGCCTTTTCGATGGGTGGTGGTGATTGAGGAGGCTCTACTTTTGGGCTTTTGAGCTCCTCTTTGAAGTATTCAGTCAGTTTGTGGCTCTCGGCCGCGCGGGCGGCAGCGCGGGCCGCCCGCGAGCGTGCTGTGTGTCCGTTCGTCATATTTGTGAGACCGTTACTAGTTTTTAAAGGTTTTGATCTCAGCTCAACTTTCTTTAAAGGAGGTTCTTGCTTCAATTCGGCATTTTCAGTCTTTGGTTCTGCGGCGGCTATGATCCTATAAAAAGTTCTATACTGATAACATGACCTACATAGCTTATCAGTGTCAAATAGCTTGTTAACAGTTGTGCATGCCATTTTTGTGATATTAAAGGTAACTTAACATGCAACTTTTTAAGTAATATGTATATACAAACTTACTATGGTAATAAAATAAATACATATAATAATATCTTACTACTTAAATAATTAGAATTAAAAATAATAAATAGCAATGTAGTTTGGTTATGTCTACAGCCACAGCCGTTTGTTTCTTTGTAATCATATAATGATGTAGTTAAACACAGTCCTGCTAACTATCTACATTATGCTGAAAATTGAAAGGTTGCTGGTTTGGGAGGAAAGAAAAAACAGAGTATACCAGCTGCTTTTCTTCGTGCAGACCGTAAAAAAACTAAAAGCCAGTCAAAGGATTGGGCGAAAATCTAAGGAATTGTCTATAGGCGATGCGGCTAGCAACCCATCACTATTTGATTGATTGATTCCGCTTTCCACCGTTAAGCCCACTAACACACTAAACGAGGTCCCTGGGTCTTATGACCCTGGGCACTTGTCTACACCGCAAGGGATAAAGACGTGATAATATGTATGTATTTAATGTCAGACAATAAAATAAAAAGGCCCCAGTTACCTGCGCTTCCGATAATTGCGCGTAGGTCTGACAGGCTTCTCCTCGCAGAGCTCGATGCGGTGCGGTGTCTTCACACCCTCTTGGCCCGCCATCAAGCTACTGGCTGCAACCAGTTTATGTTACTTCAGTTCAGAAAGAAAGTTTAGACAGCATTAAATGATGACCAAATTAATTATTATAGTAAGTTCATTTTTTTTTACAAGAAAACATGGTAATATGTTTTTTATGAAAGTCTTCTTTATTTATTTAGATAGTACATGTGTTTATGTTTAGGCAAAGTTTTGAATGTTATATTTATGGTGGAGTGTTAACAGGCTACTAATCTGATTTATCTAAATGTTGTCAAGGCACTTAGCGCCAGTTGAAGTAAATCTCAACAGGTAAATTATGTAATATATATTTTGAACAAATATTTGACACTCATTTGGTGATATTGAAACTATTTATGTGAAATTAATATTTCAGAAACAATTTTTGATAATGATTAATTTGGCCACTTGGTTTCCATCTTATGACGACTTCTGTGGCCTAGTGGCTATCAAGCTAGGCTAGCACACTGAAAGTCTTGGGTTCAATCCCGGTCAGGTCAAGATGGAAAAAGATCTTTTTCAGATTAACTTTGTGGGTCTTGCATGTTTATTTTGACAAAACTGAGTTAGTGTTATAAATAAGTCTCAACTTAGGGCATTACTTAATCTGGTTTATAATTAATTAATAATAATCTGCCTAAACTTGAATATTATAAAATGTCCATTGTATTAGTGAAACATTATCAAGATATTGCTGAAGGAAACAGAATGACACTAAACTGTGCATATTAAAAACTAAAAATAAAAATAAGAAAGAAATATATGACATTCAAAAAGAGATCCAATTTTGAATAAAAATCTTTGACTTTGACTGGGATTCAGAAAAGCAAAGAAAAAACGGAAAAAAGTTTGGTACATAAAATCATTTATTTTTTTAGTTTACAGTTTTCACAATTTTTCTTGAACTTGTGCTGTGACCTTGCTTCATACGATATTTCATGATTATAGGTCTACAAGAGGTACTCGGATTCGATTCCCTTGTGATGTTTAGCAAAATTGCAACATTAATAACCGGAGGTTTTATGGTGGGAAGTCTAGGGGTACAGTTGAAGTTTGCCTTAGACAGTTTTGCAAATTGATTTTAGTGGACTTTATAATATGAAATTGGTGTAGTTTGGTGTTATAAATGCTCGTGCTCATGAACAATTTGTGAAATAGTTAAAGTGTACTGATAAATGGACTCGTATAGATTTGCCGCCAGAAGCTCCCACGAGGCATCACAGAACATACGCCATCTTTGATGCTACTTGGAAAAACTTTACCGTACAATACCGATACTTAGTAGGTATCTCATTATACTGGACATTGGCAGAATCACTGAAATTTCGGTGGAAGCCATATATAAAACAGAAGAAGAAGAAGAACATTAATAACCATATATCTTATGATTGCGTTGACTAAAAAGTTTTTTTTTTTTACAGATTTAAGATATTTCAGATATGTGATATTAGTTTTAACTTTATATATCCACATATACCTCAGAAAAACTTTTGATAGACAAACGAATGGACAAATGAGTGATCTATAGGATAGGATGTTTGTTTGTCAAAATATTTTTTCTTCCAAAAAGGGTTCCTTATATCTGTTTGAGCCTTGCCTTTGCCTTGAAACCTTTGAACTCGAAATATGTCAATATTTTTTAGCTCACAAGCAACTCACTAATTTAATTATCTATATTTAAAACTGGAGCCTCAGGATAGTGGAAGATATAAAAAATATAGTATGACAACATATATACTATTATAACATTACCATTTTTACTTAATATTTTTTAGACATAGGTATTCACAGATTCAAATGTTTATTTAATAAAGGTTTCTTCAAACACTTATTGTCATATTTGATTTCACAACCAAAAATTGTTGATGTGAGAAATTTACTAATGGCTTTCCAGGACTGATAGAAAACTTCCCGATAGCCCCACTTTAGTGCCTGGTAAAGAGGATGCAGCTTGCTTTGGGACACCACTAGGGATGCCAACCGTACTATAATAAATAGTATTGTACTATATTTCGGGACTCCGTACTATATACTGTTGAAGAAATATATAGAACGCGAAAATACTATATTTCAGTACAATATATCAATCCCCCAATTTGACAGACATAATGTGCGTGTGTGTTACCGTAAATTATTGAGGCAAAATTTGACCTGATGATGACGATGATAACAATTTTAACATACAATAAGAGGAGAAGATATTTATCTTCTCCTGCGGAGCAAATTTGTAACACTATGGTACCCTAGAGGCTATAAAAGAAATAAGGGTAGGCAATTTGAAAGATGGGCTGATGAAATTTTTGAAATGGCTGGAATGACGAAAACCTGGACCAGACTACCACTCAATAAGGAAGAATGGAGAAGATTGAGGCAAGCCTTTGCCCGAAGGCACACAGAATCGGTTACAGTAGAATGAGATTAACTATTTATACAATGTAATCTTTGTATTCTGATATAAGGCTATATGTATAAATAAATATAAAATAACAATTTTTTATTCTTCCCTACTAAAATACTATATATTTTTTGAAGCATACTATATTTTTATAGCTTTTTTATAAAAATACTATATTCTGACAAAAAAATGTTGCCAACCCCAGACACAACCTGTCACTAGGCTGCATCCTGCCTTGGTAACTGCATAAGTGAGCCTGGGGAGCTATGTGGGCAGTGCCTGGACAAAAATGTGATGAATAAAACAAGAATGTGACAAAAATTTACACTATTATAACAGCTGGCCCATTTTGCGCTGAAACGATATCTATTCATTAACATAAATATATTGATTACCCACATAGGGCACCATTTGAGAATACTGCTCCAAATGGTATCTTATCTAATACTTATCCTTTGAGCCAGGAACCATCTGGGATAGGATATTTGATTAGTTAATGAACTTAGGAAGTCATTTTTTTTTTAAATTCATTGTTTCATATTCAGTTTCAGTGACAATAATTAATATAAGATGGTATTTTAGTTTAATTAATTTTAGAAGTTATTATACATATATTGTGATTTCTCTCCTAAATATTATAAGTGTAATTAAATTACTAATACCAATCTAAGTCATCACCAAAAAGCAATAGAAGAATCTGCTGAAGCTTATTGCTGTACCTAACTCTAAATTCTATGAAGACAGCATGCATTCCATAAATCCCACTCCATAATAAAGTAACTTGTTAGAAAATATAAATTATAACTTATGATTTAAATAATAACAAACCTCGTATATATGCAGTTACAATGTTTTTATTCTGGAACCTGTCTTTAATCCTACAGGAGGGTACCGCGGACAAAGGATGGACTTCCACAGCTAGTATGACATTATGTGTAGTTATGTAAATATACTAACCTCGAACCATTGCAACTTGAACTTGTTGATCACTGAAATTAGACCATGGAGCACCATCTAAGTCGTCTAACCTGACACAAACAAAACGAGCTTGACTGGCCAGGCTCGAGTTACGAATGTTTTGTAATAGACCTTGTCATATTAGGATTGTGGGAAACTATCATGTGATTTACCGCTTCGGCGTCCGGAACTATTCATACTATACTATTGGATAGTTCTAGCACAGGCAATGCAAAAATTACTCACTATTACATTTAGTAATTACAAATTTTATTAAAATTCCACTAATTTCTTGGTAAATGTCATGATTGATTGTGTGGTGACTTCTCAATAAAATGGACGCTTGTTTTTCTTCTAAAGCTATTCTCTCATTGGCCACTTGCAAGAATTGTCAACCAATGAATTTAAACTTATTTACCATCGACAATTATACTTCTTTAATAAGGCTGGTAAACTGGGGCACTTTTGCTTCTCAGGCCGCTTATACACGGTTTACGCAAGGCCAGCTGTTTTCCGCCATTCGGCTACGGAACCCTAAAAAATGTTGTAGATTTATGGTATAGTTATAACCAAAGACTAGCCCGTAACACACGTTCCGAATTGGCAGGACGCCGACCGTCGAAACCGACCAAATCGGACCGTGTGTAGAGCAGTCGGGCCACCATCATCATCATCAACAGCCCCCTTATTTACTAACTCGGATGACAGGTGCCGATGCCTATCAATCTAGAATTTACAGTTACAATGCGGGTTTTGCTTGCTCGAAATTTTTATTTGGAATACAAAAACCGCATTGTAACAGCAAATCCTAGATTGATAGGCATCGACACCTGTCGTCCGAGTTAGTAAATAGGGGGGCAGGTCTTATTAGTCTCCACTGCAGGAGCACGACCCTCTCTGTACTACCAGAGCCATATACTAGCCTGAGTAGTTAGAGGATTTGGCCTTCACTCTCCACGCTGGCCAGACGGGTTGGAGAGGTCTCTTTTATGTTAATAAGCTTTCTTTAGCTTGTGTTTCCTTAGTCGCCTTTTACGACATCCACGGGATGACTTGGAGTGATCCTATTCTACTCTGCCGGGAACCACACGGCGAATTATACCTATATATACCTATATTGGCAAGCTCCGTGGCGCAGCGGTCAACACGCCGGCCTGTGACACGGATGGTCCCGGGTTCGATCCCCGGTCAGGTCAAGATGGAAAATGATCTTTTTCAGATTGACCTGGGTCTTGGATGTTTATCTATATATGTATTTGTTATAAAATATAGTATCGTTGAGTTAGTATCCCATAACACAAGTCTTACTTAAGAACTTACTTTGGGGCTAGCTCAATCTGTGTGATTTGTCCGTATATATTTATTTATTATTTATTATTTATTATTATATACACGGCGGTATTAATAATAATTACGGCGGGCCACCATAATTCGGTATTTGCCTAATGTTAAAATTATATAAAATTTGTTTCTAATGAGAATAATTTCTATCTAAAAACACTATAAAGAACACTTTTAATTTGATATCGATTCGTTAAGTGATCTTAAAGCTTCTTTAAAGTTGGGTGAATAGGACCATTTTTTAAAGTATGAAAATCTTTAATTACAATTATACTGTATTTTAGTCTGCAAAATTTGTAGCAACTTTTATTATGAAACCATTACCATAAACGAAATATTTCGTATAGCTACCAAACAAAGTTCTCACGCCACCCATACAAAATACAAGCTTGTGACGTCACAAATATGTAGGCATTTCAGCAGCGCGTTCTCACGTCTAAAAATTTACGTCTAAAAACATGTGTCTTTAAAACTTTTATAACTGAAAGAGTTTTTTGTTTAGAAATGTATTTCTGTCACTATTGTGTTTATTTTTGGCAGGTCTTTACATAACAACATGAAAAAAATTTTAGTCAACATGCCCATTATTATTAATACCGGTCGGGAGTGGTTGGCTCTCCGACGCGGTCGGCTTCCTCCCATCTGCCAAATCGGTGCGTGTGGAAGGATGTTCCGACGGTCGGTCGACAAAGTGTTGCCACTATAGCCGATTTTTAGCCACATCATTAACGACATTTTTTTTCATTTGGTAGCTTAATTCTATATCCAACATGTTTACCTACTTATAAACTAAAATTAAATACTTTATCTTTTTTTAAAACAGAACTATTTAAATTCATTTACAACGTAATCCTTTAAAATGTAGCGAATTCTGTAAGAGGCGACATATACAGACAGTCAGATGCAGTGTTGCCAACTAACTTATTAACTTTATAGCTAGATCTGACTATTTTCCCGTGTCAGGCAGAAACAATTTAATAGCGTTGTAGCGAAATCCTTTAGCAATAATTATTATTTTTGTCATAATAACTTACCACGTTATTATATGCATTTCATGGTTATTCAGTTTTAATACAAAATGAACCATTAATATTTGCGAGTATTTACAAGACTTCCAATAGTTCATTAGATTTTCCCCAGAATAGGGGTAACTTAGATTGTAGATACTATTTGTAGCATTGGCAACGCTGGTCAGGTGCTCGTCGGTCGTCGGACGATATCGGTCGGAACGTGTGTAGGCTTGCAGGATGGTTGATTTCCGACGGTAGGTAGTTTGTCGGCTCCTGCCGAATCGGACCGTGTGTTATGGGCTTAACATCTGGTTGGAGTCTGGTGTTTGTTTTGGATTGTTGTGCAGGTTGTTTCTAGTGGACTTTATAATGTGAAATCGGTGTAATTTCGTGTTATAAAGGCCCATGTTCAAGAACAATGTGTGGGATAACTAAAATAGACAGTCATGGTGCAGCTGTAGTGAGATTTACATAACGGGCTGGTGGTTGTCCGCCTTGCTGCGTTGGCTATGATTAAACCAGTGGATTCGTGAAGGATTGTTGCCAGGGGCTCCATAGAATCAACGAAATGAATTTACACCATCATATTTTCGTTGAGAACTAGAGGGCTCGAAAAAGCGCGGGAAACTTCTTACTACTGGCTAAATACGTTATGCGTGAAAGCCATAAAAAAAATCTTCCGGTTGCCAATTGCCAAGTTGACTTTGACGTTTGTGATCAATGTTTGAGCGGGAAGGGCTATCCTCATATTATTTACGATTTAATAACATTTCAAAGTTTACTTTTTTATCATTATTTATTATGAGTTCAAGATGTTCTTATATTTGGGACGAAGAATTAATAAATGAATGTGATCGCTTACCTGCAGTATCAGGACGTGTCAGTAAAATAAACATATCTAATATATATTTAACTTTAACCTAAACAATTTTTTATACAATTTACTTTAATTTTCAACATATTTATAGGCTTCTATGGTACATGATTTAATAACAGCTTACGGTCTTCATCAAAAGATGAAAGTGGTGCGGTCGATGCCTGCATCCTATGAAGATCTTAGAAAGTTCCATTCAGATCTGTACCTGGCCCATCTTAAGTGCTTCAAAGAAGTTGATGAGGAATACATGACCGACACTCAGGACGAAGAGTTCGGGATTGGTACGATAAAGTCAGAATAAACTAAAAAAGTATTTATGTTAATATTGTATTGGCACTAAATTTGTATTATATATAATGGTAAATGTAATGATTGCTTTTAGGATACGATTGCCCTCCAGTGTCGAATATGTTACATTTAGTATCGACAATAGCTGGATCATCTATAACTGCAGCCAAATGTCTACTTCTGGGCATTGCTAGTGTTGCCATTAATTGGTGCGGAGGATGGCACCACGCACAAAGGTGAATCTCTGTTTACGTGGCAAGTAATGATTTGAAAGTGCATGCACATTACAAGCTAACAAAATTAATAGACTTTCATCTTTCGCCTGCAGCTTTGCTTGTATTGATGTAGATACCTCTGAAACAGTACTTTCCTCAGACATAATATACTCCATACCATTGAGTCAGTGCATGCAAAATTTTATCAGTTTAATGGTTTTTTTTTCAATCTATTCAATGGTTAAAGTGTGAAAGTTAACAACACAGAACTATCTGTGGGTAACAAATAGATAAGAGTCAAAAAGCCAACCACCAAACATTCATTCATGATATGGAACATTATGACCACTTTATTACCTATTCTACTATTTATATAATACTAGCTGTTACCCGCGGCTTCGCCCGCGTGAATTATAGCCTATGTCCTTCTCAGTACTCTAACCTATGTTTATGCAAAATTTCATGATGATCGGTTAAGTAGATACTCGTAGGGAGTGAAAGCGTAACAAAGAAACAAACAAACAAACTCACTTTCGCATTTACTCGTATAATATTGTATTAGGATTTTATTCTGATTCTAGTGTTTACGGCAAAAGCAAATAAGTTCATCATCTATGAAAATTTTAACTGTATAGTAATCACGGTTTATGAGGAGAGGTATTTGAGGAGCCCGATGGTCCAGTGGGTGTGAGCTCTATGAGCGCTTACGTATGTTAAGCAACCCCTGGTGCAGTCCCTACTTGGATGGGTGACCGCAAGTGGCATAAAAATATCTCGAGCTCCTCCGTGCTTCGGAAGGCACGTTAAGCCGTTGGTAGCGGCTGTCATCATTGATGTCAGTCGTTTAGCTATGTCAGATGCCTTAAGGCAGCTTGAAATATCTCTGACACCAGTGTTGGCTACTTACACATACGAATAACCAAACAAACAACGGTTTATGTATGATGGTGACACACGGACATTGAAATCTCGTAAATAGGATCCCGTTTTTACGCTTTGGACATGGAACCCTAAAAACCTTGATATTGAAATATGGATTTCAATTCTCAATTAATATTTGGCATATTCGCTTCCTAGCTAAGTCTCTGTGTATTTTATTCTGGTCATTTTCAACATCGCGTTCCACAAACATAGATATTTTTCCACATCGGCACTTACATCTTGATTTAACTCATTTTCGTCAAGAACGTAGGTTCCTAAAATACAACAAACACGTGTGAAGCGTACGGCGGCGGACGGTAAACTGACGCGAATTTCTGATAGTGTGCGGGGGGGCCTAGTACAAAATGTATGGAAAACACGCCTTCCGCAATTTATATCAGAAAAAATTCTGACGTCCGGCTGAAGTGCCATCTGGCGGGCATCAGAAACGGACGACCCGTTAGAATTTTTCTAACAGTGTGCGGGAGCTAATACAAAATGTATCACGGAGTGCCTTCCGGCGAGCGTCAGAATTTTTCTAACAGAAATTTCTGATAATATGCGGCCGCTCCTTACCTGCGCTATTGAAATCAAAAGTAGCCTATGTCCTTCCTCAGGCTATAGCCTCTCTGTGTGCCAAATTTCGTTTTAATCTGTTCAGCCGTTTTAGTTTTGGCCACCCATCCTAATTAGAACCATGGTTAGAGTTGCTTAACCTGCGTTATCGTAATTAAAAGTAGCTCACCTCCTTTCTTAGGCTATAGCCTATCTGTGTGCCCAATTTCGTTTTAATCTGTTCAGCCGTTTTAGTTTTGGCCACCCATCCTAATTAGAACCATGGTTAGAGTTGCTTAACCTGCATTATCGTAACTAAAAGTAGCCTACGTCCTTTCTTAGGCTATAGCCTCTCTGTGTGCCAAATTTCGTTTTAATCTGTTCAGCCGTTTTAGTTTTGGCCACCCATCCTAATTAGAACCATGGTAAGAGTTGCTTAACCTGCATTATCGTAACTAAAAGTAGCCTACGTCCTTTCTTAGGCTATAGCCTCTCTGTGTGGCAAATTTCGTTTTAATCTGTTCAGCCGTTTTAGTTTTGGCCACCCATCCTAATTAGAACCATGGTTAGAGTTGCTTAACCTGCATTATCGTAATTAAAAGTAGTCCACGTCCTTTCTTAGGCTATAGCCTATCTGTGTGCCAAATTTCGTTTTAATCTGTTCAGCCGTTTTAGTTTTGGCCACCCATCCTAATTAGAACCATGGTTAGAGTTGCTTAACCTGCATTATCGTAACTAAAAGTAGCCTACGTCCTTTCTTAGGCTATAGCCTCTCTGTGTGCCAAATTTCATTTTAATCGGTTCAGCCGTTTTAGTTTTGGCCACCCATCCTAATTAGAACCATGGTTAGAGTTGCTTAACCTGCGTTATCGTAATTAAAAGTAGCCCACGTCCTTTCTTAGGCTATAGCCTATCTGTGTGCCAAATTTCGTTTTAATCGGTTCAGCCGTTTTAGTTTTGGCCATCCATCCTAATTAGAACCATGGTTAGAGTTGCTTAACTTGCGTTATCGTAATTAAAAGTAGCCCACGTCCTTTCTTAGGCTATAGCCTCTCTGTGTGGCAAATTTCGTTTTAATCTGTTCAGCCGTTTTAGTTTTGGCCACCCATCCTAATTAGAACCATGGTTAGAGTTGCTCAACCTGCGTTATTGTAATTAAAAGTAGCCCACGTCCTTTCTTAGACTATAGCCTATCTGTGTGCCAAATTTCGTTTTTATCTGTTCAGCCGTTTTAGTTTTGGCCACCCATCCTTATTAGAACCATGGTTAGAGTTGCTTAACCTACGTTATCGAAATCAAAAGTAGCCTATGTCCTTTCTCGGGCTATAGCCTATCTGTGTGCCAAATTTCGTTTTAATCTGTTCAGCCGTTTTAGTTTTGGCCACCTATCCTAATTAGAACCATGGTTAGAGTTGCTTAACCTGCATTATCGTAATTAAAAGTAGCCCACGTCCTTCCTTAGGCTATAGCCTATCTGTGTGCCAAATTTCGTTTTAATCGGTTCAGCCGTTTTAGTTTTGGCCACCCATCCTAATTAGAACCATGGTTAGAGTTGCTTAACCTACGTTATCGAAATCAAAAGTAGCCTATGTCCTTTCTCGGGCTATAGCCTATCTGTGTGCCAAATTTCGTTTTAATCTGTTCAGCCGTTTTAGTTTTGGCCACCCATCCTAATTAGAACCATGGTTAGAGTTGCTTAACCTGCGTTATCGTAATTAAAAGTAGCCCACGTCCTTTCTTAGGCTATAGCCTATCTGTGTGCCAAATTTCGTTTTTATCTGTTCAGTCGTTTTAGTTTTGGCCACCTATCCTAATTAGAACCATGGTTAGAGTTGCTTAACCTACGTTATCGAAATCAAAAGTAGCCTATGTCCTTTCTCGGGCTATAGCCTATCTGTGTGCCAAATTTCGTTTTTATCTGTTCAGCCGTTTTAGTTTTGGCCACCTATCCTAATTAGAACCATGGTTAGAGTTGCTTAACCTACGTTATCGAAATCAAAAGTAGCCTATGTCCTTTCTCGGGCTATAGCCTATCTGTGTGCCAAATTTCGTTTTAATCGGTTCAGCCGTTTTAGCGTGAAAGCGAGACAGACAGACAGACAGACAGAGTTACTTTCGCATTTATAATATTAATAATAATAATATAAATAATATAAATAATAAATAATATTAAATAATATTAATAATAAATAATAATAATATAATAATATATATTAAGTATGGAAGTATGGATTTGGTTTCAGTTTACTTACAGCATCTTGATAATTATGTGTTTCTTTTTAAATGCTGCATTCCAGTTAGTCATAGATCAGGTAGGCGGATAGATATTATAAATCAAATCTTATATCTGGAATAGTAAGCAAATAAACTTCAAATTTTCTGGACTAGTAGACAAAATTATTCTCAGCCCACTATTGGACATAATAGTAGAATCAATCAATTGCTTTTTTTACAAGCTTTTATGTAACTTGTCCTGTCAGTTTGTCTTTGGGGACCAAGTCTTGCTACTCAAATTCTTTCACCTATATAAAGCTAATTTATCTGCGGGTGACATATGCCATAATTTGCATGGACGAAAAAAAAATGTCGCGGGAAAATTGCTAGTAAAAAATAAATAGCATTTTTTGGGGCAAATAAAATCGATATTTTCCCCACAAATTTTCAAAAAAGAAATGAAAGTACTGTTCATTTATATCAAATATATTTATCACCTACTAACACTTAAGCATGATATTGACGATTACAATCATCGTATTCCAGCTTTTCATTCTTTAGTAAAACTTGTGTTATGGTATACTAACTCAACGATACTATATTTTATAATAGATACTAATAAGACCCAGGTCAATCTGAAAAGTATCATTTTTCATCTTGACCTGACCGGGGATCGAACCCGGGATCATCCGTGTCACAGGCCGGCGTATTGACTGCTGCGCCACGGAGCTCATCATACAACTAATATTCTATTCTATCAACTTATAATACCTTTCCAGTAAAAAAATATGAAAGGTTGTTTTTTATAAAAAAGATTACATTTTTTTATATTTCAGGTAATTTCTGACATGACCCGACTGGCAACACTGCACGATTTAGGAACCGATTTAGTGTAGTGTGATCACTAGCTTCCGATTTAGTTTCCTAATTAGGATTCCTAAAAATTGGATAGTGTAATAAGTGCTTAATTTTAGTGTCTTGGCAAGCACTGTATAGTAGGAATCGCAAATAATAAAAGCTTGTCTCATAAATGAAATTAGGTATTTGTAAAAATCATATTAAGTTTTATTTATTTGATTTATGTTACAGGTTTGCAGCTGATGGATTTTGCTATGTAAATGATATAGTATTGGCAATAGATACACTGAAACAAAAATTTCCCAAAGTTCTGTATGTAGACCTGGATGTTCACCATGGTAAATTAAAACTTAATTCAATAATATATACATACATAGTATCACGTCTTTATCCATTACGGGGTAGAATGAGCCTAAGGCCATTAGACCGAAAGGCCACGTTTAGTATGTTGATGCGCTTAATGATAGAATACGGAATCAAAATAGTGATGCGTTGCTAGCCGCACCACCAGTTACATGATTCCGTAGATTTGTGTTCATTCCGGTTTCTACGGCCTGTGCGGGTAGAGAAGCAGCTGGTACATTCTATGTTTTTTCTTTTCGCCCAAACCAGCATGAAACTTCTAAAATATACACTAACATAAATACTGTAATGCAATGCTCATACCTATTATGGCCCTGGAGCCTTGGCAGCTTGAAATGCTGCCTAAGGAAACTAGGACTTTTTTAAATTTTATCGAGCAAGCTGACGCGAAGCGAGGCGATAGTCGGCTGCCTCGCTCGCTAGCTAGCTTTCGTGATCCAGTGGTTAAGACGTTTGCCTTTTGACCCAAGGGTCGTGGTTCGATTCCCACCGGAAGCATACTTTGTTAAGTTGTTTCCAGTTTGGATAGGTCTGATAATAAAGATGATTCCATGCTACGGAAGGCACGTTAAGCCGTTGGTCCCGGCTGCCATCTGGAAGTCCATAAAGGAACCACGTCAGAGGCCGAGAGGCGGTTCCGAAGAACTCTGACACCAGGGTTACTGACCGTGTCACCTACACGAAATGATGATGATTGATGATGAGCACTTTCGTGGTGTGAACCACATCGCTTAACTCATAGTTTCGTTGCCAAAGTATGAAAAGAGGTGAAACTAGCTATCTAGCTCGCTCGCTAGCTAGTTTCACACTTTTCATAATTTGGTTCCCACCGCGAACTACAGAGCTCGCAAGGTGAGCGATAGGCGTCGTCAGATATCTTCGGCCTCTTAATGAACCAAAGTATGAAAAGAGGTGAAACGACGCTCGCCCACCTCGCTCGCTAGCTGACGGTGGTGTAGCCCTGCGCTTACACCACATCGTTCGCTCTGTTCATAGTTTCGTTCGCCTCGCTTGGTGGCCTTCCCTAAAGGTACACAAAATATTTGAACAAATGATTTAATAATAATACAGTCCGAATGAAACTTTATGGCGGCTTGGATATTAGAATATTAAATATTGTGCTGCGCATTGACTCGCGCGAAGTTCCGAGCCAAGTTCAAGATCAAGTTTGATTCGAACTGTATTAAAACTAGTAAAATTCAACAGGCAATGGTGTCCAAGATGCATTCAACCTGAGCAAGACTGTATTTACACTATCATTCCACAAGTTTGAGCCTGGTTTCTACCCCGGCACTGGGAGTATAGATGATGTGGGGACACTCGCCGGTAAAGGGTATTGCGTCAATTTCCCACTACATGCAGCATACTCTGATGCCAGTATACAGTATGCTTTTGGACCGTAAGTGTAATATAGCACAAAAACAAAGTCCTCACGTAGATTTCGTAAAAGGCGATATATGAAACATGAGCTAAACAAAGCTTTATAAACAACAAAGGGACCTCTCCAACCCGTTGGCCAGCATGGAGAGTGTAGGCCAAATCCTCTGACTGCTCTGGCTGATTATGACTCTGGTAGTGAGAGAGAGTCGTGCTTCTTCAGCGGAGACAAAGATCCGATGATGATGATGATGAATTATTGATTTTACCTCGTTTTAACATATATTTTCAGAGTGTTCAATGAAGTGTGCGAAAAATTCGCCCCGGACGCCGTTGTGGTGCAATGTGGAGCCGATGCGTTAGCGCGGGATCCTCACGGCGGCGCATCTCTTACTGCCAAGGGCTATAGTCATTGTGTGCAGATGGTACTTGATAAACGAAAACCTACCATTCTCTTAGGTGGAGGTAAACTTATCTAATTTTCTACCGTGGGGTGCCGCACTTGGCGTCCGTCCGAGTAGGACAGACGTATATACAAAAAAGAAGAAACCCTGACATCCCTTTTGTTTACTTATAGAGCTCTGTCCTACTCAGATGGACGTCAAGTGCGGGACCGCAACGTAGTAACCCAAGGCATAACTGTGCATTGAAAGAATTGGAAGATTGAATCTATTTGGATATTTTCATAATCAAAGTCTGGCCTGGGTCAGTAATTAAAGATAAGAGAAGTGTGCCTTACGCTCACTATTGGGCGCGTTATATCAACGTGCTAGCTAATCCGGTACGGAGGTCGTGTTGCTCGAAGTAGCTAATAGACATCTTCTGACTTTTGTCAACAAATCATAATTTTTACCATCTTTTAAGGGGGCTATGACCATCCAAACACAGCACGACTTTGGACCTCTTTAACAGCATTAGTCGTTGGAGTTTCTTTAGATGAGGATATCCCTGAACACACACACTGGCCAGAATATGGGCCAGGTTATATGCTGCAGATTGAAACTACTATGGTAAAAGATAACAATGGGAAGGACTATTTGGATGCCTGCATCAAAACTATTCTAGGCAAGTACTATTTGATTGTCACTGGCATTGTTCATGCTAAAGCAGAGATCAAGTTATTGCAAAACATCAAACTGATCTTTATTACTACAATGACTATTTACCTATGTTTCTAAAAAAATAGAAGTCAAACCTAGTAGGTACAGTCCGAATCAAACTTTATGGCGGCTCGGATGAATATTAATTGCGAGCAGCGCAGTACGCGCATACGCGCCCCGCTGAACCTAATATTGTGTACTGCGCATCGACTCGCGCGATGTTCCAGCCGCCATAAATTTGTTTCGTCGTCTTCATATTTACATTTCTAGGCACTACAAAAGTTTGCTTTATATGCAGCTTTTTCGAATTGGCTAGTGCATTTGATTACAATGCAAAACTAAATGTATAATTTAAAATTTATATTTACAGATAATATAAATAAATATTTGGGATATACAAGTGAGGAACCAGAGGTTAAAAGGCAGAAGACTGATATGAACACTGATAAAAAAATTGCGAGACAAGAAAGTGCAATTTCTTATAAACAAAATAAAGCAAAAGATAATATTATTGATAAGGTGTTAGCAACGACATCAATGGAAAAAGAAGCAAAAAATGTAACAATATGTAAAAAAATGCATAATAAAGATGATGTCTCTACAGATGTATATGACTTTATTGACTAATAGCATATATGTACATTATCAATAAATTAATTAATACACAAATTATTATTATTTTAAGTACGATTCATTCTATAATTACTTGAAAGTGAAAAGAGAAACAAATGTTAATTCAAAAAAAATATATATTTAAAGTTCTCTCACTGAACTGTTCAGCACACAGTTACCAAGTAACACATTGACTTACAAAGAGAAAAATAAAAGAAAAATAAAAATACTTGGACATCTAACACAGGATACAATCCATCTCAGGTTTAACCAATCACCACTAAATTGTCACATACTTTGTTCTAGATCAAAAACTGCTCCATGATTATAAATATCAAGCACCTTCTCTTTGTAAGGCTCCAACAATCTAAAGGCCTAGTTTGACTTCACTTCAAGTTTTAATCACATCTGCCAAGTAACTATATACATGGGGTAGTTATAACAATATTGTATAAGCAAAAGGCTAGCTGGGAAAACTATGTAAGAAAGGAGTCTTTTTAAACACAATTAAAGTTGACAGCATTTAATGCACTATTCTGCTTGCGCACTCTAATATGTGCGTGCACACTGATGTTGAATATAGGAAGTATATTGAAACAGCGACTGCAATATGTTGATGAGTCAACCTTAAAACCAAACATACTTAGTTATTTAACATTCAAATACTGTTACAGTAATTAATATGATTTATAGCTTTCCTTCCCCAATCTAATTGAACATACCCTAATTAATGAATGCCCAAAGTAGGCAATAAAAAATTGGTGTCAAAAATAAATTCAAGCATTTTACCACATGCCAATAACTATTTTACTAATTTCGTGCTCATTTTAATTGCAAGCAATATGGTGATTGACAAAGCAGTACTTGTTACTAGAGCAGTGGCAGTTTAGAATGAATTTACAGTAATTATATTAATTTTAGATGATCACTATGAATAATGATGCTTTCCTTATTACATAAATGCAATAAAAGTGAAACTGGAAGTATGACGAAACTGCAATAGACCTATTGTAACATTGTTACATAAGCTCAGAACAATTAGGGAAATAAGAAATATTTTAACTGCTGTAAATCCAAACTAATGAGTAAGATCTCCTAATAAATTATTTAATCTGTAGGCCGCTTTTCACTGTTCTTTTTGGTGAATTCCTCAGCATTCTTGGTGAACTTCTTCCTATCTTTCAAAAATTCTTCGGCAAGCTCTGCACGCAATGGATGCTCAGGTTCTGGATCATTCACAAGAGCTACTAATGCTTGGATTACTGAAAGAGAAAATTTACATTGTAGTTTTTTTATTCAAGGAACTAATGCAAGTAAAGTGTTTTTTCTTTTTATATGCAAACCATGTATTAGAAACATTTGTAGTATGCACAAAATACCTGGTACATATACCTAATGTAGTGATTATAATATGCTCTTTGCATATACCCTAGACATTCAGTAGGATTTGATGAATATTATGCCAACCTAAGAGCTAGTAAAATATTTTGTAGATTCATACCTTGATCAGTCTTGGTAGCAGGTTTCCAATTTTCAGCACTGATGATTGGTAGGCATACCTGTCCTTTTTCATCAATGTTAGGGTGGTAGATCTTTGTTTTAAAACTAATTTTAGGGGGCTTGAAGGGATATTCTGCAGGAAAGTTGATCTCGATACGGAAGGCCCCTTTGTTGTATGGTGGATTGTCCTATAAGGAAAGAAAATATTGCTAAATTATCATAACCTTTCAGATAAAAACTGACTACAAAAAAATACTGAACTGATTTTGATATACTTATAGAACTAATTGAGAAGTATTCTCTTTCAAATAAGAAAAAATGGTTCAAAAATTACAGTTATGTATGAGGTAACATAAACTTTAAAAAGACTAAAATAAATTGAGAACCTCTTTTTTTATCATTATAGTAACTATTTAGGAAATAAAATAGGTAGGTATACACACCGGAACAATTAACCCTTGCCATGTAAGAATATTAGATTCATCAACTTGGATGTCCCTGAAAGACTTTAATCCGGACTGTCTGATATCATTCAGCTCCTGAAAAACAGAATGAAAAGGTACTTACAAGATACAGACAAGCTCTCACTCCATAACCCACAATGAGTATAGTAATTTGCTACCATTGTTACTCCACAAAAATGAGTCATTTGTCTCTACTTTTCTAAGTAATAAAATAACGAGACCGGTACATATAAGTATAGTAATAATATTATATTGCCTTAGTCGATCGACAAGTTAAAAATTAAAGACTATGTTGGAAAACTGATAGATTCACAAAAAAACGGCTTACTAAAACAACCATGTCATAGCGAAATTACCGCAAAGTATATAATATTCTTTGGATTCTCACACCCTAAAGAGGAAAGCAATAAATTCTAAAAAACAATCATGATTGTAAATAGATAAAAAATGTAGTGACTAAGCTCTCAAGTATGTATAAAATCTCGCACCTTTTGAAGTCTCCTTGTTGCAGCCATTGTATGGAAAATACGTCAAAAGACAACCTAAAATAAACTTTGTATTTATCAGAATTACTCAATTTCTTATAAATATGTCCGCACAAACAACATAATTATGTTGCACACGTATTTAAAAGTAAAATCAGCGAGGTTTAGAACGAAAAAGTCAGAAATTTCTTCGCCGTAAATACGACCACCATTACAAAAATCTGATGTCTTGTCTTTGCGTTGCGTTCCGTTAACTTCAAAGGTTATTGTAAAAATATGGGATCGATAAAAATAATATTGACTAGTTTTACATACAATATCTTTAAATAGTCAAACAAGAAAATTAAAACCTAAATAAATGTAAAAAACTCTAAATACCTATTAGCTATTTATTTTTTGTGTTAAATATGAAGGAAAATAAAATCATAAGCAAAACAAAACGCAAATCTTTCAAAGGACAAGAAAAAAAATTGCCCGTTTTAGGGTTCCGAAGTAGATACTAAATAAGGAACCCTTGCGCTGTGTCCGTCTGTCGTATGTACGCGGTTGCTAGACTCAAAACTTCGACCCAGTATGTAAAAAAGCTGTAATTTGACATTTACCTTATGAATCACGTCGACGAAATGGTGAAAGTTCAGGACCCAAAGGGTAAAATGTAACCTTATAACTTTTACCCTAAACCTACGATGTCCGTCTGTTACGTCACAGTCACACTAGCGGCAGAGTAAAGTAGACGTACCTACTTACTTGACACAGAAGGATTCTATTAAAAATATTAGTCCAAGCATATTTTGGTACTCATTACAGGCTGCGCCAGTCAGATATTAGCTGCGAGCTGCGCACTCAGAACAAGTACTAAAGCACGTGCTTTAGTACTTGTTCTTAGGCTGCACAGTACGCGCCCCGCCTGTCCTAACATTGTGTACTGCGCATCGACTCACGCGAAGTTCGGACTCGCAATAAAGTTTGGCGCGGCCTGTACCACCATTAGGTACCGAGAAACTTTAAATGCCTTTAGGCTTGGCCTTTGAAATGGTTCTCTATTTTATTTCATAAAATTTTTATCCATAATTTAAGACTCTCATAATATTTCTTTCAATAATTCAATAATAATCATATGTCCGAATGATGCATAGCCCTAATATAATAACGAATAATATCAGGCACCCGAAAGTTGTAATCCCGAAATGCAACGTGCTATAATTTTTTTTGCTATAAATATTATGTTCCATAATAATATTCAGAATGTCTATTCTTACATTTAAAACGTACCTTTCTTAAATTTAAATCTTATTGATACAATGCTCACGAGCAAGCATGCAGCATGCAAGAAAGCAAACATGACAGAAATGGCAGGCTGGGCAGCGTTCGGGAACCTCTGTTCCCGAACGCTGCCCAGCCGAGTCGGATTCGCCGAAAGACCTCGTACTGGAAACTGGATCTGCCGACCTGGATCAATTGACCTAAGTAATTGTACTGCTCTACAGGTTCAAGGGTGAAGTTTCCAAGATTTCTGGTGAAGGCGCATGAAACATAGACATTCGACATTATTTTCGTCTTCTCCATCCACTTGTTGGGTAACTCCATTTTGAGCATGGTACATAAGTGTTCCAGCGATTTCGCCATGACTATATCCAAACGTATTACGCGTATTATGCACATAAACTGAAAGTAAGCGTGTTCGAGAAGTATAATTTTGAACTTATTGCGTTCCCGCCAGCCACGACGCCGAGACAAGTCTATACATCCCTGTTGAACAACATAATCAAAATCATCATATAAAAAAAAATCGCTAATAGTATGATGCAAGTACGGTAAAAGCAGAGTGCTTATAATAAACCGACGACTATAATAGACAGCTTACTGAGTACGAGCATCATACGCCGTTCTTCAATACATTTGCGATTACCATAAAGTAAAACAAGAATGCAGATTACCAGTTAATAATTTATTAAATTACGAATTAAAGCAGTTTGAAAATACAACTATAGTACTCAGCTATAGTTATTCAGTATTTTTTTATAATGTGAAATTACTCATCTCACGAATCAGCAAAAAGTTGAAAAGCCACTGGTAAAATACAACACGATACGCAGGATTACCTAATATTATTTTTCAATACATTTGCTAATAATACGGTCCTTATGACATCGAAACTTTACGATCCAAGTTTCGATGTCATAAAGACCGTATTAATAGCAAAAATAATATTAATCCTGCGTATCAAAGGATGGGGTGTGTACAAAGATAACGAATTAAGAAACAAGGGTTGTGACAAATATATAATGTTTATTACACTGTGTTTAAACCGAAATCCACAAGAATTACACATTGTTGGATTGCAGATGTATTCAAGACAGAAGAGTTATGGTCTAAAATATGTGTAATAAATGAATAATTGTTACAGCAGTAAAATGATTCGGGTAATGAAAAATGGACACTAAAACTGAAATCCACGATGCAACGCTATGTGGATTCACAGCACGAGGCGTAAATTTCATATCGCCATAGAAATTCAAATAAAGTATTGGAATTTCTTTACAACCATGAATCGTAGCATGTTTGTTGGTTTTTGGACTGATGGCGTCGCCCCATGGATTTCAGCAAGCCAAAAGTCTGACTCCGGCGCTTAGTACAGTACTCTTTCGTAGTTATATTTAGGCCTGAGCACACCAAAACCCTAACAATCTATGTTTAAAGGCAAAACTAACTCACTGGTTTTGCAGTAGCGATAATTTAAATTCACGGTCGCAATATGAAAAACGAAAACCTTTTGTTGTGTGAACAAGCCTGAAATCTACAGAAAAATATCAGCTGCTCCATACATTTTGGATTAGGTAAGGTATTCACCGTACTATGGAAAAGCTCATAAATTTAGATCTCAGTCTTGGTCACACATTGTATATCAACGCACAGCCGAAACTACTGTGCCAGAAACTTGAAATTTGGTATAAGGGTTCTTATCACGATGCAAGTGAGCTCTAAGAAAGGCATTTTAGAAATTCAACCCCTAAGGAGCTGAAATAGGGGTTAAGTTTAACGCGGACGAAATTTCTGGAAAATTGCTAGTTTTTAACCGACTTCAAAGAAGGGAGTATCTCAATTCGTCTGTATGTTTGTTATAAGACGATTGGTGTGCTCAGGCCCTCACCGAGAGTAGCGCACGAACGGTCACCGCGTCAGCGCTACGGCAACAAAAAAGGTAGTAGTTTTCAGTCGTCGTGCGTGCGTTCGTCGTCGCGGCGCCGGTTGCGGGTGCGGCGGTTCCAGCCCTCGCGCGGCCGCTCGCGCTGCCGGCCCTCGCCGCGCCCGGCGCCGCCGCGCTGGAAGAACGAGCCCTGCTTCTCGAATATCCGCTCGTTGGAGTCCACCACGTTGCCGACCTACAGACAGAGATAAATAAATATATACAGAATGTTAGGGTAAATAAGCCCGTCAAAATGATTAACTTTTCCTATGGGACCAACGCTAGAAACTAAAAAAAAAAAAAAAATTTCATTCAACTTGCCGGGATCGCGACCTCGGAAATTGGCCGACTTACGATTTTTGTTATTTTCCAGTGACGTATACAAAAGGCAAAGGCGTCTGACTCACTGACTGATATATCAAGGCAAGGCACAGCCGAAACTATTGTAACTTAGAACAGTGCGCCACAGCCTTGTCGAGCGACGACACTCAGCAATTGACTCGCTAGACACCGCGCATGTACCATAGATATTTTTGCTTGTAATTTATCAGCAGTACAATCTTTCAAATACAGTCCGCTCTTTTCGTTTCTTACGCAGGATACCTACAAGGAATAGGCAAAAATTAATAACTTACTTTATCAGCAAGTTGCAGTGCCAGCGCTTGCATCCGCGTCGGCTCCGAGCGATGCAGGATGGCGCACTCGCTGGGGTCGTCCAGCGACGCGAGCAGCTCCTCGTTGATGATCATCTTGGAGACGAGCGAGTGCACGCGCTGGCGCGGCAGCTCGTACATGTCGGCGAGCGAGCGGAGCGACAGCGACGCGTACACGTGCGCGTACGTGAACAGGTACGTGCGGAGTGACTCCTCGCGGATGAGACGGCCCAGCATGGCGCGCACGTTGTCGGCGCCCACCATGAGGTCCCACACCTGGAAAATTGTTACTTTGTCAGAAGTAATGCATTGGAAAGACGATTTTCTGATAAGTACCTAATTACGGTGTGGTTCCCGGCAGAGTAGAAGAGGACCACTTCCAGACTTCCCGTGGATGTCGTAGAAGGCGAGTTAGGAAACACAAGCTAAACAAAGCTCATAAACATCAAAGTGATCTCTCCAACCCATCTGGCTAGCGTGGAGAGAGTAGGCCAAATCCTCTGACTGCTCTGGCTAATATATGACTTGGGTAGTAAAGGGAGGGTAGTTTTTTTTATGTCATAGGACGGCAAACGAGCAATCGGGTCACCTGATGGTCGTGCATCTACAGTGGAAACAAACAATGAACTGATGATGTGATGTGATATATACCAAACTAAATTGAAGACTATTCATTGATAGATACTGATAAAAATGAAAGAGAAAAAAAAGAAAGACCAACTAACCTTAGCATTCATCTTCTCGTTGACAATGAAGTTGAGACAAGCGCGCCAATCGCCACGTCGCATCGCCCTGGCAGCAGCCACGGCGTGCTCACGCATGGACTCCGGCGGGCCCACCAGCGCCTGGCGCTCACTGGCGCGCAAGTTCTGGTAGAACGTCTTGCTGATCATGCGCCGGCGCGCGTCGAACTCGTGCGCCGCCATGTACGGGATCTCGATCAGCATCGCCGACACCAGGTACACGCACTCCAGCAACTCCAAGTTGATGTGCATGTGGAATGGCATCTGACGCTGCTTCTCGATCTTCTCTTGTTCTTTAGAACGCTCGTGCTGCCGCTGGGGCAGCAAACCTTGCGCGAGCAACTCTTTCGGCTTTCCTGTCATCATCAATTCCGCCAGGCACCCGTGAGCTTCTTTCACGTTGCCACGGCGGAACGCACATAGACCCAAGTTCGCCATTGTACGATTGTATAGAATTTGCGTGCTTGGGTCAGAATGCTGCACAGTCTCTTGCAGATGCGACATAAGCAGAAGGTCGCGAGCTTGGAACCAGTTGTCATGGAGTGCGTGATGGTAGATGTGGGACAAGATAGCACGCGTCCTCAGCCGATCGGTCTCGTCGTGAGCGTAAATGTATTTACATAGACGCTCCATCTTCTTGATAGTGGTCTCCTCACCGGGAGTTAAATCTTTCTTGACCGCGCGTGGGTCAAACTTGTAGTACAAATGATCTATCTTGCGCAGGTACGCGCGGCAAATTTCCTGCGGAGTGCCGTCTCGTTCGACGACTTGGCATACGCGATCGATAAGTGCCGAGACGCGAACCTCGTCCTTCAGTCTCTCCACGTATTCATTAGAGTGAGGATCACACTCTTTTAGTAGCTTGGTGAATTCATCATCTAGCCTCTCCAAGGCCGTAAGTAGACATCCTCGGACGCGGTAAGGTGGGGCAATAAGCTGCTCATTTTCTTCAGTGATTTGTTCACTCAGTACCATGTCTTCATGGCTTAACAGTAATGTGACCATGTGGTCGACATTTTCAACGAGTTTGGACCAGTATTCTGGCTTCATAGCGTCAGACACTTTAGGGTTGTAATCGAACAGTGCGGCAACGGTTGCTGCGCGCAGTTTGAGTTGCAGGGCGTCGCCGAGGTTGTGCTGCGCGGCGACGGTCCTCAGCTCGTGCAGGAGCTCGAGCTGCGCGCGCCGGTCTGTGCGCTTGCGGCCTCGGGCTGCGCTGATTTCTCCGAGCTTCTTCACCACTAGAGCTGCGTCAATGTCGCTGTCCTACAAACGAAGATTTATTAGTGGGATATGTTGTGTCAAATACAATATAATACTACAGTACAGTACAGTCCAATACAAACTGAATAGCAGGATATTAGCTGCGAGCTGCGCAGTACGCGCCCCACCTCCCCGCGCCCGCCCCCCCGCTGGTATCTAAAATGATGAATTGCGCCGATGCGCAATTGGAACCGGGGTTACAATTGGAATCATCGCGATGTTCCGACTATAAGCCGCCATAAAGTTTGCATTGGACTGTAGTAAGTAATAAAGTTATAATTCAAGAACAAATAGTCCTCAAATGATTGAGCAGAACTTACCTTAGCAAACATTTTAGGCTTATCAGAGGTAGCAGCGCCCTTCCTGACAGTCTCCCATTCACCGCCGTCGTCGGCTTGGTCTTTCTTGCTGATCTTGCCTCTGCCTTGCCTATCCGCTCGCTTCTTCTCCTTACGCTTATCACGGTCTTCATCCTCATCCTTTTCGGTGTTTCTCTTGAGGAACTTCTCTCGGAGTGTTGTGGCACCGCGCTCCTCGAAATCGGATTCAGAGCTGGATTCGGAGGAACTGGATCCCCAATCCATGGAGTCGGAGGACTCGTCATCTTGTGGCGGCGCGCGGCGCGGGATTTCTGGCGAGCGGCGCACTCGCACTTTCTCCTTCACTTTTTCTTCCTCATCAGATTCATCAGAAGATGAGGTGTCTGCATATAAAGGAATAACATAACGCGTTAAATGAAAAGGATGTCGGGTGTATTACTTAAGAAAATAAAGAGGGATACACAATGTGTTAATGAATAAGCGCAAAACCTCTTAGGTGGTGATTGTGCTTATGAATATAAACAATTTTTACTATAGGGCCGACTCTGCAAATTGTCAATACCTATTCGACCAGAATATATGGAATAGCTGTTTTTTTTTGTTGAGTTGCAGAGTCGGCCCCATAGTAAAAATTGTTCATATTCCTAAGCACAATCACCACCTAAGAGGTTTTGCGCTTATTCATTAACATGTTGTATATATGTATGCCCAAATCATCACTCCAATGGAGTGATGATTTGCGCAAGATGGCTGGTAGAAGCTGGATGCGAGCAGCCGAAGATAGATCTCGATGGCGTGCAATTGGGGAGGCCTATGTCCAACAGTGGACGAGTATAGGCTGATGATGATGATGATATATGTATGAGAACATGAGTAGAAATATTACTAAACAGGCATAAATAATAAGATGGTAAAGGATAATGTAAATATTTATATCTATAATAATATAAAAAAATTAAAAAGTCTGTCTGTCATTCAAATATTACATAAACAGTGTTTGAGGCAATAAGCCAAGGCACGTCAGGCCTTGGCTTACTGAGACCAGCCGCTATTTACTAACTCGGATGACAGGTGTCGATGCCTATCAATCTAGAATTGACAATTACAATGCGGGTTTTGCTTGCTCAAACTTTTTACTTGAAATACAAAAACCGCATTGTAACAGCAAATCCTAGAGTGATAGGCATCGACACCTGTCATCCGAGTTAGTGAATAGGCCGGCTGGAGAGTTTGCATGGTAATGATGTCAAAAATATTTTTAAAAATAAACAAACATTTTTTTTGTAAATAGTAAATGTTTACGTCAGTCTGGGAAGAGGGGGTAAGAGCTTTTATTACTTAGGCTGACCTGCCCCCCTATTTACTAACTCGGATGACAGGTGCGGCCTATCAATCTAGAATTTACAATTACAATGCGGGTTTTGCTTGCTCGAACTTTTTATTTGAAATACAAAAACCGCATTGTAACAGCAAATCCTAGATTGATAGGCATCGACACCTGTCATCCGAGTTAGTAAATAGGCTGGCTGGAGGACGAGGAGGAGGGGGTTAAAAATAGCTGATATTATGCTACTACTTAAACAATATCTATTGATAGATTAATTTACTTTACCTTTATGTTCATCATCATCATCAGGCAAATCTGGGTCTTCACGGAACTTTGATATATCAGCTTCAAAGTCTTTTGTGTATTTCCTGAGCTTCTGACGCAATGAGGTTAAAGCCTTGCTGTTGCCTTTGGAGAGAGCTTTCCTGGCGTCTCTGTCCGACCAGGCTCCTACCACCCAGTCATCAAGTTCCACCAGTGCTCTGATGAAAAATCTCGGAGCAATGCCATTTTCTTCCTTCTGAACTACGGGAGCAGCTCGGGTGTAAGCTCTCTGCAGTTCTTCAAATGAAGAGAGTGCTGATGCAAAATCCTTGATTTTGCGGTGGTTGCGCAGTGAATGAATGATGCCTTCTAACTCTTCATAGCGCTTCTCTTTCATAGATCGCACAACACGCTTCGTCTCTTCTTCATCATCACTGAACTGTGTAAAATACATTGGGGTTACACTTAACAATTGATTTTTGTCTTTACTGGACATGGAAGGCACTTGCATGCTGGACTGGGAGAAACGAAAAAACCGGAATGTGCCAGCTGCTTGTCTTCCCATGCAGATCGTTAAAACCAGTCGAGGGTATGGGCTCAAATCGAAGAATTTATATCAATAGGCGATGCGGCTATCAAACCATCACTTTTTTGATTTCTTTTTCCACCAATATGATCCATTTGCTAAACAAGGCCTTTCGACATTATGACCTTAGGCTCTGTCTACCTCGTAAGGGATAAAGACGTAATGTATGTATGTATGGAAAGCTTAAAATCCATAAAGAAAACCAAATACAGTTGTCTTTATTGATTATGCAAAGTTTGGAATTCATATAAATAACTTCCATACTTTGGTAACATTCTATTCAATTCAAAAAAAGATAAGAAAGCTACTAGATATTAAAAAGTTACTAGATGTGTTGCCCTACTAATATGATTCTTTAATTTTCGCCCATTCCATTTATCGCCTTTCTTTTTTCTGTTGATAAATTACATGTTTTTTCTTATCTCCCAGACCAGCGTGGAAGCATCCAAGCCAAGAAGAACAAATATTAAAATCATTTACTATTCAAAAATCCTTTTGTTTCCTTACAATGTATTTAAAAAATAGTATAAAAGTAGTTACATTTAACAGAAAATATTGCTGTTTATTTAAACTTATCTAATTCTCTTCAATTCAAGCAGTTCAAAGTCAACTCTGAATTGTGAAATATTTGGGCATTTTCTAATTTGTTAGACCAAGTAGTGAAAATGGTTAAATTCCATGTTTGTCTTTTCTCCCAGACCAGCATGGAAGCATCCAAGGCAAGAAGAACAGATATTAAAATCATTTACTATTCAAAAACCTTTCGTGTTCTGCTGCAGAGTTCACTAGTCAGAACTACTATTTATCTTGTGGCCAGTGTCCACACATGTATTTGTGATCTTGTTACAAAAAAAACCCCTTTCATTTCATTCTATTATTCTTATACAATACAACATGTTAATAACCCTGTCCTTAAAGAGGCGACTCAGCCCATCAATATGATATGAACAACTTTTCCTATGGGACTAATGCAAAAATTTTACATCCACTCAATAGTGTTCAGCCAGCCAGGATATTACTTTTTTTTATTTACAGTGTTAGTCTCACACGAAAAATTGTTCATACTGACGGCCTTAGTCGCCCCTTTAAGGATTGGACAGGGTTTTCTTAATATATATATAGACTGAAGAGATAGCATGGCTACAATATAAAAATGGGCACTATATATTTGCTAGTATGGCGGATATATTTTGTACTCATTTGATGCAAGATTTGTACTTACTGTGTACACAGGTGCCTGTGTGCGGACAATTGGCTCCTCATCAGTTACACTCTCAGACTCGGAGTCTGTGCCGGTAGCAAAGAATCTACTCATGATTGCTGATTTTCACAACTTTACCTGCAATCAAGAATAACTTGATAAACATTATATGGTATATAGGATATAGAAGGTACCTAACGAGCTTCTTAGTGGGCATGGTTAGGTTATATCATTACAGCCTATACATGCACACATCTACAATACAAAATCTAGTACTTGAGGTCCACACTTCAAACAGTAATCTATCATACAAATTTTACAAAGACTGAATAAATATTGATATCAGCGAGCAAAAGCTGTGCTAAGAGTTTTAGGTTATGTGTTCTGCACTCATTGAGTAACGATGGTTACATACCTTTTGTAACACTGTTTTTAATATTTTTGTATGTGGAATCAATTCTTTTCTTCATGAAAACAATTTATTAATCTGTAAATCCAGGGCAAAATCCAATTTTGCCTACGACACACTCCCCACGTAAAAGTGGTAAAGACAGATTGACAGTTTTTTCGAAACTGTCACTGTCACCATTCTCCTGCCAAATGCCAAGCCGGAAGTCGATATTCAAACCAAGCTTGTCAATGAGAGAACTTCACTAGATGGCTTGGATTGAGTATCATCATCATCAATTAATCAACTTCACTATGGTCTTGTATGTTTACAATATGTTTAAGTAATGGAGATGTCGCCCATCAGCTACGTACTTATATATAGGTACCCAGAATAAACGCTACATACATATTATACAGATACATACAATCAAAGAAATCATCGCATCAACTCTCCTCCCACCATAGAGTACTTCTGGGAGACGATTTTTGAAATTTAATTGATTGAAACTTTGGCGGAATAAATTACAACCCAATACAACCATATGTCATTTCACCTTGTGAAAAACGAGAAAAAGTGACACAAACAGCAAATAGGTTTTCCTTTTCTTACTCGTCTTTTCTTTCGTATGCTAAATCAGTGCAAAATATAGTTATTAAAACACTCAATCTATTGCTTTAGTTATTAATCTGAGATTGAAACGAACGGTTTTTCCATGGAGTATAGATCAGTATGTATTACGTTACGTACATACAAGGTTTTTCATTAGTTTTTCGAAGACGAGTGGTCATACGTTCAAAAATAGTACCCCTGTCTGATCAACTTGTTCAAGATGTCGATACCCGCACAGCCGGAAGTTACATCTTTCTTGTGTTGTCAATGTCAATTTTTCGCTCAATTTCACAAAATGACGATTTTGATCTCAAAAAATGTCATGAAACGGGTCATGCTTTCGTCTCTTTGTATTTTTCTGTTTTTTCGCAATCGCCATAGTACACGATGAACTAATTAGAAGCAAAATAAATTAAAACCGTTTTTAAGTCCAATGGACTAAATATAATGGAGTTCAGCAGTCTGATACTACCTCTAACTAAAAATATTTGTCGTACTTGCCTTGTGGAATCGGATACCAATATGTTCACGAGCATACAAGATTTGGTCGAACATGACATGAATAAAATCAAACTTATTGATATATTAGTGTTCTTGAATTGTTTGGAGGTACAATAAAAAATTATATATTCGTCTTAGCTTGTCTGAATTTATTTTGTATTTTATGTAACCTTAACAATTATTTTCAGAATAACGATGAAGAGAATTGGCCGCAAGGAATGTGCTCTTCTTGCGTTTCGACGACTTTACTAGCATATAACTTCAAGTTGGACTGTTTGAAGGCTAATGCTGCACTTGCTCAAATACTTTCCATCCAGTCGCCACCACATTTACAGCAGTCTGATATAGACTCTATAGACATCAGTGTTGTCTATCAGGATCACGAATACGATGTTCCCCTTTTTAGTAACCATCCAGCCTTAGATTTTGAGCCAAGTCTAACTTCCAGTAAGGAAGTAGCCCCTTTGCCACCAGTTACGGAGATCACAGCTACAGAACAACCTCCAAGACAAGAGGGAGAGAAAAAATATGCATGTACTCTGTGTTCCAAATCATTTACAAGGATATATGGATTGAGGTACCACATGGCTAAGCATTCAAATATAAGGAAGCATCTGTGTCCTAAATGTGGAAAAAAGTTCCATAATTCCAATGGGTTAAGACAGCATTTGATTACTCATCAGGATGTTGCTCCATTTAAATGTGGATTCTGTAATAAAACTTATAGGTCCAGACAATATTTGAAAGAGCATTTCCGACTGGCTCACTCCAACAACAGGAAGTTGTTTGTATGTGTCACTTGTGGCAAGGGATTCACAGCGAAGTCAACACTAATATCGCACATGAAAACTCACACTGGAGAGAAACAATTTCCTTGTCCTCATTGTCCTAAGGCTTACACCCGTGCTGCATATTTGAGAGCACATAGTCTGGTCCACGCTGGCCAAGAGAGGCCGAAGCCATTTTTGTGCAACCATGAAGGTTGTGAACGTAGCTTCTCTACCAAACATTCCCTGCTTGTGCACTCTGCACACACCCATAGTGCCGAGAGACCATTTAAATGTGAAGCTTGTAACAAGGGATTCCCAACGGCACATGGTTTGAAAGCACATAAAGAGACTCACAACAGTAAGGAGCTTTGCTGCAATGTTTGTGAGAAGAAATTTACCAACAAGAGAGTTCTGCAGAAGCACATGAAGACTCACGAAGTAAGTGCTGATGATATAGTGCTTGAAACAGATGACATGGTATTAGAAACAGATGATATGATACTAGAAACTGTTGTCGATTCTGTTTTCTTTGAATAGGTAATAAAACTAATAATTGTGATATTTGAGATCATTGAGTGTAGGGTTGCATATTTCATATGGCATATAGTAAGTTGATTATAAATAAATAAAAATAGAAAATATTTTGGTCTTTACTTTGTTGAAGAAAATGTTGAACATTGTCTCTTATATTAGAATAAATAAAAAACAGTATATCATGCAATACCCACTTTTTTATTAAGACATACAAATGGTGTAGTTTGTAACAGAACTGATAACAAGGTCATAATTTTGATAAGCCTGCTTACACTGTTGAATATTATTATCACTAAATAATCATGCTAGTCTTAAATATCATACATTTAATAAATGAAAAAAAAATACAAGTACTAAAGTTTTTATGTACAATTAATTATTTTTACAAAAAACTAATTATGAATAATTTTTTTTTATTGCTTGCAATGTATTTTGAATACATGAGTAACAAAATAAATGATTTATAAGAGTAACAAAAGATCTTATCAACATTGCGTATATCTTTATTTTCCAAGTAGTTTGTTCATTTGTTTGTTTTGCTTTCCAATTTTTATGTCCGTGCCCTCCACTTTATCATGAATAGTGTCTATCAGATGGCTTTGCTGCTCAATTTCCTCACCCAATGCAGTGCCTAGACCTTTGAGTCTTGATATTGCATGCACCATCTCATCTAAGTTTGCATCCAGCATTTCATTCACACGTTGGCTGTCAGTCACTGGCTGAGCCATTGCTTGCTGGTCCAAGCCACGGAGCCTTGCAGAAGGATGAGTTTCAAAACGAGTATGTTCATAAGCCTCAGAAGCTGGTTGAAGGTTATCCAGAGTTTCCAATAATCTACTGTTACTGGGACCGCCCATACTGCTTGTGTCTGGGGAGGTTTGACTACGAGGGGGAGTTTTGTCACTCTTACCAGAAATGTAGTTTTTCAGTCCATAGAATACAGATTTAATACCATTGAGATGTTTTTGGCTGTAATTCAAGTTAGTGTTAATTTCATCCAGCCTTTTGTTGGTGTTTTGGAGTTGTTCGCGTTGGCGAGTCAGTTCTTCCGCCGTCGCGATTCCAATTTGCTCTGACTCACGCAACAGCCCTATGCTACGACACGATGAATCAAGAGTGCGTTGTTCTATTTCCTTTTGTTTCTGCAGCATCATTTGTCGCTGACGGTCTAGCTCTGCTATGTGCCCTCCGTAGCTTGTGGATGAAGCTGACGGTTGAGGAGGAGGGAATCTTGATCTATAACTGTTAACAAAGGTGTTGTCGTCCACATCGTCCTCGAACAAATTGTTGGCATTGATAGTGCTTTTGTGGGCAGACATTTCTTATGTTAAGTCTACCCGTCCAGTATATAATATGTTAACGTTCACCAATCACATGTAAATTATAGCTTTAAAATAAATATTCAAGAATCTTCACAAGGAAACAAACAATTTTTACAATCAAGTCACAAATCCCTTTCCTCGTACTCCCCACCCTCTTTTTTTTTTATATCGTGATTTGTTCGTCAACTGTCAGTGTCACACAGATTTTTTTTTTTAATTTTGTTTTACGGCCCTGGATACAAGTCCTTTTGAGCCTTTCTTCATTTATTTCAGTTGGCGAGTTATTCTTGATTGTTGTCAACGAAATGATGGTGTAATTCATTTCGTTGTTTTCACGGAGCCCCTGGCGACAACTCTTCGCGAATCCACTGGTTTCATCATTGACGACGCAGCAAGGCGGACAACCACCAGCCCGCTATGTAAATCTCACTACAGCCGCACAATGACAGTCTATTTTAGTTATTCTACACATTGTTCTTAAATATGGGCATTTATAACACAAAATAACACCAATTTCACATTATAAAGTCCACTAGAATCAATTTGCGAAACAATCCAAAAGAGACACCGTGTAGTCCGCTAAAATTCCCGCCAAGAACTTTACTTCACTTTACACAAGCAAAAAGATCCAAGCCAAGGGTCCACGGTAATAAAAAAGAAATATCGATTGACAAGTGACAAGACAGAAAACAAATGTTCGGTCGGGTAAATAAACTAACCATTTATCGCAATAAAAAAATATCGAGCAATAAATAAAATAATCTGTTTCTCTTCTCTTTGGCAATTTTATAGTTAATTTTTAAAAGTTTACTATGTTTCGAGTATTGTACGAAACATAAAAATATTTGAAGTACGGCTAAAGCGATACATATAGGGCCCGGGGGCCCGGTACATTGGAGATCGTATTTTTTGGATTTTCGAATGTGTGGTCACATTTGGTTTGATTTTGTAACAAATTGTTTGCCATTAGGATTTACTTACATAAATTTGAGGTTCAGATTATGAGTACTTGATGCCTACGTGTAATATCAATCATTAGACGAAAGGGACAAAGGGACAAAATTAATCTCTCAAAATGATGGCTGGAAAAGGTAAGCTTATTGGTCATTATGCTCTTCTGTAGTCTCTATATTGTTCTATGAGTATATATGTTTGTTGCAGTGATGCCCGAAACGGAAGATCAGAATCGTATAAGGTTTCAAGTGGAGCTTGAGTTTGTTCAATGCCTTGCGAATCCCAACTACATACACTGTAAGTTGCTTACTAACATAAAATACTTGTAGAAGAGAGTTTTAGCATTAAGCATTCTTGGATAAGAAGAAAGAAAGAAATATATTTATTTGGTGCATAAATTCAACAAAAATATACTTAATTACTTATATGAACACAAACAAACAAAAATTAAATAGGATAATCATATTCAGTTAGTTCATACAAGAAAAGAAGGTTTCAAATGTAAATACTGTGGTGGCAAATGACCGTGCTGTTGTTGTGGCCACATACTGGTTGAAATTATTGTAAATTAATCAATAAAAAAGCAGACATAATGACTCGAGAAGAAAAAATTGTATTTGCTGCCTCAAGAACTACTACCAAGGGTAGACTCAAGGCTGGACTCAGGGGTTGCCTTGGCTTTTCAATGGTAAAATTATTTCTAAATCAAAAATATTGTTATTTCAGTTTTGGCCCAAAGAGGCTACCTCAAGGAACAGACATTTGTCAACTACCTCCGCTACTTGCAATACTGGCGGGAGCCAGAATATGCTCGGTATCTCAAGTATCCCATGTGCCTGCATTTTCTAGAGCTCCTTCAACATGAAGCATTTAGAAGGGAGTGTGTTTCAGCTCAGGTAAATACACATTGTTTTTATAAGAATTTCATAGTGATATCAAGAAAATTGGTTAGTTCAGTTAAAATTGTAGTTAATTTGATTGAATCATCAAATTAACTACAATTCTAATAGTGTCCATTCTTAAGTAGTTTGGTTCCCGGCAGAGTAGAATAGGACTATCAAGTGTTCCCGTAGATGTTGTAAAAGGCGACTTAGGAAACACAAGCTAGACTTATGAAACACAAGCTACACAAAGCTTATAAACATCAAAGAGACCTCTCCAACCCATCTGGCCCCACACTAGCCAGAGTGTAGGCCAAATCCTCTGACTGCTCTGGTTAATACATGGCTCTTGTTGTACAGAAAGGTCTTGTTCCTGCAATGGAGATTAAAAAAAGACCTGACAATGATGATTGTCCATTCTAGGTGTGCAAGTTCATGGACGACCAGGCGATCCTGCTATGGCAGCATTACACGCGGCGGCGCACGCGCATCCTGCAGCCGCCCGACGCGCCCGCGCCCCCCGCCCCGCCCGCGCCGCCAGCCCAGGGCGCGCCGAGACAACAATCATAATAGGTACTACTATCATTTAGGATTCTCTCAGGGTTTTTTTTTAATAACTTAAGGGTATTTTGAGTTAGATAACATAAAACGTAGCACTTGACCCTCGACTTACCCGGGCGACTCAGCCCGTCAATATTAGGTAACAACTTTTGCTATGATTGATTTGTGCATACGAAAGTGTTCAGCCACCCATGCAATATGTATGGGAAAGTAAATTATTTTTTGAGGTTCCAGTATCGATCCCATAGGAAAAGTTGGTCATATTGTCTTCTGACTAACCCCTAAGAGAAGTTCGAGGGTCAAATTGCACATAGAACATAAAATGATGGGTGGCGCTAGCTGCTCAAATTTTTGGTTAAGTGCGTTTAATGCCACAGAATCTCAACCTTGGTAGTCATTCAAGTACCAGCAGTAGCAAGGTTAGGGTTCCCATTTGAAGAATTTGCTATGTCTCAGTTAACATTGCTGTTCACAATGTTAATAGTCTGTTGGTCGAATTATAAGTATTAAACATAGAGCCATAAAGGAATAGAAGGTACAGGTTACGCCAAAGTTTATTGCGGGTTGGATATTAGCTGTGAGCTGCCCGCCCCACTTAACCTAATATTGTGTACTGCGCGATATTCGGAATCGCAATAAAGTTTGGCGCGGCCTGTAATTGAGTAATATCATATCTCTGTAATATGAGTTCAATGCCTTGATTTATGATGAATTCAAATTTACGATCATTTAAAAAAAATAAGTTGTTAATGTAATGGAACAGACTATTGTTTATCCATATGATAGTATTTTAGTAATTCGTATTGCAATATGGTTTGGCAAGTTTTTACAAGCCTGCCGTCAACGCCTGATAGCTTTGAAACTGTTGGTTCATAATCGCCCAATTTGTAACATTTATCGCAAAGCAAGTTTGAAGGATTGTAGACGTAAACAACCAACCCTTCGGCCACATTCGAAATTCTGAATTCAAACAGTGGATTCCATAAAAATGCCGTTGGGTTTCAAGGTTATTTAAAAAAATAAGATTTGGTGAAAATATATTAAGATTTATTGATTGTTCTATTTATGTTTTGTAGTAGTTATTCATGAATAACCGTGTTTGAACTCTGTTCATGGACTGATTATAATGTACATAACATACTGTAGATATTAAGCTAGTTTAATTTAAAAATACATTTTTTTTTATTTCATACAGTGTTTTATACCTATATAGCCTAATTCCTTTAAGTATTATCGCTAATTTTTGCAACACTAACAAAGCATATTATTCTACAAACAAGGGACAGACAGGTAAGAGGATACAATGTAACATTTATACTTTGACTAAGCATTTTTATACTATCACCACCAGGATACTGACACTTGCCTACTATTAGCCTTTTACACAGGAAATCCTTTAAGGTTCCGTATCTCAACAGTTAAAAAATACCCCAGATATATAAAAAAAAACTATTGGCACTTGACAGTTTTTTAATAATCTGTGGGAAAGCAGAAAAAAAATAATTTGTTGAATAGCTCATTCTGAACTGTAGTGCTACGACTTACGACTTACTTACTACCATTACGTCCATGCATACTACGATAGTCCTATTGAGTGGCCGGTCTCATTAGCGGACCATTTCTCACGAAAACTTATTTTAACAGCTTCTGAAACCATCCGAGGAAGTCTATAAAATTAAACAAATAAATATACCTATATGGACAAATCACACAGATTACCCCAAGTTCGAGAGTTGTGTTATGGGATACTGACTCAATGATAGGTATATTACAATATTTCGTATATAAACATCCAGGACCCAGGTCAATCTGAAAAAGATAATTTTTCATGTTCACCTGACCGGGAACCGAACCCGTGTCACAGGCTGCTGTGTCGTCTCACGAATAATTATATAAATAAATATATACGGACAAATCACACAGATTGAGCTAGCCCCAAAGTAAGTTCTTAAGAAAGACTTGTGTTATGGGATACTTACTCAACGATACTATATTTTATAACAAATACATATATAGATAAACATCCAAGACCCAGGTCAATCTGAAAAAGATCGTTTTCCATCATGACCTGACCGGGGATCGAACCGGGACCCCCGTGTCGCAGGCTGGCGTGGTAACCGCTGCGCCACGGAGCTCGTGAAAAAATAAAAAGCGTGTATATTACTGTGACTATTTATTTAGTGAAAGGTTGCGTGGGTCGGCGATGCCTCGCTATGCACAGCGCGCGCAGCGTGAGGAAGTACACCAGCTCCACGGCGCTCATCATGCTGAAGCCCATGCACAGACCCAGTAGCCCGCCCGTGTTCGCTAAAATACACAACATGTCTTCAATAAAAAATAAATAAAAGAAAGACATGACGGCTCTTACAGAAAAAGGAGCATTTTTAAAAAATCTATGTCTATCCTAATTCCTAATCCGTTCATCATACAGAACTCCTAAAGAGTTAGAATAAAAAACTCGAATACATACATACTTTTATGCCTATTTACATTTATCTTAGTTGTTTAATGTTCGAAACGTTGTTTTCTTCTTCTTTTAATCGGATTCTCTTTTTTATTCGAATTTGCCGTTTTTGTACCCACATATAAAGACAGGGAAAAGCTGGAGTCTTTGGAATCTTGATCCTCGAACAACCAACATGAACCAACTTTCTACATAGGTAATAACATGTAAATGGTCTTTAGTATCGAAATAGCTTTATAATAAGGTATATTGACTGTTTGTTTTCCGAATAAATAAAAAAGAAGTAAAATAAAATAAGGGTGACTTAGCCCGTCAATATGAATAACATTTCTTAAGGTATTCTGTATGGGTTTCTGTATGGGAAAGTAAAAAAAAAATATTGACGGTCCGAGTCACCCCTTTCGAGAATATCGGGGGTCAGTTTACACGCTGTATCTCCTGTATATAGGTTTCGGACTCGTCAGGAGTCCATATTCAGAGCGTGTGCGAGACGTGTGTGGAGGGTCCCGAACTTACTTACTTCCAACGGCGCTACAACCCTTTGTGGGTCTTGGCTTCTCAGTTTTTCTCCACTTGACACGGTTACGCGCCTCCCTTCTCCGGTGTACTTCCCCATTTTCTGAGGTCTTCCTCCACACAATAGATCCATCGCCTTCTTGGCCTGCCTCTCGGTCTCTGGTTACGGTATCCATCTGGTTACTATTTTCGCAGCCCTGTTGTCCGGCATTCTTTCTAGATGTCTCGCCCATCTCAGACGCTGTGTTTTACAAAAGCTAACTATGGTTTCCTGCTCCATTAGTGCTTCCAGTTCGTGGTTCATTGGGATGCGTTAAGTGTTATCCATCTCTTGTACAGGTCCAAAGATCTTTCTGACCACTTTTAGTTCGAACGTAGCAAGTCCCTGTTCATCTTTTCGTTCGTCGTTCAGGGTCCCGAACTGGATTATATTTTTCTCTGTTCCGACTTCTTTCTTGTGAATTCAGCACTTTTACTTACAACAAAATAAATCCAGCACTTGTGAGCTTTTCCTTTGCCTCCCTGCTCCCTCCGTTCACATTGCTTATCACAGACAAAAGCAACCAACACGGAAATAATATGTGTTTGGCGGATACTTACATAAAAATTCAGTGAGTCCAAATATTTCCCCTTTGGTCATCCTCGTGAATGTGTCGTCTTCGAAGTAAAAGTGAACCACAAGCATATTTTCTCTGAAATACGAATTATATTAATTAAGTTCTTTGAAAAGAAATAAAATAAAATAGGCACACGATACGGATGCAAAAATGGATCTATTTATAGAGTTTTCGAATGGGTGCTAATTTTCCCTCACGCCTGATTCTGGTGAAGTTTGATTTGCCTTGAGGTAGACCGAATAGGGTACGAGCGGTCTCCACAGCGTTGATGGAGCGGGAGTAAGATGGCGTGCTCGACCGTCACAAAGGGAAGATCTTCCCGTTGGGCAATGTGTGCGGCCAGGTAACCTATACGGCTCCGACTGAGTTCTGTCGGAGGTACTTTTTGTGCTGGTATCGAAGAAACTGCTTGCGCGTTTCAGAATCGTTTAGCGTCATCTTGTGAGAAGTCATGTAGTTATTTGATGTGTCGCCATTTTCACAGTTAAGTTTTTCGTGTTAGCTATTTTTGCGAATGTAGAGGACGGCACACGCATGTGTCCACCGCCTGCTTCACGCCGTCCCGTTCTTGAGTAATTAGCTCTAGAATCACAGAAAATGTCTGTGAAAATTAAGAATAAAAGGAAGAAGAAAAGCTGCTCACGTGAAATAGTCGACGGACTTGGCGAGCGACTTGGCCAGGTGCCGCACCAGCCCCTTGTTAAGCGGTGCTGTACTCATTCGCTCGAAGAACGCGATCTCTGTGCACGCAGGTAGACATTCTTCGCATGCTTTTCCTAAAGAAAAAACATTTTGACATTTTAAAGCAGGTTTTTGCCCTTCTTAAACTATAAGTGACATCATTAAAAATATTTTTACCTAACTTAGACCTTTTTGTGAAGACAAATAAATGTACACCTAATATCTCAATCCTAAAAGGTATAAAATAAATGTATGTAATGATACCTTAATAATAAAAGGCTACCTAGCTATTTATCCGCGAGTGCATCTATGTTATCCGCAGACAAAGAAGCTTTAAATAGGAAAGAATTTAAAAAAACATTATAATAGTTGTTGTTGAGATTATTCATTAAAACATAAATCAACACAAACAACACAAATTTGCGACTTACTTTTCGGTGTTATGTTTGAAGTATTGCTGTAACACTGTGCGTCTGCTTTGCCGCAAACGCGGGTGGTTTTATTTTCTGAAACATACGGGATGAAAACACGTGAACTAACATTACTAGAGTGAAATACTGTACATTACTAGAGTGAGTTGTACTTTCTTGTACAATTATAATAGCAGCAGTAGATTTTGTCAAATCTTGTGATAATACAGCGTTTAAATTTTATTGTCCCTCGACATTACCTCAAAGGGGCAACTCAGACCGTTAATATGAGCAACTTTTATAATGGGGAAAATTTGGGAAATTTCAGAGAAAAATGTCTAGTCACCTATTTGTATGTGGATCTCGATTTTTTTTTGAGCTCCCAGCATCCATTTAAGAAAAAGTTGTGCATATTGAAGGTCGAAATCGCTCCTTCAAGAGAATTTCTAGGGTCAATTTACACGCTGTATAAACATCACCAAATTTAAGAGCGACGCTCTTGTCGATAGAGCTCCAATCTCTTAACACCCTGGCACAGAATTAATAATAGTTGACCCTGGTATAAACACTTATGGACAATCCTCTGAATGCTCTGGCTGAATGGTTCTGCTAGTGCAGAAAGGGTCGTGCTCCTGCAGTGGAGAGTAAAGAAGACCTGATGATACGGAGTATATAGATAAACGGAGCTATACTTACTCGGCATGTAGTAGAAGACACATTGGCATAAGTCCAACATCGCTGTAGCTTCACACTCCATCTCACAGTTTTTCAAAGTGTAGGTTCTTTGCAAAACATAAAAAAAAACTCTATTAGATTTGGAAGATAAGTATTTTTAGGGTTCCGTACAAAAGTTGAAAAACGGAACCCTTATAGGATCACTCGAGCGTCTGTCTGTCCGTCCGTCCGTCTGTCACAGCCGATTTTCTCCAAATCTACTGAACCAAATTAGATGAAATTTGGTAAGATAGTGTAATCCTATGACCCAAACACGGATGTGCAAAGTAAATAAAGATTTTTTTGAAATAAGGGTCATTTTGAGGGGACCAATTACAAAATTAAAAAAAAAAAGTTATGCAAACCTTACTGTGTCATATATCAAATGAAAGGGCTCATTATGAGGATCTCAAAAATATTTTTTTTTTGTTCGGGTAAAATCAATATTTTTGATTTTATTCACGAAAGAAGGCAAAAATTTACCATTCCCCCCCCCTGATCTCCGAAACTACCGAGCCGAAAATTTTGAAAAAATTACAAAACATAGTTCATTCTTTGAAGATTACAGGAAAAATAATAAGAATTCTATCACTTGAAAATTAAGTGGTAAACTCACAATAATAAGTTCATCTAGGGAAATAGTTCACTAAAACACCACTAGATGGCGCTAGTCAATTGAATAAAACATTATTTGCACATTGTGTGTGTGTTCACGAAGCATATTGTACGGAACCCTCATTGCGCGAGTTTGACTCACACTTGGCCGGTTTTTATTTATGCAATCATTCAATTTTACAATGTAACCGGAACTCTATCCCTAATCTTAATAACCAAGTATCACGTAAGGAATTAACCACAGCTGTGTTCTGTGGAATTAACTATCAGGGGCCTACCTGCCCCCGTAGCATGGCACGCGCGACAACGTTTATCGACTATCGCCATCTTGTTTTTCGCAATACTGAAGAGCGAGAAGTAGATAGTTTATCGCGCCATATAAACGGCGTCGCGGGAGCCATGCTACGGGGGCTGATTTGGATTTTAGCAGCATGGCTCCTGCGACGCCGTTTATATCGCGCGATATAAACGGCGTCGCGGGAGCCATGCTACGGGGGCTGATTTGGATATTTTGGTTTTCTTTACTCCAATGTATGGTGTCTGAAGTGACGAAGAAACGGGACGTAGAGATCCCATTCCTTTTAGTATTTTTATATTGATACTCAAAGTTTTTACGACCTGTACTTACTCGTTCTGTACGTTCTCTACGTTACTGTAAGTCTTGTCTTCGTTTCTATAAAAGAAGAAAGACGAGAGGAGTGATGAATGACGTGAAATAGTTCACGTCATTGACTCCCCTTTCTGACACTGAGAATATTACGCGAATGCTTAGTTGCGCACACTTAAATACCTGTAAAATATTAATTCCTTTTCGTTGGAGAATAGACAAAGCCGTTTCGTGATGTCGATAGATTTGAGGTCAGCGTACGCGTCCAGGATCCGCGGCTGTATGGAGACCCTCGCCTCTATCCCGCTGCCGAAGATCTCGCCTAGGTTGGCCATTTTAGGCGTCTCCGTTGGGTTGTGAAGGAGTATCTACGAAGACAACTCTCGTTTATAAGTTATGAAAAGAACGAACGATGAAAATACTTTTATCTTTTTCTTTGTACGAGCTAATAATACAACAAAATTATTCGTAGATATCAAAATCTTTGTGTTGTAGTTGTAGCCTCTGGATTTTGGAGATACAAATAAAAACGCTTGAGAGGAAATTAGATTCAAATAACGCGATTTCGCTTTGAGTTCCATTGTTTGTATTAGGATTTCAATTTATTTTATAGAAACGAATCGTTACCTTGAAACCAGTACTTTTCGTAGAAGAGCAGTAGTATTCTTCTATGTTGGCGTCCAGTACCAAACTGAGGCCATGATTAGTTCCCACACCTGTGCAATGGAAACAATAATAGTCTCTTACATGTAGGTAGGCACTAACTCAACGTATTTTAACAAGATTTTAATGTTTGTTTGTACCTTTGTTTTTATTTATTTCGTCAGGATTATACTATCTCTATGATTTAGGTATTTATTTGGTCAATCATTTTGAAGCAACTTAACAACTGAATTTTAAACATCCTCATCCCATTGAGCTGAAATTTTGCCTACGTATGTAATGTTTGAGCTGTTCTGATGTAGAATCGGTAGTTATGCATAGTACTAAAAGTTTATGCAAAACTATTTGTTTATTGTTTTTTGTTAGTGGCGCATTACAAAGTAAAGCCAATAAGAGTTGAATATGAGCTGTGTGTTCTGAAATAAGCGACAACAGCACTAAGGCGTCGGGTTGGGTAAGCTGTGATTGGGCCACTATATGTCAGTGGTTGCCACGGAACAGATAAATCTGTGGTTGTTGCTGCTTGTCAAGATTGACGGCTCAGTGGTAAGCTTCAGAAAATCCTCATTGCCGTTGCCATTTAGTAGCAAGGTATGTATTTCCATTCGTCTAGTAAGTACGTACCCTTAGGTCTCCAGGGAAAGCCATCTTCTGGTGCGTCGGGCGGGTAGCCGCCTTCGGGCGTCCAATCTACCGCCGGCAGAGGAAATGTCAGGTTTAAGTCGTTTAGGGACTTGCTGATAAAAAGATAATAAATATACTCGTGTCATCTCTGTCAAACTAAGTAAATATTTGAGTTTTTATGGGATATTTATTTATTTTTTATTTATTTATTATATAAGGCACACCAACAATATAAACACATAACATCGTTAAAATACATGAACAAAGCTATGTACCAGTGTTTATATCAATTACAGATGTGCACAGCAATTAATTTATAGCTTGTTTTATAGTAGCTTAAGTAATCTTAACTTATCTTAAAACATACAAAAGTTTAAACAAGCATGATATTCAGATCAATAAATACTCTGACAATAATACGGACTATTACAGTATAGGAGTTTTTCCTTAAATATTTTTGGATTGTCATGGAATACTTATATCCAGATTAAGCAACTTATACCATTTATTGTAAGTGATGATAAATCTAAATATAGGCGCATGTTCACCCAATCTAGTTCTACAGGAAGGAATTACGAAATAATCATTTTTATACCGTCTACGACTGTGTATCCTAGGTACGCAAATACCGATCAGATCTAACATATTTGGACACAGAAATACCCTGAAAAATTTTCTGTAAAAATAATAAATCCAGCATACGACGTCGCTTTGATAGCGGTACGAGGCCAAAAAACGAAAGTCTTTCATCGTATGTATTTCTCGACGTTATGCCTGTTGAATTAAATGCCAAATATCTGGAAAATGATCTCTGTACACGTTCAATACGTTCCGAGTGGACAACATATATAGGGTTCCAGACAGATATTACAAATCTTCATGCGATTTCCTGAGTTTGCTGGATAAAAATATGGATACGTACATTCAGTTACATTCAACATAGCTTCAATTCGATATTTCTTTACTGAATATCTTCTGTAACCGAACATTTTTCCCGGTTGCGTCATATCTTTATCCTAATTTAGTAATTCAGTCAAATATGGTCAAATTATTTATTTTCTTTTATTGTTTTGTTCAAGCCTACACGAATCTGTATTGTATTTAGTGTTTAGCAAGCTCTTTCCTTTTTAGGGTTCCGTAGTAAACAAGGAACCCTTATAGTTTCGCCATGTCTGTCTGTCTGTCTGTCTGTCTGTCTGTCTGTCCGTCCGCAGTTTTACGCAGAGACTATAAGTACTAGAAAGCTGTAATTTGGTATGAGTATGTATATTAATCATGGCAAAAAAGTGGTAGAATAAAATCTTGAAAAAAAAATTTTTTTAGGTTAGCTCCCATACAAGTAAAGTGGGGGAGTAATTTTTTTTTCTCTATTTACCCATTGTGTGGGGTATCGTTAAAAAGGTCTTTTAAAAATATTGTGAGGTTGAGAACACCATTTTTCGATTTAGGGATCCGTTTTCGAAATATTTGGTTTTAAAGTGCGAATTTTTGTTAGACGTAAGTGTCCCCCCCCCATCTATCTGCTAAACGGTTATATATAGACACGTGAAAGAAATTACAGCAGTAGTATATATACTGAAGTTTAAAGGAAAACTATCAGAGCTGGGTACTAAGTACAAACTAAAAAGTTATAGGCAACCAACTTATAAACTGTAAAATTTCATACTATTTTCATTGTAAGATGTTATTGGTCGTTAAGAGTCCCACGTATGGCCGCAATCCCATACAAACGTAGTTTCGTTTTAGTTTTACAACAGTTAAGCCAATTTCAACCAAATTTCGTACATACGACCGGATAAGGCATATTGATGTTTATAATCAGATTTCAATTTTAAAAACAATACCTATACAAAATTACAGCGAGTTGAAGTTTCGTATCGAAAACTTGTACTCGCTGTAATTTTCTTAAACTGTAAGGTGCGAGTGTGAATAGTGTGAACTCGAAGTTGTCATTCGCAACTACGGAACCCTACACTGCGCGTGGCCCGACACGCACTTGGCCGGTTTTTTTTTTTCATAAATATGTTTTATACGAGTTTATTATAGTGTACCTAACTATAAGCTTTCGCTCGCGTCACCGCTCACACGAATGTCGGTACCAGTTAGTTTTTCCCGGTCTATAGGTAGATATACGAGTACATATGTATTCAGGCCTTAAACTATCCCCGTAATAATTAAAAACGGTTCAGTATTTGAAACATGAAAATGTCACAGACAGTGATGCTTTCGCATCTTATCCTAACTAATCGTTTAAATGCGAAAATGAGTTTGTTTGTTTATTTCTCAGTTATGCGATCTGCGTCAGTATTAATTTTTAAAGATACTGTTACCAAGGGCTCGTCAACAATGCGAGTGGAGTCGCGGGCAATGGCTAGTTTATAAAACTGTGGATTATTGTGAGATAGAAATGAAACTCACGGGTTGCGGAACATTTTCTCGCGATGCACCACGTTGAAGGTGCAGCACAGGCCCTCGTCGGTCAGCTGTGCGTTGAACAGGTCTTGGCAGTTCCTCACTTGCGAGTTCCACTTGCACAGCGGTATCATCTCGTGGCAGGGCTGTGTTACCTGGATATACAGTGTGTAAATTTATTCTCAACATACCCTTAAAGAAGTAACTCAGTTCGTCTACATGAATATCTTTTCCTATGGGATGCAATGCTGGGACCCAAAAACAAATTCAGCATTTGCACACAAAAGTGTTCAGTCGTCTGGGCAACTGGTATGGGAATGTCAATTTCTTTTTTATTCTTGGAAACTACCGCACTCGCTTTTGTAAAGCAAGCAAATATAGACTTCGTATTACTTTCGTCGAATTTACGCATTTGCCCCTAGTTAGCTTTTTCACCCCCACATCCTCAAAATCTACTGTCTTAGAGAAAATATTTCATACCAGAAAAGATTAAGCGCGTTCTAAGAGAAGTGAAGCGATGTTAATATGGCAACCTCACCTTTAACTCAACATCGTAGTGCTTCGTTTTTTTCTTAGATTCAAAAGCGCGACAATGGCACAGATGCGCGTATTCACCTCGGAAGAAATATGAACATAACGAAGGCGACTTTGCTCTATTAACAGATCCTCGCATCGCTTCGATTCTGCGCTGGATTAAATATTCGGATTTATATTCGGATAGCTCACTTAACAGTTAGAGGTGGTTTCCTGCTACGCCTACCTTATTCGCCCAAAAATCAACGCTCAGTGAAAACTAGTAGAGACTCGTATAAGTTTCGCTAAATGTCTAAATATTTTAAAAAGGGGACTGCATAAATTGTACGCATGCTTCTGTTGTTTGATTTAAAAAAAATATATATTGTACACTAATATATGCTAATATTATAAAGAAGAAATAATTGATTGTTCGCATTGACCAGGCACCGAAACTAATGGATCGATTTATAGTTTTCTTTTTATCTATCAACAGCGATTTATTTTCGGTTGACACAGGCTATAATTAACGCGGACAAAGTCGCGGGTAAATTGGTAGTAAGCAGTAAAGGCAATACAAAGCGAGTCGTGCACAGCAGTAAAGGCAATAACAGTTATAAATAGGCCTTTTCTTTCATAACTAGAAACTCGGTAATTTGCGTTGGTAGAGCAAGGGTAGAGCCAGTTCTCTTTGGCGCCTGTATTGATTATAAGTCCTAGCAATCTTTTCGACATCGGATGTTGACGCCCATTGCTTGACATCTGAGTTATTGCGGCCACTAATTTCACTAGTCAGGACAACTTTATCTGTAAAGGTTAGTATCGGATTGGTAATGCCTTGTAATTGGTGACATTCCCAATAACCATTTTGAAAGCGATTGTAACTCTTAATCTCCGCGATTTGTGGTGACCGCCTGATGATCCAACTACCGGACTTGCACCCAGGATAGCCCCTTTAGGCAACGTAGCCCATATGGCAAAACATGAGAATCGCTGCTCTATAAAGGCTTTGCCATTGTTTATCAGTTCAGCCCTTCCGGCTACATATGCAAATTGCGGCCCATTAGGCATATGCGGGTTTGCTGTCTCTCCAGGTCTTGCGCACACAGGCAATGCCCAAAACCGAGATCCGTCCCTCATGGCCCTTTCCTCTAGATGCCCTCACCTCAAAATTCCTCACTTGGAGCTAGCTACATAGTCCAATTAACATACATGAGTATTTGAATTGGGAATAGTGTAGAATATTTTGCAAATTTTCCGGTGCCAAAATGACATACATACTATTACGTCTTTTTCCTTTGCTGTTCTTCTAGATAGATGATTAATAGTTCCTACTACTGATGCTGTCCAAAATAGCCAAATTTTTGGAACAGAAAATATATTTTTTAAATTGGTTTTGTATGGCGTCCGCGGAAGACCAGCGTTGTGGTTCAGCCGCAACATATGCTGAGCGGAGACCATTTTGGTATAAACATAAAGGTATATTTCTTTTTTCTTTGTATCTTTCTGGTTGTTATATTTATCATTTTATGTTTTATACCAAATAAACGATTTTCTTTCTTTCTTTCTTTCTGAAACGAAAAGGAGAAGATGGGTTTGCTGAGGTACTTGTCAATATTTCAGATTTATGTAAACCATTCTACTAAAACTGCTGGTTTAAGAAAACTCCAGAGTCTCTCCTTCACTGCTTAGTCGATTCGAACAAAAGCCTTCGGATCAGCAAATACCGTTGGATTACTTACCTAGCTATGTTTAACGATTTAAGATTTCGAATACTTATCAATTAGTCGCTACTAACGTTAATGAGGAAGGATCTGGTGTGGTCCCAATCAGCGCTGTCGGCAATGTTGTCTTCAAATATTTCCGCGTCATTCTGCGGCGTGCACAGGCTCTCCAGCAACTTCTTGTCCACATGGTCGCTGAAAGTTTGGACTTTTGTGTCATAATTCAAGTAGAAAGAATAGAACGAAACCGCCTAGTGGTTCCCGGCAGCATAAAATATGACCACTCCAAGTCTTCCTGTGGATTTCATAGAAAGGGAATTAGGAAATGCAAGCTAAATAAAGCTTATTAACGTCAAAGAGACCTCTCCAACCCGTCTGGCCAGCGTGGAGAGTGTAGGTCAAATCCTCTGAATGCTCTGACTAATATATGAATCCAGTAGTACAGAGAGGGTCAAGCTCCTGCAGTGGAGACTAAAAAGACCTGATGATGACGATGAACAAAGAAAGAGGTAGTTATATCATATAAGGAGATCAAGAGAATGGCTGAGAGAGAACCAATAGACATGGAGAGTACTCCACCGACAAAAACACAGTTCTAAATTTATAGATAGATGATTATGATGATGAATGGAACAGCCTACCTGTTCCAATCATTCTTTCAATACTTTGTTTGTTATTGTAACAGTAAATTTTTTTGCAGCATATAAATGTATCTCTTAGAATCGAGTCTAAATCGTATATTTCCGACTCCTTCTTTTTATCGGAGTACCAATAACTTTTGAATAATAGCCTAGCCGTGATATATTGTCCCGCCCCATTAGAAGCTACGTGTATCTGCTGAATCAAAGGTAGGCTTATGTTATGGCTCAATATTATGCATTCAATTGCTGAACACAGCTTAGTCTTTGTGTCGAGCTTCTAAAACGTGACTAAGTATAGATAAGCTAACGAAGGTAGTTGAAAACTTGAATTAGGTATACTAACAGATAGTCCAAATTTTTTGAAAAACTAATGGCTCGTAATAAATTAAATAAAGTAGAAAGGTAGAATGTACCCACCTAGTAGAAAGGTTGGATGACAGTAGCAATTCATGCTTGATGGATTCGTATACCTTCAATTCATGTTTTTATTACATACTTACCCAGCTTTTAAATATCGCTCAGCAACAGATTTCTTCGCCTGGTTTACGTTACAAATTGTAAGAGCCGGGAAGGGCAGCTCCTCTAGCGGCATATTTTGTGGGTTGATGCTGACGATCATAGGAGACAACCGCCACTTCGCATACACATTCAGGATGAAGAAGCCCGCACATAATAGCGAGAAGGCGAAAGCAGCCAACCAGAAGAACCTAAGATTTGTTCACATATGTACTAAAATAGTGGAATATCGAAATCATGTGATAATCAAAAAGGAACTCATTGCATGATAGAAGCTTAGATTATTTAAAGCCTCTATTAGCCTAAAAGCGTAAAAAAAACTAGTGCCCAACCCATAGTCGGTCGCGCACACACACAGCTATTAATTTGACGGATTTTGAGAGCATACATTGACAGGACGCGTGTGATGAAACAAAGCTGACACGCACACAAGCATTGAAAAATTGGCCTGTTTTTAATCATTGAAATAAAGGCATGACCACAGAGATGTAATATGGTTTAGCAAGGCTTTAGCCTTGCTTTAGCACTTTGTGTACTTTTAGAATACTAGCTTACGCTCGCGGCTTTTGCGTTTCTGTAGGTACCTCGAAAACTTTATTTGTTCCGGTACCTTAAGTCCGTACCGTACCCTTGAAGTTTTGAATACAGGTACGGTAAGGTATTTGTAAGCCTATATAGTCTTCCATCTTTTATTTTACTAAGTACAACTTTTCTGTAAGATCTTTACTTTCGTTATGGTACGGGCCTGGAAAGCAAAACTACCCCAAATTGTGCCAATTTTGGGAAAACATTGATATAGTTTGACAAGCTATGTCTTAATATACATAAGATGAAAAATTTTTTTTTTAATCTATGACTTAATAGCTATAAGTCACAGAGAGTTCAAATTACAATCAAACGGTAGATAATTTAGGGTAAGCACGCACCGCGACGCGATAGTCGCGTCGCGTCGCGCGACAGAAAAAAGCAAATTATGGGTGCGCGCACTGGCGATTTGGCAGTCGCGTTTTAGGGATGGGGCGTTATGACTTTTCGTTTTAAATCGTAACGAAACTGTTATTCGTTTCTTGTTGTATTACGTTGTTTACTTCTTCGTTAACTTTTAGAATCGTTACGAAACTGTTATCCGATACTTGTCGGAAAAATAAACGTAAGTAGGTATACAAATTACTTAGTAAACACAAGCTAAACAAAGCTTTTAAACATCAAAACGACCTTTCCCACCCGTCTGGCTAGCGTGGAGAGTGTAGTCCAATTGCACTGGCTAATTTAATGGCTCTGGTGATCAGAGAGAGTCATGCTCCTGCAGTGGAAAATAAAAAAGACCTGATGATGATGATGACGATGATGATACAAATTACTATCATAGAAAGAAAGAAAGAAAGAATTATATTTGTTTGGTGCATAAAATCAAACATATGAAAACAACCAAGTAACACAACTACCATGAAAGTTATAATGTTTACTATGAAGAATTACTGACTGAGAAAATTCATTATCGCGATGAACCTACTTCGATCTTCAGAAGTTGCTATGGAGAAATGCTTCACAGTGAATGTTCAACATCTCTACACGAAACAGTAAACATAAACCAGTAGGCAATGAATTGAGACTGTGTGTTTTTGTCGGTTTGTTTCAATATGACTTGGTTTATTATACTTGTGTCTTCAAACTATACAATTATTGAATTTTAAATATTAAAATCTCCCGACCCGTAACATCTACAATAAAATTTTGCAGTACGGTGCCGAACCACACCTATTCAGGTTATTTGAATCTCAACTTGATTAACATTAGAAAACACGTTTTTATTTGAGTTGGCACATCACTAGTTGGCTATGTCCCGCGCAATGTTGCCAGGTTTTAATTTTGTTACTTTTTTGATAAAGTTACATCACAGTTGGCACAATTAAAATGTATACTGAATAAGGATTTATCGTTTATTACGCTTATTTGCAATAGTAATATTAACTTCTAATTCCAACGATATTTTCCAGTATTATAGTATACTCGTATTAAATACGGGAGTATTAAGATGTAAACACACTTAGAACTAAAAATTGCTTAGGCATAGCTTATTAAAGTAACTAGGATTTCAATAAAGAAATAAAAAAAGCTAAGTATGGGTTACTAATCCAAAAATCGAAAGTAACTTCAAGTTACGTCAAAGATATCAAAGTTACAAATATGTAAGAAATGTTAATATAATGGCAACATTATCGCGCGACTGCCGAGTCGCAGTGCGCGCGTCTTCTTAGATCTCCATACGTTGCAAACGCGTTTGCGACAGATCTGTCGCAAAAATAGCAACAATAGGTATGCGACGGCGCGACTATCGCGTCGCAGTGCGCGCACTTCTATGGCACTCCATACGTTGCGAATTTTGCGACAACAAATCGCGTCGCGGTGCGTGCTTACCCTTAGTGTATTTTATAAAAGTCTTAGATTATTTATAAAGCATACCACAAAGATACCCAAAAAAGGCATCCTTTAGGTAGTTTTTTTGTGAAAATTGAAAAAAGTTCCATATTTTCAGGCCTCCAGGAGTAGCACAGGGTTAAGAAAGTTACAAACTTGGGTGTAGACTATTCTAAGTGGTCTCTACAATATATAAAAAAATCGTCAATACATGCGCGTTTCCAATGTTTGCACTTTTTATATTGACTGGACTAATTATAGTAAAGGTATATCAAGTAGGTATGTGTGGAATTATTAAAGTATCCAAGAGAGATAGAGAGTAGGTACTTAGTATTTTTATAACAAAAATTGGACCAAGTCTCACTGGGTTTATGACTCAATGTTTACCTTTCGAACCATGTTATCTTTTTCTCTCCAATGTACCGGAGACCGTGTAATGTTGACGTCAGAAGGTACTCTCTTACATCTTTGCCAACTGATAGCTTTTCCTCCTTAGCTTGGCGCGTGGCTCTCTCCTACGAAAGTATATTTTGTAATTATGACTTATTTGCTTCGATTTTACATTGTAAACCTTTGAGCTAGGTACTTACCTCACTTCTACTTCTAGGTATGGGTATTTTAGACTCCCAAACATACCATGGTGGACGCTCACGATTGGGATTTGTAGTCCAATAATTATGCTGGGAAATAACATAATAGGTAGTACCGTTTTGTAAACATGTAAAAGATATACAATCTCATGAAACATTATGTAAAAGATTAACAATCTCATAAAATATTAGAGAGATTTTTATAATGCTATTCGAATGTTTTACACACAGCACAGATTAATGTTTGAATGAGCCAGCTACTCCTAAAAGGGCCTCGTAGCATAATAATAAAAATTATATCTCCGTTTTTTTTCAAAAGTTGGTAACACTGGACCCCGAGAAAAATTCATGCTTACCCGAATATGATATAGATGAAAAGAATTTGATATTTCCAATTTGATCTGATGTATTAGTAAAAGGAACAAAATAATTATGGGTGGTGCTAGTAGGCTTTTCAATAAGTTTTGCTTTATATTTCTGAACTTTTGGATCGACATTTCTTCGACTTGTCAACCACAATATTTTCTTCCAAAGTCTAGTCTCGCAAAAATATAACTAATGGCTCTTACCTTTCTGAAAGTCTCCGTAGAAGTTTTCCTCGGGTACATAGCGAAGATGTGTTGAAGTAAGACCATAACTAGGACTGCTGAGTCATCGTGACTCAACCATATACGTGAAATGGACGATTGTCCCAACACAACGATTTGATCAAAAATGCTGTAAATGACTCGTCGAATTGGTTCACTTGTAACCCAATTTCACATTATTGCTGTTTGCCAAGTAATCGTTTGATTGCGTCCACGTGATGAATCGACCCTGCGCCGCCTCTACTATCCTTCGAAAGTAAATTATACATTTTCCAACCACATTTTCCTTTTTTTCTCGTAATTTACTTTTCTCGGGTTTTTTAAGTTAATTACCTTTCTCTAGCCTACATATACACTTATGTAGCCATTAATTTTGATCGAATTCTTATTGCGTGTCTTCAAACCATGGGTTTTAAAGTAAATTACCTTTAGCCTACCATGTATACGTATGTAACCATCAAATTTGGCCGAACTCTAATTGCGTATTTTCAATTTGGACTTGTGAGAATTCTAGGAAACTTTATATTATATAAATTAATATGTAAATACAATATTTATTACGTAGGAACCAAGTAGGAACTAGATAATTAGATTTTTACTACTATCTACCGGTATACTTGATATTGCATGCAGCGAGGTTTTATTACGTTTTTATCAACAGCAGTTACCGCAGCGTGGTATCTATGTGGAGATCGGTGCACTATCGTAGTGTCATGTCACGTCATACCACGCCGGTTGCAAGACTGTATTACAAAATACTGAGTATACGTATACGTGTACTTATATTTCGATGTATAATACAAAATGCAAGGGACATACCCGTAATAAATCAAACCACGGGCACGGGCTAAAGATCACCTTATTATAAATTATTTAAAATACCAGTAAAAAAAAATCGACATTCCCATACAAATCGCCCTGTTCTTGTGTGTGGTTAAGTGTGGTTGCACAGTGCAGTGGCTGCTCACTTTTGTATGGAAATGTCGAAATTTATATTTGTTTTTTGGCTGTTATTTTAATTTCATTACACTAAGTATAATTCGCCGTGTGGTTCCCGGCAGAGTAGAATAGGACCACTCCAATTCATCCCGTGGATGTCGTAAAAGGCGACTAAGGAAACACAAGTTAAACAAAGCTTATTAACATCAAAGAGACCTCTCCAACCCGTCTGGCCAGCGTGGAGAGTGTAGGCCATATTCTCTGACTACTCAGGCTAGTTTATGGCTCTGGTAGTACAGAGAGGGTCGTGCTCCTGCAGTGGAGACTAGTAAAGGCCTGATGATGATGATGATACACTATAATGATCTAGATCTAGACCGTGGTTGGATTTATTACGGTTATGTCTCTTCCACGCTAGTATATTATGGACGGACAGAGTAAAGCTCACTAGACAATTTATGAATATTACGAAAAAAAAAACTTGATATTGGGCTTTTCCGTCGATACATATAATATGATAACCTGCAAACAATCAGCCAGTAACATCTGTACTGGACGATCTGATAGCTTCATTCCAATTCATCCAGTTAGTTTAGTAAAACAAATCTGAATGTATTTGTGCAGGTTATATTATAATTTACCCAATACTGAATTATTAACCACCGACCATTATGCCACTAACTAAAAAAAAAGATGTGTCAAAATAGGGTTGAAAGACGCGTGAGTGGTGTCTTTGTCCACAATAGGTGTCAATTAAGACAAATACTAAATATAATTGCTTACATCAGGCTGGCATTCTTGAACGATCAAGTGGCAGCTGAGTTCTTAGGTCAGAGCTTTGGGTGAGAGAGAGTCTAAACGAACGGCGTAATTGGCTCCTATGTGGAATTAACCCTGGATATAGTAGTGGCTTTTAGCAATGCTATATTTGACAATGCTGTGTGACACAGTAACTGTTTTGTCTTCAGATCTCAACCTACTTGCCTTAAAGAGTTATGTACTAATACTACACTAAATGAAGCTTCCCATCTGTGCTCTACTTAATTGGTGCTTCCCGTACCTAAACACCTTCATGTAACAACCCCGCCTCTGATAGTCATGCACAAACATAATTGATGGCACGATTATTTAAGTCACAATTTAAATATTAATTAATTATATCGCTATTTATGTGTAGGTCAACCTAGCATTGATTATTATATAACTTATCAAGAGTTTATCCAAACTTCCCAACTAATATTATTAGGATCAGACCTTTGTGTTTGTTTAGTAATCATGCTAAATCAAGCGACCTGTCGCGAAGCTCACTTTGCAATTTTATATTATCAGCATTAGCCATCGCTCCGTTAAGCGCATTTTACTTGATGGCCTCGCTTAATATGCGGCGGGTGAGTAATTCAAACACTGGAATGTTTTCCGTTTCATATAATTCGTTTATTACGCATACATACAATTATTATGTACAAAATGTTCGTTCAATAGAATTTCCTTATAAAAGTAACAAAAAGCCACAAGAATAGAATAGGCTGACGCACTTGCACTTTGAAAAGTTCCTAAAAGAAGAGGAGATCGGAGGAAGAAACGAACGTCTCGACGCAGACCTAGGGCGTAATGGCACACGCGCGGCCGATGCGACCGCGAGCTACGGGCTAGCGCTGCGTCCAGTCCGGTCGCGAGAGAGAGAAGAGGAAGAGCTTCACCAGTGCTGCTGGGGAGCGTGCGCGGGCGCTGTGTGCGCGGCCTGCGAGTGAGCAGCCAAGTGCGCAGCGCGCGCCGCCGCCACCTCGGGGGTGTCCAGGATGCCGGAGCCGTCTTGCGCTAGTCTGATGTTAGCGGCCTGGTGGGCAGCATTGCCTTGCCATGAGGGGGCACCGTTCCACTGTTGCGCGGGAGCGCTCCACTGCTGCTGGTGAGCGGGGGCGTTCCATTGCTGCTGGGCGGGAGCGTTCCACTGTTGTTGCGCGGGGGCGGCAGACTTGGCGGCGGACAGAGCGGCGAGGTGGGCGGCGCGGGCTTGAGCTACTTCAGGGGTCTCGGCAACAGGGGCGGGGGCATGGCCAGCGGCGTTCCACGCGGGCGCAGCAGGGGCAGCGTTCCACTGCTGAGCAGGGGCACCATTCCACTGTTGGGCAGGGGCAGCATTCCAGGAAGGAGCGCCGTTCCATTGCTGGGCAGGAGCGGCGTTCCACTTGGGCTGTTCAGCGCGCTGCCAGTACTCTTCGTTGTCCCAGCGAGGGTCGTATGAGCCATCGTCTTGTGGGTTAGGGTTGTTCTGGTTGGCCTGCTGCAGAGCAGCGAGGTGGGCCGCGCGCGCCTGCGCTACCTCGGGTGTGTCGAGGATGTTGCGGCCGTCCTGTGAGAGGGCGATGTTGGCGGGCGGGCCGGCCCAGCCGCCGGACGCGTGTGCGCCGCACGCCAAAGCTAAGCACGCTACAACGATCTGTGAACGAACAAATTGTCTCATCAGTCTCCTATTCTGAACCACCTAAACATAAATCACTATGGCATTGTATAACTATTGTTGTAAGTCTAATCTATCATGATAACATTCCTTTTGATATCAAATTCCATACAATAAATTGTATGGGGCTGTATCTGATCTTAGTTATGGAACCAGTCGTATTCAACTTTTGCATATCCTTTATTAACCAGATAATATTCAGAGTTATTGCCGGTATAGGTACAATGTTTGCGAGTAATTGCCACTCGCGGTGCTTGTTCGTAGCCCTTCATTATAGCTCTTACAAGTCGATACAATATTTATATAATTCCAGTTGTCGATGATAAGTCGCCCTCGTTCGGTCAGGTGGCTGCAGTGCCTTACTGGATTGTATGATAGTGTGCTCACGACAATTGAATGCAAGTAAGCATTGACCGACATTGAGTAAGACGAAGTAATCGTGTCTCGGGGATCAGATTGTCTATCGTATAAGATCGACATGAAAATTTGTCTAGGTTGTGATGGATCTGTATGATAAAAACTATTAACTAACAGGTACATTGTTGTTTTACTAACTGGTCTCTTTCACAGCTTGATTGAAAATATGATCAATAAACTATGCAACCAATTGGAGAATAGTACTTAATATTTAAATGGTTAGCGTTGAAAGGTACGTCTCGGTTATAAAATGTGATACAATATTTACACCAATTCAAGTGGGCAAATCTAGCAGAATTGTATTTCACAAATAAGTCGTTCTGTGCAAATCGACGTGGGCCGACTTTGCAATAAACGAGTGGGTTGATCTGTTGTATTCACGAACTAAACATTGTTTATGTACCAATTTCTGTGCTAGATAATAGCCGTAAAGATAATGGTTTATAACTAAATGCTATCACTTGGTAGTGGTGTGTTGTTGAAAATTTATTATTCTCGCTTACCACTTGTAAATTTAAAAATCGTGTATTAATTATGGGGCAAGTGGTGACAACACAACAAAGAATTAAATTGAAATAAACTTGTAAGAAAGAAACTAAATTTGTTACTAAAGTAAATAACGTTAAAATAGCCTTTAACTTCATTATGCTATCTTTTCGTCTTGGTAGCTAAATGGAATCCGAAATCAGCTTAAAGTTCGTCGTTGAAAATTTATTATTGTCCCTTACCACTTGTAAATTTAAAGGTCATGTATAAATTATGGGGCAAGTGGTTACAACACAAACAAAGAATGCAGTCGGTCTGTCCACGTTAAAGTCATTGTCAATGGAATCATTCTGACTGTCCAATTATGGCCCAGACGTAATGTTAAGGAACCTGTTGATGACAATACAATGCCTAGATCTTTGATGCCTTTGATATTTGTACGAGTAAATACATTTTGGCACGTGAACTTGTATGCTGTTTGATATTAATATTGATTTAGATTACTATTTAGATTACTTATGCTGTGTATTTTTCAAAATAATTAGTATTAGTTATGTAGTACAGGAATCAGAAGTATCTAAGGCTACAGATTTATTTAAATATATGAATTTGTTTAATACTTAGGTTTAGGTGTATTAACTTAATAATACAGAATTAAACGTGGAAAAAGCTTACAAGCCCTATTTTCAGAATGAACGCTTTAATTTTGTATGACTCCAACATACCTACATAAATCATTTACGCAAATTCTTCTATAAATATTAATAAAACAGTTACATTTATTAGTATTTGAACGTTTTGTTTCGATATAATCTGGTATTTTATTTATCGCTGAGTCAGATTCCTAACTTATGTAATTCTAATTGGATTATGATATAAATCGCATTAAAGGTGCCATTACACCTATTTCAATGTTTATGAACTGGACATAAATAGCGTTGTGTCTCTAGCTCACGTTCTTCAGAATAAAGATCCCTACTTAATAGTAAATAATCTGTATAAAAACCATTTTAATTGTGTAACACAGGACGCTGACAGGTAGGCCCACGTACGGAGACTGGCCACCAACGTTAATATTAGACTATGAATATTAAAACTCTTAATTAACACCGCGCGATGGCAAAGATGTTCTGTTTTCATTGTACTGAAATATGCTATAAGTAATTTAGAATTTTAAAATTTCTACGTTCTACTATGATATAAATATATAAATATAAATATATACGGACAAATCACACAGATTGAGCTAGCCCCAAAGTAAGTGCTTAAGAAAGAGTTGTATTATGGGATACTAACGCAACGATACTATATTTTATAACAAATACATATTATATAGATAAACATCCAAGACCCAGGTCAATCTGAAAAAGATCATTTTCCATCTTGACCTGACCGGGAATCGAACCCGGGACCATCCGTGTCACAGGCCGGCGTGGTGACCGCTGCGCCACGGAGCTCGGCTAGTCGTCTAATTAAATCAAATTATTGCGCATGGTTTTTTCTTACCTAATATTTTGAAATACAGGTACTTTAGGGCATTGTTTTGAAACAAAATATGTCGTAATTTTGATACTGTTTCTATATCCACAAATTAAAACTCAATTGACGCGTGTTATTATGTTATATTGCACTAATCTATTGCCGTAAATTGCACTGCCGAAAAACTGTCTTTAACTATATCCATAAAGGAAGTTTTCCAGCAGTGCAACGAACCTAGATCTTGGTTGAGTCAGTTACAGGGTTATAATATTCAAGAAATTGAACAAAGTAGAGCGTAATTGATGAAAATGCAACGAGATGAGTGCATAGGCTAGGAATTCGTGGCGACTCGTGCAACCATGTCAGGGTCCGCAGGGCTATGCGGATCACCTCGGCGGCCCTTCGGGGCGGCGGCGGTCATCGCAGTTCTGCCTTTGATCTACGCTACGCCTTACTTTAGTACGCATTGCTCAGGTCGAGTTCACATTACATGACAGCTATAGGTATTCTGTTTTATAGCCTTTATCTTTCGCTTCTCTTTGTGAAATGAGATGTATTTTATTAGTTGCATATCGGAATAGAAATTTACATGAAAAGTCTAATAAAAAAGATACCTGTCCATTTTATCAAAAAGCACAACATATTATCACGCCTTTTAGGGAAGTTAGATAGATAGGCCACGTTTGTCGTGTAGTGGGGGTAAAGGGGTTGTTGTAAACCAGGCTAGGTCATGAACACTTTCCAAAAAAAACACAAAAAATATAAAGAAACGATTGAGACACTCATATATTTATTTCTCGTGATTTTATTATGGTACAAAAATAATTAAAATGTTTCTCAGTAATGTTATATGGCGATACTAAAATGGCGTCCATTACATTTAGTACGTTCAGAAATGGTGTTCCATTATTTGATATTTTTATAATCTTTTATTTTAATTACATATACAATGTGTTCCAAACAATGTTCCAAATAAAATATAAATCGCTTTATAACTATAAGTACTATCTAAAATGAATAATCCTACCCCACAGTTTTTTATAAGACGCCATTTTTAAACGTACCGGATATCAAAACTGTCAAATAATGTGTGTCAACGTCAATCATTTTCTTGAGTTTTGACATTTGTCCCTGCGACAGCCGCGCGCGCCATTCTTGCGACCTTTTTCGTTTAGAGTGTTGTGTTTTCGTTGCGCTTGCGTTTACTTTTTGGATTTTTTGACGACACCGGCTTTTTCCTTGGAATATTGTACCCTCTATTCTTGACGACCTGTACCGCTATTCTCTTGGAACCCGATTTGCCCATCGATTGGATTTAATCTGCCTGCTAGTTTATTTTATCAGGTGAGTACATATTTACTGCTAAACTTATTATTATATCCACGTGTTATAATATGAAAATGTAAGTTCTATTCAAATGAAAAGATCAATAAATTAATCTAACATAACCTTGCGAGATTTTTTTCGCATACATGCAATAACATAAGTACATAACAGTGACTATAAACACATTCATCACACACACGTTTAAAAATGCCTCAATGTGTCATAATACGTCACTCATAGTAACTGTCAATGTCAAGTAGGTTGACATAATGGTTGTCGGCCATCTTTGCGGATCTAAACTAACCTTAATACCATATTTTGATCCAAATGTACCATAACAATATTGAGAAATTGTCGAATTTACTATTTAGACGTTGATTACTATTAGAAACTGCAAATTATAGGCAGGTGTTCGTGATCTAGCCGGCTCTCCATACATTTGTGCAACAACCCCTTTGGAAAGCGGAGTTAAAATAGTGATGGATTGCTAGCCGCATCGCCTATTGGAATGATTCCTTAGATTTTTGCCCAATCTCTTGACCAGTTTTTACGGCCGCCAAGGGAAGAAAAGAAGCTGGTATATTCTGCTTTTTTCTTTTCTCCCAAACCAGCATGGAAGATGCAAAAAGCTAGTGATACAAGAAACTCAGAATTTCTTCTGGTCGCGACACTAATTTACTCGTAATAGCACAAGTTCAGAGACCGACTTACGCTAATAGGCCTACGAGGTTTGAGCTGAGTACCGCATTATTTATACCAAAAACCAATTGTAAAGCCATTCTTATGCTTCACTAATTCATCAATCACGCACAGAACAAATCGATTCCCTGGTTTCCAATTTCAACAAATTGATATACATCCAATAATAAAAGCAAGTCGGTCATTGAGTGAATGGCGCCCGCCAAGGTCTGAAGGCCACCCGAAGGTCGCGAAGCAGGAAGTCAGCCTTCCGGACCTGCCCACCGTCACATTCTGAGACTGGTTACCCTCGTATGTCACACTTTTGTAATTTCCACTTTTTGTTTCAGCTATTAAATGGATCTATCGCGAGAGATAACGTCTTACAATATTAATTTTAATATTAGTTGCTGGATTCAGTTAGTTAAATTTAAATAAAGTCACGACATTTAAATAAGCTACGAACAACAGCACAAGCTACCATTTCTTGCAATTCGTATTTGGTGGAACTGCGTATAGCGCGAGACTTTACATGTACCTAAGTATATGTTGAAAGAAAGACAAGAAAGATATTGGTTGGGATTGTATTGGGTACTTACCATGATTGATTGTAAATACGTCTTTTTGTATGTAATTTTGTAGTAATTATCGAAAAAAACCGAAAAAATACAATTCATTTGCAATTCGTTATTAAATTGTCATTTAAACACAATTTAGATCATTATTTAATTAGAATTTAATAAAGACACATTTTTTATGAATAATTTGAGTGCGTTTGACCTCTGTCTTGCCTGGTGAGAAGTAAAAATCTGAAGTGGGGTACGCAAACACAAATTATGTCTATTATTCGCTCTTGCCTTGAAAATTCCCAAATAGAAAATCAATTAATCAAAAAACTGCACTTTCATGTGCACTAATTACGGCTAGATCGTTGAAAATTCAAGATTATATTTGTAGCTCGATTTTTGTAATTTCCTTTTATATGTATATGGAATATTATAATCTTACTTATGAGTAATATTAAGTTTTGGAATTAATAAAAATACATAAAATCAATAGCAATAAATGAGAATTCAATTAAGTCTCCGTGCACATGTAGTGTCAATATTTCATATCTTCATGAATAAAGTCAACACACAGAGTGTTAATTGCGCGGTAAATCATCCCACTTGACACCCAACATCCTCATTACATGATTGTGCGCCCGTGATTGCATGGGTTCGTCTTAAACTCGCAACGCGATCTGACCATGTGGCCACCGGATGAAAGTTGTGACTGTGTAGTAGTATGTATTTTTTTTACTTTCCGTTGTAAGAGATAATATTTATTTTATCGTTCATATTAATGCCATCTAAAAGAAGATCAGGTAAGCCAAGAATGTGATGGCGAGATGAAAGCGAAAAATTTCACGAGAACTTGTAAAATCTAGTTCTAGATCGGACCGAATGGCAAAAATGGAGGGAGGCTTTCGCCCAGCTGTGGGACAGTTAATGGTTCGAAATGAAAAAAAAAAAAAAATTTTATGCTGATAAAACCTTGATATTTATTAAATTAAAACTAGCCTTTATTTGCTTGGACAATGGATATCTGAAAAGTCCGAAACTATAGTCGGCTATTCCAACATAATAAAGTGACCCGTGTATTTATTGACTGTAGAGATATTGACATTAACAACCGTATTTCTTATTTGAAAAGTGTGGTCCATCTAACGTGGGTGGTCAGTTATAGAAATACCAGTATGAGCTTTATACGGTGGAGAGAATAATTTAAAAAGCTTCCTTGAGTACTTGCACTCGATAATCGAAGTTTTTATTGGTGAGTATTATAATTTCGACCTTCTGCAGTTGTTCTGTTTAAAAAATATGGTTGATGCAACTCGCCCACTCTTAGAGTCATAAACAAGTGACTCTACCTTGCTCGTATTATTGTAATGCTTCAAGTACTTCTTTGTCTCTTACGGAGTGGTCAAACCAGGTAAGTTTTGAAAATAGGAAACAAGTATTAGGAAAATTAAATTAGTCTACCTTCACCCATTACTCGAGGAAACAGACTCATTGTATAACTTATAGGATCATAGTTAATAATAGCAGTATGTCATTAGTGTTCTATCATCATCATCAGGTCCTTTTTAGTCTACACTGTAGAAGCATTACTCTCTGTTCTACCAGAGCCATAATTAGCCAGAACAGTCAGACGATTTGGCCTACACTCTGCACGCTGGTCAAACGGGTGGAAGATGTCTTTTGATGTTTATAAGCTTTGTTTAGCTTGTGTATACTAAGTCACTTTCTACGACATCCACGGGAAGATTTGGAGTGGTTCTATTCTTCTCTGCCGGGAACCACACGGCATAGACTAGTGTTGTACTCCATATTATAATAAGGATATCGATTAAAGTGCCGCAGGCTAGCGCGTGGGCATGCCCTTCTAAATTGGTGCGCGATGGAATGCAGACAAAAAGCTTGGGTGAGCGGCGAGTCGGCGACACCGTGGACACAGCCTGTTAGGCGTGCCCTCACTGATTAATTGCGATGACATCACTAGGGATGGGGTTATCAAAAAAAATGATATCGATAAAATATCGTAAACAATTGTGATCTCGAAAAGTGTGGTCGGTCCGGTTCGGAATTCGAAGTATTAATTATTCGTTAATATGCAGTTGGAGTCAAATCATGATGAAAGTATTACTCGCTTGTCTCACCCCCATAACCAATAACTTAAAATTAGTTAGTCCATAAACAATAACTTACAATTAAAATACATTACTTACTAAGAAACAAAGGACATTAAGTACAGTTGACGTTTACTAGGCATTTTTGCATCTAACTTATGGAGAAAAAAGCAAGGTGAATGTAGAGGTAGATACTATATGGTAGTACTAGTTGACATTGTCGTCATAAATGGAGGTATATATCACCTATAGGTGATAGCGATTGCTATGTTAGGGCGTGGGTGCTGTATACATAGCGCCTTACATGCCATTCAACTGCACACGGAAAGGTCACTGTAATGAAGGATAACAAAGAAAGGCGAGTGTCGCTTATTGTCTGAATGAAAACCCGAATTCATTCATTTCATGCGTGAGGACTTCTTATTTACGAGTCAAAATGTCTAAATAAGTAGATATATACGTAAAGATGAAACTAAATCTAATATTATTAATTGATAATCTCTTATCTTAAGTATCTTTCAGTTAAAAAAAAACAGCTTCCACCGAACTATTAAACTGATTTTTATAACATTTAAATAAATGGGATCAATCAGAAAGTAAACCTTTTTCAAATAAAAGTAGAATCTTTGATGAATAGAGAGGAATATATATAAAAAGATACCGACGAAATGAGAACCTCCTCATTTTTAAATCGGTTGAAAAAAGATCTATCTACTTAATGAAAAATAAAGAACACAATATTTTTGCAAACTCATTTTACATATCATAAAATGAAGTAAAACAAGTAAATACCTTTAAATTTCAATGTTCTTACATACTATCCAACTATTTATATTCAAAGTATAAAAATCAGACATTTGATATAAAGTTGGTACATTATTTCTCAACATATCTGGGAGAAATCGAAAATATAGAGTTGAATCAGAAACTTTTCTCTTTGGAAGTCGGTAAAAAACCTCGAAGGACCAATTTATTATCATATTCTCACGTTCGACTAAATTGTAGCAAGTCGACTGTGACGGTCTGACCAATAATTAAGGGACCTTTATGATTTAGCGTTGGGCAATCAATAATTTGAGTTAGCTGCTGATCTAATCTAGATTTGATTAGCATTTCATTATTATGATTGAAGGGTTTGGATGACGAATGAAACTATGCTATGAGTTCAGGTGTGTTGACAAAACAATGAAGGCATTATCAAGAAAAAGAAAATGTATATACCTGTGCAAAAAAGATCAAACAAAGGTATGTATCTCCTTTCAGACTATAAACAACTAGAGAGGTCGAAAAAAATATGTTTCGTGAAGTCTTTAAAGTCCTTTGGCTACTAACCTTTATTATTCAGCATGACAATAAACGTTTCTACGAAATAAATGTAAGAGTTTATCAATTATAGTATGATTATCATTAAGTAAAATTCAAAAATATTTGAACTGTGAAACATTTGAATCAATCTAAAAAATAAGTGAAGCTTATAATCAATTCGAAAAAATGAGTTAATGTTTTGAAACATCAAGAGAAAAGACAAGATAAAATTGGTATTATTGTGTGTGTTTCGCGAATAGAGCTTTATAATAAAAAAGACAAAAAAATATAATTCGAATCAGTAAAATCGTACCTATTTAGTGACGAGTTTCAGTACTTTTTGTCGCTTCATTCAACAGCGCGCTGCATTGTCTTTGTTTAGGCCATTGAGCTCAGACAAATGTAAGTTAAAACAATGCATAGGGCTAAGGACAGACCACCGGCTTCGTGAGGCAAGTCAACTTTCAGTGACATTGACATGGAGCTATCGGGTTCGGCTCGCTCTGATTCGTTTACGACCCACGGAACCTTAACCGCAATGGTTTATAGTTATTGCAAAAAAATCTAAATTGTTACATTTCATTTTAATATCGAGTGTTCCGGCTTCGCGAGGTCTTTAACACGCAATTGCTTTCTGTGGATTAACAAAGAATTTATATGTTCATGGGTGAAGGGCAATGTATGAATTTTATATTCCGATATAAATACCACGAAACGAAAGGGCGACATGCATCAAAGGTAGTATGGACGTAATTATTGGAACTGGAGACGATTAAAAATATTTTATATTTTAGTACATAAAAAAGAATTAAGCTGAGAATAATGTAGGCTGTAAAAAGCTACTTTTAGGGATCCGAATAAAGTGAAATGGCTATTTTGTAAGGCGGTAGAAACAAGTGCCATACTAACTAGCCTGAGTAGTCAGAGGATTTGGTTAGTATGGCTCTGGTAGTACAGAGAGGGTCGTGCTCCTGCAGTGGAGACTAGAAAGACCTGATGATGATGATGATGAAGAAACAAGTGAAGGGTTCACGTGACGTGACGCCAGAGGCGTGATGCGTAATTTCACATAAGTTTGTTTACGCAACTTGATAAAAGATAACGTTAAGTTAATTATGGTAAAGCACACGACCGGAACATTCAAATGAGTTCGCACTTTGTATGCGAGAAATTGTTTTTGATAATGAAATGTGGTCAATTAGCCAAGCTAATGAGCGATTATAATGACTGATAACGATAGTTTTATGAATTTTATATTTTAAATTATATATATACATAACTTTAAACTTTTGCAAAAGAAAGCAGAATTATTAAATCCAGTTTAAGTATCCTCAGGAAATAATGTAACTACTTACTCGTAGTTGCAAAAAATAAAGGGATCCCGCAGGGTAACATCTTAGGACCCTTCTAAACTTTACCTTTATAAAAGTATCATGCAGTGTCTTGTACATTGCATGATACTTTGTCTATTATAAATGTTATGACTCGTTAAATATGTGGTTCATTATTGCACTTTAATTATTTAGTTACGCTCAATTATTTATTGACATAACCGAGTGCAGTAATTAGGATTTGACGACTTGATATAATATTAGAGCGCGGCGGATTTCCGCTCAGGCGAGCGTTTAGCAAGGCTGAGGCAACTGCATTTTTCCTTTTTGTATAATTAACAGCATAATGTGAGGAATTTGGGAAATAGAGCGCAAAGTTGTTAGCGTTGCTGCTGACAATGACCCGAGATACTTGGCACTTTTGTTTTCGGTCTAGTTGTACAAACCATGTGACTGATTGATTATTAGACCACCCTTTATTTAAAGCTAGAATGATAGCAGCGATTTGATACTTTGTTGAACTTGCAATTAAAAAGAAATGTGATTTGGGATTCAAGTTTAATCATGAGATCTATCTTTTTAAATATAGTAATAATATACTTAATACATATTTGGTATAAAAACATTTTTGCATTTTTTTTGTTTCAAAATAGCTTTATCAAGATCTAAGGAAGAAAAATGTTAAAAATTCTTAATCGCTATTTGAGGTATAGCATTCCAGAGCGCAACACCTGACTGCGCTAACGCACGTTATTTAATTAAACATTTATCGTTTACAGATCTAATCTGCGTTGTACTATTAAATTTATATTGTATTAGTATTGTGAAAGACACCCACTGTTGTGGCTGAGATTGTTATAGACTTGTTGTGCGTTATAGAGGTCAGGTGTCCCGTAGTGCTCGATCCGCAGGATGTTGGGCAAGGCGAGGCTTTGGAAACCACTACCCGCGCCCGCGCCTGCTCCCGATATCAGATTTAACAACAATAAATTAAGTTATCTAGAGCCACGACCGCCGGCCAGCGCGGGCGCACCGTTTATCAAACCAACGGCACCGTAACATTTGCATAAATGATCGCCAATATATCTTGTGATTGACTGAAACACTGATAAGATAACTCTTATCAAATATGTAAAATATATACAAATAATGTTACAGTTTCGTTAATTGATGTCGTTATTATTTTACAGGAAAAGTACTTACCATGGATTTCATTTTGGAAAGAAGTTAGCACGAGAGTGAAAGAAAAGGATAGAGTGAAATTGGCTTTTGTTAGATCGATTTATAGCGCTGATGGAAGACTAAAGTGTCTTCCAGGAATCGCTATGTCGAAGTGCAACTTGCGTCTGTGCAAAATGAGGGCGGGAGCTAGATTATATACGACGGCGCGTGCGCAGAGGGGGTGCGCGCCGCCTCCCGCCGCGAGCGTGAAAGTCTTGGGACATGCCATTGATAATAACCAAATATCATAACATTTCAATGGCAATCGGCAGCCCGTTCGGCAGCATGTGACGCTAACGTGATTTTTATTACGTTGGCCACTTGCACGCATCATCGCTGGTGCTCTCTCAACCTTTCAGTTCCGCTGTAGGTTTCAGCAGTGATATTATTTGTTGATTTCCGCGTAAGGTGCTATAAGGCTCTGATTCTTTGGTCCATATATAACGTGAGAGTACTGGTGGTCTAGTTTTACGAGAATCGATAAATCAGTTGTCGCAGGATGTAAATTTTGCGCGGTGTCGATGATGCCATTAAATTTCGTGCCACTGTTTGTTTTAATTAAAAATAAATCGTTAACGTTAATCATGTTATCTAAGACCACGTGGATAATTTATGTGCCTCTGTGTGAAAGTGAAGTGATTTATTTGTGAATCTCGGAACTTCCATACTTTTGTTTGAATTATAAGTATTTGGTATACTTGATGATTAACTGTGTCCAAACAATAATGTAAAGATTGACGGCATGTTTATGCAAGGATTGACTTATTTATGATATTTGCCTTATCTAATTATTTTAGAACCAAGCCTATAAAACAATGAAAAACACACAAGTTTAATGATTATGATATTATAAACCTCGTTAAGGTTAATAACTGGCACCCTTAGATATGGCACATAAAAAAACATGAGTATAAAAATAATGGATAGTAAAATTTCATTTTTCGTAGTTATTATCATTAGGCTGTACACTTTCCCCAAGATACATAGTGAAGTTTAAGACAAGAAAATGAATTCAGAGATTAAGAGAAAATTTCCGAATATTTTTCTTGTTTTAAAGTAGGTATGTTCATTGGTAAAGTTGTATTGGCATGAAGAACAAAAATGCTTGTTTGACATTTACAGGGATTGATATGCACAAACAAAAATGCTGAGGACAGTGCGAAGAGAAAAAAAGGAAAGCGGAGTCCGGGTCCCACAGCCAAAGATACCAACTAGGTGGAAGACACGCTCAGATGAATTGATTTTTATTTGCAGGAAAACATGGGATGGGAGGCAGTATCTACATTGTGCCCTATTCCCAGCATTGGGCTAATGTGGGCTGAGAGTGACGATAAAAAAGTTATATTTAATCTCCTCACCTGCAAGGGAAGTGTTGCTGACTGTCTTTCCACCGCTATTTAGGACAACCTCGAGATGTTTTCAGTTGTGGGATCTATGTAGTCAGAGATTATTTTGGAAACTCTGCCCATCATGATCACTATCCTCTGAGCATTTTTCCGATTGCATCCTCAACTCATCAGTCATAACAGCGGACCCAGGCTTCAATGCACCCCGTGTTAGAGCCCCGGGTCCAATATTACAGTATTCTTACATACATACATACATACTATCACGTCTTTTTCCCTTGCGGGGCAGACAGAGCCCAGGTCTATAAAACCTAAAGGCCACGTTGGTGTTGTTGGCATATTGGTGGGCTTGTAGCTGGAGAACGGAATCAATATAGTGATGGGTTGCTAGCCGCATCGCCTAATGACATGATTCCTCACGCCCATTCCTTCGATCGGCTTTTACGATTTGTGCGGGAAAAGAAGCAGCTGGCAAACTCTACGTTTTTTCTTTTCTCCCAGACCAGCATAGAAGTATTCATACTGATTTAAGATTTGGCAATGTTTTACGACCCCATACCCCGTCCCCCCCGAGACCCCCGTCTCTCTCACCTCAACCTTTTTTGGATAGCTCTACCACGGACGCATACGTATGAAAATTTAGAAGAAGTATCGTCGGGAGTCGTACCTGGCGCCCCTCGTATAGCAACTGGCGTGTTAACTACTGCGCCACGGAGGCCGTGAGTGCCGATCTTTTACAAAGTTTTTTTTACAAAGTAACACACAAGATTCAAATGTCATGATTCAAATTTCAGTTGTGGTAGAGCCTCGCTACCGGCGAAAATCACTTTTGCTAGTAGTATGAATGAGCTTAATTTACTTACTTACTTTACTTAATTTATTGTAATAAATGTTTTTCGCCGTGTGGTTCCCGGCAGAGTAGAATAGGACACTCCAAGTCTTCCCGTGTATGTCGTAGAAGGCGGCTAAGGAAACACAAGCTAAACAAAGCTTATAAACATCAAAGAGACCTCTCCGACCCGTCTGGACAGCGTGGAGAGTGTAGGCAATATCCTCTTACTGCTCTGGGTAATATGGCTCTGGTAGAACAGAAAGGGTCGTGCTCCTGCAATAGAGACTAAAAAAAGATCTGATCCAAAAGAATGATCTGATGAAATGATTTCCTATAACTATATAAATTACTGTGTGTCATAAACACTTTGTAAATAACCTATATAATATCACCTTTCATTTCAAAAGTATAACATACCTTTTATAAGAGCATTATTTTGAATGTCATTTTATATTCCTATTAGGAAAGTACATTGTAGTAAATCAAATTGTAACTAGTCACGTAGATAAGTGTAACAACTGTAAAGCCAAATTGGTCTGTATCGCTATTACTTACATTGTTTGTTTTGTATGTGTAAGTGGCAAACACTAGTTTTAGATTTTTCAAGCTGCCTTATGGCACGTGACATAAGTATCTATAAATATAATAGCTGTTACCCTTGGCTTCGCCCGCGTAATATATAGCCTATGTCCTTCTCAGTACCCTAACCTATGTGTATGCAAAATTTCATGATGATCGCGTCAGTAAATAGGGCGTGAAATCGTAACAAAAAAACAAACTCACTTTCGCATTTTACATTATTTAGGATTACATTAGTTACGATTAGGATAGGATCTGACTGAATGTCATCATTTGAAGTTTGTTAATGCAAGGTTCTATACATACAAAAAAACTAGTTTGTCCCTACTTCTATGGCTCCATACATAGTTTAAAAAAAATCGAAGGCTCTATTATAGGTACGTTCCATTTGGTAGCTATGACTTTTTTGTAGATCTCTGATAGTTCTGGATTAGTTGTTAGTGATACAGTAAGTAGTGGTATAATAAGTGTATGTTTGTATCTTCTGGACGCATTAAATAAGGTTTAAGTGCTGTTACTGACTTTTCTTGACGGCATCCATGGCGCTGTAGTTAACGCGCCAGCCTGCTTCATTAGGTACGACGACACTATGTTCGATTCCCAGCGGGGGCAAATAATACTCAATTTTCACAGGTATTGTCAAGTAGGCTGTATGACCCGGCCGTAAAAACTTAGCCAAATCTTATTATAGTATGATTGCTGATATCACTGGCATAATAGCGAACTTCGTTTTCCAACGCACTATAGCTTGAGCATGCAATCGAGAAAGCGCTAAGATGAAAGATAGATTGACTTTAGATTTGGTCAAAAGTATCCCGGCAGAGTAGAATAGGGCCACTCAAACTCCGTGGATGTCATAGAAATTAAGCTAAACATTATAGAGAGCTCTCCAATCCGTGGAGAGTGTGGGTGGAGGAGTGTGGGCCAAATGCTCTGATTGCTCTGGCTTATCTATGGCTCTTGTAGTACAGATAGGGTCAAACTCCTACACTGGATATTAAAAAGGACTCGATGATGATGATGATATTTCTAAAATCTGAAAAAGCAATTGGAGAAGGAAATTAAATGTATGACTTAATTTGGTAACATATAAGTTCTTGCTGAATTAAAAGTGGTTGAAGTGTGACAAACATTTGCATTAATTCAATTACATGTTGTTGCTTTTGGACACGCTGCGTGGGAGCCTAATGTATTCCAAGACATTTTTACAAACTCGTTGATAGCATACAAATGAACTGAACAAGCCTTGCAAACATGTATGTCCATCAGAAACCGAACATTTCGCAATTTTAATATAATAACCCCGTAACGCGGGCATTGAGGAAATCCGCTGACATTACGATGACAATTAATGGTTTGTTAAGTAATTTATACTTATTTAATGACACCACTAAGTAATCAAGTTCTATGTCAATAACGTGCTAAATATATCCACTGGCCGTAAAGTACGAGTATGTTTTCTGGGTCACTGATAGCAAAATCCAATGAAGTTGAAATTCATACTTCCGCTCATTGTAAATGCGAAAGTAGTCTTGAGATTTTGCATAAGTTGTCAGATACCCCTGAACTCTGACAAAGAATATTTCCGATGGAGAACCTTATAGTCAAAATGTGTGGCTTAGCCGTTAAGTGTAGGTTTGTAAAGAACTTAAGGCTTAGGATTTACCCAGAGTGCTATACAGCTGTACGCTATGATGAGAGTTAGTGTTAGGTTAGGGCGTGAAGAGTTGCTAGCTCTTTACCAGGTGATAACTTTTCACAATGCAAGCAATATGTTCTCTTCTTGGCGTTACTTTACATGAAAATGTTTAATTCGGACTGACTATAATTAATACAGCGTGTACTTAAATTGACCCTCGTCAAAACCTTTAAAAAGTTACTTAGCCTTTCAATATGAACAACTTTTCCTATGGGATCAATGATGGGAATAAAAAAAAATTACTACATTTTCATACAAATGTGTTCAGCTACCCGGGCAATTTGTATGAAAAAGTAAAAAAATATCGAGTTCCCAGCACTGGACCCATAGGCCCCCTTTAATGCCACCCCTTTAATGATTAATGTAGAGGGTCAATTTACATGCTGTACTTATAGAATTTGAAGTAGATAAGACATGAAAACTAATGTCCTGATATAATTGTAGATTTGACTTCTCGGAATTCTTTAATTACCTATTAATAATATAGATATCCTTAAGCCTATTTTATACTCAAAATTTTAATTTAAAACATACGTAAATAATAATTTAACCATGACCTCCTAATCCTTGTCATACATAGAATGCCTAAAGTTTATCACGAAGTTTGCAAAACTATTTCCTTATGCTAACTGCATAAGTGTTTCCACTCCGGTTTGTAAGCCGACATTTTAGTACGGCGAGCCATTGATTGAGCTACACTTCATTTCGTTTCTATATCGTATAAATCTATAACCTTACCATATACTCGAACAAACCAATATAGGCCTATATAGGTTGAACGAAAAAAAATAGTTCCCTATACAAAAGTCCTAGTCAGTTGAACGGTTATTAGTATGTTAATTACTTTTTTTTTATATTTCTATCTAAACTCACTGAAAAAAGTTGTTCAGTATGATCATTGATCAGTATAGGTACGTTTATGGTAAATTACAGATGATATTTCCACGTTAAGCCGTTGTTTCCTGTGCTGTCATTATAAGATGGCGGTCGTCAAGCTTTGTCAGATATCATCATCATGTCAGCTTGGAAAATCTTACGCTAGTATTGGTCACTTTCATGTAAAGCAAGCCAGTAAACATGTGTTTGATGTGTGGCCATGAGTACTTACTACGCGGTGGCTTACGCATACTAACGGATGTATTTTTAGGAATTTAATGTAATAAACACATTGAATAAATTAAAAATATAATTGCCTTATGTTTATATTTTGCCAAATCTAGAGTTTTGCTACAAAATGTTGAGATATCTCCAACATTGCCGTTTGGCATGTTGGGATCAGAAAATAGTAGCTCGGGAGGCGCGTACCTGATGCTCTACCTACAATCATCGGACAGGTAGTTGAGGATGACACCCCTGACCATAATTAAGACTGACCAGCCGAGAATGCAATCGGGAAAAAAGGACAGATGAGGAGGCTCCGTGGCGCAGCGGTCAACACAACACGCTAGCCTGCGACACGGGGGTCCCGGGTTCGATCCCCGGTCAGGTCAAGATGGAAAAAGATTTTTTTCATATTGACCTGGGTCTTGGATGTTTATCTATAAAAGTATATGTTATAAAATATAGTATCGTTGAGTTAGTATCCTGCGACACAAGTTCACAACTTACTGTGGGGCTAGCTCAATTTGTGTGATATGTCCGTATATATTTATTTATTTATTTATTTTATATATAGGTAGGTAATAATCATTACAATGCGCGTAGGTATATTTATCTATATACTCAAATAATTGTCCATTAAGGGGGAACAGTAGGCACAGTAGCGACGCCAATCATTTTATTCCTAATACTTTACAAATAGAAAGGAATTCAAGAATATAAACAATACAAGCCTTAGTAAATAACCTGAAGTATTTTTTGAATCATGTTTATTACTATCGGAATCAGTGAGAATTATGAGAATCTGATTACTATACTGATTACCGCCAAAAGCGGCCGTTTTTGGCGGTAATCTGATTCTCATAATTCTCACTGACTCTGATAATATTAAACATGATTCCAAAAATACTTCAGGTTATTTAGTAAGGCTTATATGATTTACATTCTTGAATTTCTTTCTAAAAATAATTGGCGTCGCTACTGTGCCTAGTGTACTTAAGACCACACGTAGAGCATTACTGCGATCTTCACATCATCCATACTTGTAAGTTATCTTGTACTTCATATCCTTGAGCAGATTGAGGAATATTGTGATACCGTATTGCTGAATCACCCTGGGCTTCATTAATCAATCCTTGTCGGGATAAAGTGCTGTACAGGCTTGTAAAATAAGCTATTATTTAAATGCATAAGAATACAACTTATATGTGACTAGTATGCGCAAAGATATTAAAATTATTTTTATACAGATAAAAACAGAAACCTACTTCAGCCCTATACATAAGTGTACATACTCAGTGCCGGATTTATATTTTTTATGAGTGTAAACCACTAAACCATAAGAAAACCAGTGGACGTGTTTGACTTTTATGCTCTAAAATCAAGTGACCTTTCTCTGAAATCTACCGCCCCTAGGCCGCGGCCTGTACGGCCTATTTATAAATCCAGGACTGTACATACTGGAACTAAAAACTTGAAATTAATAATATAATTACTAGAAACCAAGGGCCATAAACAAACTTATTGATACTTTCATACCTATTTTAAATTTATATTCAATTTTTATTCGGAGTAGGTGCTAGCCAATATAACAACGATAGTTTTAGGCTTTATAACAAATCATCGGGTAACACGCGGTAGCTGTTCCCGCGCAGATCGTAAAAACCGATCGGGGCAATGTTTGTTACCTAAACTTTAATTTAAGAAATTAGATTTTTTTAAATTTGATTCCGTTTTCCACAAACACACCCACCAGCATGCCGCAAAAGACATGTATGTATGTCGATCAGGGTTGTTGCTGATGCACGTTTTCACTGCATTGGCTGATGCTGATAATTAATTAAATAAAATAGTTACCCTACTATAAAACAGCTATCTCGATTTTCGTGCGCATGTACCTATGTATATGTACTTATGTAAATTTTAATGTATGTTTTTTATGCCATAGGACGGCAAACGAGCAAGCGGGTCACCTGATGGTAAGTGACCACCGCTGCCCATGGACAACTGCAACACCAGGGGTGTGACAGGAGCGTTGCCGGCCTTTCTTTAAAATTTTATATTTTTTATGAAATTCCAGCTTTAGTACAATAGAAAAGGTTGTTTGTTGCCTGAGATCCCCATTCTGAAGGTTATGTTTGTACCCCTAGAGGGTAAATTTGGAAACTGTTTAACTTGTAAAATGTCATAGGTTAAAAAATCTCACTTTTGCCATATTTTCCAAAGTGATTAATGATAAAGTTGTAAACATAATTTCATACCTATTAATTGATCTTCAAAATGTCTTAAAGATGGGCCATTAAGCTGTCTTCTCCTCGAGTCAGGGCCTTTCTTCTCATCATTAATTTCTCATGAGTAGAGTAGCCTTCAGCGCCGGCCCTAGCGTTTGATCGGGGTGGAGTGTAACTGTCTTTTTGCGCCCCTTATGTTACAGCAAAGCAGCTTTATTTATGTGATTGGCTTTGAAATTGGGCAGTACTGACTACATTACACGGCGATATTTACAATTAATTCTATAATTTTATTGTCTATTGACTCATATAAGTAAAAAACTACCATCAATACAAATACATATATTATCATATTGGTAACTACAACATAAGTCTTTACGGGGCAGAGCATGGGGATAGACAAGTTCAATGACACGTATGAGGGTAAGCTTTAGCAAAATGTGATCTTACATATGGGTTAGTTAAATAAAAATAGAAATATGTGGTTTATTAGGATTTTTGAAGAATGCTAATCTTAATGATCATTGTCTTGCATTTGTTGTTTTTTTCTTTTTCTTTCCTACTATATTGGAAAGTGATAAAAGTGTTTAAGTAAAAGGTACCACGTACAAATTTGCGCTCCTTCTGATTTTATATGACAGCTCTATTCACTTTACTCTAGGGCCATCTTTGTGCATCCTGTCAGTAGTATTCCGGCCAGTTTTCGACAAAGAACCTTGTACAAAACGCAAATTATTTAATCTTTATTACCTATAATTATTTTAAAATTTCGATTATTTTTAAAATTTCGTCCCGCAGATCGACAGTAAACGTAAATGGAGTAGCAATTAAGCTTTTAATTCTTTTTGAATTATTTTTCCTCATTTTTAATCTACTGCCAATTAATACTTTAATGTAGTAGTAGCATATATATTTTTGGATACGATACGAATATCGAAGAGCAAGAGTTTATCCAAATATAAGTGGTTCCCGGCAGAGTAGAATAGGACCACTCCAAGTCATCCCGTGGATGTCGTAAAAGGCGACTAAGGAAACACAAGCTAAATAAAGCTTATTAACATCAGAGAGACCTCCCCAACCCATCTGGCCAGCGTGGAGAGTGTAGGCCAAATCCTCTGACTACTCAGGCTAGTATATGGCTCTGGTAGTACAGAGAGGGTCGTGCTCCTGCAGTGGAGACTAGAAAGACCTGATGATGATGATGATGATGATTGATGGAATATTTATAAACCGAGGGAGTAAATACCGTAAGTTACTACTACACAATAATAACTTCGTTAGCACTTAGCTTTTAAGGCGCTCCCACGCCATTTGCATAGTGAGCCACAACGTGGGGCTAAAAAGAAATAATATTAAGTAATGTTGCTTCCTTATTGTTAGCCGTGTGGTTCCCGGCAGAGTAGAATAGGACGACTCCTAGTCTTCCCGTGGATGTCGTAAAAGTCGTCTTAGGAAAAAGAAGCTAAACCAAACTTTTAAATATCAAAAATACCTCTCTACGTCTGGCAAGCGTGGCGTGGAGGGTGTAGGCCAAATCAGTGAGAGAGGGTCATGTTCCTGCAGTGGAGACTAAAAAGACCTGATGATGAATGTTGCATAAAGTTGTTTCTACTTGATAATTGTTTCCTTTGTTTGTAACTTGCATTTTATAGCTAAATGATTTGGGATATAGGTAAGTTGTCCCGTCCACGACAAAATTTAAAGCTAGTTTACTCTATGTATATGAGTATGATCGACAACAAGCATGATTGCTTTAGCATCATAACTGTCTTGTAGCGATAGTCCGTAAGGTCCTCTACTGAAGAAATGTCTGAAGGATATCCAGTAATTCATTCTGTCAACGTCTAATAAAATTGTTTGCTTCGTTATAATTACTAGACTGACATGCGGCTTCGCCCACTTTCCGACTAAACAATACTTTTTTCTGGGTGGAAGGTAGCATATGTCGTTTTTACCTACCACCGACAATCGGTGACTACAGCGTCAAGCGTAACAAAAAAACAAATATACAATACTTACTAGCTTTCTCCGCCATTTTGTCCACGTTATTGGCTTTAAAATATATTAAATCCATCAGTAAGGTTATCAAAAAATATAAGATACCTATTTTTTCTTTTGTTAAATAAGTACAGTCGTAAGGTACATGACCTAAGCATTATTATCGCTTACGCATCGGCGACCTCAGCTTCTCCGTGCTTCGGAAAGCACGTTAAGACGTTAGTTCCGGCTTTCATTATTGATGGCAGTCGTTAAGCTATGTCCAATGCCTTCGAGCAGCTTGAAGAATACGTCACCAGTGATGGCCACTTATACATACATACGAAAAACAAAAAATACAAACAACAAACATGTAACATTAAAAAAATCGAGGCAAGTAGAAGAGTTCAAATATGGTGGTATTTATGGCGTTATGATATAGAGGAAAGGGAAAGAATCCCATTTGTGCTGCAAACTACTTTGCCCGAGAAATTTTTGAACGAAGGTAGAGTCAAATCATGCGACCATGTTCATTATTGTGATTATAATGATTTTATTTCAATTAATTAAGCACATTCTCTTTTGTTTAATAGGTGTGATAAATGACAAATGAAAAATAAAATGTACTCCGGTTAGTAACCTCACGCCCTTATATAGATAACAATGCGTCGTTTATGTTTTCATTATTCATGTCAGTATACATTACTGGTTTTTATTGATAAGATAATTACGTCGTTAGACTAAAGCAATCAATGTACTTCAATTTTATCAATAATTTTGCTGTAGGTATTTATGAGAAATAAATCGGTGTCGGTGACCTTGCTGGCATATTTTCCAGTGGCATACCTTACTTCCGTTGAGTGCGACTTATAACTGCGTCTTTTACTCTTATTTGGGCATTTGTACAATAAAATGTGGGCATTTGTACAATAAAATGTGGACACTCCAAAAAAAAACACGGATACTTTTAAAATATCTTTTTTACTTATGTCGGTATAATTATTAAAATGCTGGCTTTATTGCAGTTTCGTTTGCGTATTATTTTGGCGAATTATGAAAATCACATGGGAGCAGTACTTTTTCCAGGATGAATGGTACCCTACGTCCTTTTTAGTACCCAAACCTATGTGCATGCCAAATTTTAAGAAGATTAGTTCTGTAGATAAAGCGTGAAGCGGTAATTAACAAACAAATAAACAACCACACAATTATACAAACTCACATTCGCATTTATAATATTAATTTGGGATTGCAGAATTCATTTACAAAAAATTAATAAATCATTTTCAAAAAAAATCTGTAAGGTTAAGCTCTTAAACGACTACTAAAACATGTCTACAAACTAATCGTATTATCTCTATACTATACTAAAAATACATAATTCAAAAGTGTTAGTAACGTTTGCAATAAGTTTTATATCATTGTAATTTTACGCTTTAAATTGATTTGCATCAGTAAGTAAATAACGACTCCACTTAATGCTCACGATAGTACTAATAGTTAAACGGGTTAACTACTTAAGTGACATAGCACAACCATTCAAATCATGATTTTAAAACATAATCTAATATTTAATGAACTTCTTATCAGAGATATATAACTAATATTTGATGAAGTTATCATATTAACTTATCGACGAGCTAGGTACTTGGCGCAGCGGCTAACACACGAGCCTGCGATACGAGGGGCGCCTGGTTCGATCCCAGGTCAGCCCCCTATTACAATATATAATATAATAATCTAGAATTTACAATTACAATGCGGGTTTTGCTTGCTCGAACTTTTTATTTGAAATACAAAAACCGCACTGTAACAGCAAATCCTAGTATGTATGATAGGCATCGACACCTGTCATCCGAGTTAGTAAATAGGCCGGCAGGTCATGATGGAAAACGAGAGATCAGATTGACTTGGGTCTTGGATATTTATTTATATGAGTATCTATTCTTAGTAGTATTGTGCAGTTAGTATCCTACGACACAAGTTCATAACTTACTGTGGGGCTGGCTCAATTTGTGTGATATGTCCCTATATGTGTAATAACTGAGTTCGATCCCCAGACAGGTTAAGATCTGGGTCTAGATTGTTTATCTATATGTCGCATTCATCTGGTTGAATCTGCTATTTGATTGAATGACTAGCGCGTTCATTGAATGACCACGTTTAATTGAATGACTAGGCCGAACCTTGAACAAATAAGCGTCGCTCAACGTCCAACTAGTTAGCGGATTGTAACATAGCCCTTTGAAAAGAGCGGATATAGAATCAGTCAGGTGATTCAAATTTAGTTCATTTTTTTCCCACTGCGGCGCTAGTAGTCACCAAAACAAATATGGCGTCAAACAGCTCGAACAGATGGCACGATGTTGATATTTTTTCGATTAAATTTACTTAAAAGTGCGTTATTTGTAATAAAATAGTATGACATTATGGATTTACCTATTATAACGCCGCCGCCGGCTACTTTAAAAACTAAGAAAAATGAAATCATGCTACCACCAAATATTACAAAGTCGGCTAAGATTCAACGACTTCGCTAAATGACATTCATTCAGTCAAGACGTTGAACGTTACATTCAACGACTTGACGAGCTGTCCTTCAGTCATTCAATTGAACGTCGCCATTCAATGAACGCGCTAGTCATTCAATCAAATAGCAAATTCAACCAGATGACTGCGACATATTCATGTATTTATTATAAAATATTGTATCGTCGAATTTGTATTGTAAAACACAAGTCTCGAACTTACTTTGGGGTAGCTCAATCTGTGTGGTTTTTCAGTATGTATTATTTTACAGTAAGAAAATGAACAAATATGGAAAAGAAAGACGATTAAAGGTGAAATTCGGCGACAAAGGCAAGTGTCGCGCATTTTGTATGAAAAGATAGCGCACCCGGCCGCAGCGTTATATGTCATTCATTTCATACAAAATGTGATAGGAGAAGAAAAATGAAGGACATAAGTAATATTATTTAAAAAAGATATAGGTAAGGTACGGATTGCAAAAATCTTCAGCAACAGTAGTATAAGCGCTCGGATATAAAAAATATGAACGTAAGTTCCTAGTCCCCGTTAATAACATATTTAAGTTTACGTAGTTTGTTGTTCCATTCGTTATAAATATTTAACCAAAGTTATCAGAAGTATTTAACTCCATAAATTTTCAAAACCTGCCTGATTTATGTACTCGCAATGTATTTATTTTGACATGAAAAATTTGACATGGGTTACATTTTAAACAAAGCTTCAGTCGTGACGCGAAAACATATATTATATGCCTAACACGTTGAGGAGTATAGTAAATGTCAGGGATAAACCAATAGATTAAGAGCTAGCGAACCATCTGACTAACCCGTCTCCCACAAAGCTAGAAATTTTTTAAATGATATTTTATTGTCTGCTAATTAGTAAAGTACCGGTCTGGTAGGTATATCGCGGTTGCGTCATCATCCTTTAAATTTTTGAAAATGCAAAAAAAATTTTTTTCGTAACCTTCTGCCACAAGGCTACAATTTTAATATATTATAATTTAAGTATGTTTAAGCCTAAAAAAAAATCGCCAACCTCTTTTGAGGGTTGCAAGTGTGTGCCAGACGATAGCAAAGTTGTCATTGGGACGGTAATTCATAACCTGCTGCCACAAGGCTACAATTTTGAGAGAACATTCTTTCAATTGTTTAAAAAATATATGTAAACAGCCAGACCATTCTAGCGGTTGCAAGTACCTGCCAGACGACGTGGAAGAGCTCGTGACCCACCTGACTAACCCGTTTCCCACAAGGCTAAAATTTTAATATGTTATAATTTAAGTATGTTTAAGTGTAAAAAAAAATTGCCAACCTATTTTGAGGGTTGCAAGTGTGTGCCAGACGATAGCAAAGTTGTCATTGGGACGGTAATTCATAACTTTCTGCCACAAGGCTACAATTTTAATATGTTATAATTTAAGTATGTCTAAGTCTAAAAAAAAAATCACCAACCTCTTTTGAGGGTTGCAAGTGTGTGCCAGACGATAGCAAAGTTGTCATTGGGACGGTAATTCATAACCTGCTGCCACAAGGCTACAATTTTGAGGGAACATTCATTAATCGTTTAAAAAATATATGTAAACAGCTAGACCATTCTAGCGGTTGCAAGTACCTACCAGACGACTATATAATAGTCATGTCGCTCGACGGGAGTGCGCGCGCAACAGACTTGTAAGAGTTAGAAAATTATTACAATACAATATTGTAGTGTTCGACGGCCTCCGTGGGGCAGTGGTTAATCTGCGGCAGGGGTGGACCCTAGTTCGATCTCCGGCCAGGTCATGATGAAAAAAGATCTTTTTGTCCTGGGTTGTGGATATTTATCTTTATGAGTATCTATTATAAAATATAATATTATTGAGTTAGTATCCTACTAGTTCACAAATACCCTGAGTGGGGCTAGCTCAATCTATGTCATAATTTGTCCCTATAATTACACACTACCGCCCGCGGCTTCACCCGCGTGGATCTCGTTTTTCGCGACCAAAACTTATTTATGTCCTTATGTTTCAAAGTATCTCCATGCCACATTTTAGGCCAGCCGTTTCAGCTTAAAAAGGTAACAGATGGTAGATACAGTTACTATCGAATTTCCCTATATGTTATAAGTATGGATTAAGTTTTCGGCGTAGTTAAGTGTCGTTCACGCGGCAGTAACTATAGGGCTATGTTACGATAGTACCTACATAGAACCTAATAAGTGTTTTAACAGTGAGAAGGTACTTATTACTACGTATTTTAATCGTTTTTTAGGAACCCTGATATCAAAATTTCTGAGAAATCAGAATACCTACATATAAAAAAGATCGTTTTCCATTATGACCTGGCCGGAGATCGAACCAGGGTCCACCCCTGCCGCAGATTAACCACTGCCCCATGGAGGCCGTCAAACACTACAATAGATATATTGTTTCTTTCTAACTTTCTAACTCATACACGTCTGTTGCGCGCGTACTCCCGTCGAGCGACATGACTATTATATAGTCGTCTGGCAGGTACTTGCAACCGCTAGAATGGTCTGGCTGTTTACATATATTTTTTAAACAATTGAAAGAATGTTCCCTCAAAATTGTAGCCTTGTGGCAGAAAGTTATGAATTACCGTCCCAATGACAACTTTGCTATCGTCTGGCACACACTTGCAACCCTCAAAATAGGTTGGCAATTTTTTTTTACACTTAAACATACTTAAATTATAACATATTAAAATTTTAGCCTTGTGGGAAACGGGTTAGTCAGGTGGGTCACGAGCTGTTCCACGTCGTCTGGCAGGTACTTGCAACCGCTAGAATGGTCTGGCTGTTTACATATATTTTTTAAACAATTGAAAGAATGTTCTCTCAAAATTGTAGCCTTGTGGCAGCAGGTTATGAATTACCGTCCCAATGACAACTTTGCTATCGTCTGGCACACACTTGCAACCCTCAAAAGAGGTTGGCGATTTTTTTTTAGGCTTAAACATACTTAAATTATAATATATTAAAATTGTAGCCTTGTGGCAGAAGGTTACGAAAAAAATTTTTCTTGCATTTTCAAAAATTTAAAGGATGATGACGCAACCGCGATATACCTACCAGACCGGTACTTTACTAATTAGCAGACAATAAAATATCATTTAAAAAATTTCTAGCTTTGTGGGAGACGGGTTAGTCAGATGGTTCACGAGCTCTCCCACTACAAGTGGGTACCTATGTTATGCAAGTATGACATATACCTCGTGATCTGTATCACTCTGTGGTTAACCTTAAGGCGGGCCACATACACTGAGTAAATTGGATAATAAGTTTAATAGATATCTATTTTCTAATTGCCGCTATAAAAGAGTCATATTTCTTTTTGACACTACAAAGGGATAAAATAGCTCAATTAGGTTTTTGTTGTATATTTATTTGTTTTTTTTTTTTTTTATACGGAACAGTAACTTCAGTGCCACCATAGACATTATAATTGGTGCCACCTACGTTACAGATATTATGTACGTGATCATGTTGCATAGATTAACTATAAATAGTAAACGTAGTGTAGGACGTCCTCAGGCACGGTGGAGTGATGATTTGGGCAAGATGGCTGGTAGAAGCTGGATGCGAGCAGCCGAAGATAGATCTCGATGGCGTGAAATTGGGGAGGCCTATGTCCAACAGTGGACGAGTATAGGCTGATGATGATGAGTACTAGTAATTGTTATTGGTTTCATTTATGCTTTCACAATTCTATTCTGTTATATTTTATGACGTAGGCAGGATTCGAACTGCGTCTTAGCTTTTTACAACTAATGCCTTACCAAGTAGGCCACCACAGTTCAATCCTGCACGTCGAATTTCTCCTTTTGTAAATGGCAGGGATTTCAAATAGTCAGCTTACCATTAAAAAGTGTAAGGAGGTTGCATGTAGCTTATTATTATTTTGTCTTTGATATAGGTATAAAATAAAAATACATATGTTTTCAACGCATAAATAGGTATGTAATAATTTTGTGTGCTTAACATAAAATAAAATGGCACTTAATTATTTAATGAAAGAATTTATATTTATTTAATATTTAAATTTTATTAATAAAATATATTAGCGCAAAACTGACTCGGGTCGATTTACACACAATACACGGGCGCAATAGTTAAATTACATGTTGCGAAGTTGCAGCAGCCCTAATAGTTTAGTTAGCAATTCATGCGTCAATATCATTTGGGTAGACGGGTTCGGTTACCAAGGAATCCTTCTCCAGTTAAGGTAAATACGAGTCCGATACAGATAGGGTTGCCAACACTTTTGTCAGAATATAGTTTTGTCCACGCTGGTCTAGAAGAAAACGTAGAATGTGCCAGCTGCTTCTCTTCCCGCGCAGATCGTAAAAGCCGATCGAGGGTATGGGCGTGATGAATTATGGCAATAGGCGATGCGGCTAGCAACCAATTATTTTTTGATTCCGTTCTTCACCTACAAGCCCACCAACATGCTAAACGTGGCCTTTAGATTTTATGAATCTGGGCTCTGTCTACCCCACAAGGACAAGAGGCGTGATAGTATGTATGTATAGCATTTTTTTGTCTCTAAAAATATAGTGCGCTTCAAAAATATAGTATTTTAGCAGATCAATTGTACTGAAATATAGTATTTTCGCGTACAAAATATTTCTTCAATATCATTCAGTACGTAGTCCCGAAATACAGTGGAATACTATACTTTTATTATAGTACGGTTTGCAACCCTAGATACACATCTCAGGTCGCCACCGCAGCACCCGCTGAATTATGTAGGTGGCGATATAAGATCAAGGCGATCGGAGTAAAAATTATCGGCTCATGACAATCGTAAGGATAAATGTTTTCTTTTAATTGTTGTGTACCAACGTGAGTTATATCTGAATTGATATTTAAATATTGACAAGCTGATAAGCCTCATCCAATTGAGATTTTAATTATAAAATTAAAACGTCCCTGTGTTGGGAAACCCAACATGTAATAGCAAATTTCCAGGCAAAATGCTTCGTATCCAAAAAATATATGTTTTTCTTTTTATTGTATTACGTATGGCAACACTGCCAATGTGATGTATCTCTCTCTTTCTTTTGTGCTATAACTGAATAGAGATGATCCCAGTTAAACTGCAGCGAACAACTTTCACACGGAAAGTTGTTCGCTACAGTTTTACTTGGATCAGCCCCTATCATCGATCAACCCCTACAGACCGCTCCACTGCGCACAATCAGGATACCGATATCCTACACCCTGTGTGAGGGTTGTTTTGCATTTATCCTTACTTTTATGTCGGTTTGAGATATAACCCGTTAATATAGTAAAAAAAAATCCATAATAATATATCCAGCATTTAAGCTAAGTATTTTGTTCGACAAAATGATACGGTCAAGATCAAAGCTCTGAAATTTTGTACAGAGAGAATTACACCGCTATCTTTAAAATTAATCCGATGCAATATACTTGACTCATTTACTCCTTTATGTAAACAAAGTAACAGCGAACAAAAGAGCAGGTGTACGAATTATGTAGGAGGTGATCTGATTGATGAGATGAGCGACATGCGTTGTCGTGGTTCAGAGAGGTGCCATTCGTGTCTACGTGTATGCTACGCCAACGCAAGCTGCAGTTAAACTGTCATTACGTATGTCCCGGTTGTTGACGTAAGTACCAAGTCAATACGCATATAATCTGAAGGAACTGCCTTATATTTTGGTGTTCGATTGTTTCTTCGATTTACTTTCAACGTCAGCGGCACCCAAAATGTTTGGATGAGGAGAGTTTTTTATGTAGTCTCATAGTAGAGCTTTTAACTATGACTTTATAAACTTGTCTACGAATCCATATTAGATACCATAATAATATCATTAGCACCCTATAAAACTATGTTCCTATAACTTAACGTAGAACCTCTGAATTTTATAAGAAACTGAGCTTGAATTTGATGATAAAAGCTAACTGTAATATTAAGCAGTCCTCGCTGTTCAAATTATTATTCTAAAAAAAGGAGGGGCTCAAAACTGTGTCAAAGAGCGACATTGATTTTCTGGGTGAGGAATTGCACTGACGTGTGCAAATTGGCGCTAAAAAGCTTCCGGAATAATTCAAACCTTTTGTACGGTACCGCACATACCAATCAGCTAAGGTGTCACGTACACTTTTAATCGTGAACTAAGGTGTTGGTGTTACATTTGATAAAAAAAAAATGATTGACGTGTTTAATTAGTCGAAGAAGGTTCCAAGCTTACCCAAGCACGCCGCATGCCTGCGCAGAAAGGTTTTAAGTCTAATTCTTCAGACTTGTGGTGACGTGACTAGACACAAGGTCGCCGGGTCAGCTATCGTGTGACAGCGCAAATATTATTTATGACTTAGGCTGCTTTTCCACTACAGAAAGGTTAACTAGAGTCAAGCTACTTGTAATTTATAAATGCTAAGTGATGTAGCGGAGTAGGCAACATGCGTAATGAAAAGAAATACATGTTCAAGGAGATTCTAGAAGTGTAGTAAGCAGATGTCACTTTTGCACTTTATCTGTTTTGCCTACTTACTAGACCCTTACTTAACAATACTCATCATTATCAAGACAATGAAAGAGCTGAGCTCTAGTCGGTGGAGCTATTTCCATTCCTCTCTTTCTTCTTTCCAACCTAGTAAATATTCTGATATCTATGCTTCTTTCTTTTGATGTTATTTAATTATCACCACTACTTTGTGTGTCGATAGTGAATAAGTTTGTCCAATGTACTTATCTAAAGCCTGCAACCCATTACTACTTTACTCTTTATTTTCATCATAATGTGAAGTAACTTTTAATATATCAGTGCCTAGGTTTATTTTAGGTGAACAGAAATAAATAAAATAAATTTTACTTATTTTGTAAATAGGATTTGTTAAGGACTGAGCAAGTCTTTGGTGGACAGGTAGCTTTAGAGAGAAATTCCACAGTGTGGCGAGGACGCAGAAAAAATATCGTTGTTTAGACCAGTTTAGTCAAATCGGAGTAGGTATGATTAATTATATGTCTCTTTAAGTTTTCCATAGAATGTTATGAAGGAAATAATGAAATATATATTAATATTATAATAGATATATATATATATATATATATATATATATATATATATATATATATATATATATATATATATATATATATATATATATATATATATATACGTGGGGTAAATATAAACTTGCCTTTGGGCGTGATGATTTTTTTTATTTTCCTAATATAAATAAAATGCCATTTGTAAGCTCATACATTGAATAGAAAATTGTAAAGAAACTCAAAGATACGGTCGGAGTTTGTGGCGGGAAGTCGAGGGATGCCGTTGGGGTTCGCCTTAGACGATTTTGCAAATAGATTTTAGTAGACTTTATATTATGATATTGGTGTAGTTTGGCTATCAAAGAAAATTTTTGATGCTTCTTGTTACAATTTTACAGTACAACACCGACACTTAGTATCTCATTGTACTGGACATTGGCAAAATCACTAAAATCTCGGTGGAAGCCATAATATAAAGCAAAAGAAGAAAGATACTGTTATTATAGTGCCTATTTTTTTGTATAAATAATATAACTATTAAAGACTTACATGTAAAAATATGGTATTTGTGATACATTTACCTAATGTTGATGAGTCTTTGATGGGAAAGTCAATAAACATTTTTATTAGGAAAAGAATGTCAAAAATATTTGTAAATGAATACACATTTACTAAAAGATTATTTTTCATTTAATTATATTAATACTATTAAATGTAAAATAATCTTATTTTAGTTATCATAAACACAGACGTTTATGATTATGACTAGATTATATAGGTAATAGTGATTGTGATATGAATACAAGTGCGCTGTTTGCATAATATATGAAGACATATTGAAATATATACAAGTTAATTATGACTCCTGATCACTTATATTAGTCATTTAAGCGAAACCTTTTAACAATTTCTAGGTTAGGTCATAGAAATAAGTTGAAGCAAATTGTTAATAGTAATTGTTTTAAAACACTCTATGTTCAAATTGAAAGTACTGAATAATTAATGTAGCCAAGGCAACCTACTTTTAGTTTTACAGACAAACCTTAATATTTAATAAGACAAAATAAACTACACTCATACAGGTATGTTAGCCGAAGTTTTTACCTGAATGACTCACGAAGGAGAGTAATGTTTTTTGCGCATATGTATGTATACAGAGTGTAACATGACCCTTAGCACTTTTTTAAAGGGTGACTCAACCCTTCAATATGAACAACTTTTGCTATGGGATCAATGCCGGAAACCCAAAAAAAATTAAAATGAAAGGAAAGTCAAAAATTTTTTCGAGCCCTGAGCGTTGTTTTCATAGAAAGAGTCGTTCATATTGATGGGCTGAGTCACCCCTTTAAGGGTGTTTCGAGGGTCATGTTACACTCTGTATATTTGTATTTTCTTCGGAGTGTCATATGGTATGTATGTAACGTCAGCAAAAAAATTTACGAATTTAGTTACCGGAATACTTGTTATTGTACTGTTAATGGCTCATTTATGTTGATCATGCTATGTACACAAAGTTTGGACAATTTACTAGTTCAATATTATATTTATAAGTTCATTTGTTACTAGTTTATTAGTATAAAATGCAAATTTGTAAACTGTCTGTATGTGTACTTAAAATAAATAAATAAATAAAAAAAAGTAGTCGGGTTTTTTTAAATAATCCACTAGGCTGCTCTTACCAGAATGATATTTTCTTTTTTCATTATCTTAGCGTTCTTCCGGTTGAATCCTCAAACTTAATGCCTCGGAGACCGGCGTCTGATTTAGTATAGGTATTTTTTAGTATCGGTTTATTCTTCAGACAGTATGTATATTTGCCCAACAAACCTACCTACGTTAACCTTTCGTTAGAAAACACTAGTTAAAGATTTTTTCACGGCGGTCGAATTTAAGTTACCAAAAATTATTTTAGATAAAAACTGAGAGGTAATTATTAGCCAGATCCAGTAAAATAAAAACTGAGAGGTAATTATTAGCCAGATCCAGTAAATTTCTCGCATCTTTCAGACACAATTATGGTGCGCATTACTTCAAGCATCTTGTTTTCCAGCTAACTAGATAATTTCACGATGAAAGATTTTCCACGGGCTATGAAAATAGTGTTTTCCTTTATGTTGTAGGTATAAGGCTTCGTAAGATCACTATGAATCACTAAGTCTGTATGCAAGATGCCAATCCACCAAGTGAATTCTTAGAATCGCACACAACTATCTGTAAAAAATAAATAAAAGTATTTGGACACGCTCGAAATCGAATCCAGGGCCCGTGCAGTGGGCTGGTTTGTTAACTACTGCGCCACGCAGGATGTCAAGGTCACTATGGACTCAACAGTAGTCATGACAATGGGGTGTATAAGTAATGATTACTTTTACCTGTAGGTCAATTGTTCTTGATGACATTTATCAACCGCGAAAATCTACCCAGGTAATCGATCTCTCAAATTTAGAAATCTGAGCGATCGAGAAGTCTGTGAGATTTAATTGAGGGCACAAATGATCGATATAAAATGAAATTATTTCTTTTGTATGGCATTCAAAGTAACTTTTGTGCCAATAAAAGGAATATTAAATCTATCTATTAATTTTATTATCTGGGGCAATCAGAAGTATTGTTTCAAATTATAATGTTTTCTCCGTTAAAACTTCAACTAAAACATTAAAATTTTACTGAAAAAACCTAAATTCTGAAAGTGCAATGCAAAAAATTAACAGTATGCCGAAATTGCGTTTTATTTTTAATGTCGGCTTTATAAAATAAAAAAAAATCAATAATGCCATACAAAAGACATCAACGCGTCTTTTTTTTAAAAGGTAAAATAATATTTCATGTCGCCTAATATTAATGTTTTCGGTGCTTTAAAATGGAATTAAGTCCATTAATTTTGCAACCAGTCGGTAGTCAGAATACTGTAACTATAGTTAACCTCCCATATCATGTCACTTGTCGCATTAGCGTTGCGTAAGGGTCAACGTAGTAGTGTATGTATTTGTGTAGCTAGCATACTTGAATTTCGTTTACACATCGCTCTAACCAAAGTAATAAGTTATATATTTTATACATTAGTGACTGTGAGCTGTGGTCTATGTTTATCTTATCACGGTCAACTTACAATTATCCTATGCACCTTAGACCTTAATCGGCTTAAGGTGAAGTGAGTTCACACACTAGCGCCACCCAGCAATTAATTCTATAAGTCCTAAATCATATCAAATTTAAAAAATCTAATGGCTTTAGAAATTCGTTTTCTTTAACTTAGATTGTAATATCTATGAAAAGTAACAAAAACAACACTACAAGTAATTTACTAGGGCAATCAGCTATTAGATTTCTTAAATTTGATTTGATTTAGGAGTAAATGAATTAATTGCTGGGTGGCGCTAGTGTGTGAACTACTTCGCCTTAAGTCGTTTATGCCAATTCTTACCATTTCTAAAATATATAAAAAAAACTGATTCGACAAGAATAAAGTAAATATCTTTAAAAAAATGTTATTAGTTAGTTGCTCACAACATTTCATGACTATAAATTTTTACTTAAAAAAAAAAAACAGATAAACAGCAAGACAGACTGACACAAGAATAAATTTTTATTCAAGCTGAAATGAAAACACTTCACTCGTGCAACAATTTACTGCATTGTTTAGAATTATTTGTTGTATCCTTTTTGTATTACCTATACAATTATTTCTTTCCACTATTCGTATATCCATCGAGTTTAAAGAATAATTGGTTAATCATCTTTTTTATGAAACAATGGAGTAGTTTTCCTTTTCACTAGATAATTAATGGCCATGGCTGAGACTTTTCATTTACAATGGCGTTCCTTGTCCAGTCCACAGTATTGACATTATGTAGTTTTGAATCGGCCTTCATTTAACAATGAATCACTGGATTTGCCAGAAAATTGGTACAAACAAATGTTTACCAACATCTCATACAAGCACTAGCATTTTTAACTGAACTCTGTCATGCTAAAGTATAAATGTATGTAGCCGACATGTAAACTATCGATAGTGGTGTAGATGTGACTACTGTCGATACTGTCGAAGTGCGAAACATAATAGTGGTATTCTGCACAAATTTATTGTAATATTGTATTTACACATTGATCAAGGTTTTCCGTGACCAGAAGCTGGCCAATATCTTGGCCAAAAGATCAGCATAGCCATCCAACATGGCAATGCTGCCAGCCCACTAACGCGAGGCAATGAAAGTACCTATAGTTATCTATGTAAGTAGTAGTAATAGTCATCTATGAAAGTTTAAGTAGGCATTTGTATAGTTTGTTCCTTGAATAAAAAGTTTTATTATAAAAAAAGATGAGATTATAAGAATATGAGCGACCTTCTGTAAATATTGGGAGAAAGGAAATATAATGTTCAAAAGTAATTGCCTTATTGTACATTGTGCTTCTGATTGAGTTTTAAATCTTGTTTATCGCTCCGCAGAATCAGATATTGGTATTTATGGCCACCGGATCCGTAATTGGAGGATTACTGTAGTATTTTATCGTAAGATCTCATTATTTATTCGGGAATTTGACGGCCAAAATCTTCGTGGGCAGACACGGAACGTAAGTATGTGAAGAATGAAACATTGAAGAAAAGGTTGAAATATTTTTCAGATTATCCTAGACTGTTAAATATATTATTCATTCATGTAAAATCTAGACTAGCCAAATGTAAAATTTTGCTTTCTTACTGGTGTATAAAGAGAAAGGATTTAAATGTTTATATTTGTTTGCAATAGATAAACTTAAAAACTACTGGATGAATTTTAAAATCCTATCAGCTACAAAAAGCTACATTATATAAGCAATAGGCTTTATTTTTTATTAAAAACTAAAGGATCCGTACCAAAATTGCAATAATAACCAAGGAAATAAAAATTTTAATTGAATTTAGTATAAGTACCACCAAAATTATTTTAGGATTAGCAAAATACCGAATACCAGTCATTTTCCTGTGATTTTGTCCGTTCAACTTATAGCCCACATCACATGCAAATAAATTAATTTTCGATAGGTTAAAGAATTTTTAAAATTCATCTAGTCGTTTCGGAGTCTAATTAATACAAACAAACAATCAAATCTTTCCTTTTTATAAGATTAGTAGGTAGATAAGTAGACAGGTATCAATTTAAATTTGTAAATACATTTAATTATAGGTCAAGATTGGATTTTTGAGATCAAATAGTACCGTATATATCTATTGCCGCGTGGTTCCCGGCAGAGTAGAATAGGACCACTCCAAGTCCTCCCGTGGATGTCGTAAAAGGCGACTAAGGGAACACAAGCTAAACAAAGCTTTCAAACATCAAATAAACCTCTCCAACCCGTCTGGCCAGCGTGGAGAATGTAGGCCAAATCCTCTGACTGCTCCAGCTAATATATGGCTCTGGTAGTCAGAGAGGGTCGTACTCCTGCAGTGGAGACTAAACAAGACCCGATGATGATGATGATGATATATCTATACTAATCTGTACTAAAATTTAAGCTGAAGAGTTTGCTTGTTTGGTTGAAGAATATACAGATTTTCATCATAATACGAGTCCATGAATATCATGTAAGTAAGGGTTCTTTTTTCTCGTACATATTATCTTATTATCTCACCTTGGTAAGTAATTTGTATCAAAATATGTTTCAAAGATACCCAAATATGAACACGATAATTTTTAAGGCCAAATTTGATTGCGCCCAGTCATCGTATATTCTCAATGCCCACATAAACACCGGCATGTAATGTGGACCAGTAAAATTTATGACTTACGAGTAGCATAGCAGACCATAAGTAGTAAATTTCGTAAGTCTGTTTTGATTTATAAGTGGTTTAGAAGTATAAATAAAGGATTAATTAAAAAGATTTAATAAACTAAAATATTAAAAAATGGGAAGCTGCATTTTTTTTTATTTTAAAGAGTACTTAGTTAATTATTAAATTATATAGAACCCTGCTGGTTTCGGAGGAAAGGAAAAACTTAGAATATAACAGCTGTTTTTCTACCCGCTCAGATAGTAAAAGCCAGTCAAGGGATTAGTAGGATTGGGAAATCTATCTAAGGAATCTCGTCAATAGGCGATGCGGCTAGCAACCCATCACTATTTTGATTCCTCTTTCCACCGTTACGCCCACTAACACGCTAAACGTAGCTTTTGAGGTTTATCACCTTGTGTGTTGTCTATCCCGCAACGGATAAAGACGTGATAATATGCATAATATGTTATAAGAACATTTAAAATTATTAAAGTACGGTTTAAATTTTTCTATGTCTATGTGGTTTTAAAATGCGCCTTAATTTGATTTCTTTGTTCTTCTAAAATACGTTATACAGTTGATTCTTATTGTTACGTCAATCACTTTTAGGTCACGATCATTTCCTCTCTCTCACCCAAATGTGATCCGGTTCGTCCCCGTGGTTAAGTCTGGTGTCAAAAAGACAGAATGTTCGTTTGTACTATTCATGCTGTAATATTTGTTGACATTTTGTTTCTGGCCAGCCGAACACCGTGGGTATGCTTTTGCTTAAATGTAGTTAATGCAACCAGAGTTTTTGGACAAATCCTTGAATCCTTTTGGACATTGAGTTCAGTCGGTTTTTTATCATAAATGTCTAGTCTCATTTGTTTTTTTTATCATCAGAAAATATAATAATTCGCAAGAAATACTTAGATATATACAGAGGTGTCAGTTTTTTGGTAACGTTGTCACGATATCAATGTTTTTTCACCAGTACAAAAATGCCCAACGTGCCTGAAGAAGATTTCACTTGGAACACACAAAATTGGAACTAAGTTAATTTTAAAACTCAGAAATGACGACTATATCTGTAGAAAAAATAGAAGTGGACCTGTTTGAGGCCGGTCATCATCATTTCGAGTAGGTGACACGGTCGGTCAGTCGGCCATGCACACCCTGGTGTCAGAGTTCTTCGGAACCGCCTCTCGGCCTCTGACGTGGTTCCTTTAACGACTACCAGATGGCAGCCGGGACTAACGGCTTAACGAGCCTTCCGAAGCACGGAATCATCTTTCTTATCAGACAATCAGGTGATTCATGCCTGCAATGTCCTAACCAAACTGGAAACAACTTAACAAAGTATGCTTCCCGTGGAAATCGAACCCACGACCCCCGGGTCAACAAAGACGCCTTAACCACTGGACCACGGAGGCTGTTAAAGTCAGCCCGGTAACCTACAGTAACGTAAAACATAGCTAAAACAACCCAGAATTGTAAAAATCAGATCATTTATAACGCTTGGACATTCAAACAACAAATATTAGTTCATTATGTCCCGCTCGATATTAATAATATTGATTAATAACCATTAGTTTATTGAAAAGGCAGTCATTGATTCCGCCCCTGTTTGCCGTCGCCCCGGGCCGCGAAGGTTATTACAGAAAAGATATATGACGCCAAAATAAATATGCCAAAACGTGTAATTACACTTGTCTGATTTACAGCCGAATTAGAATTAAGATGTAATGTATAATTATGGCATTATTGCCGAACTTCCGATTGCTCTACGTTCGTTTTTATTGCTCTATATATTTATATGCTTATAAATATGTAAATAGATACTTCAATAAAAATATTATCACAAGATAAAATATTTTTTTATGTGTAAATTTATTACTAGCTTTTGTCAGCGGCTTTGTTCGCGTGTGCATATGTACGAAATGTATGTGATGTTCTTTTCAATACTTACTCTTGAAAATATAATAATGCAAAATTTTAAGATCATCAGTTCTGTGGCATTTATAATACACAAGTTAAAATAGTGAATAAAAAAACAGCAAAATAAATACAGATCAGAAATGAAGAGAATATGTACAAATTTCAAAATGGAATCTTAGGAGGGAAGTACAAAACAGAAAAAAATACATTATGATCTCAAACTAATAATTTAACATACTGTTTAACAGACCTTGTTATAATAAGTACCTACGAAAGCCTAGCCATTTCCATACTATATGTACTTATGGTAATATTGCATAAAGAGAAAACAATATTGTTATAATGATTGCAAACCTTTCTTCATTTTGACCATGTTCGTTATAAACTTGACCTCTTAACTGAAATTAATCAAAATACCAAGTACTTGTTTTCGCGCACTTACTCAAAACATAATATATCGTCTGATCCAAGATGCTGATAAGGTTTTTAATTTATAGATCGATATAATCTTAATTTATTTGGCCAGTGTTCGACAATTATTTAAACTAAGTTAGTCAAATATAATAGTTAGTGCAGCCATCAATCCTAATCCTAACTAATATTATAAATTATGCGAAAGCGAGTTTGTTTGTTTGTTTAATTGTTTGTTACGCTTTCACGCCCTATCTACTGAACCGATCATCATGATCATCATGAAAAATTGTATACACATAGGTAAGGGTATTAAAAAGGACATAGGCTATATATTTCGCGAGCGAAGCCGCCAGCTATTTAAAAATACTTTAACGACTTTTACCATGACTCTAACAAGGATATCGCGAAAAAAAATATTTAAAAAAAAGGTTGCATTTGTGTTTGGTCAACCAAGTTTTATATGTAACAGCTGATTTTATTCCCGTGCAGACAGTAAAAGCCGGTCAAGGGGTTGGGTGAAAATGTAAGAAATTACGTTATAGGCGATGCGGCTAGCAACCCATTACTATATTGATTCTGTTTTCCACCTAACGCCCACTAACACACTTAACGTGACCTTTGGGTTTATGAACTTGGGCTCTGTCTATCCTACAAGGAATAAAGACGTGATGATGTATATGAATATTAATATGTATTAGTTTATTTGTTTTTTACTTAATAAAGTCAATAAAAAATAATGAATTGACGCGATTCCTTATCGCTATGCTTTACTTGCCGATAATTAAGGCACCTAGGACTGACACGTGTCACAATTTATCTCTGATATGTCACAGATTTCAGGGAACCACAAACACGTACGTGTGAAGTCTCGGATAAAAGTCAGGTTTTTATAAAAGTAAACAGAAAACCCTTTTGGTCACAGGTCAGTCAAACCAACGGAGGTAGTTTTTACAGTCCACCAAATTTAGCCATTGTAATTTAATTTAATAAGTACAATGTATCAGTAACCACAAGTGCGGTAAGCGATGGCATGTAATTTATTTCCATAAAATGGATTTATGGACAGCCATCGAAATAATTAAATTTAATGCATTATTTTATTATTGTCCCTATACGGGGGCGTGAGGTGAGCACGAGAGCAATTTTGTCGCTTTTAAAACAAACAAGTTGACCGAGGTACGAGCGATGATAATATTGTCAGTTATCGTTTATCATAATACTAGCAGCCCTACTCGGCTGCGCCCGGGCATGTATTATACCTTAAAACCTTCCTCGTGAATCACTCTATCTATTGGTGAAAACCGTATGAAAATCCGTGGAGTAGTTTGTGAGTTTATCGCGAACAGACAGACAGACAGACAGACGCGGCGAAGGACTTTGTTTTATAATATGTAGTGATATATCGTTAATCCGTAACCCGTGTGTAGTATACCTAAAATATATTTTTACATATGACAACACAATATTTTTTTTTATTAACTATAGAATTAGGATTTGTGATGTTTCCGCTCATTCTCTTTCCTCAAAACCGTGATCATGGCTGGACGCTATCTTTCTAGGTACCTATTTAAATTGTTATTCTATTTTACAATCACTTGTGAAGTCCATTACATCAATAAACGACTGTGCTAGAGATTTTTGTGTCGGCTGTTTGGGCTACGTCCGCCTTTACTTACACCACTACTCTGCATATCTACAATTATATCCTCATTCATTCAAGTTGTTTAGTTTAAAAAATATGAAGTGTAAAACAAGTAAAAATATATAATAATGTAATATAGTACAAATATATGTAAAAATATATAATAGATGATGTAATGTAATATAGTAAAAATATATAATAATGTAATATACAGGCTCCCTTAAATATTTATTTTATTGCGATTTAATTATTTATTTTTACAGTGAATATTAAATAAAATATTCGGTGAATGATTCAAGCGATATTGATGACGGTAACAAGTAAGATGCTGTTATCAATATCGAATAAAAAACTGAAAAAAATTGTCGACCCTATTTTATTCTCGGTCCCGTTTTTATCTTTTGGGTACGGAGCCCTTAAAACTATCACTTTATTTATTATTCAACAGTCACCTTACTAGCCATTTTGACAAACATCAAGTCGATACTAATTTCTCGCGGAATTTGCAACCAATCAAGTTCAAGGGTAAAGGCGAGATCGGAAGCTAGTATACAAATTGACAGTTGAATAAAATAAATAATAGTTAACTTCGCAACGTAGCGGAAACCATAGCTTTTGACAAGGCCTTGTTTTGAAACTAACAAGGAGTAGCATTTGGAAATCGCCACCATTTTTTATGACATTCGATCATACTTTTGAAATGGTCGTGACTGCGAGAAATGTTACAAACAACGAGTAATGGAGCCCTAAAATCATAATATTTCAAAACTTATAGATTGACAGGCTTTAAAAGTACTGTGCACGTTTTGTAGAGAATATAAGACAAGACAATTTATATTTGTGGTTCGGAAGGCACGGTAAGCCGTTGGCACAGAAAATAAACCTCTGACAATAATGATGACAGCCAGGAGGCTGTCATCATTGGTGGCACTCATTAAGCTATGTTTGATGTCAGTCGGGTAGCAACTGATATTTCGATGGAATGAAAAACCCTTCAATGGTGATGATTGTGTTCGCAATTATTCCTTTAGGAAGTAGAAGACACAACAGCGCCGTTTTAATATACCTGATAGGCTTCCTGTCCTATGAATCATATGTGTTTTCATTTGAACATTCACATACAGTAAAGATACTTTCCACACAATATAGGTCTACGTTTATACAATAAGGGAAAAAAACAAGCCGAAATATTAACGATTACCATAACAGGCATTCCAAGTTTTGTCACCGTCATGATCAAAATGCAGCAAGTGTTATTACGGCACTTACAACTGCTTTAAAAATCACGACCCTTGTAGCTACCGCTCAAGGAAATACTTTAACGATTTGAATACAATAGTCAAAACAATAAAGCGGTAAAACAACATTAAAATATTCATACTTAAGTCGACTGCACACTGGGAAACTAGGGCGTAAAACTTATTTCTCAACCAAACAGAGTTTTTACACATTTCACTCTGAATTGATTATGACTTTCATATTTCATAGTATAGGTATTTAATATTACGGTAGATAATTTCATAATGATTATTATTACCTCAATTGAAATAGGTAAAATTATAGGTAAAAAGGTGAAAAATAAAAACGTCCTGTATTACTATTTTTTTTTATTTAAAGTTTTCCTTACGATTTTATATTCTTGATAGATCTCTAGGAAATAAATCTAAAACCAACTTGAAATTCCACGTAAATAAATGGAGGTTGACACCATGTTTCTTTTAGTTTCATAGAACACTGGCCAATATTGTGTCAAGTATTGCTCTAGCCCTCGTAAGATTTTCATTCTTAAGATGATAGAGTCAAATAGAATCGTTGCGACGATATTTATAACACTATTTAATATCATTACTGTATCGGTGCTAAGTAAATTAGCTTGCACTTGTAGTTTAAGGCTCAATTGGCATTACTTTATGGGTTTATTGTGTTGATATTACTATTGTGGAGCTGCTTGCGTGTGAATTTAGTTGGTGACGTAAGCAGGGCTTGTTGGGTGTGGTCAGGTCTGGGATGGCAGTAAACTATTACTAAATAGTCTAGTAGGCATACCGAGTGGTACTGAAATCTCGAATATTTGAGGACTTAGATGGAGGAGTATCTATTGTCTCTTCTTTACTAAGAGCACCACGATTCCATAAAATTTTCCTGGTGTTGCAGGCGTCCATAATCTACGGTAACCGCTTTCCAAACGGTGGGCAATATGCCTTTTTGCTTACTTGGTAATTTTAAAAAACATAATTCTTTAAAATTACACAATGCAAGAAATATTTCGTATCAGTATTATTTTTTTACTAAGGTAATCCACAAAGTTATTACATTTGATACTTTAGAGTATAAATATTTCTTCAAGTTATTATATATAAATACTTAGCTAGTTATTTTATAAGAAAGACAATTTAAAACGTTGACATTAAGAATGATTCATTTCGAAAATTCTAATGTCTGTCCTACGATTGCCTATAGGTGTTTTATTGTTTTTGAACACACCTTAACCGTACATGGCTTTTGTCCCATTCACAAAGTGTAATATGATAATTACCGCGTTAATGCGCCTAATCCGATTCAAATAAAGCTTTATCCGATTGTCAGATCACGATCTCATGCCGCAGGCAGTACTCAAAGAGTAGTGAGATATGAACGATATAAGTACTTAAGCATTTTTTCACATACGAGTATTTATAGAATATTTACACCGTATTCCTGTTGAATTATAATATCTATGTCTATACAGAGCCATAGCGCACTCAGGGAACGTACTTAAACTACGTGACCAGCCGTAGAATATCCCTAGACCCCTATAGTTTTTGTATAATAATAAAAAATATAGTCTTTTCTTTAATAAAGTTTTGCAAAGAAAATGAAAAATGATGTAGGGAAGGGAAGGTTAGAAAGCACGCTCCATAATTAGAATTGGTATAGCTCGAAGAAACACAACATTTCATTAGAGGACATTGACTACGAGACATAGACTTGAGCACTTTAATATATATATATAGCCGATTAGCAGATAGAAGGGGGGGGGGGGGACACTTACCTTTAGTAAAAATTTTCAATTTAAAACCAAATATTTCGGAAACGGATCCCTAAATCAAAAAATAGTGTTTTCAACCTCACAATATTTTTCAAAGACCTTTTTAACGATACCTCACACGATGGGTAAATAGAGAAAAAAAAATTACTCCCCCACTTTACTTGTATGGGAGCTACCCTAAAAAAAATACATACCCATAGCAAATTACAGCTTTCTAGTACTTATAGTCTCTGAGTAAAACCGCGGACGGACAGACAGACAGACAGACATGGCGAAACTATAAGGGTTCCTAGTTTACTACGGAACCCTAAAAACAGACTGTTATATTATTTAAAAATAAATATATGATTTTTTTATTTACTTTTTATTTGTATGGCGTTCGCGGAAGAGCAGCGTTGTGGTTCAGCCACAACATATGCTGAGCGGAGACCATTTTGGTATAAGCATAAAGATGTATATTTTTTCGTTGTATTTATTGCTTGTTATATTTTTAACCATATATTTTTTTTCTTTCTGAAATTTAATGTCTGCATTTGATTAACCCTAACCATTCTGAAGTAATGAATTTGGTATTCATTTGGTTATATTGCATGGAGGTCAAATTAACAAGCATTTATTTTCCTCAAAACGTTTGTAGGTAAATAAATTACGTAGATAACGAGAGTGGAGCAAAACAAAAGGTTTCGCAAGCAAATTGTTATGATTTCTCAAGTGCGAGATGTCAGGGTCAATAACGCGTTGGCTCTCAGTTTTCTTCATTTTTTATTTTTAAATTCCGATCAGAGAGATTTCCTGTACTGATTCTAAGCTTATCGCACTTGCAATTTTATGTTATTGCTTATATTGGCCTTTTATTTTAATCGACTTCAGAAAAGGTGGTAGGTTAGGTTTTCTTTTAAGCACACATGTTCTCTGATTACTCGAAGACGCCTGAAGTGATTCCAAAAATTCTTTGTTTTATTTGTAAGAGTTTAACTCCACAATTTTTTATATGATCAAAATTGGTTCAGCATTGCTTTAGTTGAATAATTATCCTGATGATTATGGAACTGATTTCGATCTGCACATTTTCACTATTATTTCAGTCTATTTAGAACCAGATTAAGTTATGTTGGTGCCCTAAGCACTTTAGCCTCGGGGGCCACAGTGTCTTGTCATGGCATCCATGAGATACTTCTTCCTCTAAGCCCGTCGGAAAAATGTAAATGAACGGGCGACATATTCTTATAGGAGCGATTTAGCCTAATAATATGAATATTTTTTTATGTGGGGCAGGAATTTTTGTATTACATCCATTTATATATTTTTATGATCCTGTAAAGTATTTGAAACATATTATATGAGTTTGTTGCCCGAACCAAATTTCCTTCATCGTATTTAACATCGATAAAGCATTAGTGCCATATTCTACCTCATTTGATTGTAAATTATTTGTCTTAATTTGATCTAACAATCTGGTATCATTATGAGACAAGGATTTCGGATTAGGTTTCATGGACAGTAGCTGGAACCATAAACTAAATAGAATAACGAATAGATTCACAAATATACCAAACAAGGGTGATTAAGGGCCCACGTTTTTGGCGGTAATCAGTAATTCTCTCTTTGACTAATTCTCATAATAATAAAACATAACTCTAAAAATAATTCAGGTTATTTACTAAGGCTTAAATGATTAACATTCTTGAATTTCTTTCTATTTGTAAAGTATTAGGAATAAAATTATTGGCGTCGATATAGCGTGGGGCCTTAATAAAGTAGCTGTTAGTATGACATTTAAGACAAACAAACGATTATTCGTTTTTTTTTTTGTATTTCTTTTTATTATTTAAAACAACTATAAAATCTGATATCCCTGATGCATGTTAAAATAGATCTGACCTTTAAATATCTTAATTCGTGATCAGCTTTAAAATGTGTGTCAGGATGTGTGGGATAGTGAGGATGTGTGGGAATATGTGTGGATATGAGTGTGTATAATTTTAACTGCATAAACTACTATAACATACTCCGTAAAAAGTATGTAGTTCGACGAGTAGTATTAAAAGTCGGTCTCGTTTGGTAACTTATGTCAGTGTCTCTATTCTATTTGGAATAAACCTATGTTTATGGCTGGAACAATAAATGGTTGACCTACAATATTCGTTTCTGGGTGCGGCTGCAATTAGTGCTATTGTTTGAGTCTAGTCACCGCTACAAGGAATTGTAATCCAGGGCCACATACTTGATAAGGTATCTTCAATTACCAGAAACATGTGGCTTAAAATGCAAACTCAATCTTCATGGGAACTATACATGCTTTATAGATTCTTCTCTCTTCCACTTCTTTATTTAAGCATTTTCCCTTTTAGAGACTTCTATTAGCGAAACTAGCGCCACCCGTAACTTTATTCTTGTACTCCAAAATAAGATTAAATTGAAAAAATGTACGTTACTACTTCGGTAGTAAATGACTTGTAGTACATTTAGTATTACTTTTCATCAATATCTTAATTTCCATATTAAGATAACTACTCATTGCCGTGCAAAAGTGGCGTAATGAGTCTTAATTAACCAAATACAAAATACTGAAACGTAATATCTAAAATACTAACGAAAACTGTCGTAGATTTTTTCAATTTGGTCTTATTTTAGAAGTCATCATCATCATTATCAGGTCTTTTTTAGTCTCCACTGCAGGAGAACGACTTTATATCTGTACTAATCTGTACTATACTCGTGCCATATATGAGCTAGAGCAGTCATACGAGTAGGATTTGGCTCACACTCTCCCTCCACGCTGGTAGGTTGGAGAACCATCTTAAAGTTTAAAAGCTTAGTTTAGCTTGTGTTTTCAAAGTCGTCTTTTACGACATCCACGGGAAGACTTCGAATGGTTCTGTCGGGAATCACACGGCTGAAATCGAAATAACCCTATTTCGAGTCAAATGAAAAAATCGGCCATGTGCATGTCGTACTCGCGCACGAAGGGTTACTGTTTATCCATTAAGGTTTATGAGATACTACCTGGTGACATACAGACTGACATCGTAGTATCGTGAATAGGGATCCGTTTTTACCCTTTGGGTGACTTTCAAGATTCTATTAATTAAATAATAAAATATTAATATTATATACTTATGTACCGTGCCGACTATATTTTCTAGATGACAACCACATTATTTTGGATATAGAGCACTCATGGTTATATTAATATCCTGCTTTAAAAATTGGTGCATTGGAGTCACTTTATGTCATGGTTTGATGAAAAATACTTAATGTGTGACGTCATATCCGCATCACAACATTACAGAACTAGTTTTGCAAAGATAAATGCACATTGTACATAACTCGGTTCACGACACATAAAAGTAATATTGGTAGTTTTGCAATATATATTTTTTATCGAAACGTGAAGTGCTTTTTAGCTAAGTACCATTAATGCAATAGACTTAATGAAGAGTTTGTTAAAAGATCTTTGTTATATTTTATTATCTTTGTTGATGTTTCTGTACATTCAGGAATGTGATATAATAGTAAATCACTACTATTTACTTCTTAGTTACACTCGTTTAATGCAGAAAGAAAATTGAAGCCACGTCAAAGTTAAGATTGATTATCGAACTGAAATAGCTATATCTATAGATTACGTATCGTTAGTTATTAATAGTATTGCATTGTATGGCATTATGTCCGTTTACGTCCAAGTAGATAAGGTTCTTTTCTTTTTACTTCAATGTACCTACTGCTTCTATTGGCCTAGAACACTTAAAGTGGAAAAGGAAATAAAAATTCTTGTGCCCCAGGATTAGATGTTACTGTAGTTAGTTTGTTAGTAGTCGGAAGTTTATCTATATGTATTCGTTATAAAATATATTAAGAATCGTGGAGTTGGTATTTCATAACGTAAGTATCGAACTTACTTTGGTTAGTATTATATTGTCTTTGCTTTGGGGCTAGCTCAATCTGGTTGATGTTACTTGAGTTACGAAAATAATACCTAATAGGTATTTTTATTTTATTTCATCTGATTTTTTGTTTGAATTTTCTTTGGGCGATACAGAATACAAAAGAATTTGCTTTGCCATCTAAAGATTATAATAAAGAATATAAAGATTTTTGTTGTTGTAAGAATATGTACAGCAAATGTTTAGCTTGTGTTATCTTCACCATAAATGGGATCAAGGAAAAATGTAACTGACATTTGTTATACATAAGCTATTTAAGAGTTGACTTTTCATACAATTTAGATTTAGTGTCAGTGTGTACACTGCGCTAGTTGAACGTTGTACTTGAGTCGATATTTAATGGAACGGAAATTGAGTTAGAGATATTGTTAGTGGCTGTGATAATTATATCCAACTATGTTGTGACTCGGGCGACATTGACCCGACAAATAGACAAATAAAGGGTTCCGAATTAGAACAATCTCTTTAAAAGCTCGTCAATAACATAACTAAGTAAATGGATTGATATGTGGAGCAATATTTTTTTTATTTTTATTATTTTTTTTTTCACCCAGATTGAGTTAGCCCCAAAGTAAGTTCGAGACTTGTGTTATGGAATACTAACTCAACGACACTATATTTTATAATAGATACTTATATAGATAAACATCCAAGACCCAGGTCAATCTGAAAAAGATCATTTTCCATCTTGACCTGACCGGGGATCGAACCCGGGACCATCCGTGTCGCAGTCAGGCGTGTTGACCGCTGCTTCAGTTCAGCTGCTTGGGTTCAGTTCGTGTGGCGTTTCGTTTATCATGGTGTTCAAGTGATCATACCGGTGGTAATTTTAAACACGAAGGAGCTCGAGATAAATACGAAGTGATTCGCTCGACATATTGATATGCCACTTGTGTGGTCACAAATCACCGTGGGGACCAAATCAGGGGTTGCTTAACATACGTAAGCGGTAATTTTGAGTACTCTTTTTCTTCCATACATTTATAAAATCGATAAATAAGTGACGTCACTTTAGCATTATGTATGGGTGATGTGAGAACTTTTTTTGCAGCTACTCGTCTGTTTTATATTGCGTTTTTAGGGTTCCGTAGTAAACAAGGAACCCTTATAGTTTCGCCATGTCTGTCTGTTTGTCTGTCTGTCTGTCAGTCCGCGTTTTTACGCAGAGACTATAAGTACTACAAAGCTGTAATTTTGTATGGGTATGTATATTAATCATGGCAAAAAAGTGGTAGAAAAAATCTTAAAAAAAAATTTTTTTTAGGGTAGCTCCCATACAAGTAAAGTGGGGGAGTAATTTTCTTTTCTCTATTTACCCATCGTGTGGGGTATCGTTAAATAAGTCTTTAAAAAATATTGTGAGGCTGTGAACACCACTTTTCGATTTAGGGATTCATTTCCAAAATATTTGGTGTTAAAGTGCGAATTTTTGTTAGAGGTAAGTGTCCCCCCCCTCTATCTGCTAAACGGTTATATATAGATACGTGAAAAAAGTACAGAAGTAGTATATATACTGAAGTTGAAAGGAAAACTATCAGAGCTGAGTACTAAGTACAAACAAAAAAGTTATAGGCAACCAACTCATAATATATACTCGAAAATGTAAAATTTCATACAATTTTCATTGTTACATGTTTTAGGTCGTTAAACTGTGAGGTGCGAGTGTGAAAAGTGTGAACTAAAAGTTGTCATTCGCAACTACGGAACTCTACACTGCGCGTGGCCCGACACGCACTTGGCCGGTTTTTGGAAATAGCTTCATAACAAAACTTCGTTCTATATTTAAATGGCTATCTTTAGATATTACTGAAAATTTTGGCTTACATATTCAGACTATTTCTCAGATTCAATTCTTAATGCAAGTCCCCATTTTAGTATCAAATGTTCCAAAATTAAATTCTTAATTGTAGATCGTACACATAGGTACCGATAGAGGAGCAGTTAAGTACCTAATTATTTAAAGATAAGGATTAATTCTTTACTTTATATAATTGGTAAATACTTAGTTGAATGCCTTTGTTTCGGCCTCTAACATCACTTAAGGCAATTAGACCATAGTGAGGCTCGTAATTACCTACATCAAAAAACGCCCACGCGCCAGCTAGTTAATTGCGGTAGTTGGAGTAGGATTCCTTATATGTCAAATGAATGTATTATATATCGAAATAATGAAACTTAAAAATGGTATATTTTAAGGCGTGTTCGAAAATTCCATTCAAATTTTTAAATGGCATGTAGTAGATGACGTTATAAAGCCTTAGTATGAAGCATAAAAATTACAGTTTAGCCACTAGTAAAAGAAAGAAAGAAAGAAAGAAAGAAAGAAAGAAAGAAAGAAAGAAAGAAAATCTTTATTCGACAAAATACATTTCTAACAACAAATGAATCATTAGCAATTCTAAGCAAATTAAAAATAAAAATTGTCGAAAAGGTGGCCAGCTCAGCTTTATGCTGCTAGCGGGGTGCTACAGCGCTGATTTTCAGCTGGTGCCATGAAGACGTGGGTTAGGTGACTTAATTATTATCATATTAATTAAATTACTTTTTATACAATTTGCAATACATATAATATTATTATTTTTCTAACATATTTTTTATTAATTTCGGAGAATACAGACAAGAGAATACAAAAATAAAAGTAAACAAACAGCTACAAATTTTGATACGGAATGAAAAATACTATGAATATGAGTCAACAGAACAAATAAAACAAAAATTTAGGGGAAATTAAAAATGATTGATGGTATTGCCATCAATTTGCCGCGATAAAGTAATTTCTTTTATGTGTTTACGAAATGTGACGACCGAGGATAGTACACAATATATCTCCATGAATTTAGCACTGTATTATGCGTTTTGTTTTTTTAACTTATAGGTGCTATCTGTCACGTTAACCAGATATATCTACCTAATAAAGTGTATTGTAATAGTAAAAATTGTTTACCCTCCAACACCTACTATTGTTCTACCTACAGAGAAACTACCACCAAGTGAACTTACCTGGTCAGTCTGTAAGCCGTTAATTAGATTAAGGCTGGTGTTGGAAAATGACGATATAACCGGGTTAGTAGGGGGTTTCTATAGCAACCATCTGCACATCTGCGGCGCTGTTCAGACGATGACCATCTATGAATTACCCCAGCTGTCCTACTTCTTTCACAATGGAGGCTGGCCGTCAAACTCGCTAAATTCTTGGTCTAACTTATTATAAAATTATGTAGCGTGTTACTTGACCCTCGACATTTTAGCCCATTAATATGAACAACTTTTCAAAAACATTTTCGACATTCGCATACAGGTTTTCGGCCACCCGCCCGGGAATTAGTTGGAGAAAGTAGAAAAAAAATCGAGTACCCAGCATTGATCCCATAGGACAAAATGTTTATGTTGATGGTCTAAGTCACCCTTTTAAGGAAATGTCAAGGGTCAAGTTACACGCTGTATAGCCTCTTAACTCGAAAAGAAGAATGTAGTGTATAGTTGATAAATTCAGTATCTGCTCATCTATGCCAATGTATATTATTAATCTAATCTAGTCTTTATGTTTTTTTCATAACAGTAGGTACAAGTCTGTTCTTTGGGGTCGCCTATCATCGTGGATAAAAAAGTCGGTAGGTATATTAAAATGATTTTATATTTCACTTTTTACAATAATAATTACATATAATGGCAAGAATTATAATTTTGCATTAAAAATAATAATTAAAATTTACACTTCGGATACCTAAGTTATGTATAATTACAAATAAATAGCGATATTGCTTACTTAATGCCGACGTAAAAGTATTACAAACGTTATGTTTACACGAAGAAATATAACAAATTTATATACCTAGCCTACACACAACTTTTTTTTGGAATATCTAGACAAATATTCATAGCCATTAAGCAAATAAAGCTAAAAAATAAAAGATGTAAACTATAAGGTGCCGCCTCAAATGATTCGTTGCGATTATATTACTCTTAAAGACAGCCCTTAAAAATTTGGAAGTACTTAATCATCGAGATTTCGACATATTTGCATTTATACTTCATCCATGTTAGTTTCAGTCACTGTAGAACCTAATATCACTACACCGTACCTTTAACTGAACTATATTAGTTAACATGATAATTTTTCAGTGATCAATTTGCATAGCGATGTAAACTGTTAACTCCAGCTTAATGATTTTCTATCAATTTCACTTATTTGATGGAAAGTCTAGAGTAGTATATGTTGGTCTCGTCCTTGGTACTGGAGGACGTCTGGGCCGTGGATGAGTTTTTCCACCTTCCGTATTCGTTATGGGCGCTTCTCCTTCTTCAGGTAAATAAGGAGCTCGAGGACTCAACACCAATGCCTTGTATGATGAGTGGGAGTCGGCAATACTCCTGCCGTCTCCCTCATCCCTTCGAGACAATTCTGAGAACGGTGAAACAGAACGTTTTTCCAGGACACTTGGTCCAGGAGTTTCCTCTTTAGGTTTTAACTCATACGCATTCTCTTCTTTTCTCTTTGGTTCTACATCTTTCTTGTACTTTGTTTGACGTTCGATAATTTCAGCCGTCGTCAAATCTGAACCCTGTACGTCTGTCTCTAGGGGCAGTGCTGAAAGCCAGGGTCGAGAAGTGTTCGTAGAGCACCACCTCTCATCGGTTTCGCTGGCTTCTCCGAGAAGCCCTAATTTCTCCAAGTTCTGCAGCAAAAGGTTTTCACTAGAGCTCGCCGCCCTCATTTCAGTTTTCGAATCTTCTGCGAGAAGCAATTCAGCTAACGGTGGAGCCAGACCCAAGCCGATATTTCTTTCGTGATATACTTCGGATATTGTAGGTGTCAGCTCACCACTCATATGGCGGACTTGAGCCATGGAATCCCGACTACTAGTGCCCATTTTTGGACGGGGCACACGCTTAGATGTAGATGGTTGATTTAGTGCTTGATCAGTCTTATCTTCTTCACCTCTCCTCGGTTGCGAGGCTGCCAAATCATAGAATGCGTCCAAATACCTCGCATGAGCATGTTCAGGTCGTCTCCTAAGAACGGTGTCATGACCAGAGCTCTCCCAGTCAGATTCATCGGATGGCGGTCTTCTAGTATAAAGTGTCCTGATCTTTGTCTGGTGAGCCAGGGCCAAAGAAACGTCTCTAGGAGGTGCTGCAGCGGGCTGTGGCGCAGCGGGCGGTGACGGAGTAAATGCCGCGTCGCTCTCGCCGCGGTACCTGGGTGGAGGTGGTGCGGGGGGCGGAGCAGTCCTGCCATCGGGCTCCCCTCGCCCAACTTCTGATGAGGCTGCTGAACCTCGAACGTACATTGTGAAGGCACCTCCACAGGATCCGAGTGGCAGCGGCGGAGGTGGTACAGAGGACACACTTTCTTCTGCAAAATACAAATTATTTGTATATTGGTTTCGAATCAACTGAAAAAAAAGGTATTTGGTAGCAGTTAACTTACGCCTGTGTTGCCTCGGTGGTGGTTCCCCGTCTGAATGCGGCTCCAAGTCTTCGTCGTCGAGAGATGCTAGCGACTCCACACTAGAACTCGATTCCAGACTCAGGCTCCGTGGCGCTTCCTGGGTATCTGTTCATAAACATATTTTAATGAGTAACTTATGAGCAACAAATGTGTAATGTAAATAAAATACAAATTCAAATAGTCTTACCGAATAACGCAAGCAGCGCTTGCAGCACGAACTGTATGTGTCTTCTGTTGGCAGCTTTGCCAGTCCGTAGCATCACCTCGTCTTGTCCTACTTCAGCCAGATCGAAGCCCAAAGATGCTAGCAGTTCGTGGCAACCGTTCACTCGCCATAATCTATAAATATTTCAAAATGTCATCTAATGAAGAGCGCAGTTTAGGAGAAGAGTATTTTATAAACCTACATGATACCATACATGAATCATATTCGATGATCGGATAGTCGGGTTATCGGGTGGCTTATATACCCAAACTTAAATAAATAAATAAATATATACGGACAAATCACACAGATTGAGCTAGCCCCAAAGTAAGTTCTTAAGAAAGACTTGTGTTATGGGATACTAACTCAACGATACTATATTTTATAACAAATACATATATAGATAAACATCCAAGACCCAGGTCAATCTGAAAAAGATCGTTTTCCATCATGACCTGACCGGGGATCGAACCCGGGACCCCCGTGTCGCAGGCTGGCGTGGTAACCGCTGCGCCACGGAGCTCGTCTTTCCACGAAAGAATAATGTGGATATGCCTTTCTGAATTAGAAAGTAAACTATAAATAATTCAGGGTAGCAGCGTAAGCATTATTCAATGAAAATAAAACATTTTCACAATGAGTTCTAACTATACTTTGTATGTAGGTAACATTTGAAAAGCATGTCCGTATTATTCTTTCGAGGGAGTAAAACTGAAGTTAAGATATGTTAGCACCGTATTATCCGATCACTGACACAATATAGAGATACAGAAATATCATACCAATTACGTATAGGTTACTTGTTTCATATCACTGAATCAAGTTTGTTTAAAAATTAATATAGTATTTCCTACTTGATGCCTTAATTTAGGTGAACCTTTTGAATAATTACCTGACGTTTACAGCAACTTCAATAGTCTCAGTCTCTGTATTTTTCACTGAAAATTGTGAGATGACGGAGCGAATAACACCAATAATGTCATCAGCCACATCGCCATTTGAAATCAATTTCGATAGAGCTTGGAGCGTAGTGGGAGTCAATCCTGTAGGAGATAAATATTTTGTTAATTTGATGTTTCCTAAAAATATCAACAAACAATAGGAAATAAAGTTGAATGACGACAAACAATTGTCGTTAAGCGTTAATTAAGAAGCTTTGGTTTTTTTACAGACAAGTTTAAGATCGAAGTATTGATATACTTACTTATTTCTTAATTGCAAAAGTATATTACCTAATAGAGCCTGGAGACTAGCGGAGCACTGAGTAAGGCGTTCCTCTGGGTCACTTTGCGGGAAGAACACGCTTGATGGAATGCCATTGGCAGCTGGTTCAAACCTGTTCAGCATAAATAAATCAATTAATGCATGGATTTTATTATATATTGCTTATTACCTAGTATATGAACTATCAATACAAATTGAGAAAGATTTGAAATTAATGTGAATTTTTAGTAGGATAGGCAATAAGAATACAAAAGCAATCAGAATCACAGAGTACGAAATTATCACTCGCGTTTTACTAGAGGCGAAAGTGATGATAATATCGACTGTCAGTTCGCGCCCAGCTAGTAGGCGAACGTCGCATACCCGGCCTGTCAGTTTGTGCTCAAGAAATACGTAATAAGGCCTCATGTGCTATGATATGCAATCATAATTACAGTAAAAAGGTTAATAAACTAAATTCGGATCTCACCTATATCACAATTATATAGAAAATGATAGATAATTGCATATCTACAATTACCATGAAACCCAAAACAATACTTCAATAAACGTTACACCCCCTAATACGCTACAGACGCCTTTTTAACACCTGTCGTATGTAACGTGTTAAAATCCTGATTTTCAAGATACTTATAAAAGATTTACCTGAAGCCGACGCTCATGAGTAGCTCCCTCCAGCCCGTGGCGTTGTTGGCTTTGTTCTCGATACTCTTCTGTGTCGTGTACATGGCGTTCTTCTGGCCGCGCACTATCCTCTGCAGGGACTTCTCCACTAGATGCAAGCAAACTCGCAGAGCATCCCTGTAATAAGAGCAGAATTACAGTGCTGATGTAAGTATGATTTGCACTATTTAGCGTGTAAATTGATCCCTGACATACCTTTAAAGGAGGGACTTAAACCATCAATATGATTTCCTATGGAAACAAAGCTAGAAACGAAGAAACAAAAGCATTCGACATTTTCATTAAAAAAGAGCCAATTAGTATGGGAAAGTCAAAAAAAATTCGAGATCTTAGCTTTGGTCCTGTAGGAAATGGACTGTTGGAATCAGCACTTTAAGGGAATGTCGAGGGTCAATATACATGCTGTATAAGGTATCCCTAATCATCTAGTTATTCAATTCTTTTTTTTTTAATTATTTGTTATTCTAGGATGAAGCTGGAAATATGAGTAACTGAAAACATCGCTTGCGTACAATATGTTAATACTATCCTACTCTACTCACCGGCATTTGTCAGGAGCAGCCAACAGTTCGCAAAGCGCCTGTCCCATGAGCGCCACCTTGTTGCTGAGGCGCACGTTGGCTCCCAACAGCACCAGGCCGGCCCAGTGCGCGGGGTGGGCGAAATGTTTCGTGTGGCGGACAGTCTGCATCGCGTCGCCGAGTGCCCTAAAAATGGTAAGCATTAACCAAGGATATTATATTAGTAGAAGAACTTTTGGCAAAGAAAGAACTAAAATATGTTTGGTGTCATCATCATCATCATTTCAGCCGCAGGAAGTCCACTGCTGAACAAAGGCCTCTCCTAGGGATTTCCAAAATGACCAATTGGAAGCTGCCTGCATCCATCGTTTCTCTGCGACCTTGGTCAAGTCATCCAACTATCTGGTCGGAGGGTGTCCGACACTGCGCTTGCCGGTACGTGGCCGTCATTCGAGAATCTTTCTGCCCCATCGGCCATAGGCTCTGCGCGCTATGTGCCATTTCAAAGCTAATCTCCTGAGTAATGTTGGTGCATGAGAATGGAATTTGAGGGCACTTACTTTGCAACCCTGCTCCCTTGCAGTAACGCGGAGTAAAGCGCCCTGTACAGTATTTTGGTAGCAGTATCCTGGGGTGCCGGCCAGAGAGTCAGAAGCACTGCCTGTGCTCCCGCAGCTAACAGTGCTCGGCACAGGCGGGACACGCCTTCTCCTGCTGAGGCTACGTCTTCGGTTTCTTCTGAGGATGAACTTTGGAGGGCGGCACTTGAGGGCGCACATGATATCACCACCTTTGAACAATATAGGATTGGTATACCCAACATGCTGTTTTTAACGGTGGGTGCATTAATTTATATCGCCTTAAGTGGCACTTAGAGGTCTTAATACCTAGAGTCAAGGTTATTTCAGGACAGGCTGTCAGGCTGGCAGATGTCTTTGGGCGACGATTACCACTTTTCATCAGGTGGCTCGTCTGCTCGTTTGCCGTCAAAAATACATAAAAAGGCTCAAATTTATCTAAACATCATGACCACTTAACCTCCTTGAATCTACGCTAGTGCACAAACCGTTTTATTAAAAAGTTAGGAGTAATTAATGTAAACCTACCAATCTCGCTGTAATTTTCAGGCTCATGATCTCCGTTGCAGTCAGCATGTATTCGGAAGCTGGTGGCAATTCTTCGTTGCTTGGAGGCAATTCCGCATCTAAAAAAAATATTTGTGTTATAAGAACATTCTGCCTATAAGAACAAGATAAAAATTTACGCTTCTTTTTAAATAAAGACGTATAAGTACTTACTCTCTTCTTCATTTTCAGTGGAAGTATCCGCAGCGCTACCTACGCTGGTATTCAAAAGACGCTTAGCTTGAGAATCAACCTGCGTTTAAGAGAAATACGTAGCATGAGCATTTATACTTGGACTCAAAGACCTTATTTAGATACCTATTCTAACACGTTGATGAGAACTCACCACTTCTCCAGGACTAAGTACAATAGCGGGCGTCTTCCAGCAGATGTGAGTGGCGAAGTGCACGCACTCGGCTTGAGGCAATTGCGCCAAAACCGCTTCTTTTGACGCCTGCAAGAGTAAACGTGTCTTTAATACCTATTAAATATGGTTTTCTACATCACACTGAAGATAAACGTATATAAATCGCAAGATGCATTTAATATCTCCGTGTAATGTAATCCTTACATCGCAGAACACGAACCAGATCAAGATTACAGGAGGCGTGCTTGATAGTACTTGATTGTCGAAGTGGATATGATTGCTCATGACATGACACACTTGCGGCTAACTCACGTACCTTACGTAAAGGGTGCGGAACTGGGATGTAATTTGAAAATCAGTAAAACACATTATAACTGCAAAATAATGTGTTTTTTTCCCGCCGTGTGGTTCCTGGCAGAGTAAAATACCACTCGTAGTCTTCCCGTGGATGTCGTAGTAGGTGATTTAGAAAACAAGCTAAACAAAGATTATAAACATAAAAGGGACACCTAACTCGTGTGGCTAGAGTGGAGAGTGTAGGCCAAATCTTCTGACTGCTCTGGCTAATATATTGGATCTGGTAGTACAAAGAAGGTCATTCTCCTGCAGTAGAGACTAAACATCATCTGATGGTGATGATAAATGCAGAAATAGGTTAGCATTGGATCTACTGGGATATGCAGATCTCACCATCTTATTCTTTTTCTTCTTCCTCGCCTTATCCCTATTTGGGGTCGGCTCTGTATGTCGACTCTCTCCATAATTTTCTGTAATTTATTACCATATCGGTAATTTATCCAACTAGCGGTTTATGTGAGTCTTAAAGTGTCGATGCTAAAGAGTCTTCTAGTATCATCATACCTGGTAGTCCGTAAGCGGTGTAACTCGCAGCATGTCGGCGACCAGGTCTGCCTCTTTGAGCATGGCGGCCGGCGCGGCCCAGCGCGAGCCCACTCGCGCGCCCCCCACCACTAGGCAACGCATGCCCGCTTCGGTGCTAGTGCCAGGGACGCTTGCTGCTCCTGTGGCCAAGAAAATATTTGTTTTCAGCCATATGTTCTGCATCATCAAGAGTTGGTTTGTTTGTTTTGTAAGTGGCCATCACTGGTGTTAGATCGTTTAACCTGCCTAGAGACATCTGACATAGCTTAACGACTAATCAATGATACTAGTCGGGACCAACGCTTAACGCCTTTCGAAGCACGGAGGAGCTCAAGATATTTTTATGGCACTTGCGGTCACCCAATCAAGTGGGGACTGCGCCTGGGGTTGCTTAATATGTTTGGCAGTGCAGGGCGGTAAGTAAAGAAAGAGCAATTAAATTTAGTAGGAGCGAAGTGGATAAGCGTCTATCAAAGCAATAACCGTTCCAGATTTTTAAGCCCGCCTACCTTTAATTGTACTATGATTTCTATCAACCACTTCTTGACCGGCTTGAGAATCTTGAAGAGAGGGATAATATATAATAGGTACTTAGTTTATTTTATAGGTGTGACAAGTTAAAAAACATCTAGAAAAAAAATTGGCGAAGGAAATAATCGTGGAAATACCAGTTCACTTGTAGGTAAAGACGCCTGACAATTTAATGGTAGACCTTTAATCTATACTAAAATAATAAAGCTGAAGAATTTGTTTGTTCGTTTGAACGCGCTGATCTCATGAACTACAGTCCATGATATCAAAAAAATATTTCACCGTTATATAGATACGTTATCTCTGAGTGACATGGCTTATGTATGTATCACGGGCGAAGCCGGGGCGGACTGCCAGTATTTTGAAAAAACGCTATAAGAAAGAGAGCAAAAATCTTACCATGTTCATGATGCACTCTGTTGGCGCCGCGTTGCCTCTGATGGCGCTGGTGTCGCAAGGCGGGCGCGGCCAGCAGCGCGTACCGCTCGCACAGCGGCTCCGTGTCGGCGCCCCCGCGCAGCGCGCCCCACGGGCACGCGTACAGAGCGCCCTCTATGACCAACACGAGCTCGCGACGACCGCCGCAGCCACGGCGACCGTGGGAGGCTACACAGTGAAAATAGGCATACAGACTACGTTTTCCATTCGTGCTGCTATGGAAAGACCTTCCAAAAATAAACACATAAGTAAAAAGAAATAAAATATATCCCTAAATCCTAATCAAAAAATCAGTTAAAAGAGCTATAGAATCACATGCTTTTAGACTTTAATTTGTTCGCGTAAAAACAAGTTGCTGAAATGCCTTTACATTCGTGACGTTTAAGTGGCTATTTTGTATGGATGGCGTGAGAACTTTATTTGGTGGTTAAAAACTTGTTTACGGTTATGGTTTATCATAAAAGTTGCTATCAATTGAGTGGAATAAATTGTGGTAAAATTGTATTATAAGATTTTCGTACTTTTAAAAATGGTCTTGCCCACCCAACATCAAATTAAAAGTGACTAAGTATAACAGTTTTTTTTATAAATATTAGTTACATTTGACGTAAGTAATATATAATCGCAACTTTAGTCCTATACTGTTTAGAAGCAGATTTAACAACGTTACACCTATTTTATATAAGTATTACTATTATATGATGTACCAAAATGAAAGTAATTATTGACACGAGTCGGACAGTTAAAGTTGCATTATAAACATTGAAAAATAAAATCGTACTTACCATGGTTATTGTTGCAAGATGTGGGCAGCAGATCTTCAAAGGGAGCGATAAGCATTTGGTACAGTGACGTCAGGCACGGCGGGCCTTGCCAAGATGGCTGCTTCTTGCGGGGACCGTGGACGCTGGACCTAATAAAAACAATAATATTTAAGTCATACTAGTAAAATCATTGGTGTGTTAAAACTTAACATATCGGGATATTTACCGTGATTACTGTGGTTTTTTGAGTGTTCGATATTTTGATCCAGTGCTATGGACCATGATCGCGAAGGAGCTTCCTTCGTGACCATGATCACGAAGAAGAATTATAATATTACTAACCGTGAAAGCTACATATTTTTGATAATATACTTTTGCTTATATTAAAAGCATTTTTAGCCTTGTCAAAAGTTTTATTGCCAGTGTTATTCGAGGTAATGGAAGGATTCCTGCCAAAAATATTTAAGCCGCTCGGCCAATTTTTTCTGAGTTTTCAGCATTTAGATCAACATTAGACTTCAATTTATTTGTTACCTGGTAGAACCTTGCAGGCTGGCCACAGAACCTGCCACAGATCCTCCCACGGAGCCCACGCTGAATAACGAGCTCAGCGAATAGTTTGAAGAGTTTAGCAGATGGTTGCGAGTAACCTGTTGGAAAAATATAAATTCATTAGTATTTTCCGACTAACCCCACAGTGACACAACTGTTATTATAAAGTTTTGGAAACGAAAAAGAAAGAAATGTCATAGGAAAGTGCCTAGGTAGGTAAAGAAATTGCCTAGCATGATGGCGAGGTAAAGCGTTCAATTGGTCGTTTTAAAATTCGCTTAGAAAGCCTGCGTCCCTTCTACTTCTATCGAGTCGCAGAATGGCTATTTTTGTTTAGCCATTACGTTGTGCAAGGATTCGCCAATATGCGTTACCGACTGACTCTATCCTACAGATTGTTTGGCCCAGGGAGATCAAAATGTATGGGGGTTTAATGCGGCACACGCGAAGCCTCCTTTCCATGCGGGGTGCATGTATTCAATGATTCTCTCAACTGACGATAAAAAAAATGTTTACCATTCTAGCGAGTCCAGTGCTGGGCCGTTCATCAGGGTCCCACTGGTCATCCGCGTCGGTGCGCCTCTCTGCGGCTGTCTTCAACCAGTTCGACCACTCGCTGATACATCTCTCTAGTTTGCCTAGGCCACCTGAAAAAAAATCAACGTTTAGATTAATGTTTTAGCCCCATTTATGATTTGGACAACAAAGCAGGGAAGGTGACTGTAGCTCGCGCACTACTAGAGAAGCCTTTTCAACACATTCATGCGAAACAAGCGTGTTGGGACGCCGTACTTTTCATTTATGTTTTGGGTTTCAAGGTACTTAATTGTAGTAATGCAAAAATCTGCTATTTCTACTTAATTGTAATATAGATTACATCAGAATTTTGAACCTTTATACTGTAATGATACTATATCACGGTATATTGGAGCATTTTTACTTTTGGCTTTCGCCTACTAGATTGGCGCCGTTCTTCGAGCAACACGGCCTTCCGTACGTCGTCCGTACCGGAAGGGAGTAGCCATACGCTGCGTTCCCCTCTGTCAAGGTACAAGCCAAATTAGGCATATGCATGTCTATGTGTTAGTTGTGTGTGACTCATCTGTACACAAATTATTGTTTCTTTTTTATGACATTTACTATCAAGTGACAGTTTAAGTTTTGTATGTAGGTGTGCGGAACTAAACTTGTGTGCACATCCCCGCAAAAACGCCTGAAAATTTGTAATAGTAAATTGTCGCTTTGCCCACTCCCTCCGTCCGGTACGGAGGCCGTGTTGCTAGAAGGCGCGGTTTAATACGCGTTATTATTTTTACTTTCGCCTCTAGTAGGGTGCGAGCGACATTCCGTGCTCTGTATTTTGAACCCTATCTGAGTCGATCTACATGGACTTTATCTATAGGTAACAAAAATTAAGAATGTAGATAAAAATTTTACCATTATTTGGTTGCAGATCGTCTGGGCTGATGTCAGGTAGGCTGTTGTCATTATCTTCAGTTTCTTCCAGTAGAGATACTTGATTGAATCTCAATATACCTGAAATAAAGAAACAGATTTGTATTTAATTTTTTTTAACTCGTTAGTGTTGTAAGTAGGGAGCTCAGAATAATCTGTATTCTGAGGTAGGGTGGACACTACATATGCTTCACTGTTACGACTACGTTCGTGATTTTTGTTTTAATGTAGGTAGTCACCAATTCACTGAGCTTTACATGATTGTTAATTATTTACATAAAAATTAACGACAAAATAATCAAATATATTTAATACAAATCACAAAAATTGAGTTTGCCCCACAGTAAGTTGTGAGCTTGTGACGCAAGATACTAACTTAACGACACTATACTTTCAAAGGCCAATCTGAAAAAGATCGCTTTCCATCATGACCTGACCGGGGATTGAACCCGAGACTCCTTGAGTCTTTCCCTTTAAATTGTCTTACCCTTATGCGGCTGTAGAAGCCAAGAGTAGAGTCGCCCAGCAGCCAAACTGTAGTACAACACGGGAGCCTTCTGCTTGTTTACCACCTCCAGCACTTGGTCCACGGTGGACGGACTCCAGGGTTCCGGCCTCTCTTTGTTCGCGTCTTCAGATGAAGCTCTGCAAAGCAAGTTTATTAATGTACTTTGCCAACATTATCAAGTTGTCAAATCTTGAAATTGGAAATCATTGGGCATCTCTATTAGACAAAAATAATATATTTCTCTAAAGTTCAAGCAAATCAAAGCGATCACACATTTTACAACAAATTACTCAAATTGAAAGACTCAAATTGAAGAAACATTGAGTATAGTTCTGAATGGGGGAGGTCTAATTCAGTTTCGTTTTGTTTTCCCAGCGTGGATAAATATGCTTTAGGCATCTTGCATTTTTTTAAAAACCTGATCATAATTCTGCATTAAGTTTCCAAGCAAATTCAGGAAATCTCGTTGTTCATATCATAAACATTGAAAAAAAAAAAAAACAAAAGTTAGCCAAGGAAACTTACTTCAAAAAGCTACTTACTAGTTTTTAAAGTCACAAGATTGATATGGAATCAGATTTTCTAGAACCTAACTACATATATTTGTTTGTTACCTCTTCACGCTTTATCTACCGAACCAATTTGCTTAAAATTTGGCATACAAATTGGTTAGGTAACTGAGAAGGACATAGGGTACCTTTCATGCCGGAATTTCTTTTTCGATAAACTTTGTATGGCAAAATTATATGTGAGCGAAGCCGCATTAGGTAAAAGCTAGTTAGGCATAATATCGCAGACAAGAGAGATTTTTAGTCTCTCAGTTCGGCCCTTCAGGCCATGCATGCAAATCGCGGCCCATCAGGCATATGAGAGTTTGCTGTCTCTCCAAGCCTTAAGCTTCCAGGCAACGCCCAAAGCAGATGTTGTTCCTCCTGGGGACCCTTTGGTGATGTTTGCCTTACCCTCTGCTCTCACCCCAAAAAGTCCGGTGAAGTAGAAAAAGCTCACTTGGAGCTAGCTGCACAGTCCTCCAGTCCTCCCCAAAAAAAGAGAGATTTACTCGATTTGTTACCTTTGCGTTGTATGCAGCTCCAAGTTGGTCTGGTTAAGCGTGCCAGTGGGCTTGTCAGGCACCGTGTCCCAGGATCGACAGCGTCCACGTTCGGCTACCACCAAGGCTTCGGGGTGACGTCCAAGTTCTGTTTAAATAATAACAAGTGTAATGTAAGACCTTTCTTCATTTTTTTAATTTACCTATTATGTCCCACTGCTGGGCAAAGGTCTCTCTCATTTCCTTTCTTCATTATAAGGGAAAAAAAAATGTAAAAACATTAAACTACACCTCTTCTCGATCATATCATAAAATAAGTGTAGATATTTTATTTGGTTTCATTTTGTCAAAAAGATAAAGACAAGTTTTGTTTCTCAAATTTTCAGCTTCCTGAAACTGACTGTTGACCAATTCTTCGTTTATGCTCTGCTTTATGTACATCCCGCAACTCTGTAAATGTAATCAAACCTCTGACATATGTAGTGGCTGATGCATTTTTCACTGGTTTAATGCCACCGCAGGTGGAACAAAGCGAACAGTTTTGTTACACCTGCCATTACCGACGTAATTAGTCGAGGTGTGGCTACGAAAACAACACGTCATTACATCCAATATATTTTTCTACATTATGTTGGACATTTGAGTCATAATACATCGGTCTATAGACCGTATAAATATAAAACAAAAAGCTTTATTATATATTTAAATAAAATTATTTTAATACGGTTTTTATCGCGTTTATTACATTATTTATACACCTAACGTTTCGAGCACTTTACAGTGTTCGTGGTCGCTGTGGTTGGGTTTGTCTAGGGCATGTTCACAGACTGCAGACTAACATGCCCTAGACAAACCCAACCACTATATGCGTTTTGATAATCCTCAAGTCCTTGCAAAAGAAAACAGATACATTCCAAGAATGCTTCGTGAGGCTATTGAAATTAAAAAACATCCTAATTTCAATAGAGAGGATGGTTGGCAGTTACCACCAGCTTGGGATCCAGTCATCAATTTAATCAAATCTCAAGCTAAGCAGAAGACTGCAAGACCTTCAGACACCGTGAGCCAATACTGCGTACATCCGGAACGTTATCAATAAATATTTTAGGCGGTAGATTTTGCAGTTCTTATAAAATACTAGACAAATGTCAACTTAGTCTACCTGCGACCACGAACACTGTAAAGTGCTCGAAACGTTAGGTGTATAAATAATGTAATAAACGCGATAAAAACCGTATTAAAATAATTTTATTTAAATGTGTAACAATCGCGAAAACATAAGAAAACTTTATTATATAAGTACCCACCGACTAGGACTCTCTGCAAGGCGTGTTGTGTGGACGTGTACAATGCGATAACCTTGCGGTCCCTATGTTTCTCGCTGCCGGACTCGAGTACTGTTAGCGCAGCTTGTAATTGTTCCTTTGCTTCTTCCAGCTCGCCTGAAGCCCATAGAGCGAAGCCGAGTCTATGGCGGACACGAGCCTGTAAATGAAAGATGTTAGTAAAATACATTTTGGACAAATCCCATTAAAAGTAGCGTCAAGGATAGCTAAGCATTTCTGCTATTGGATGCCGATGCAACGACTCTAGCACTACTGTCTACTATATTTCATCATAGATACTTATGTCGAAACATATCTAAGACACCGGCCATTCAGAAAACACTGACATACATGAAAAACAAAGAAACAATTCAGATAATCTTCGGTTTCCTTCATGATCTCGGGGATTGAACAAGAGACTCTGATTCACAGGCACTGAGCCACAGAAGTTGTCTAAATTCGATTGCGATGTGCTTGAAATCACGAATAATATTTTGTGAAGTGAAAAAGTAAAATAAGGTACAGTAAAGTGGTAAGCTTGCTCCATCTTAGCTCACATACACACATTTCCTCTAGGCTAGATGACGGTCAAGAGCAAACCCATTTCATACAAAATAAGTTTAAATATATCATAGAGAATTCTAGTATATGACTGTACCTCTTCATCCGCATCAGCCAGTCCCTCGGTAGCGGCCAGTGCTTGTCGCAGATACGAGACAGCGCTGCCGCATGCTCCCATCGCCAGGTGCGCGCGACCCAAGTCCGCTAGGGCCTGAGCTCGACCTCTTGTGTCTCCTTGAAAATATATTATGATGCTTTATGAGTTGATTACAGTTGCAGAGTATAATCGATAAAAAAAGATAATAGACGGTCTCATTCTGACTGAAGAATTCCCGAAACTCAGATTTAGAAAATACTTGATCACCGGTTCCCTACCTGCGTAGAAGTTTTTCACCATTATCTTTTTTCTTTATTAAATAGTTAGAATTGTTAATGCTTAAAACCCTTATAATTTAGAATCGCACATTTTTGCGATTCCAACTGCACACTAAGTACCAGAAAAAGATTTTTTCAGGGTCGGCAACGCGCGAGTGGCACGCCTGGTGTTGCAGGCGTCCATAGGCTACGGTAACCGCTTTCCTTTAGGTCGGCCATATGCCTGTTTGCCTACTAAGTTGTACATATTAATAATAAAAAAGAAAAACCAGTTACCTGCAGCAGTTGCATGTCGGAGTCTGGACTCGTGCCAGCGAGCGGCCTCAGCATGAGCCCCCATCGACGCGTGCGCAGCTCCCAGCCCACCACAAGCTCGCGCCTGTGAAATAAAGATACGATCACTATCAGTGTGTCAAAAATGGCTAAGGTACCTATATTGTTGGGAATAATAATTTTTTTGCTGACGAATAGAATTGTTTCCTAAATAAATCCTTTTTAAAATATTTAGTCCGTCTGGTAGATTATTGAAAAATATTGGACACGTATTTTATCTTTAGTCAATCAAACAAAAATTGATAAAGATATACTAAGCTCGTTAAAGTTTCGCTTGACGTCACTGACCGATGGTGTCATAAGCCCCCACTTTGATGCGCTTTAGCTTAATGACCTATTGTTTGATTGAAAAAATAATCGTATGTTATATTTATCCATTACCTACAAGAGGGACTCATTATTTTAAAAAGTTTGGGTAGTTACATATCTACTACGTAACTACTACACTCTATAATTATAGTACCTGCAGATGTGTTAGACCGAGTCGATGAGCGAGTTCCAGCTCGGCGCGATGGTGTCGCACGGCGGCGCCGTGGTCGCCCCGGGCGTGCTGAGCTACGCCCAGCGAGTGGCAGGCCTCGGCTTCCATTATCTGGTTGTTTAGTTCCCTGTGCGAAGAAATGTAGTTGGTCAACTGTATAACTTGCTACGGCTAATTGTTTTTATACAACTAAGTAGGCAAACGAGCATACGGTTCACCTGATGGAAAGTGGTTACCGTAGCTAGCCTTTGAACGCATGCAGCAAATAGGTGATTTCACAAAACTCCAAATTTTTTACTATCAGAGGCCATATGGGTTGAGCAGCGTAGTGTTGAAAATAATTTCTATGGCGGTATTGTCAAACTGATATTATTATGGAGACCAAAGGTTCCAAGGAAACCTTTTTTGTTTGTTCGTTATCATTCGAAATTTGCGGAGAAGAGTTTCAGAGTATTTAAGCGATCTAAATGGCCAAGACCACAGTAGGTTCCGATCAACGTGGTAATATTCCTGAAACGATACGACATTGGAATCCTCAAAAACGCGTCTATGTTTCCTTAAAAGGCCGGCAACGCTTTTGTCACACCTCTTGTGTTGCAGTAGTCCATGGGCAGCGGTGATCACTTATCATTGGATGACCCGCTTGCTCGTTTGCCGTCACATATCATTATAAAAACTTATTCGGCGGATGGCAATGTAACTATTAAGTTTACGAGATTGCAAATTCCATTTTGATTAATAACTACTAACTTGGCAATATTCTTTTGATGCTCCAGACATGATACTGCTTGATCCAGGTTATTGAGCGCGATGTGCAGAGCACCTAGCTCCCCGTAAGCTTGAGCTTTTGCTTCAGGCATTCCTAACTCGTGCGATACCACCAGCCGCTTCTCGAGACATACCAGGGCTTGTTGCAGGTTGCCTATAGATCTGAGGACAAATTGATTATACCAATTATACATAGATTAGGTGTAAAACTGTCTGATGATCGAGTGTATAACTATTTATCGAGTGTATATCATTCACGTTATTAGATGTTAGCAAAGTTTGGTCCAGAAATTCCAAATCTAAAAAGGCATTATAAGATAAACTATCGTCATCATCATCAGGTTTTTTTTAGTCTCCACTGCAGGAGCATGGCCCTATCTGTATTATTAGCAGCGTCCGAGCAGTCAGAGGATTTGGCCTACACTCTCCATGTCCAGGTCTTTTTGATGTTTATAGGCTGAGTTCAGCTTGTGTTTCCTAAGTCGCCTTCTACGACATCCGCAGGAAGACTTGGAATGGTGTTGTTCCACACTGGCTAAGTACCACAAGGCTAAGTATACTCTGATGGAATCTCCCCAGTCAATGCCCCGTGCCTCACCCCTTAAATCCGCCCTTACTGCATGGAACTAAGAATTTGACTGAAAACGGTAATTTTATAGCCCTGCCTTGTGTTAAGGAATTATGTGTAAATATTTTCTTTATTAAAAGCGTACATCTGTCCGAGTAAACTATAACCAACTAACTTGTGACTCAATCCAAGTCCACGTTACGCTCTCTCCTGTTCTCTAGAGTTCTCAAGCTTGAGTGCGGCAGCCAGATGCTATTCGTGGTACTTAGCTGCTTCCTCCGGGTCGCCGAGCGCGTCATAGCAGTCCCCCAAAGAGCCGAGTGCTCGGGCTTTTTGGAATAGTTGGCTACAACAGTACAAGTTTTAGTTTAAACCAACTAACTTGTGACTCAATCCAAGTCCACGATACGCTCTCTCCTGCTCCCTAGAGTTGTCAAGTTTGAGTGCGGCAGCCAGATTCTGTTCGTGGTACCTACTTGGCTGCTTCCTCCGGGTCGCCGAGCGCGTCATTGCAGTCCCCCAAAGAGCCGAGTGCTCGGGCTTTTTCGAATAAAAGGCTACAACAGTACAAGTAAACAAAAACTCAACTAACTTGTGACTCAATCCAAGTCCACGATACGCTCTCTCCTGTTCTCTAGAGTTGTCAAGCTTGAGTGCGGCAGCCAGATGCTGCTCGTGGTATTTAGCTGCTTCCTCCGGGTCGCCGAGCGCGTCATAGCAGTCCCCCAAAGAGCCGAGTGCTCGGGCTTTTTCGAGTTGACAGGTTGGTGTGTTTACACGCTCCAGAATAGCTAGTTGCTGAAATGATAACTCTCGATATGTGGTTAATTCTACAATACAATAAGTCCTCATATAAATTTTTCACAAGTTAATATATTTCGACATTGATAAGCCGTTGATAAAGTTTATATCATGCTATGGTTGTCTATGAGCTTCTCATCATTTCATTCATTCATCACTATCAGATCTTTGTTAGCCTCCACTGCAGGAGCACGACCCCCTCTGTACTACCAGAGCCATATAATTAGCCAGAGCAGTCAGAGGATTTGGCCTACACTCACCACGGTGGCCAGACGGGTTTGAAAGGTGCTTCTCACTTTATTATTATCATTCGTACTTTTATGTTCAGCAAATTGACGGTGTAGTCAGAGCTGGACGTGTTAGTAACATTCGAATGTTTGTAAATAAAACCTACTAGCAATTTTCCCACAACTTCGTCCACGTAAATTATAATTTATGTCATCCGCAGATAAATTAGGTATCTTTCTATGGGTGATTTTTTTTTGAAAATAGGTCTAGTACCTAGTTGCGGAGCCTTTCAAGGCAAACAAACAATCAAATCTTTTCTCTTCATAATATTAGAATAGATAATTATATTGAGAGTTTGGATATACGATACCTGTTCCAAATAACCAATGGCGTCTTCATAATGTCCCATGTTGAGTTTTGCAATGCCAAGATTGCCGTACGCTTGGGCTTCCAGAGCGCAGTCCTGTAGCTCTTGTGCTCGTTCTAGTTGTTCCTGAAACCATTCAATAGGCACTTAATTGATTTTAATTTAAAAGATTAAAGAGAGAGAGAGAGGAGGTATAGATATGTAAGTACTTATATAATAAATAAACGGGCCTAGTGCGAGTCACTTTCTTGTGTTGGGCTCACCCTTAATTTTTTATATTATTTGATGTTATAGAAAATTTAAAATAAAAATATTGTAAAAATTTTAAGTCCCTACTTATTAAATTTACAGAAGAATATATGTAGCCCCGTGACAGATGGACGGACAAACGGCGGAGGCTGGGTTTAACACCTATTGGGACAAAACCCTAAAAAGGTAAAATGGCTTATCTTTCTGAAGAATGTTGTTTGGTACGTACCCGATAACACCTGGCGGCGTGAGAGTAATGCCCCAGCGCCATGTGGACGGCGCCTAAGTGCGAGTGCGCCCTGGCTTCACCTGCGGCGTCCCCTGCTTCTTGGCGTAATGTGAGCTCCTGATGAAGAAAGACAGATGTTACTGATTCAATTGCTTGTATTGTGTAAATAGCCTGTTAACTGCGTGGCAGCGGTCTCCCTTTTCCAAACTATTTGCAAACAGTGATGAAGGCTGTTCTCAAATAAGCGCCGGCAGCACTGGGGCATCAGGTCCGGTAAGCTGTCATTGGGTCACAATGTATCAATTGTTGCTGCATGTCAACGTCTCTGTCTTGTTGGTAAATAAGTACAGTAAATGACCGGGCAGTCGCAGTTGCAAGTTACTGATCAAGGCAAATATAAAACTAGCCATCTACGACTCGAAAGAAAAAGAAGTATAGTTCGATGCAAGCTTTTTGGCGTCTCGGATATAAGCTGCAAGCTGCGCAATACACACCATGTCTCCTCATGCGCACCTCGCTGAAAATTGTCTACTGCGTATCGACTCGCACGATGTTCCGAGACTCCAAAAAAATTGCATTGTACTGTAGTTAGTAGCACAAACAAAAAAAATAATAGCCATGGAATTGGGACATAGATTAAGTATAACCATACGAGTATATTCATAGCAACCGAGAACAATAGTTTAATTAACTTAACATTGCGAAAATCAAAGATCATAGAATAGAGGTAAATTAAAGTATGCCTTTAGTGAGCATTTCAATCCAGGAGTAAAACTTATAATTCATGCGTTATACGAATGTGCACCGTAGCTCCAAATAATGCCTCACCCTCACCCGTAAGTAATAATTTGAAGGGTGAAGTCGGGAACAATCGAATATTACCTGGGTATGATGCCCCAAAGCCGCATCCAATCTTCTTTGCAGTCTCCTTGCCAGCCCCAAGGCACCACATGCCGCTGCCTCCAGAGATCTATCCCGAGCCTAAAAATAAATTAGTCATTAAAAATCTAATAATTAACGTTCATTCTGCGCTTTGTACCTAGATATAGAGTTTACGCTAAATCAATAACAGAATAAATGTTATCACACACAACTGACGACGCCACCCGAAAAACAGGAAGAAAAAAAGTCAAAAACAGACATAAAAAGCCATATTTGGCAAGGCTTTGGCTGTCATCAACTGGGTTTATAATTGTGTCAGATCTTTTTATTAGTCTCCACAGCAGGAGCATGACCCTCTCTGTACTACCAGAGCCATATTTAGCCAGAGCTGTCAGAGGATTTGGTTCTCCACGCTGGCCAGATAGGCAGGAGGGTATCGTTGATGTTTATAAGATTTTTAGCTTCTATTACCTAAGTCGTCTTCAACGACATCCACGGGGAGACTTGGAGTGGTCCTATTTTACTCTGCCGGGAACCACACGTCATTATAATAACCAGCAGCATACTAACCTGTCTAGCAAACCCAAGTTGTCTTTGATACATCTTGACAGCCTCCTCTACATCTCCCATCTTGATCAGCACATCTCCAATATTGCCCAGAGCCCTGAACTTGCCCTGCAGGTGCTGGGTCATATGGGCAATAGCAAGGAAGTACTTCTGGCACTCTAAAGCAGTCTCAAGGTTGCCCAGAGCGAGGTGAGCGAGGCCGAGGTTGCAGTAAGCGCGACCCATGTTCATCTTGTCTTGGAGGTCTTTGGCTAGGGAAAGGTCTTGATCGTAGTATCTAAAAAGTATATTAGAGAACCTTAAGAAATTGTTAAATTGAATGAATACTTATCGTATTAAGGCTACTTATTACCAATACTATAAAATCGGTTATGAACGTTTAAACAAATAGGAGATTTCTAACAAACAGCATCAAAAATGTTTATAACCGATGTTCTTATATTAACAGTTTCATGGCAATTGATAGAAAACTCATACCTCACTGCCTCCCTATAATTTCCCAGACAGTAATGAGCATATCCCAAGAAGTGGCAGGCCTTGGCTTCAGCAGTGACGTCTCCAAGTTCCTGTGACAGCATCAGGTGTTGCTCGTAGTACGGCACAGCTTGGGAGAATTCCCCTCGAGATGATAAACAGTTGCCGAGGTTCAGCAGCGCGCATGCTTCACCTGCTGCGTCTTTTAATTCTCGAGCGATACCTGTAATATACGACAGGTTCATTGTGCAATCTGTTTTCCAATTCATTTGCTATTAATACAGTCCCTATGACATCGAAACTTGGATCGGGATGTTGTTTTTTCTGATTTTAGAGATGAGATTAAAAAAATACCTTTGATTACTATAATTCTACTTTTGCAAACTGTTTTAATTCTTAACTTTAATAAATTCCTTAATTGCTTAATTGCATTCATGTTTTACCTTATGGTAATCGCAAATGTATTGAAAAACGTCGTATGTTGCTAATACTCAGTAAGTTGGATATTAAAGTCATTGGTTTATTATAAGCACTCGGCTTCACATCGTGCCTATAAACACCTCAACTTTAATATCCAGCTTACCATATGCATTATATGTACTATTTAACCATGAAATTCTTGTGGTTCTAATTTTTTACACCGAACTACACGTTTTTCTTACCTAAATGAGCTCTATAATGGAACAACGCCATATCATGCGCCCCCAAAGCCTGGTACGCGACAGCCAAGTTCCCATGGGTGGATGCCTCGGAGCTCCTGTCGTGTACTTCTTTGGATATCGTCAACTCTTGCTTATGGTACTTGATCGCTTGTTCGTAGAAGCCGGCGGCTGAGTACGCGTTGCCTATGTTGCCGTATGCTCGACCCATGCCGGCTTTATCCTGCAAAATAATAACATTGAATAAAATGTGCATTAGGCATAAAATACACAGAAATGGTGTACGGCGAAGGCTCAGCGCAGATACGTATCTGCGTACTGCGTACTATGATAGGATTTGAAACCTTATTGTCATGCACAAAACGACCAATACCGCAAGAAAAAATTGACGCCTCCTCTGCCGGCACGTGGCATCTTGCGGTAGCGATGTCCTGCCTTAACGATGCTGGTCGTTTTGAGTAGGTATGAAAATACGGTATATATCCTATCGCAGTGTTCCATGTCTGTACCGTGTCTGCTCCGCGCTTAGTTTAGTGTACTTAGGTGTATAGAACATAAAAGTTCTTTAGTCACCTCAATTTAGTCCACTTCCTATAATGTCACTGAAGACTGAAAACTTAGGAGACAGAGACAGGCCCAGCCAAATATGTATAGCTAAGCTTTTGTCTGTCGTATCCACTCCAAGGACTCCAGGACAAATTTTGGCATAGGCAATACTTTTGTGACCATCAGTTTCTTCATATGTTGGTCTGCTCACTCATACGAAATAAGAAGAAGGACCACCATAAGCTCAGGATAGCCAAAAATAAAGTAATACATTTTTAGAATACTCACTTGTAATTGTCTTGCTATGGAGAGATGAGCTTGATGCAGCTTAAGTGCGGCGTCGTGTTCGCCCAAGAGCTGGTAAACTATACCCAAGTTTGAACACGCTCGGCCTTCCCCAACCTGAAATATGATTCCATATACATATGATTATTACCAAAAATATGATTTCCGAGAATACTAGGAGAAAAGGCATGTACATAAAAAATAATAAATCAGCGGAAAAGAGTTAAAGAAATAATTTAACAGGATAAAAACTGCAACGGGCAAAACATTACATTAATTTTTTTTTCATTTTTTGTATGTGGCCAGTATTTTGAATACAAGACTTGGTTCTAAAACTTTATTAAGGGAGGGGTATTTAGTAGGTACCTTCGATCAGATATTTATATGTCATCGAAGGGTATTACGAGCGATAGTTTCTAGAGACGGAAGTTCTGACGAATTTTCAATGTTGCATAGGTAGCGTTGTAATGTTGCTACAATTTAATTCCAGAGTGAAGAGGCGTTTACAGTTTCTATAGAATTAGATGACAAGTACCAGTCCATCACTATAATTATAGGAAGCGCCTTAGTTTAAACAGACTCTTACTTAAGGCCCCACACTAGGCAAGAAAGAAATTTTAAACATGAATTTAATATTAAACATGATTACAAAAATACTTAGGTTATTTACTAAGGCTTATTTGATTTACATTCTTGAATTTCTTTCTATTTGTAAAGTATTAGGAATAAATTTATTGGCGTAGCTATTGTGCCGAGTGTTAAGAGGGCCTTAATGCAAGTTTATGAACTAGTGTTATAAATAAACTAAGATAAAGTCTCGGCTACCCACTTTACACAGAATAAGTAATATGCAGTAAGCAACTTATAAATAGAGGTATGATTATCTCTATAAAATGTAGCACGTTTTACGTTAAATATCATTAGTAATAGTGCAGCTTCCTCTGCAAATTCATTAGGGCGATAATAATTTCAATTAATGAGTGTGTTACCTTATCACGAGCCGCCAGAGCCACGTCCAACTGCCGCTCATGCCACTTTTTAGCCTGCGCGTAGTCTCCTGCGCACCTGATGGTTAGAAAAAGTTTAAAATGTACTATTAATTAAATTAAATTCTTAATTTGCAAAATGTGGTTTACAATTAGTTGTTACATTATGAATAGGACTAACACATTTGCCATAATCAGGCATGCAATATTTCTATCCCTTAAAAAATATTTTTTAGTGACAGAAATATTATAAATTTTCAATTATTAAACATTGGTGCCGTGTGGTTCCCGGCAGAGCCCACTCCAACTCTTCCCGTGGATGTCGTAGAAAGTGACTTAGAAAACAGAAGCTAAACAAAGCTTATAAACATCAAAGAGATCTCTCTAACCCGTCTGGCCAGCGTGGAGAATGTAGGCCAAATCCTCTGACTGCTCTGGCTAATATAAGGCTCTGATAGAACAGAAAGGGTAGTGTTCCTACAGAGACTAACAACATCTCATAATGATGATGACTATTAATACTTGTCCAAATTGAAATGGTTCACCTCTTTTTGAGGATGTGCCCGTACTCGCTATTACACTGGAAAAGCAATAATCGCACAATTTAAACGGAGCTTTATAGAAAAAGTAATTATTCAATGAAGACTTGCTTAGCGCAAAATTAATATGTGCAATTACCTACAGTCAGGAAAATACTATATAATTTACTCTTCTCGGCTCGAACCGTAATTAATAGTTTTTTTAGGCGTAAAAAGTTTCCCGTGAAGACCGTCATTAAGTTATTTCAAAAGTGATAATTATCGCTGAAAAATGAAGCGAGATATCTTATAATTGCTGTATAAAATCTACCAACATTGTTGGAATTAAGTAATTACTTTGACAGCCATTCAAAGCGGGGCAGGTTAGGTAGTGAATAATAATTAATAATAATATTGCCACCTTACTTTGAAGGTATCTTTTATGTATTCTCAGTGCTATTCTGATATTTTTTTTAGCTATTCATGTCCCACTGCTGGGCAAAAGCCTCCCCTTTTTGTTTACACCCTTCTCTATCTCGTACCATCTCTCTCCAACTTTTGTCAAAACGAGACAACATATTATTATTCTTGATATTATTAAATTAAAAATAAAGATATAGGAAGAAATCCGTGGATTTCTTCCCATATCTTTATTTTTAGGCCAGGATTAGAGCCACCAGTCTTTTCTTCTCTTTCAAAAGAAATAAATTTCTTAATAATTATTTATTAATTTAATAAAAGAATATTGCCACCTGCTTATTTTCCGCGCGGATCGTAGAAGTCTATCAAGAAAACGTTGCTACACTAATAATAATTCCTTGAAAATAAAAAATAACTTGTTTTGTGTCTCTTCATTATGACCGCTTTCCATCAGATGGGCCGTATGCCTGTTTGCCAACTTAGTTGTACGTATGCCTGTTTGCCAACTTAGTTGTACGTATGCCTGTTTGCCAACTTAGTTGTAGAAAAACAAACGGCCACATAGAGTATTTTTACATATGGGCGTGTACAGTCAGGTAAACCTGAGCAACAGTACATGGGCAAATATCTAATGATTTCCGTTTCTATCTGTGTACATTCTGTGTATTGCCATTTTGCTAAGTGCCAGTTTTTGGTCCTGCTATCTTCATACCGTAAGGGTAAAGACGGGGATCATCACTGTGATTTCCAAATCCATTTGGTTCTGAATGTATCAAGAAGTTGAGTCTAAGTAAGTACTACATAAGTCATAAAAAGGCAAAAAAATTAAAAAGTTAGCACTCGAGAGGCAATATTTTTTCAAATATTTGTAAGAGAGCTTAAAAATAAAGGCTTAATAAATGAAACGATGGCTAATAATAATTGATGCTGTAATTAAATTTAATCTTCTTAAATAAAATCGCCTTGAAATAGGTATGTCATAAACTCTATATTTGTCTCTCAACGAATGAGAGCTTAAAAATATTATAGGCCTAATAAATAAAACAATACATATAACAATTGATGCTGGTTATCAAATTTAAACTTATTGAATATAATATCCATTGAAAAGGTATGACATTAATGCTATATGTGTCTCTCAAAAACATAAATGTTAGGCATAAGTGTTCTTGTAAATTAATAATAAATTAATAATTCCACGAGTCTTGTAACATGAGCCGGCTTCGCAACATTGTATTTACTGCACATATCTAACAACTACCTATTAGAATATCAAAGTTTATTCCAACCCTTCCGGCAGTTGAAAAGCCAGTCTGCTCATAATCAGCAACATTGTACGACTAACGGCAAATAAATAACATGAAAATCAAAGATTATTAGCAGAGATGCTTGATACCTACTATTCTACAGCTTTATCGTATCTCGTAAAATATAAAGAGACGCCAAGTTAAGTTCGTGGTAGATTTCAGAGTTCAATGTAATTTTCCCATCACTGGTGGTTTATGATGTTACACATTTATCTTAAACTGCCAATATGTGTTTAGCAGGTAATAGAAAGGTAGCAGAATTTTATATTTATGTATGTTAAATAATGTATAAAGTCATATTCTAAATCATAATAATAATACATACCTCTTTATCCCCTAAGGGTTAAACAGGGCATTTGTGCATAAAACTTTTAGCTTGTTGCTGGAAGTAAGGGTGGAAAACGGAATCATTATAAGTAGTGACGAAACGATGCCTCAGATTTTCAAATTCCTCGATTGACATTAGATCTGCGCTGGACAAAAGTAGATATCTAGTATATCTTTTTATTTCCTCCCAGAACAGCGTGGCGGATAATTATATTCTAAGGTTATTTTTCAAATTACCTTGCCGCATGACCGAGACCAGCGTATGCTCTAGCTTCGATAGCGCGGTCGCCGAGGCTCTGAGCTATCCTCAGCACGTTCTCGTGGTACGCTATGGCTTGGGAGAAGTTCCTGCGGTAGTGGTAAGAGGAGCCCAAGTTGGAGTACGCTCTTGCTTCCTCCACCTGCAAAGATCACGAAAGACAGTTCAAGAAACATCATTCTATATGAGGTAAACCTTAGACTTTAAGGTGTCTATAAAACGAACAAAGTAGCGCCTAGCTCTATGACAGCATAAAAAAAAGGTACGTGTGTAAAGAAATTGTCCGACACGTCGTTCAAGACGCGGATGCAAGTAACAAAGTGTGTCTACGATCTCACAAAAAATCTGTTTCCTGTTGTCATCCCATTTGCTCTAGCGTTAGAAGTTTTTTCATGAGTTATAATACAAAGTTAATATAATGTTGCTTATTTCAAGCGCTGCGTATGACAGTCTACTGCTGAATCAAACTTGCCTATGGCTACGTTCACTGCGCCAACATTCCAAATATCCCTTGCAGCTTCTTCCAAAATGTTCCCATCTGTTTTACCAGCTATTTTGCTGGTAAAAAAAACTTACCTGATCACCCAGTCTTCTTGCCAGTCTCAAGTGCTGCGTATGACAGTCCACTGCCGAATCAAACTCGCCCATGGCCAGATATACCTACTGCGCCGACATTCCCGATCTCCCTTGCTTCTTCCAGAATGTCTCCATCCGTTTAACCAGTACTTATAATCAACTCGCTTTTTAAAAGGTAACTTACCTGGTCTCCCAGTCTTCTAGCCAGTCTCAAGTGCTGTGTATGACAGTCCACTGCCGAATCGAACTCGCCCATGGCCAGATACACTGCGCCGACATTCCCGATCTCCCTGGCTTCTTGCAGGCGGTCCCCCATCTGCTTTACCAATTGGACGCATTGCTTATGGCTCGCGAGTGCGTTGGGGTAATCTCCGATGGCTGTGTAGACGTGCCCTAAGGATGTAAGGGCTGCTGCCGCTGCTTGGGTGTCCTAAAAAAGGGTACGTATTAAACACTGTTAAATAAATAAATAAAGCTTTATTCAAATAATTTAGAGCTAAACATTTTACAATACATTGTTAAATATTGTATCATTATAAGTAGCTTTAAATATGTACTACAAAACTTAATGAGCAGACGGCTGAAGGGCTGATGAACAAAGTTTAAATAAGTTAATACCATTATTTTAATATAAAAAACAAAGGGCTACTGTATATTAAATTGGCGATATTTTATTTTTTTAAACCATGTGAAGGAGTTATGATGTAGTAATTTATTGATTTAACTCCTTTACTGGCATATTGTTTGCGTTTTACATCCACAGCCCTAGCGACGATCTGTAAAGGCCAATCGGTATTGAGAAATAGGAAATAGTATATTATACAATTTGGTGCTGTGGTTTTTTACTCTCAGTATTACCTATCCGTAAAGTTCGGTAGTATTCAGAACGAAATACCTACTCTATATCGAAGCCGATGTGCCGACTTTCTGTTTTGTGTCAGTTCAAATATAAAATTCAGAGTATGAGGTTTATGATATACTTTATGCGTACCCACCGATGGAGTAATGATATCGTAAATATGGGACGACAGTTACGCGTAAATCCGTACGCGGCAAAATATGAAAAGTAAGGAAAAATAACCCATAAATGCATAGCATAGCCATCGATGCCTCTTGTCTATATAATCTTTTGTTGCCAGACTAGTTATCTGAAGCGATCAAATGATCGGTACAGTCCGAATTAAACTTTATGGCGGATCGGATATTAGCTGCCTATTGCGCAGTACGCGCCCCGCCTCCCCGCGCGCGCATCGCTAAACCTAATATTGTGTTCTGCGCATCGAGTCGCGAGATGTTCCGAGCCGCCATAGAGTGTGATCCGGTGTTTAGTCGCGTTTTCGGAGTTAATTCCCGTATAAAAAGTTGTTCATTTTCTTTTGACTTTTGTTTCGCTTGTCTTACCCATGGGTTATAGACAGAGCTTATTATTATTATTATTTTTTGAGCTGTTTATAAAACCTTAAATAAATAATATCAATACTTATTGTATTAGATGTCTGTACGGTCTTTAATTTATGATAAGCGCGTTCCCAACTCGGATTTACGATGGTGGTATAAGGTAAAGGTGCTCTAAATAGCTTCAAATAAACGGATTTCGAAGAGATATTATGCTTTATTTTATGATTATTGGGGATAGAATACACTAAACGTCAGATTACATGTTTCTTGAATGCATTCAAAACTTTTTCAGTCAACTAGGTGGTCACCTATTATTACTTGTCTCTATACAGAGTGTTAATTTACCCTTGACATTCCCATGAAGGAATGACTCAGCCTATCAATATGAACAACATTTCCAATGGGGAACCAATGCTGGAACTCAACAATTTCATATCTTTAGCCGCTTTTTTAAAGATTAAATGAAAATAAACCTAAACAATAATTGGCTCTTTCGATTCCATAGTTTACATGTCTATTATTATTAAATTTTATATTTGATTTACCAGACTACAAACTTTGGTAACTGCAAGCAACTTCCATCCATATAAATGCATATAAAGATTTGTGTACATATGCGTATTGCTCTGAATACCTCAAAGACATAAAATACAAAAGAGAACAAAAGCAGCGTGGAATACATCGCATCCTTTTCACCGAGGAAGTGAAGATAAAAGGAAAAAATATTTGAAGACGGACCGCCAATAGGGCTTTGTCTCAGCTTAGTGATGTGACATACATGTTAAAATCGATAATTTAAAAAAGTTTGGTACAGAATTCATCCCTATTCTAATCCTAACTAATATTTTAAATGCTAAAGTGTAAATAAATAATTAAAATAAATATATATACGGACAACTCACACAGATTGAGCTAGCCCCAAAGTAAGTTCTTAAGTAAGACTTGTGTTATGGGATACTAACTCAACGATACTATATTTTATAACAAATACATATATACCTACCTACCTTCAGGCATTCAGGTTTTCTATGGATATTGCACATTCACAAAATTACTATGATTATGTATATCATAGTAATTTTGTGAATGTGCAATGTCATAAAATAAAAACATATGTAAAATTAATCTTGTAACTATAGTTATTTGATAAAATAATATACCTAGTATAATTTGATGCACTCCACAATAGACAAAAGAAGCGGTTCGCAAATATAATTTAATAGATATGTAAACTTTTCATGTGTACCCTAACGTAAGTACGTAACCCAGTTTGCCCTATAAACGTTTTAACTCTGCCTCTCGAAACACGGAAGGGCTCAATATGATACAAAACCTATTTAGAAATTGACTATGTTATACATGTCGTTTTTGTTCCAGTAAAGTATGTTAAAGGTAGGAGCATCAATTTATCGAGATCTTTGTATGAGATGTTTTGTTAAATTTTAAATAGTGACAACGATACTTCGCTAGTTCAAAGGCTATGGTTGTAGAGAAGAACTGGAAATAAAAAGGTATTTAAACTTTTTATTAAACATACATAAGAGCAGAAGCATTTAATTTAATACTTAAATGATAATGAAGACTATATTTCAAACAACATTCCTCGATTTCATTTCTTATATCATTAACGATGACATTAGAGATATCCTTTCATATATTTTCTTGATCGTTTAGAATTATTAAGTAAGTATAATCTTAATTGAACGAACCTCCTTGCATCCGCCGATCAACCTTCATATTTCAAATAAAAACACATGGGAGCGTCAAATTTATCGACATCGACAATTTAACGATTCGCCGCACTAACAGCGTAGGGTCGGCGCTGCAACAATCTAGCTAATTAAGTATGTGAGTGTAGGATACGATAACGCTGTGATTTACATACATGACTCGATCCCTCGCCCGTTTTCCCAATACCATTCCTAGTGTGCACAAGGCACACCGTACCTTCTTTGTATACGCTTGACAAATACCTTGTGAAATACACACAGTGTTACTTCGTGTCTTGTATGAATAAGCCTTATAAATAATACGCGAATGAGACGTACGTTTATCAGCTTTATGTTCTTTTGTCAGGCTCGTTTCTCGTTATTATTATTGGTGTACATAACCACATTCTTGCTCGCTATTATCCCAAAGACGTCGTCAATTATGTTACATTTAATTAAATGCAGAGTACTCATAGTTTTTTATTGCTTCGTGTGCGATTCCATGGGATAGGATTCGATTAAGTTTGCCTTTAAATTGTGTTTATGTAACCGATGTTAGATAGGTGGTATGGGTACGGGTATGTTAAACAATTTAACGAGTCAAATTGAGTGGGGATTAGTGCCTCAGCAAGACATTTGAATAGGCAAATCTTGGTTAATTTGTACGTGGTGCACATCGTGAAAGTTCGGTCTATTTCGCTTTTGCAAGATAGCAAAAATGGCAAATGCCAATTCTATTAAAGGCGATGTTTACACAAATACGTTAGGTCAGTACAGTTGAAAGGTTACTGGCAACCGGTTGATTTAATACAACGTTTAAATGGAAAAGCGCAAAAATTCAGACACCCCGACCTATCCCAACTTCCTCCCTATCAGCATTTATAATATTAGTTAAGATTAGTTAGGAATTTTCGGTTAAAATCTGACCCCTATTTTTTTATTCGTGGAATGGATTCTTCTCTCGATTCTGAACAAACTGATTTCAGGTTTTGCGCGTTTTAATTAACCCATTGTATATTATTATAATCATTATCATGCGAGTGTATTAGGTTATCAACGCGCAAAACCTTGCTTCAGAGCCCGGGGTCGGCTACCGATCCAAGTCTAGGTAATTTATCGAGGTTACTAGTTTTTATACAGAGCGACTGTTGTCTGATCTTCGCAACCCAAGGGGTAGACCAGAACCGATCCTAGGATAGATTTAAACAAACGCGAGAAGGCGTTCGGGACTCACCATTTCCCAGCATTGATCCCATAGGAAAGTTGTTCATATTGACGGTCTTAGTCACCACTTTAAGAGAATGCAGATGGTCAAGTTACAGGCTGTATAAACCGCTTCTTTAATCAAAACTTTAAAAATGGCTGCTTATCGCGGCCTATATAATTACATAAGTACTTATTTATTTTTAAGAGCATTCTAGAGCAGTGGAGAAAATAAAAAACTAAACAACCTTGAGAAACATTAATTAACGGATTGGCATTCAAATGTACTTCAAATTCCAATAGAGTTTGCGATCTAAGTAAAGCTAAATGGTCCGTAGTCTTTATCAACGTGAGATCGGCATTTATGTAAAAACAGTCAATTAGTGTTGTTAAAAGTCGGCTCTTTAATTCGAGACTATAGGTAGGTACGAAGAATTTGAATCGAGTCGTAAGTTTATTTTTAGATGACTATCCCACTATTGATATTCCACTATATCCATATTTTGCCTTGAATGGGCTAACAAACTGTTATCATAGGGTTTTTTCAACGGATAGTATGCAAGAAATACGAAAATTGCCTAAATGTCGGAAAATTATGTTTGAATTCCCAAAGGGTGTGTTTGGGCTCAATCACCCCTACACAACATCCATTATATCTACTTTTATTTGATGAATTTATTATTTGAAAAAATATTTTACCTTTTCGGATTAAGTTTTAAAAGACTTACTCGAAAGGCTAAAGACTTTTCTACAACACTACCAGCGAATGGGTGGCAGTGGTACGAAAATATTCTGCTTAAAGTTCAGTGTATTTGTTGTTAAGAATTTGCAGATCATACATATTCATACGCGCCGGAGACAGGCTTCATCTACATTTTAATGTTCTCTATGTCGCATAAAAAACAAAACATTGAGTTACGAACGCTACGAATAATTAAACGAGCAATAAAATATTATTAGACAAAATTTATGTGTGGCTGCGTCCGCATTTTGTTCAGCACTTTGTACATAGGCAAGGTTGATTCTACCCTAAATGTTATAGGGTAATCACTCTCGTCACCATAAAAATGATCAAATTTTGACAAAGCTTTTAAATTACAAGTATTATTTAAATTTTAAGTATTCTAAGGTGTTACAGAACACATCGTATGCTATTTTGATTTACACTTGGCCGGTTATTTATTATTTTTTAAGAGACTTTATTTTGATGCCGTACGTACACAATATGTATACCTGGCAGGGTATGAAAACGTGATGTATATAACATTGTAAACTAACGGTTTCTCATTGTGAAATTCGTTACATTGCGTTGCCGTTAGGGCCGGCTCCGGATTATTTGAGAGTAACATGAGAGCTATTCCCCGGGTCATTAGCGCATGCCTAGCAGCGCAGGCGCTAGGTATGCGGCACAGATTATAGCCTTGATCATGACTTACTTGCTTCTACATCTAGTCAAGTCACACTCTGTCTACCCGGATAAAAATGTCATAATATGAATATACGCGTCATACACCAACGTATTCTCATTGAGAAATTTGTTACATCGCTTCGCCGCTAGGGCCGGCTCGGGATAATTTGACAGTAATATGTGAGCTATTCCCCGGTTCATTAGTGCATGCTTAGCAGCGCAGGCGCTAGGTATGTGGCACACGGATTGCTGTCTTGATTATGACGTACGCGCTCTTACATTTAGGCTAGTCGCACTCTGTCTACCCGGATAAAGATGTCATAATATGTAGGTAGGTATGCTGCATACCAACACCAACAGATTCACATTGTGAAATTCGTTACATTGTTTAGCTCCAAGGGCCGCTAGGCTAGGACCGGCCCTGGATAATTTGACAGTAACATGTGAGCTATTCCCCGAGTCATTAGCGCATGCCTAGCAGCGCAGGCGCTACGTATGTAGCACAGATTGCAGCCTTGATTATGACTTCCTTGCTTCTACATCTAGTCTAGTCGCACTTTTTCTACCCAGATAAAGATGTCATAATATGCATGTTTGCGCCATATACATACACCAACGGTTTCTCATTGTGAAATTCGTTACATTGCATTGCCGCTAGAGCCAGGCCTGGTTAATTTGACAGTAACATGTTAGCTATTCCTCGGGTCATTAGCGCATGCCTAGCAGTGCAGTTTGCATATTTGTAAGGAGCCTATGTTACCAGCTGATAAGGTATCTTTCTACAGTTGAAAGATATGTTCAATTTTTTAATAGCTTTAGGGTGTTCAAACAAACAATCATATCTTTCCCTTTATGATATTAGTATAGTAAACTAGTCTTAGTAATTTTAGTTTCTAATTACAGTGCTTCTTGATTCTCAAGTATGACTACTTGTTGAATAAAGAATAGATACAGAACTCTACAAAATAATTGCCGTGTAGTTCCCGGGAGAGTAGAATAGGAGCACTACAAGTCTTCTTGTGGATGTTGTAGAAGTCGACTTAAGAAATACAAGCAAAACAAAGCTTTTGAACATCAATCCGTCTGGCCTGTGTGGAGAGTGTAGGCGAAATCCTCTGACTGCTCAGGCTAAATTATTGCTCTGGTAGTACAGAGAAGGTCATGCTCCTGCAGAAGAGACTAAAGAAGTCCTGATGCTGATTATGACAAAACACTTTTTGCATACAGCTGGGCCAGACGTTGTGTTAAATTAATTATATAAGCAATTTTATACTATAAAAGCATTTGTCTCGAATAAAATGTATAAATGCAAATTATCAGTTAGTAGGTACTATATTTATGAAATTACTTTTAAATGTATTTAGCCTTCGATGAGGTCAAGAGCTAGCTTCATAAAATATGCGGTCAAATATCGCGAGGAAATTTGATAGAATCGTATTATTTGTACGCGTAATAGCGCGCGTTCCTGAGTCGCTCGGGGCAGAACGAATGCCGTCGTTGCAGGCATTTCGCGCTTATTTTAAATCAGCGACTGGTTTTTGTTGGGTGCCTTCGGTGCGGAACGGCTAAAGTAAATATTTTTTACGACTGTTTGTTCCCTGGATTGTTTCACAAGTGCCTCTCAGGATTGATTTCCAGTAGGCTGCGTATCAAGTTAAATATTTAATACATTTTAAAGAATTGAGTGGTTTCATAGTCATTGCATACCTCAGTAGCATACCGATACGAGAATTTCTGTCAGAAAGACATTTGTCTACCAATGTCATCATTAAAAATGACATAAAATATTAAATTACCTCTAGATAGCATTTTTATTGACAAAAAAGTAATGATTCGTTTCGAAATTCTTCTCTTTTTATACTCATACACATATGCACAAGAAACCAATTTGTGTCTCACAGTAAACTATGCTTTATTATTCAGAGTACACGGTTAGGGCGTTTTCCAGTTACGACGTTTTTATAATTTTACCACAGAGAAAAAATATTGTCGTTTTTATAGACATAATCACAGACATTAAAAACCGCAATAGTCGTTGAAAGTATTATTATATCGAAAACAAATTCAATTTAAATACTTCAAACTAATCAAAAAGGAACAGAAAAAAACTATGTATAATCATGAGAAGAATAACCGAAGGGTGTTGTAATAATTTAGTTTTATACTTTTTAAAATATATATCGAAATAAATAACAATCCACGTAGGTATCTATTAAGCTGAGGAAAGGAGCATTTACAGAAAATAATTATAATTATTTTATAATACAATATGAAAAACGATTTCCTGCGAACATGTTTTGAATGCGAGGATCGTTTAATAATAATAAAACTGTTATAATTTATATAATGTGTATCAACTTCAAGTGTTTTCCTTATCTGTGCTCATTTAATTTTACAGCCTTCTAATGGCCCATTCGAAAAGTCCGGGCGGCTTGCACATTTTCAATACTTCGCCAACATCTTGTTAAGTGGGGATTATCTAACAGAAAGACAAGCTTTAATTTTATTCTTGCTAATATCGCAAGTTGTACGTTACGATAAAAGGCTCAGTGCAATTTTGCTGTATTTACTGCAAATTATCATTACTATGCGCGCCCGCGCCGCCGGCGGCGATCAAAGGGGCCAATAAAAAATATACTTTATTATATGTGGAGCGTAATACAGTCGCTGGCTCTCGTACTATGAGCGCTCATTCACAGGGTATCGTTAAGTAGAAAAACATTTTAATTGCCGACGTGATGTACCGCGGACATGTAGGTACGAAAGCGAAAAAGGTGTCGGTATTTAAAAAGAACGCATGTTTACGACTGCCGTGCGGACATGTCTGCCAGGAGTAATCATCGCTATGTGCCCGTAAATCTGGAATGTATAATAAAAACCGGCTTAGGGCGAGTCGGATTCGCATATAAAAGGGTTCCGTGCCACCATCTGATATGTAAATAAGCGCAACAAGATAATTATATACATTAAAGAACCCGATTGTCTTCTCTTTGTTTGGGTTTTTAAGACAAACCTAATAATGCCTTAAGGCCCCACACTAGGCACACTAGCGACGCCAATAATTTTATTCTTAATACTTAACAAATAGAAAGAAATTCAAGAATGTAAATCATATAAGCCTTAGTTAATAACCTGAAGTATTTTTGGAATCATGTTTTAATATTATGAGAATCAGTCATTAAAAGAAATAGTGATTACCGCCAAAAACGGCCGTTTTTGGCAAACGGCAGATCAAATTACTGCCAAAAACGGCCGTTTTTGGCAGTAATCTGATTCTCATGTTTCTCACTGATTCTGATAATATTAAAACATGATTCCAAAAATACTTCAGGTTACTTTCTAAGGCTTATACGATTTACATTCTTAAATTTCTTTTTAATAGAATCATTTATTAAATGTCAATCTTTACAAATGTAAATTACTAGAAATATAATTATTGGCGCCGCTAGTGTGCCTAGTGTGGGGCCTTAAGTGACAAAATCCACCCAGCCGTTTGAAAGTTACGAGGTTATAAAGATATTTATAAATACATAGACCAAAATTCCAGGGCTCTATCTTTAACAGTTTGAAAGATACAGTCCTATGTCAGACCAACGGACACCGGAGGCTTAGTAATAAACTTTTTGACAAGCTTTTTGTACGGAACCCTACAAATAATTTTAACGTGGATGTGTTCTGTGCGGGCTTGTTCGCTGCAAGCGCGTACTGTACTTGTTCTATCGTCACCATTTTAGATCTAAGTGAACTAAAGGGTTTTATAAGGCAAATATAGTTGGTGCCAACTCTACCCAATTTAAATTAACCCTCGACATTCCGTTGAAGGGGTAACTCAGCCCGGTAATATCAGCAACTTTTTCTATGGCACCAATGCTGGGAATTCGAGAAAAATTGACATTACCACTCAAAAGTGTTTTCCTGGCATATGAAAATGTAGAACATTTTATCGAGTTCCCTGCAGTACAGAGTCCTTAAGGCGCTCTTATAGTAACACTAGCGCCACCCAGCAATTAATTCTTTTAATCCTAAATTATAACGAATTTTAAAAATCTAACAAGTACATAACGAGTAAATTACTTGTAGTATTTTGGTATTCATTTTTCACTGATATTTGTTTGATACATTAAGAGAAAACCAGGTTAACGCCAAAAGTGGCCACTTTTGAAGCTTTTCTTCTTTTTAAATATGTCACTAGTGAATTACTTGTAATAAACAAAAAATACTACCAGTAATTTACTTGTTTCGTACCTGTTAGATTTTTAAAATTTGATATATTTAAGGATTTAATGAATTTAATTGCTGGTTGGCGTTAGTGTTACTATAAGAGCGCTTTAAGGCACTGTGGTATCAGATTCTATCACAAACCTCTGCAATCTTCGCTTGAAGATTGTCGCATTGTACGTTTTCTCTCTTTATCCCTTTAAACTAAATGTAAACTTCCATGCTGGTCTAGCATCTCACTTTACATTTACTTTAAAACAAAAATGAATCAGGCCGTAAAATTCATTTCATTATATTCGCTATCGAGAATTCGTAGTTGCAATGCTCATAACTATGTAACACCTGTTTGTATGAGTGTGCAGTGATTTAAATTTAAATCCATGCAAATGCAATGTATCGTTTTAGCTTTTATACTCGTGCGTGAACAAACGCGTGGTCGAACAAGGTTTAAAATTGTTCGGTCAATTAAAATGCAATAGTTTTATTTCGAATTTGCTTGAGAGTTATAAAATGGCAATGTCTTTAACCATTTCATATCAAACACAATCGCTCGTGCAAAGTCTCCACTTTTGCGAGGTCATTCTGAACTCAACGAATTCCTGGCATCATTAAAGGGAAGGGAATGTGATATTTTTGCTGATGGGTTTGTACGTTTGAAAAAGGATGGATGAATCCGTAGTCCTAGGTTAAGTTGTTCAGTGCTTTGGTGTAACTGTAATGCTGTACAATTTTGTTAATAAATAAAATAAAAATAAATAAAATGATAATTACCAAAGAACAGGGAATGTGACTGTATATCTTTATACCTCAAGTACATAAAAGTCGGTACGTTAGAACCCACGGTAATATTACCGTGGTATAGCAAACACAAATTAAATTACCGTTCTACCGCAAGCGGGCCAAACGGCTAAGTTATTTACCGGCGAAGCCTTGAACGTTCGAGATTGTTACTTCATTCGTAAAGGGAGAAATGCTGTACATATTATCACGTCTCTGTCCCTTACGGGGTAAACTAAGGCTATAAAATCCCAACGGCCACGTTTAGTGTGTTAGTGGGTGTGTAGGTGAAAAAAGAGGATCAAAATAGTGATAGATTAAATTAAAAATAAATTAAGTATATACGGACAAATCACACAGATTGAGCTAGCCTCAAAGTAAGTTCGAGACTTGTGTTATGGGATACTAACTCAACGATGCTATATTTTATAATAGATACTTATATAGATAAACATCCAAGACCCAGGTCAATCTGAAAAAGATCATTTTCCATCTTGACCTGACCGGGGATCGAACCCGGGACCTTCCGTGTCGCAGGCCGGCGTGTTGACCGCTGCGCCACGGAGCTCGTGAAAAAATAAAAAGCGTGTATATTACTGTGACTATTTATTTAGTGAAAGGTTGCCTCATCGCCTATTGACGATAGATTTTCGCATTCATCAAAAATCATCGAAATTATTTCAAACACAAAACACTTATATTAAATACATACGCACGCCACGACACGTCAAATTTATAATTTCAATCCACAACTTTTTGTCGATGTGTTAAAAACAAATTAAATTACTTTTTGCAAGCGTTCTAGACGTAAGAAATTAAACTTATTAAAGAGTACAATAGTAGCAATAATATGGTCCTTACGGCTCTACATCTCGAGTAAGTGAAAAATGAACCTTATTGCAAAATCGCCTGACTGTCTATCCATCTGTGACAGGTTCTGAACAAACTTTATGACGGCTCGGATATTTGCTGTGAGCTGCGCAGTACTCGCCCCGCCTCCCCGCTGTCCTAATATTGTGTACTGCGCATCGACTCGCGCGATGATTCGAGCCGCCAAAAATTTGATTCGGAATGTAAGACTCTATAAACGATACTAAAGAACTTTCCTTCTGGGGTGTTCGAAACTCAAATCAAATAGACTTTTAGCTCTAAACCTAGAACATTTGTATTTCTGACTTCATTTGTAGGAGAAACCCAGTGCTTTACTGCCGCCGCTTGTGTAAATATCCCATTGTTTCAACACCCAAGCTCTCGTTGCAACTCTTGAGGTTGTTTTTGTTATAAATTATATAATTTATACCTCAAGAATCGGTCAGAGTTTTCAGGCAGTAAAGAATGAATATTTATTTATTGCTGGAAATTTCTGACTGACGCACACGCAGGGTTCCGTAAAACCAAATAATATTTAACCACAAACCGCTAAAAACATTTAATATTTTAAAATTTTTTATTTTCTATTACCTTTTTATTTTATACTAGCTGTTACCCGCAGCTTCGCCCGCGTAATATATAGCCTATGTCCTTCTCTACCTATGTGTATGCAAAATTTCATGATGATCGGTTTAGTAAATACGTAACCAACTCACTTTCACATTTATAATATTAGTTAGGATTTTACCATTTCTTGATGTTAGGTTAAATATACACAAACTTTGAAAATTTCAACGTCTTAAAATTAAAAGATACATTTATAGAGACATAGATTTGACAATCTCTGTGGCCTAGTGGTCAGTGGACCTCCGGTGTGACTCCCGCCCTTTTCGACTACGTTCCAATAATTTATACAGGCAAAGCATTGTTTGATATACCATATACGCAATGTATATAGAAAATAAATCTATTACATCTTTAGTACTTTGATAGGTAGGCTATTACTGATAAAACTAGGTAGGTACCTATTTTGTTTGTTTCATAAGAAACTTAATAAGCTAACTATTTTTTCAGAGCGCGCGTGACAATTTGCTGCATAACTATATCATTATACTTAGTATAAAACCAAAAAAATTAGCTTAAAGGTATATATATACCTGTTTTCAAGTAAAACGACCTGTTTAAATGAGAGCGCGGAGCTTTCAAGCAATCAAACACAATAACTGTTAACTTACTTCGGACTCATTGCTATTACGAGCTTAGAGTGGGTGGTAGAAACATCTTTACTCAAGTACTAAGTACGGTGAGCGTTATAAGCCAACAATAACGGGCGTTGCCTTACAATGCGGCTTTTATGTGCTCAATCAAAATTAGCAGGAATATAAAAACCGCAATCGATATCATACCACCCAAAATTGTGGCTGATTGCGCCACCTAAGTCATACTTTAACAATGCTCTAAAGCAAGTGTTACTTTAGTATAATAACTGCACTAACTTTGAGCCATATTGTATTGTGGCACAAAGTAAAAACGTCTTGAAGAAGAGTTCAAAAGATTATCTTCTACACTGGTCTGGGAGAAAAGAAAAAAAAACGGCCAAGTGCGTGTCGGGCCACGCGCAGTGTAGGGTTTCGTAGTTAAATATAAATATTAAATATTATAAATATTAAATAAATATATACGGACAAATCACACAGATTGAGCTAGCCCCAAAGTAAGTTCTTAAGAAAGACTTGTGTTATGGGATACTAACTCAACGATACTATATTTTATAACAAAAACATATATAGATAAACATCCAAGACCCAGGTCAATCTGAAAAAGATCGTTTTCCATCATGACCTGACCGGGGATCGAACCCGGGACCCCCGTGTCGCAGGCTGGCGTGGTAACCGCTGCGCACGGAACTTTGAGTTCACACTGTTCACACTCGCACCTCACAGTTTAACGACCAAAAACATCTAACAATGAAAATTGTATGAAATTTTACACATTACACCTAAAGGCCACGTTTAGCATGGTGGTGCTAAACGTGGCCTTTAGGTGTAATAGCTTCCCCTTAAGGGAAAAAGACGTTGAACATACGTGATTTCAAAAGATTAAGATAATCTAGAGGTAAATTTTATCGTTGGCTACGGTAAAAAAAAACTATTCCGTTGTAAATTCAATTTATCAGCCGACTAGAAATTTCCACTCCGCGAGACCAATGTGGTGAAATTGAAATTGTTTCAGCGAGCTCCTTATCACCAAAATACACTGGACCAAGTCGGTGCAATTCTATGCGACAAAGAAACTATAATCCTGTGGAAATTGTTCACTAACCTTGCATTTCATTGCCAAGACCAATTGATACCGATGAGCCGTCAAAGCGTCTTTGTAAGAACCCTGACTGAAGTAGGCGGCCCCCAGGTTTCCATGCGCGCGGCATTCCCCCGCTGTGTCGCCTAGGGACTTGGCTACGGCCAGGTCCTGCTGCATGTAGTTGATGGCTGCGTCCAGCTGGCTCAGCGCCCAGTGGGCTGATGACAATGCGCTGAATACGGAGCCCCTGAGGAGGAAAGATTTTTTGTAAAAACTTATGGATTTGTAGATTAAGTGTGAGATTCAAATCATATTCCACTATGTATAATATGGATAAAATATTCCCTAAGACCTTTAAAAAAAATAAAAATATTTTGAGCACATCCCTTTTAAGGGTTCCGTACGACCGGGTGACAAAGCGGAAACCTCATAGAATCACTAGTGTGTTTGTCTGTGACAGTAAAGTTCCACCGAATGTTCTTGCCCAAATGGCGTAAGGGGTTCGATGTGCTTCTAAATATATAAATATCAAACTTTTATGAGTGCAACCCCGATTCAAGAAAAAATCTGTTGCTCAATACACATATAATAAAATAAAATAAAAAAGCCTTTATTCAACCAAAGTATACATACATGAAATTTTACATGAACTAATCGCTAAAAAAACTAGTTATTTTCCTTTTTGGATGTCGCCTCTGCGGCGTAGACCTCCCCCTGTTTTTTCCACTCTTTTCTGTCTCATCCAGTCTGGTCCACATCTCTTGTTAAAAATATCTCTCCAGCGCGTTTTTGGTCTACCTGGCTTTCTTTTACCATCTCTAGGTGTCCATTCTGTAATTCTCTTTGTCCATCTATCGTTCCCTAATCTGCATACATGGCCGGCCCATTTCCATTTAAGACTCCGTATTCTTTCTACTACATCAGTAATTTTAGTTTTTTTTTTTATTGACTCGTTAGTTTGTCTTTTAGCTAACCTTATACCCAACATGATTCTTTCCATTTTCCTCTGATGCACGGCTAGTCTGTCTTCGTCTTCTTTTCGTAGAGCTCATGTTTGGCACCCATGCGTTACACATGGGAGTATTGTGGTTTCGTAGAGCTTACTTTTAATGTTTTTGTCTATGTTTGTACTCTTCGTAATTTCCCTCAGACTCCAATATTTTTTCCAGGAAGTAGCTATCCTTCTATTGACTTCGCTTTCGGTGGTGTCCTTAAACGCAATCAATAGTCCCAGATAGATATATTCTTCTACGTATTCTATTTCCTTGCCATCCACTGTAATTTTTTGTCTCTTTTCTTTCGTTGGTATTTTTGTTTTTGTGGCATTTAGCATGAGACCGACTTTTTTACTTTCAATTACCAACTCGTTTATTATACTTTCTAGCTGTTGTGGCCCTTCTGAAAATATGACAACATCGTCAGCAAAACGTAAGTGGCTTAAATATTCACCATTAACCTTTATACCTTTGTTTTGCCAATCTGGGTTTCTAAATACCATCTCCAAAACAGAATACACATATACTGATTGCCAATGTAGCTGATAACATGATAAACATCTTTGGTAATAACAACTGTGGTATTAACAATCCGAAATGAAAACGATATAAATGATAACTTTGAAATACCACAGGTTAATTTGAGTCAGATCCTACACATAAGTAATATTTATCCTTAATTAACCTGCCAAGAAATCGATCTCTCCCATAATAACGCTGCGCCACGGAGGTCGTCATATTAAGAGTAGGTAAGTACATACTTCGGTACCTAAGTACCCCTAATTAAAGTCACTGAAAGATCATAAAATATAAGATGTCATGTAATAGCTATATTTTATTTCGCATTAATAATTTCATGGTTATCGATTAACAGGCTTTTAAAAGGTCAACTTGCATCAAAACCAGTGTAGTTAAAATTAAAACCTTATAACTTTAACGCTGATTGGGTTATTTAATAACTGGACACATGTGTGTCCAGTTAGTAAATGATTGCTTTGAATCTTCAGGATACGTAAAACATGAATAGTTGTATGTGTTCTTGAAGGTCTTGACTTTTATGAGTAGGCAGTAGTTGTTACTAGTGACGGAACTTTCAAGCGACATAAAAGGTGCTATCTTAGATGTATCTTTTAAGTATTCTTATACATAGCTCCACTTTTTGGCAAACTATTCTAAATGTTGCCTTTGTTTAAAATTGTAGTTAATGTGTCCAGTTGAAAATAAATTATCTAGGACATAGCATAGGGCCATTTGTGTCTTATTTGTTTAGTGTGTCCAGTCAGTGAATAACACTCGGCTTCAAGCTAGGGGCACTATAACTAATCATAATTGATCGTAAACATAATTTTAAAAGCTTTACTTGGTACGCGTTGGTCGTCGCGGCTTTTTGCTCAGAGCCGTGGCTCGTAGGTAATAGGAGTTGACAGCTAAATGCCTCATTAACTTTTTTTTGTCTCAGCGGGCTGTAAAGTTGATATGACACTGAATTATAATAAAGTTAAAAAACAAACATGGCTGCGCCTAGGCAATGTAATAAGGCTAAATAAACATTTTATTTTTATGGTACCGTCGGGTTTATTACACTTTTATTGCGGCTATCTAGACTTTACAGTCTGCACTTATTCGTACAACCTAATTGTATTTTAAATACACTTTTGATTATTCTTAATCAAAATGAAAGTAAAGATAAACATTAATAAACAACATGTTATGGCCTATTGTCAACTATTAAGTGTGGTTTTAGAGTAGAAAATAAGACAAATTGAAATATTTTCATACAATATTATATAGAGAAGTGGTCTGTGAATATAATTACATTTTATATGGTTTTCTTGGAACATCATAAGGAATATTAGAATATTTTCGACGACTTCAAAAATAGTGGGAGGATCTCAGTATTCTCAGTTGATCGAAATCGTTTTCATGAATGTTACCTACCACCAGTCCGCCATTTATCAATTATTTTTAAAATACAACATTTTATTCTGGAAGGGCATATTATACTTTTTAACTATTCCTATTTAAATCGGTTAAGCAGATTGTTCGAAGACGGGTGTGTGAGAGTCCGACGCGCACTGGGCCAGTTTATTTTAAAAGTATATTTTTTTATTAAAGAGTCATTTAGCCTATAAAGCAACAGTAAGTGGACTTAATGCTAAGAGCATTCTCTCCTTGTCAACCTCGAGAATAGTAAACAGATACTGTACTTGTTTTTCACCATGATGAGCAGTCCATGAGCTTCCAAGCTCAGCTGGGGTTGCAACCGGCAAAAACTCAGATGATAGTACACAACTTTATAATACAATAGTTATTCCGCTTAAAACTGGAAATGAATTGTTAAAGTTTTTCGAAAAAAGTTTATTAGAAGTTTATCTAATTAACATTTTCCAAAAAATATTTAAACTTATACAAAACTTTTTATGTTTAGTCCCTAAGAAACCCATCAGCATCATAGCTCATGTGAATTCGATTACCGTAATCGGAGATAAATATTTGAATTCGAGCCGGGGTTAATGAATCACTCGCGCCGATGTAATTTGACAGCACGGTTTACACCTCATCCGGGACATTCCGGATCGCGGTCTTATTCCGGAAAATCGCCGGTTGGAACGACTAAATTGACGAGTGATGAATGTATTTCATCTAAAAATGATTTGAAAGAGTCTAAAATCGGACTGCGAACATATTAGTTATTTGACGACAAATATTTGCCTATAATACAATACTTCTCTAAAGTACGCTTCAACCAAGAAGTGAACTGTTAAAGTTTTTCGAAAAAAAAGTTAACTAAATAACATTTCCTAAAAAATATATACCAATACATTTTTTTTGTTTAGTCCCTGAGAAACCCATCAGCATCATAGCTCGTGTGAAGCCGATTACCGTAATCGGAGATAAATATTTGAATTCGAGTCGGGTTAATGAATCACTTGCGCCGATGTAATTTGACAACATGGTTTACACCTCGCCCGGGACATTCCGGATCGCGGTCTTATTCCGGAAAATAGCCGTTGGAATGAAGTGATATACGTGTTTCATCTAAAAATGAAATAAAATAATCTAAAATCTGACTGCGAATCACATTAGACGACAATAATCTGCCATTTTACTTTCATATACCCAGATAATTAGGACTTTCTCGACACCTAAAACACAATGTATGGTTTTGTTCATTACCTTTTCAGGAGTGATGAAGAAAAGTGCTGTAAATTCGGTACGAAATTTACAATTTTTATATTTATTTTTTATTAGCGAATTAACATCAAAATCATTAATACGTTGAGGCTACAGAGCATGCAATAAAAACTTTTGTTTTCGTGTAGCCGGTAAAAAATTTGCTAAATATTCATGCCGTTACCTCTGAATAGGCAATAAACAAAACCAATTCATTGGGCCAGTATCTAACTATACCCAAAAACGTATGAATTCGTTATTCTTCTCTTCTTTAACAATAAATGGTCTCAACTATTTATCGGCTCCATGCCTGCGACTGCATGGGGTGAGTTAAAAAATATAACAATGAAAATATTTTCTCCGTTACGCATACGGTTCCCCAAAAATCTTACTGTTGACATCGTTATCCTCCTTTCAAAATCGTATAAATAACCTCCCATTTGTCACCGATAATCTAATCTAGATTAAGATCGAAAGGGTCGTATGTCGTTAACATTCCGGTCAGAATAGGGCTTCGATAACGATTCGATCCATCAAGCCGGCGATAACATCGCCGAGGTGTGGGTTTCAACGCGAGCGGCTCGACTCCTGTCGGACTGGACCCTTGACGATTCGGGCCTTAATGTTCCCAAAATGTACCTCGATGGTGCTTATTCAATCAACGTCTGGTAGCTCGAATTTGAATTTTGAAACGATTTTAAGGGTCAATATCAATGGTACGGCCCGATGTGTTTTGTCGGTTTGGAAGACAGTTATGAAACACATTAGTGTACATTGTAAACGAGGAAAAAACTTTTGGTTGTGATTGTGATATAGTATAGCAATAATACCACACAGCCTCCGTGGCGCAGTGGTTAATACACCAGCTTGCAACACGAGGGGCCCGGGTTCGATCCCCGGTCAAGGTCATGATGGAAAAATTATATTTATCAGATTAGCCTGGGTCTCTCTACATTTAATTGTATTGATTACTAGATGTTACCCGTGGCTTTTCCCGCGTGATATATAGCCTATGTCCTTTTCAGTACCCTATCGTATATGTATGCATAAGTATTTCATGATGATCGGTTAAGTAGGGCGTGAAAGCGTAACAAATAAACAAACAAACTCACTTTTGCATTTATAATATTAGTTAGGATTAGAAAGTTAGAATAGAATAGTTAGGATATAATCATCATTATCTTAGCCACAGGAAGTCCACATAGGCCTCCCCCAAGGATTTCCAATACGACCGGATATAATATTAGTTAGGATTTAAAATAAACATTTCAACAAGGTGGTGCAAGATAATATAATCTAATGGTAAGAGCTACTGAAATTTAGTTATGTCAGTAACAAATTTTTTTTATCAATTATTGTAAGGACTTTTCAAATGCATTGTAAAACAGTATTCCATAAAAAGAAACAAATACAGTGCAAACATACACTCAATGAGAGATACATTAACATCCGCAATACAAATTAAAATACGAAACCCAAGATCGTGTAACCATGTCTTTCCTTCAGCTACCTAATAATTTCCTTAACGAATAAATCAGAGCCAAAATCCTTAAAACACCAATTAGTAACGGGATGCCGTTTTAAATGCCGCTTGTCAATTAGAATGCCACTCGGCACAAGTACGAGTATCGCGAAATTTATGAAGTCTTTCTTTCCTCTACAACTGAACATTATAAATCAAAACGTCGAAATTCCGACTAAGATAACCATTCGCCTTAAGTACAGTCGCGGTGGAATATGTTGGAGCCGTCTCAACGTGAGTTATTAATTATTAAAATACTAACAGATGTTAAATATGCAGCGTGTACGACGCTGTATGTAATAAATGTAATGTATTTTCATTCAATTGAAGTCAAAGTCAAAGATTTTTATTCAAAATTTGATAATTGTATCTCTTTCTGAACGTCATATTTTTCTTTCTTATTATTTTTAATATGCAAAATCGAAAAACTACTAGTGTTTTGTAATGACCACTGGTGAGAAGAATACGCCGAAAGAAACTCGATCCAGACTTGATAAAATAAAACCAGAAAGAAAGTGAACTAGGCACTACGTGTGATTCCATGGTTAGCCATGGCCATGTATTTTCAATTCATGCGAGAATAAGCTTTGAAAATTCCAAACTTATCTGTCTTTGAAAATAAGTTACTTTTAAAAACAAATGGTGGTATTATGTTCTACTTGCAAACGTTATAAAATAATGAATAGTGAAAATATCAATTACTATTTCTGCTTAGTTTTATTATTTCTAAAATAACTTGGCTTATGCAAAAACCGTTAAATCATGAACCCACCCAAACACAACCCTGTTATGAATCTAAAGGGAAATATAGGCCATGGACATGTACAAAAGTCAACACTAAATCACTGCATATGAAAAATAAAAATGTTTTCAGTCAGATGTCTACCTGTCATCGAGTCATCTTCAAGAAAGATAGCTTAAAAAGTTGACGCTACGTGATTGAATAAATGAGTACGAGTACCATCTGCAAAAATTTTAGGGGTCCAGAACTTGCCAGTGAAGACTCGTGCAGATGTGAGGTCGTGCAACTTGTACACGCTCGTTTGCCCGGGTTGCTCAGCAACAAACTAGACATATACAGATCCAGATACTTTAAATTTTATGCTAAGTCCAGTATAGTGAAAATAAATTACTTTCATTTTCAATTAAAACATCAGAAATTGAGGGCTAGTCAATTTAAAAAGACAAAAATGAATTAGTTTTCACTTTTTCAAACTGGATGGAAACCTTGTTTTAATTAATATAGTGATAAACGGTTTTATTATGGTTAAAATCAAAGACACTGAATTTCTTTTTATAGGTACATGTTAATTTTTAAAAAAGTAGTTAACTTAAACCGGCTGTGTGTATTTAAAATAAAATCTATACGGAACCAACTGTTAAAATTTCACGTGTTACTTTGCCAAGTTATTCAATTCATATTTACCCACATGTCGCCTGTCAAATTTTATTTTACGTATGCAAAGCCCTCGAAATAGCATGCCTTATGCGTCTGCGCAGAAATCGCTGCATCGTACATACCGTAATTGCATTTCAAGGAATTCAAAGTCATTTGTTTTTAATTAATTCCTTTAATAACAATTCCAATAATATTATTTATGTTGATTTCATATCATCATATTTTACTTATATGATTTTGTGTGCAACCATCGCGTTTATTATTTTGGATTAATGAGTATTCTATATGTTAATTGAAGATGCAGTCTTGGTAGCTTTGTGCCAAATTTCATTTTCAGAGATTTATACGTGACTTAATAACATTCTTAAATAAATCAATTAAACATGCAAAATCATCTGATATAAGTACTTTTTTATAAAAGTGTGGGCCGACGAGCATAAGAAACACTTGATGGACAAAAAATATATATAGTAGGATTTAGTTATTCGTTTATACATAAATTGGTTTGGATTATTACTCCATTTACTCATAAAACAAAATTATGAAATTTCATCCCGACTGTACACCAGCACGTACACGCAGGTAAATTATTCCTCTGTCAACTGGTTATATACTGTTCGCGATTAAAAATAATAATGTTACAGTATTAATGGGCTTATTTATGTCCTGTCCCACTTAATATTATTCGGAACTTAAGCGCTTCGTCGGTATTGGCTTTGCAATACGTTAAAAAATTACGATCATTGACACTTTAAAAAATGAGCAAACAAATGAAGGAATAATTAGAAAAATTGAATATATTGGCTGCTATTCAGTGATTTTAGATGTAATTTACCTACCAAGTTATTAATTTTATTGTCTATACCCACTATTTCAACCAAAATTATGCTCTTTAAATATAACTGTTTGGTTGGTAGACCTACCGGTTGTTCGCGGCAAGCGCCTTTTGTGTAAAGACTACCTCTAAAGACATGTTAGGAAAACCAGCATACTTATACTACACATCTCTGAGGAATCAATTTATAATGTACATGGATTGTTAATTTAAAACTCGACTCGATGAAATAAAATATTTCGGGCCACAATATAAACAAGTCCATTAATGAACTCAAGATTCGCCGGAAGGCCATTTGTCTTCTTCTTATTAAGATCTCAGGCCGTGTTAAGTGTGTAATAGCTGGCACAATACGATTTAGTTTAGAGGCATAGGAAATATTATGTATGCTTGTATTTTATGCAGATGCCATCGATAAAATTAAAATATGAAGATAAAATGTATACGAGTGTATTCTTAGCATTATTCAGTTCATTTTTCTCGTAAAATAGTTAGCAAATCTATATACTTTTACTTTAAATTCAATACACAAACTTTAAGAGGTGACTCAGCCCAAAGAATTTAAAAAATAGACCAAGATTGAGTCAGACTCGCGAACGAAGGGTTCCGTACTTCTCTTTACAACATTAGACTATCGAGCAAAAACGGAAAAAAAACTTTACGTTGTATGGACCTTACACATTCATTTAATTTTGATTTAATATTTTTTTTAGTGAATATATCAGTCAACCCTATCCCAAGAATACATATTGTGACCAATTTTGTATCTTTTATTTTTAATCGCAGTCCTATAGAATTGATTTGATTATCGTACTGAATGCCTCAGTTACCAAATCTAAAATGATAAATTGATCACAATCACTATTTATATAACACAAATATGAATAATAAAAGTCCAAGTGTGTGTCAGAATAAACATGCCTGACAATTGAAAAGTATAGATCTGCAAATATAAACAATTATCTTCTAAAAAGCAGTCTCTGAATAAAAAGCATGCAGAATGCAGTAACGAGACGCCGATCTCTATTATAGGGTTTTTAAATTGAATATATTACAGAAGTCACACTTAATACATAATGCTCTTCCATAATGCGTATACAGAAACCCATAAAATCATGTGCTAATCCCAAGTGAAGTTTTCAATTAATTTTGGCTACAAAAAAGTATCATGTAATGATTTCCTTCAAAATTGGTCATCATCACAGTTAACCCTTCGGTCCAAGGAAGAAAGACCTATATACGTAAAAGAGAAGTTGTAAAGGTTTTTCCCTGGACAATGAGAAGCACTATGAGAGACAAGGCGGATTAACTTATGTGGGTGTTGTTTTTCTGTAGGTCTTCAAGAGCAGATGTGCGTAACTTACCTAAGGCTTTACAGGAAAATAAAAGGGGGTCAGAAGTCCACCATACCATATTTAATTGATAAGTTGGTAGAGCTTCGGGAGATGGAAGAAAATAGACTGATATGAAATCCCATCTCTTAAAACCCGGACCTGAGTTGGACTACGTGTGTTATTGTACGCGAATGAAGAATTTTATAAAACTTACTTCTGTACAATTTTTGTTTTGCAGAGCTAGTTTCGATAATCGTGTTGCAGCTCGCGCGAAATACCTCCAATAAGGGAATTATTCGTTAATGACGCGCCCTTTTTGTCCCAGATACATGTTTAACGTTATTTTACTGCAATGGGTAATTGGGGATGGGCATTCTGCAGTGCTGAGATCAAAGTGAATCAGAGTCATTAAACTGTAGTGATATTTCATACTGAACATACTGAACTTTACCGTCAATATGGAATTGACAAAAAAGAAAGTATTTTATATGCCTATGTATGTATGAATATACCTTATGTAGAGATATATACAGTAACTGCGTACACTTTTTAGGGTTCCGTAGTAAACAAGGAACCCTTATAGTTTCGCCATGTCTGTCTGTCTGTCTGTCCGTCCGCGGTTTTACTCAGAGACTATAAGTACTAGAAAGCTGTAATTTGGTATGAGTATGTATATTAATCATACCAAAAAAGTGGTAGAAAAAAATATTGAAAAAAAAATTTTTCTGGTAGCTCCCATACAAGTAAAGTGGAGGAGTAATTTTACCCACCGTGTGGGGTATCGTCAAATAGGTCTTTAAAAATTATTGTAAGGTTGCGAACACCATTTTTCGATTTAGGGATCCGTTTCCGAAATATTTCGTTTTAAAGTGCAAATTTTTGTTAGAGGTACGTGTCCCCCCCTCTATCTACTAAACGGTTATATATGGATACGTGAAAAAAATTACAGCAGTAGTATATATACTGAAGTTGAAAGGAAAACTATCAGAGCTGAGTACTAAGTACAAACTAAGAAGTTATAGGCAACCAACTTATAAAATGTATTCGAAAATGTAAAATTCCATACAATTTTCATTGTTAGATGTTTTTGGTCGTTAAACTGTGAGGTGCGAATAGAAATCAAAGTTGTCATTCGCAACTACGGAACCCTACACTGCGCGTGGCCCAACACGCACTTGGCCGGTTTTTTGTATAAATATCAAGTAATTGAACAAGATTAAGGTTTTCACTCATGGTTCACCTATGACTTATTGGACAGCATAGGTAAGCATAAAAAATAATCTTCAATTTCAGCCAATCAATCGATATTTTCTTCTTTCTTTTAACTTTCAAGGATTTTATTCTTGTTTATTTATTATGTAAGTTGACGGAGCAAATTAAAAAAAAAATACAGATTCCTTTGCGAGTATTATCATTAATATTTATTGTGAATACCCAATAGCTCACTTAAGGTAAAATAAATAATAATTTATTATTGATAAAGAAAAAGTATATCTCTACTTAAATGGTCAAATATTGTGTAATATCATTTAAAGAATAAAGTTGACAAGTATAATTGTTAAAATTCCATTAAATAATGTTTGACTTAACCACAAAGGCATGCCAAAAATAGTTTGAAAATCTTGCGAACAACTTCATACTTTTTGCGACGCAATCAACCGCTACAAAAAACCACGTGCAAAATTACAGATAATTCGTATATAATAAACGATAATTGGTCGCTATGTTTTCAGTATTGTGGGTTCTATATAATTTGCTAGTGATCCGGTTTTTATGTTTTCTTCTTCAAGGTAATATATCTTACAAATTGGCTTAGCAATAATGTCTCAACAAGCGTCATATGCTCTGGTAGTACAGACAGAGGGGGTCGTGCTCCTGCAGTGGAGACTAAAAAAAAAGACCTGATGATGTGATGTGAAGCGTGATATGGAATAAGTCATTTTTGAGGAGCGGTGCATTTGCATTGTAAGCGATCACGCATGTAAAGCAACCCAGAACGTAGGCCACACTTGGCCCTTTTAAGCCGCCATGGATTTGTCAAGCATGTTAAACCGTGTATGATACTTGTCAAGCTTTATTCTTTTCTCCTTAGGTAGTTTAAACATTGCAACAGGTCTGTTGACCAATAATAGTAAATTTAATCTTATATTAAACTAGCTGTTACCCGCGACTCCGCCTGCGTGGTATATAGCCTATGTCCTTCTCAGTACTCTTATCTAAGTGTATGCAAAATTTCATGATGATCGGCACAGTAGATATGGCGTGAAAGCGAAACAAACAAACAAATAAGCAAACAAACTTATTTTCGCATTTATAATATTAGTTAGAATTAGGATCAGGATAGGATTAGGATAGTTGGGATACTTTGATTAAGTACTTTGCTTTAAATAAAGTTAAATTATGAATAAACTACCAAAATAAGTTAAAAACCGGTCAAGAGCGTGTCGGGCCACGCGCAGTGTAGGGTTCCGTAGTTGCAAATGACAACTTTGAGTTCACACTGTTCACACTCGCACATCACAGTTTAACGACCAAAAACATGTAATAATAAAAATGTATGAAATTTTACATTTTCGAGTACATTTTATAAGTTGGTTGCCTATAACTTTCAGCTCTGATAGTTTTCTTTTCAACTTCAGTATATATACTACAGCTGTAATTTTTTTCACGTATCCATATATAACCGTTTAGTAGATAGAGGGGGGGGGGGGGACACTTACCTCTAACAAAAAATTGAACTTTAAAACAAAATATTTCGGAAACGGATCCCTAAATAGAAAAATGGTGTTCTCAACCTAACAATATTTTTTAAAGACCTATCTAACAATACCCAACACGATGGGTTTGTATAGAAAAAAAAATATTACTCATTCTTTACTTGTATGGGAGCTACCCTAAAAAAAAAATTTTTCAAGATTTTCTTTTACCACTTTTTTGACATGCATGATATACATACCCATACCAAATTTCAGCTTTCTAGTACTTATAGTCTCTGAGTAAAACCGCGGATGGACAGAAAGATAGACAGATAGACATGGCGAAACTATAAGGGTTCATAGTTTACTACGGAACCCTAAAAAGGAAGTTGAAAACGATTTTCGTCTCTTATTGCCACGAAAATCAACCTCGTTTTAAACAAGTTTTAGGCGATAACCACCATAAATAGGAATAAACCGCCTAAAATTAACTAAAAAGGAGTTTGAAAACTACCAACCTCCTTTTAGCTAATTTTAGGTATATCATAGTAGCGTTTTTGATTTTTACTCCCACGAAAATCAACCTCATTTTAACCTGATTTAGGAGATTACCGCCTATATCTGGAATAAAAGGTTGAAAACGATTTATATAGAAGCGTTTTCGTATCTTACTCCTACGAAAATCACGTCTCACCCTCGTTTTAAACCAGTTTTAGGGGATTATTAGTCAATTCTATTTCTATTTAGCAAGCAACACTAATACAAAACTAGTTAATAGGTTGTGAGTACTGAACTCACTTAGATAAGTTACTTACTTTTTGACTTATTTTTGTCTTCTTTTATCTGCACATGCCGTGTATTGTAACCATACCTTTTGTTTTAAATAAAGTCGGATTTCATATTCGTGAGGGGAGAGGCTGGTGTACTGAGATACAGGGCTCTGCTTAGTTTATACACCAGTCTCACAGCTTATCATAAGTATACGATTGGTACCAAAATTTGTATTTGTGTGGCTGAGCTGTTTCAACGAGCCAAGAACAGAGAGGACTGAACCCAGTTAATTGCTGACCTTCACTAGTTGGAGAGGCACCTTAAGAAGAAGGCATTTGTGTTTGAGAGTTTATAGTCAAATTGAGAAAATAAAATAAATCTGTGTTTAAAAATAGTTTGTATAAAAAATTTCATTTGCTGCAGGAGAGGATCTTACCTTAGTTTGAGAGAGCACGATCCCACTCTTAGCGCTGCCTCCAATACCGTCACTGCGGCTTGATACTGTCCAGCTGCTAGCAGTTCCTGGCCCACGACCTGATGATAAAAACTGATGATTAAAAACTAAACAACATCTCGACATTTTATTACCATTCCTGTTAACACACGAAGAGCATTGTTAAATAATTGGGCACCTTCATAAAATTGTGAGATACTCTCCAGTATTCCACAGGTCTATCGAGATACAGATTTTTACGTGTATCGGAGGTGGTTTAAAGGGGAGTATATAAAATCGGACCAGTAGTTTCGAAGCCTATTTGTTGCAAACAAACAATCATATATTTTCTTTTTATAAAATAAGTATTACTAATAATGGAGCAGTGTATGTGCGTAAGTAGGTATAGCTAGGCATGACTAACTTGTACTAACTCTCTCAATATGATCAACGGCGAATGACTAATAGCCTACGCTTTAACGACATTGTATGAGCAGTCAATACAATACTGTTATCTGTAAGTTTCCGTCCTGTCAAAATGTCAACTGCATCAATACAACTTGTTCTGTACAGTAACTATCATTACTGAACAAATATCGATCATACTCGTATATAAATTAATGATATTGATCAGTTTTGCTGTGTGGTGTCTGGCCTGGCATCATAATTAGCAGGACTTAACATACATAAATGCTATTTTGTATTTTTCCCTTGCGAGGTAGACAGACAGAGCCCAGGTCTGCATAACCACGCCACTTTAGCATGTTAGTGGGCTTATAGGACTTAACGTCTCTTGATATACATATCGTACGAAAGGGGCATAGAAGTAATAGGTCATTGTTCATTGTTTATTTATTCTGAATTTCCTTTCCCTGATTTATTGACACGTCAGTCTCTGTCTCTCTCGGATCTACCGAAAATTATTTATTTAGGAATAATTGGTTACTTTTTAGTAATTTTCTATTTATCATATCATCTTAACGCGTATTTCTGTGCACTTAAATAAATTAGAATATTTTGTGCAGAGCATATCGTTGGTGTAAGTCCGGCCGCAAGCTATAAAACCTTTGTTTTTATGACAGCACAATATGCTTTAATGGCATGATTCTGTTTTAATGGCAGTCATGAGCTTTACAGCACCACGTGGTGATACAAACTCCTCATAGGTACCCTTAGTGGACTAAGCAAGATGCTATTCGGACGGGCACCCTTAGTGAACTAACTCTATCCAAATATTATAAAATTTTATTCAGGTACCTAGAAGGTTTTGTTAAGGAGACCTGGGGTACCATTATTAAAGGCGTGACACTGGTCTACGAACGATTTTTCTATATAAAAATCGCTTGAAGACGAGTGTCACACGTTCAAAGATAGTACCCATTGCTGGAATCGAATGGATACGAAAGATAATATGCGAAGTAATGAATACACGCCGACAATAGAGAGAGATATAGCAATAGCAAATCGTATATAATACCTACCTACATATACACTATACGTAGTGCAGGTGTATACGTTTATTTGTATTTGCAATTCAAAGCATTTAAGCAGAATAAAAATGATATCCCTGCAGCTGGAATTTAGCGCGTCATCGCAAAAAAATAATATCCAACCTTTTTACCAAACCGCATTATTGTAAATTGTATATAAAAAGCCAGCAAAGTATGAGTAAGATTCGCAAATATAGGGTTCTGTACTGTGCCATTAAATGAAAAAATCATTATTTTATTTTCAATTTAAAGGTTTGATTGTTGTACATATTTCCAGTAGAAGTTTTCTAGAGGCTACCTATTTCAATTTTAAAGATACAAGATCCAAGTTATGGACAGATAACGTGTTAACGTATTTACTGTTAATTATGCGGTAAGTACTCATAACATAGTCGGTGGTAGATTTTTTGGAACCATTATTTTCATAGGACTTTTCCGTTGGTAGAGATTGACCATGTTCCCAAACTCCTCTGTTAGTGTAATCGGAAAGAAATCATTTGTTTGGAACCCTAAAAAGCTTTGGATATTCGATGTCATTTCATTCAAAGTTAATTACGTACTAATGGACAAAAATGGGGATTTGAGTATCATGAGCGGTCAAAAAAGCAAGTCGAATTCATAAGAACGCATTCCCATTGACATTATGAGAGCAATGTAAAAGATGGTCGGATTTGAACATTTTGGACTTATCGAAAAATAAAGTTATAATGCTGAGTGTTCGGACACCCACAGAGAATGCGGAGTTTTCGTTTCTGCATGTTATTTTTTTATGAAAAATGAAGGATAATAAATAGGCCTTTTTTTTTTTTAAATAACGTTTCTAAAAAATATTACGTTTTCAATCAACAAGCAAAATAGGTTAATAAACAAAAGTTGAAGCCTCCCCCTAATAGCTGAGTCAGACAGATCGATTGAATTATTAGCATTGTTGTATCTTTTAAAACAGCGTGTCATCATCATATTAGCCGCGAGAAGTCCACTGCTGGACATAGGTCTCCTAGGATTTGTTTGAGGCGGCCGGGGCCTTTATCTAGCATCTTCTTGTTTACAGATGTCCCACCCAATAACGCCCGTGTTATGGACCGACATAATAACACAACTTATTGAGAAAAGCTTAACGAAACCTTGGAAACTTTTCGTTAAAACGAAGTCAATATTTATTATCAAATCGCCAAAAAATAATACAGTTTCATTTAAAAAGACCTTAAATACACGGACCGCCATTTTGAGGTAAACTACGACGCCGTTCAGACCATTCACGTCCGCTTGCCGATCAACTGTCGCGCAGATTGTATGTAAATTCACGGGGGCCCGTATTTATGGTGCTTTGATCACTCTGCCCATTGTCTGCGAGGGCAAATGCGCCGAAAAATGCCCCGATGTCGTCGGACTGCAAAGGAATGTATGCAAATCCGAGGCCTGTGTATGGGGTGCTTAATGCTGCAGAAACAGTCTTATTCCTTTTGCCTGAGACAGTAACATAATGTTTTTCTGTCTATTCGACTGACAGAACGCGTCTTAAATAGATTGGCAAGCGACTGTCCTTTGTGCTCTACGTCTATATAAATACTATTGTTAGGATCGTAAATGTAAGGAAGAGGTTTATGTTGCGCGACTTAACTATGTTCGATTGGGAATATAGAGGTTTGGTGTGGACAAGTAGTGAAGTGAAGGAGGATCAGTAAGGAATTGTCGATTCGAGTAGCATTAAAGTTGTGAGTACTTGATGTTGAAAATTAACAGATTATAATATTAAGAGGTAAATTCACCATAAATGTATTGTGTGCATTGTTCACAGTCCTCATAGTTCTAATGTGTGTTTAAAATAGTCGTGGACAGTGTGGTTGGTTGTATAGTAACATAGAATTATTTACTTGCTTATTTATTGAATTTAAGACCTACATTGTACAACTGTTTATTGTCCCAAATAAATAAAAAAAAAAAAAATATTGTAGAGATTACGCGTCAGCAACAGTGTAGGAGAAATGTACTTCCAAATTTTCACTCCACGCTAAAATACTTATTGTTAGCAATGAATCACATTCATATGTTATTTTTGCTAACGATCTTTACAATTACTATTATACGAGTACCTATTTATTTTTTATTGGACCTATCAAATAACAAAAACATCTTATACAGAATGTAAATTGACACTCGACATGCCCTTAAAGGGGTGACTCATACTGTTAATATGAACAATGTTTCATAAGGGATCAATGGGAACTCAAAAAAAATGACATTTCATACAGAAGTGTTCAGCCGTCCGCGAACTTAGTATGGAAATGTAAAAAAAAAAAATTGAATCCCTACATCAGTTCCTTAGTAAATATTTGTACATATAGACAGTCTTGAGTCATTTTTGAATATCGAGGGTCAATTAACACGCTGTATACCTACTTATTCACTGATGGAGTCAAATTGGGAAATAATATTGATACGATTATCGTTGTAAGTTTCTTAGAACAACGACGGGAATCTAAAGTCAATTGTTTGTTGTTTGTTTTTTTGAGTATGTAAGCTGCTAAGACTGGTGTCAGATTTTTTCAAGCTACCTAGAGGCATCTGACAGAGCTTGAAGTCAGTGGTGACAAGGTAATCTTCAGTTAATGTTAAAATCGAACACAATGCGAAGCAACGTTTCCGGAGTTGTCACTGTAGAGGCATTTAAAGTAAAAACAAGTGAATGACAGTCCGTGCATTTCAAGAGCTACGTTAATGGTCGGCGTTATTTTGGGATCGTCGCCGGGGTTCTTTACTAACTGGCCACAGCAATCTGGCCACAATTATGGTGAGCTAACAAAATTGAAGTTATCTGTGCAGCTCTCAAAATGCATTTATTAAAAATATATTTACCTACTATTATTATAACCTTTAAAATTATTAACATTAAACAGCTCATTTGTGATAAAGTTTCTAGATACTATTTGACACTATATAAAACTAAAACTGACATATTGCGACTAATTCAAATTAAATTACTTACTAAATTATTTTATTGTAAATCCTCATAAGGTCATTTTCCTAGTTGCAATCTCAGTTTTGTGTCAGAACTGGGGGCCTCTCTCGTAATTGTTGAATTGTATTGTATTTTTTACGGCCAATCACGTGGCTAATGCTAACCCTTCTTACAGCATTAATGATGCCTTATCACTGTATATTTTATTATATTTACGGCACAATGCAATTATGCTCAGAAAGATACGCAAATAAAGTTTCATATAAAAAAGCTGACGAGCGTAAGAAAAGTTTACTTCAAGTTTCATCTGTAAAAAAACATGGCCAGTTAGTAAATAATCCTTATTTTGGGATCGTCGCCGCACCGTATCAGATTCCGGGGAACGGGACTGCTGACAGTATAAATAAGTTTAAATTCGATGCATCGACAGTCCTCGATTCACACAATATTTTACAAAAGTTTACTGCCTATTTAATACGGCCTTTTTCGGTGAAGTAATGATCCTCTGTTTGAAATTACTGAGGTCCTGGGGTCGCTATGACTGGAGGATGCTGATGAATCAGTAACGATTTACTGTAAATTCAATGGGCTTCAATGAAATAGCATGACATTTGGGTACATTTTATTTTAAAAAGAAAATGTATTATTCAATTAAAACTACTGAAGCCGGAAATTCTTATTCAACAAGCGTTCCTTTTTGGTTTGTGTAAATCTTATGGTAGTTACTTAGTTACTGTTAGTATAAAATGAAGATGACAAAACAACAACTCCTTTCCTTTATATACATTTCCGTTTTGGTTCGTATAACAAGTTTGTGCATACATGGACGATAAGTCGTGTTTCCGCCCATTTGTTACATAGCCCCTTCCTAAACATACAGCGCAGAGAAAATAAGATATTTTCTTAAATAAAAATACGTGTTTACTAAAAAGCTTAAGTGGAGTGTTTCAAACGAAGATAAGATATAAATACATATATATATATATATATATATATATATATATATATATATATATATATATATATATATATATATATATATATATATATATATATATTACAAAAACATATATACGGACAAATCACACAGATTAAGCCAGTCCCAAAGTAAGTTCGAGACTCGTGTTATGGGATACTAACTCAACGATACCATATTTTACAACAAATACATACATAGATAAACATCCAAGACCCAGGCCAATTTGAAAAAGATCATTTTCCATCTTGACCTGACCGAGGATCGAACCCGAGACCATCCGTGTCGCAGGGTAGGCGTGTTGACCGCTGCGCCACGGAGCTTGTCAAACGTCAAACAAGCAGAGAAATGAGTGGTGTTCAGCGAGTGACAAAGAGTACTGCATAACTTATTTAGCATCTCTGTACTATCTTGGACTCATGGGCTAACTTTTAAAAACTTTCTAGAGACTGACTAAGCCCCGCCAACCGTCACGCCCTTAGAAAGTCTGGAATCTAACTAAATCGTGTGAAAAAATGTCTAAGATCTAGTTCGCTTTGGAAGGCTAAGTTTCAAAAAGTCACCTGTATATGCGACGTCCATTGATAGTTAACCAGATTAATTAGAATGACTTTATGCGTAAAATGGATAGTACGCATTTATTTGTAAGATTAAAATGTAATCTGAACAAATTTAACCCCTTGGTTGCTTGAGCACTGATCAGTGCTTTATGGAAATCGCTTAATTGCAAGGCGAGCGAATTTTCAAAGTTTTCTTTAAAATATTATGTCATTGATCCTAACTAATATTATAAATGCGAAAGTGCGTTTGTTTGTTTGTTTGTTAAGCTTTCACGCCGTATCTACTGAACCGATCATCATGAAATTTTGCATATACATGGTTTAAGGTACTGGAAAGGACATAGGCTATAAATCACGCGGGCGAAGCCGCGGGCTGGTACCCACGGCTTCGCCTAGTTAAATATAAAATTTAAAATTTCGAATGTTCCGCAAGTTCGAAATTTTCGCTGTTTTTCCGCAAGTCAAGAGTTATTAATCTAATCAAAAATGCTTTGTATAATTAGTTGTGATAATGAATATTTATTAAATAAGCACGTAGCACCATCTCTGTATAGTTGGACTGCAATTGTAGTTTGTATGAAACTTCGTGCACATATCAAAAATGATACCAACTGTGCTAACTAATGGCTGTTATTATCATTGCTGACTTATCAGTAGCAAATAGCTGTATAATAACTCACCGATATAAGAACAAATGGCGACTGATCTAATTTCATTGCCTCCAGTTGCCTGAAGGTAGGTTCCAGCGTTGCTCGGAGCGGTGACTTGAGAGAGGCTTCGACAAGTGCAGCCAGCAATTGCCTTGATGACCCCTCAACGCCCAGCCCTGAACTGAATGCTGCCAGCGCCTCTCCATGGCGCCCGAGACATTGTAGAGCCACACCTAGATGAATAAACATGTACATATGTAATGTTGTGACTTTTTGGGACTGATTTTTTTAAACGTTATTAATGCGTTACTTTTTTCCGCTTTTTTCCACTAGATTTACGAAACAATTTAAATAAACATTATTTTAGCTTTTATTGTGAACCCATTAATTAATAAAATATGAAGAGATTTTTATAGTTACTTTAGGATTTTTACGAAAATTAGGTGTAAAGAAAGGCGACGCGGAATACGGTGAAACTAAAAAGTCTTCAAAAAGTACTCTCACTCTCAATGGATTCTGAATCTGAGTCCAAAATATCTATATAAAACATAGATGAATCACCACATGGAGGGTAATTTTCTGATATATTCTTGTTAAATTAAGCTTTGGGAATAAATTTCCTATCGGCGTCTTTGTCTGCTCGCGTGGAATTTTTCTATATCTTATTTCTTATTTTAATTAAATGGTATTTTTTTATCTTTTACTAATACAATTTAATAATAGGAAGGACGAGTACCCTTAAAATTTTCCGTCATCATATAGAAAAAAAAAATAATAAAATAAATATATATATACGGATAAATCACACAGATTGAGCTAGCTCCAAAGTAAGTTCGAGACTTGTGTTATGGGATACTAACTCAAAACGATACTATATTTTAAAATAAACATCTAAGACCCAGGTCAATCTGAAAAAGATCATTTTCCATCTTGACGTGACCGGGGATCGAACCCGGGACCATCCGTGTCGCAGGCAGGCGTGTTGACCGCTGCGCCACGGAGCTCGACAAAACTAAACAAAATAACATTAGAGCCAATTCGATATACGCCCGCTTTTAACGTTCGCCGACAAACCAGTAGCACGCCCTCCGGCTATGCTGCGCTGTTTCGTGTGTAACAGCCATTAGACACGTTTTATGTGCGAAAAATTTGATTTGATCTATGGAGTAAAAGAAAAATTACCCTCCATCTGGTGGATAATTTTTAGATCTCTTTACTAAAACATTCTATTATTATTCATTTAAATATTACGTCATCGCATAGAAAACAAAATAACATGTGCATAATTCGATATACGGCCGCTTTTGACGTTCGCCGACAAACCAGTAGCGAGCCCGCCGGCTATACTGCGTGGTTTGTGTGTAAGGGCCATTAGACACGTTTGATGTGCGAAAAATATGATTTGATCTATTGAGTAAAATAAAAATAACCCTCCATCTGGTGGGTAATTTTTTGATCTCTTTACTAATTCAATATTTAAATGTTCCTTAAAGTTTTACGTAGTCGCATAGACAAAATAACATGTACACCAATATACGTCTGCTTTTGACGTTCGTTGACAAACCAGTAGCAAGCCCGCTGGCTATACCGCGCTGGTTCATGTGTAAGGGCCATTAGACACGTTTTATGTGCGAAAAATTTGATCTGATCTATTCAGTAAAATAAATTATAACTAATCCCAGCTTCCCAACTAATATCCTAATCCTAACTAATATTATAAATGCGAAAGTGAGTTTGTTTGTTACGCTTTCAAGCCCTATTTACAGGACCAAATTTAGTATACAGAGATGGACAAAAGCTATCTATCACGTGATCGAAGCCCCGGACAATATTTTCCCGTTCTTAAAGTCAAAATGATGTGAACACTATTGTTCTGTGTACGTGGATAGTTGAGGCTAACAGTGGCGTAGCGTACATATTTTTACAATCTTTTATTTAGTTTCAATTGTTTGAGGAGTTAATTGCTAACGAGTCAAAAATATTTCTTGATGTTTTTTTTGGAAGCACGTAGTATTTTTTTCCTCTGTGGTTGAAATAAAACATACGTCTGCGATAAACTCTTTCATGGCTTGCTAATGTGTATCGTTCGTTCCAAGCTATATCTTGACTAAATGCAAAACAATACACTTTCCAGACAAGATACAGCGTAAAGATGATTGCAAGCGACTGCAAGTAATGATTACGCCTCATTTGGGTGCATCACAATCTTGAGTGTAGAGGATACGGTTTACTGCTAAATGGCCTTAAAGCTGACTTATTAAAGAGATCGCGTATAATAACATGTTGGAGAAAGTGACAATGCAAAGTCAGTGAACGCTGTGCACGCAAGTCGCATAGCACTACTTAGCGTGTCGCTCGCTACGAGCAAAAATGTTACATACATACATACTATCACGTCTTTTTCCCTTACGGGATAGACAGAGCCCAGGTCTATAAAACCTAAAGGCCACGGACGGAGCAAAAATGTAGCTAAAACTTTATTGAAAAATTTATTTTCTTAAATTAAAACTAAGCTAAAAATTTCAGTTTAATAATAATTTGAAGTAATGAAATATAGAAAACATAGAAATGTTGTATAAAATCTGTCATGTGAGTGAACGCGGCGCATGCAAGTAAAAGACATCAACGAGCCGCGCGTGCGACCGAATCGGGCAGTTTTGCATGTTTTACAAAATTAACAATGTGGCATGTTTTATGATATTTTATATTATACTAGCTTATGCTTACGGCTACATTTGCTTTGATTTAGATCCCCTGGGAACAGTTAGCCGGAAAAAAGGTAGCTAACGTATGTTTTTTCCGTACAATTCACAACGTGTATTGCCAAACACGCGGAACGGTTTAATGGTTTAAAGGTAACAGGCAGGGAGACAGAGTTAATTTCACATTTGTATATTATATTGTGTGTTTGTAGTACGTACCTTGTCGATAATAAGCTTTGGGCCAATTTGGACATAGTTCTTTTGCTCTCGTGGCATCTTGCAAAGCCGCTGCAAACTGCCCTTGTTTTAGCCTTGCTGCTGACCTATAGCGGAGAGAAATCATTATTTGTAAATATTTAGAAAGAAGAACTATTAAAATATTACAATCAAAATAGAAATTCTTGTAGTTTTTGAAAAACCTAGGTCTAGCAGAAGACAGTGGTCAGGGATGTCATCCTCAACCAACTGCCAAATGCCGTATCCCATTTCCTCAGTCAAAGAAACTCCTACCCTACCCTCGCTTAAAGAAATGGTTTCAATGGGCGGCAGAAGTGATACCAATTAATAGGCCAAACAAACTGCGCTCACCAACCCGTTTGCCAAGCGTGGTGATTATGAAAAAACCCCTCAATTATTAAAATCCTTTGAGGAGGCCTATGTCTAGCAGTAGAGCCCTAACGGTTGAAATGATGTTGTTTGTTTTTCGTGTGTGTAAGTGGCCAACACTGGTGTCAGATTTTTCCAAGCTGCCTAAAGGCATCTGAAATAGCTTAACGACTGCCATTAATGATAACAGCCGGGACCAACGACTTAAGGGGGCACACTAGGCACAGTAGCGAAGCCATTCATTTTATTTAAATAAAATTATTTTAATACGGTTTTTATCGCGTTTATTACATTATTTATACACCTAACGTTTCGAGCACTTTACAGTGTTCGTGGTCGCAGGTAGACTAAGTTGACATTTGTCTAGTAACTTCTATTTGTAAAGTATTAGGAATAAAATAATTGGCGTCGCTACTGTGCCTAGTGTGCGGCCTTAACGTGGCTTCCCAAGCACGGAGGGGCTCGAGATATTTTTATGCCACTTGCGGTCACCCATCCAAGTGGGGACTGCACCCAGGGATGCTAATACACGGAAGCGCTTCTTATGCTTACGCTCACTAGGCCACCGGGCTCGTAGAGATGATGATGAATAGACATATTTTTTTGGGATACTTACCTATTGCTATACAGTATGTGATTAGCAGGATCCAGCGTCAAAGCGTCGGTGTACAAGGCGACAGCGGTGGCGAAGTCCCCGGCCTGGCAGGCCGCGTTGGAGGCGCGCACCTTCTCCACGAAGAGCGCCCGGGACGCAGCCCCCAGCGAGGCTGAGCCGGTTGGCTCTACCTGCAGACAAGATTAGGAACAAATAAGATCAATAAATTCACTTCTTACTAATACTTGTGACTTTGTGAGCTGAAGACCTTGTCAACTTATCACAGTGAACTCACAATGGTCCAATACAATAGATCTCAAAGGTGCTTAGGTCCTTTTGTATCAATTTCTAACGTTTGGAATGTAAAACCGAAAAACTACTAGCGTGGCCACTGGTATAAAAAACAAGTAAATGCCTTATCTATCTGTATCATTAATGAGAAAAATTTGCTGAAAGAAACTTAATCCAGAAGTAATATCATATATTCAGTATTGTGAACGAGTGATGTTAGAACTTTATTCGGCGGCTAAGTTAAATATTGCGTTTATGGGAATGTCGTAATAACAAACCTATATACAACGTGTTAGCCGTGTAGTTCCCGGCAGAGTAGAATAGGAACACCAAGTCATCCCGTGGATGTCGTAAAAGGCGACTGAGGAAACACAAGCTAAACAAAGCTTATTAACATCAAAGATACATCTCCAAAATCCTCTGACTACTGAGGCTAGTATATGGCTCTGGTAGTACAGAGAGGGTCGTGCTCCTGCAGTGGAGACTAAAAAGACATGATGATGATGATGATGATACAACGTGTTAATGAATAAGCGCAAAACCTCTTAGGTGGTGATTGTGCTTATAAATGTGAACAATTTTTACTATGGGGCTGACTCTGCAACTCGACAAAAAAATCTACTGTTTCATACAAATTGTCAATACCTACTCGACCGGAATATATGGAATAGCTGTTTTTTTTGTCGAGTTGCAGAGTCGGCCCCATAGTAAAAACTGTTCATATTCATAAGCACAATCACCACCTAAGAGGTTTTGGGCTTATTCATTAACACGTAGTATATATGTCGATGTAGGTCTTTTAAATTTAGGTTACTAGTTTTTACACACAGTGACGTATGTCTGATCTCTGCACCGAAGAGAAGACCAGAACCAATCTAACAAATTTTAATATTCTCCCACTTGAATACCACTGCTCCAAATTAATTTGAATAAAAGGTACGAAAATTATTTGATGCTTTTTTATTGCCGATGCATTCAGACTGGCAATTATAATTAATTGAATCTTCTTTTTTAGAAGTACAGGAAATGCGAGCTCGATTTAACTTTCAAGTGAATGGTACTTTCTATTTATGGATATAATTCAAATAAACAAATTGACCTAATGGCTATTTTGACTTTGAGTGATGGATGAAACTTTATTTACGATATTACTTAATCTGAAAGTTGTTTTTTAATGCCTTTACTTCGAATTCTAATATTTTATCTCACTGTAAAGAATAAATACTGAATATCGGATCTGTTTCTCTTCCCACTTTATTCTATTTCTAAACTACCTATATACACCTAATGTATACATTAGGATAGTTTCTAAATAGGCCAAAGCGGACAACCTAATCCTGATTCTCGTTTGTCCCTGTAGGTCCGCCATTTTGCTGAACGTGGCGTTCGTTTAAAACATATTGAACATTTTTAACTAATAAAGAGAATGGATATTAAATCGGAGGTTTTTTACCAAACACGATTTGGATTGGGACTTGGGACGAATTCGTGTCTGTGGTTTAATTCACCACATACATTTACCTTAAAAAGGTCTACGTTAACATCCAGCTCTGAAAAAGAATATGTACGGTGGTGCAAGAAACAAACTTGCTTTTAATAATAATAATAATAAGAATTTTTAGATACACTCAAACAAAAATTAGCCTTAAAAGCACACAGACTGTCACGTTACAAAAAATCTCTACAAAGACGACAAGACAACCAACTTTTCAAATCAAATGAAAAATCTTACTACAGAAATCTTTCTCAAATCTCAGAAAAAACTGGCAATAACGATAACAGTATTCGAGAAACACCTACGGCAGAAGATTTAAAAACTTTTTGGTCCACGATTTGGGAATCAGAAGCACAACACAGATCAGATGCTCAGTGGATTAAAACAGAGGAAGAAAAATGGACTAATATAGAAGAGATGAGATTTGAAGGAGTAACAGAAACAGACATCACACATATTACATCCAAATTACACAATTGGAAATCACCAGGAATAGACAAAATTCATAACTTTTGGTATAAAAAATTTTATTCTCTTCACAAATTTATAGCCAAATCTTTCACAGACATAATATTAGGTAAACAAACTACACCCGAATTCATAACTAAAGGAATAACGTACATGCTACCAAAAGGACAATACACAAATGACCCTGCAAAATACCGACCAATAACATGCCTCCCTACAATATATAAAATACTCACTGCAACAATCACTAATAAAATTAACACACATGTAGAACAGTATAAAATTATATCCGAGGAGCAGAAGGGATGTCGAAGAGGGCACATGGGATGCAAAGAACAATTAGTTATTGACTCTACAATACATAAACACGCAACACAAAAAAAAGAAATTTGCACTGCACCTTTATCGACTATAAAAAAGCTTTCGATAGCATACCCCAGTCCTGGTTAATTCACATCCTGAAAATTTACAGAATAAATCCAACAATAGTTAATTTCTTAAAAAATACAATGTCTTTATGGAACACTTCATTGCACTTAAATACTAAAAATACGTCAATAACGACTGAACCGATTGCAATTAGAAAAGGCATCTACCAGGGAGATTCACTTAGTCCTTTATGGTTTTGTCTAGCCCTCAATCCAATATCACAAATGCTCAATAACCAAAAAGTAGGCTATTGCTTAAAACACGCCGATACACAAACAACTATATCTCATTTAATTTACATGGATGATTTAAAATTGTATGCCAGATCCAATAAGGAAATGCAAAAATTAGTTAACACTACCGCAGAATTCAGCCAAGACATAAATATGCAACTTGGACTTGATAAATGTAAAACCATACACATAATTAAAGGAAATATACAACCAGGTGACTACACAGTAAATGACACGCAAATCATATCAGCCTTAGAACCCAATGAATTGTATAAATATTTAGGTTACCATCAATTAAAAGGGCTAGATCATAAAAACATTAAACAGGCATTAACTAAAGAGTTTAAACAAAGAATTAATAATATATGTAAGACACAACTCACAGGCAAACGCCTAATTAAAGCCATCAATACTTATGCAATCCCAATTTTAACTTACTCATTTGGAATAATAAAATGGACTAAGACTGATATGATTAACATAGAAAGAAACGTTCGAACTATTCTCACTAAACACAAAAACCTACACCCTAAATCAGCAATAGAAAGATTAACCATCAGAAGATCAAACGGAGGCAGAGGTTTAATTAATATCCTAGTATTGTGGCAAAAACAGATAAATATTCTGAGAAATTTCTTTTACAGTAAAAGTCACGGTAGCAAAATACACGCAGCAGTCATCAATAACGATATTAATTGTACACCCCTTAACTTAGCATGCCAAAATACGGAAGCACCTATAGATATTGATCAAGAAAAACTTAAAATAGACGACTGGAAGAAAAAAGTTTTGCATGGTAGACACCCACACGATTTGGAGCAGCCACATATAGATGTAGAAGCTTCAAATAAATGGTTACAAATTGGCTCATTGTTCCCTGAAACCGAGGGTTTTATGATAGCCATACAAGATCAGGTTATCAACACTAAAAATTACAAAAAACATATAATCAAAGACCCATCTGCTTCAAATGATAAATGCCGTAAATGTCACTTACATTCTGAAACGATACAACATATTACAGGAGCTTGCCCTACACTCACTCAAACAGACTACACACACAGACACAACCAAATAGCAAACATAATACATCAAACGCTTGCTTACCAACACGGACTTGTTCAAGATCAACGCACACCTTACTATAAATACACACCATCTGCAATCCTAGAAAATAGCACCCATAAAATGTATTTTGACCGAGCTATATTGACTGACCGAACGATACATTTTAATAGACCGGACATTACTTTGCAGGACAAAAAAGAAAAAATTACATATTTAATAGACATTGCCGTACCCAACACCCACAACATAACCAAAACCATAACAGAGAAAATAAGCAAGTACACAGAACTGAAAGAAGAAATACAAAGACTATGGAAACAGGAAAAAGTCTATATAGTACCAATCGTCTTATCGACAACAGGTGTTGTTCCTAAACACCTTCACCATAGCCTAAAGCTTATCCAACTCCAACCCCAAATTTATATAGAATTACAAAAAGCTGCTATCTTGAACACTTGCCGCATAGTAAGAAAATTCATGCAAATCGAAGAAACTGACCAACAACCAGACCCTACAAATCTAGATAACAACATATAAAATCCTATTTAACTTTTACTTGGTCTTGACCCGTAAATGTTAAAAATAAACCAGCTCTGAGCTGAGAAAAACAAAGAAAACTAAAAATAATAATACTCTTTATTGCACCATAATATAAAGGACATAATAACAATTTTAAAAATATATTATAAAACATTTACAATATCGTTAAACCAAGAGTGTACTGAAGAGTCAAATATGCATACTTATTTCTTGAAAGAAAATCTAAAGGCAAAAAAAAATACTTAATGCAGAATAAATTTGTGGGCTTGCTCACCGTGCTTACTTTACTGGACCAGGCAGCGCCTGCATTAGCTATTTATTACCCGTATCAAAGACAATATAATACTAACGTACCCGTATCTAACTTCATGCATGAGCGAAACGTATATAACACAATATGTCTAAGTCTCAAGTTAGTTTGATTAAAATATTTTCTTGTAATCTATTGCAGATGCGATGCCCACTTTGCGATTCATTTCAGATACGATAAATCATAGAGCACAAACGTTGATTCCCAACAAAAACGAATGGAGCTGCTGGCAGCTGGCATACGTTCACTTCATTTATCACTCATGAACTAGTATTTTTGCAATTTGTAAGTAATACATACTACTTAATAGTCCGTAACGTGTTTTACTTCGCTCAAGCTACGTATTTATAGCGCAAGCCTCCACATAAGCCGGATAATTAATGATTTAAACAAGTTTGTGTGCTCGTAGACATTGATTGCGTTAAAATTGCTGGGAGCATACGTCTTGACGATAAACATCGTGTATGGCTTGATCAATCTTTGGCCATGGACATATGAAGGAAGACGCGGCGTGGATGAGGGTAAGGACCGGTCTGTGTCCGTAAGAAGACATCATATCGTAATTAGTCGGTGTTACATCCTTGTACCGAGGCGATGTGACTCGGTCTCGCGAGTCGCGACTAATCACGCGATTTAGAAGCGACGCTTAATCGCTTGTCTGGACAAGAGTTAGCAAAAGATCATCATCATCAGATCTTCTTAGTTTTAAATACAGAAAAATGACGCTCTTTGTACTACCAGAGCAATATATAAGTATAAACCAGAGCAGTCAGAGGATTTGGACGACACTCTCCACGCTGACCAGACGGGTGGGAGAGTTCTCTTTGATGTTGAAATGATAATTATAAACAGATCGTCAAAAACATTGTAAGTCATCGTCAAAATAATACAGTTCATAAATGTGTTCTTAAGTTATGGAAAAACATAAAGGGTACAGATATTCAATATCAACCCAGACTACGTCACCACAAAATTAATTTGTCTACATTTTATTCTCTAAAATCTTGCAGAGAAAGAGTTATTTCTTTGAATGTTTCCGAAGGAAACATTTTTGGAAGAACTAAAAAAAGGATAATATTTTTGGAGGAAATTTAAGATGCAAACGTGACGAATTTCAAAACTTTTTATTTGATTCTTCGTAAAAGAATAAAGGTAGCATCTCCACATGCATATTAATGATAAAAATACTTATTTCTTTTATACAAAAACGTCGTAGAAATCGCCGATGTTGACTTAATAACAATAAAAAAGACAAATGACACTCGGCTACTGAATTCCTAAGCTCTCCTCAAAAACGTCAAGCGTGTATAATCTTAATGTTTGGGGCCCTTTTCGGATGGTGTATTAAAATGTGTTTAAATTATTTGTCATTTAGGAATTTCGTTGTTTAGTTTTTACTTTTTTTGTCTGGTTTAAAGGACAACATAAACACAACAACATTTTGCCTAAGAAATTTGAAAATTTTAACCTAAGTACTTATTTAGGCAATGAGATAAAAGTAGAGGCATGAGATTGAAAACACAGGCGTCCAATTAAGAAACGTATGCCGTTTTTCGTCAAAGTGAAAGTTACTATTCAATAAAACGGAATCTAAAAGCAAAATTTAAATACTGGAAATTTTCCCACGATTTCGTCCGCGTAAAACTTCATCCCCTTAGGGGTTGAACTTCTCAAAATCCTTCCTTAGTACTCACTTACTTTATGAAAGGAACCTGTACCAAATTTAAAGTTTCTAATGTGTTGTTCAAAAGTGTATTGATATACATATAAGTCAGTGAGTCTAGTTTGCCTTTATATATATAGAATTCTCTGCAATTAAAAGCAGTACTTTTTAAACTTTTTACCTTTAAAAAAAAGTACTGCTTTTTAATGCCTCATTGATTTGTTAAGATCCGTGGCGCAGCGTTTACCACGCCGGCCTGCGACACGGGGGTCCCGGGTTCGATCCCCGGTCAGGTCATGATGGAAAACGATCTTTTTCAGATTGACCTGGGTCTTGGATGTTTATCTATATAAGTATTTGTTATAAAATATAGTATCGTTGAGTTAGTATCCCATAACACAAGTCTTTCTTAAGAACTTACTTTGGGGCTAGCTCAATCTGTGTGATTTGTCCGTATATATTTATTTATTATTTATTTAAATATTTATTAAATTTAAATGAAAAGTTCTAAAATCATCCAAACGTTTTCCCCTAAGCTTAGAGGAGCCCTAAAATAAATATATTCTAAATTTGAACTGACGACGCGGCGTGAGGCGCACTGCGCATCCACCTGCGCTTATCTAGCGGAGCGCATCGGAAGCGAGACTATTTTTTTTCTCACGAACCACATTCTCCAACTTAACCACGAAACAATCAACTATTCAGCTCTCCACATTGAACGATATACATCGTTGCGTGACCACCGCATTATAAATAACTAGAATGATGATACAGCGTAATGTAACTCGAACTCGGAATAGGCTACGAAAAAAATAGTTCAATCAAGGAACGAAGTAGAGGCGGGTGTTAAACGCGCCCTTTTACCTATGGCCCGGTACTTTGTTTCTCCGTTGACGGGTTTTAATATGAATACGAAATGACTTGAGAGACCCATTGTTTATGTTGTGACGTGGAAACACTTTTAAGTCAAAGGAAGCATCATTGATGTTATGACGCTGTCATACTTAAACTCTTCAAAACATATATGTAACGTAGTTATTTTTTGTCAATGATGCTTTGTGTCTAGGAATTCGCTATTTTGATGTGTTTTATATTTATAAATATGTTTTTCCGAGCAAGCCTGCAAGACCCATCATAAGTTTTGACGTAAGATACTAACGATACTATAATAGACCCAGGACATTCTAGAAAGATCGTATTCCATCATGACCTGGCCTGGGATTGAACTTGGTACCCCTCGCGTCGTAGGCTGGCATGTTCATCACTGCGCCACGGAGACGGTCATTAATTTGAATAACACCGTTTTACCTTGACTGTATTAGTTTGGTTTGATCAAGAACCTTATATATTGGTAGAAGGACCGAGTACCCATGGTAATTTTTGCCGAGTACCCATGGTAACTTTTGGCTTAAAGACGGAAATACTACACGTTGGTGTTCCGCTCGCACAAAAACTATAGATATAGGTAAAGTATACGATTGCATATGTGCAAGTGGGTATTACCGTCTTATGGTCAACCATAAATCTTTACTCAGAATTATGCTCTTTATTTCTCTTTAAGGGTAAATATAATTTAACAAATATTGAAACAGTTCTATCAGGGTACTAAGAAGATGCTTACTATACACCCTTAGTTTTTAAACAGTACACAAACTTAAGGGGTGACTCGGCCCATCAACATGAACAACTTTTGATATGGGATCAAAGATGGGAAATAAAAATAAAATTACATACTCATGCAAAAGTGTCCAGCTGAGCGGACCAAATGTATGGAAAAGATAAAAATAAAATTGAATTTTCAGTATTGGTTCCATAATAAAAGTTGTTCATGTTGATCGGCTGAGTCACGTCTTAAAGTTTGTTTATTGAATTCAAAATAAGGGTGTATAGGGTTTGATTGACTGCGGTGTTCAATATCTGACAATCCCGTTTCCGAAGACGATCGTGTAGAAAAAGATAAAGCAAGGCATAATTCTTACAAGAGTTCATAAACCTGCCGCTGATTGCACATTCTCTCTGGAAGTTAACGTCGCTTAATTTTCGTTCATGCCAATAAGTACAATAAGTTTTGGGGCCTTCGAACCTTTATAACTTTGAGTACTTTTGAGGCAACGGTGTGTGCGCGCGAAATAATTATTTTTTAAATCAAGTATAATTCTGAGAGCGTTTTTCATTTTAGTATTCTGTTTTTTAGTTGTCATACTAGTAGTACCTAATGCATCACTGACGTGATAATAGTGATGTAATGTCTAATAGTATGTAGTATAAAACAAAGTCAAATGTTCACGATAAATTAAAAAAAACTGCTGCATGGTATTTTTGCAATTTTCACGGAGTTATTTATGAGGAAGGTTTATAAGTATTTAACATGCCCGGGCGAGGAGCCAGGGGAATTGCTATTTACATAGTTATATTACGATTTACCTTGAAATGAGATATCATATTTTTTTCACTTCATAAATAATAGAGATTTCGTATATTTCCATAGACAGTTACTATAGTAGTAAAAGGCGACATTGCGAAGCAACAGTTATTCAAAAGAATAATGTCGTGTGCCCACATTTATGATTATTTCACGTAAAGTTTGGAGACCTTCTTATTTGAGTATTTTAATTGTAACGACATTGTCCTACTACTTGCTATGTGGTTTCGCAGTCTTTAAAATTCACATTGAGATGTTTCTTAGATTAAAAAAATTTGATATTTAATTACAGTAAAAATACTACAAAAAATATTTTTACGCATACATATGTACCTAAATTGATTCAAATGTCAGGAAGAGGAAGAAATTTAAAAATTCAAGGTGCCTTCAATGAGAAGTTTTAATTATTCGAAGGGACAAGACAACGAATATTTACATAGCTAAACCAAAGACCATACAAGGAATATTTATTTTATTTTATGTTATTTATTATTTTTTTATTGAAAATCATCATGCTACTCAGTCATTAATGTTATACATAACATGTGTCACAAAATATACAAATGATAATTATAATTTAAGAGTAAGTAAAATAAGCGTTAATAACTATACAGTTGGGGTTCGCCAGTATGTGTGTGTATGTAGCTATCTCATCTGTCATGCTAAGAGTTTTCCCATTGCCCATAATCGATTTCATCGGCAAACTGATCCCTGGAATTTGCAAATTCGCCAATAAATGTTTTATGTCGTTATTAGTTCCACATTTCGCCACCACGGAACACTGGTACCAGTAATAACGCCGATTGTTCGGCCATCTTGAAAAATGACGGACGTAATCGCTTCTTATGCGGTTTAATAAAATTTCGTTTAAGGAGGCGCCTGATAACCGCCCAGCCGACATATTGGGTAATTATTTTTTCTTAAAACGGCCTTTCATTTATCTTGAAATGCTACATATTAAAAATGTGACGCATCCAGGACTTTGATTTGAGAGGGGCTTAGTCCTGCAAATGGCATGATGCATCGGGTATTATATATAATATTTTATTTAAACGTTTGAAAGGTTCCTGTCCTAAATGATTTAAGGTTCCTGTCAGTGAACTTTCTACTGACTGCTATTACTATACTGGAAAACTTTTAAAGCTTTGTTTCAATTATCTGGAAGGCATCCCGTTGATGAATTCCACGCGCTAGTAGCGCTTACATGTCCTGTCTCTGATGCCCTGTCTCTGAGCTTTGCTGATCTTATGGATGAGTACACATAACAATTAGCCAACAATCCTTCTCAGAATCTACAGCCTCTAACAAAGAGGACCATTTAGTAAATATAGCTGCATAACTAACTACATTTAGTCTACTAAGCCGATAACAAAAATGAATCGACCATGTTGAGTCTGTCTACATTGCCTATAACTCAAAAATCATGCTACTGTACAACTTGATGATGGCTACCTTATAATGATGAGGTTAGCTGTAACTGGGCCACAGTTACAGCAAAGATTATAGTTCACCATTAGCTAGAACTGAAGTTGCTGCGTTGCTCTAAGATTGAATATTACTTATCCATCATTTTGCCCAAGTCTGCTTATTGAATACTAGCAATGCTCCTCGATTGCGCTCGGGTGTCTGTTATACCTATAAAATTTTCTCATGAATCACTCTATCTATTGTTAAATAACACATGAAAATCCTTGCAGTAGTTTTTGAGTTTATCGGGAACAGATAGACAGAGAGATATAGTGAAGAATGTAATGGAAATTTTAATGACATGATGTAATATCAAGTTCATTTCTTAAATTTGACAGCGGATACTAGATGCTATTGAGGGGTGCATGTACCCCTAAGCCCCTGCTCTGGATCCGCTACTGCATAAAAGAAAACACGGGACCGCCCAGCGACTTAGTCGACGTCATATCGCTGAATTTTAATATGGCCGATGTCAGATTTTAATTAAATCATGTGCAAAACGTTAATGGGCAATTAATCAACTTGTTAAATAATAACATGTTGTAAGAACAGGGAAATCAAATAACTGTACTTGTACTGTGAAAAGTTTGCAGATGAACAGAAAGGTACTATGTAGGTAAATATTTACTACACTTCAAACAGTGCTCTTTTTGTGTACGATTGTGCTAAAAGAAAGAACGTGATTTCTGTTTTAAAACTAAAAGGAAATAAAACATTCTTTATATCCTGCTGGTGCGACTGTAATAAATGTGTACGACTTTGTACAGAATAAGTTATATTTATAATCATATAGTATATTTCATATTAAAAGCAGGGCAGTCATCTACATATATCTCTTTATACCTTCAATACATTGAATATATCCATGAGTTGTGTCGACGAATATGAAATTTCATTTAGTAAGTACGTAATTATCTTATACTCTGTGACAATAAATAATCTAAGTTTATACCCAAGAAGCTATATATATGTTGGAACTGGAATAAATGTAAATTAAGTTACTATATTCCACCCTTACCGCAAAGTTTAGGAGATCAAGGCGTTAACTTTAAAAATTGAAAAAAAAAGTCACTCTCATTAGCCCCAAACCTGTTCAGGTAAGGATTGATGGGTTTAAAAAATGGTGTCGTCGGTTATCCTTTGTCTATTTTTTCCCGCCTATTTTCTTATTGTTGGCCCCTTTGGGTAATTACGATTTTACCTGCGGAAATAAAACAATTAACGTGTGTGGGTGCCGAGACAAATCATACAATAATTTAGGACCGGATTTTTGTAATTTTGATGGTTTAGGCGAGTTGTTTTTACACACGTGCATGGATTTTATGGGAATCGATCTCGACGCGCGTTCCGCTCGTAAACAATTTGTTTTGGTTTGTGAATTAATTCCGGAATAATGATAGCATACACGAAAATTCTGTTTGTTTTATAGCCGAGATGTTAAAAGAGATGTGTGATAATATTTTGAATTTTTGTGTCTGTCTGTGAACCATAGTTCTTAAAACCGCCTGCAGAGAAACTACCACCGGGGAGCGGCCTGCCCTGGCCAGTCTAGAGGTCTTTAAATAGACTGCGGGCTGGTGTTGGCAGATGCAACGAAAATAGAGTTAAATTGGGTTTCTCCAGCAATACTGAGTACGACTGCGTCGCTATCCAATCTATGGCTCACCTTTTGGTGTGCCCAGAAAACAAAACTTCTTGCACTGTGCAGGATCTCAATGAGGCAAACCAACGGGTAATCATAGTTGCAAAACGCTCAAAACATATTTAATATACATAAATATTTGCCATTCTACGACTAGATAGAAGAAGAAGTTCTTAAACGGAAAAGTCCGATTTGAATGCGGCTATTTTTGAAGTAAAAACTTGTTTAGGCACATTGACCTCTTTTTGGGTATTAAACATCAACAACAACAACAATCATGAAACTCGCGCATCGCAAACGCTTTGTTACTTTTAGTATGAACAACAAGTAACTTTTTTGACTTTTTTAAATAATATTTTTTTATGACCTGATTTTGTATACCTAATTATTATTTTAAGGGAACCTAGACGTTGTTTAAATTCAATACTATTAAATTCAAAATATTATTAATTTTGCATGCCAGTATCTGGTAAAATGTGTGTGACATTCGTTAAGTATTTTATAAGACTTCCTTTTGTACCACATTTTGAGCAGACCAAAAGTATTTGTATTTGTATTTTCACTTCTATCGGCAGTCCCCAAAGACTGTCTCGCATATTTGTTTTTATTTATTTAGCTTTCTAGCGATGGATGGATAAACATGTTTTTTTCACAAGATAAAAGAATTGAGTCAGAATATTTATTTTTATAAAATTGTTGTTATCAAAGAAAAAAAAATATTTCCTTGAACATAATACTTATTTTATCACTACCAGCAACAGTTCATTATGCATCAAAAAATCTTCGCATTTATTTGACTTCCGCGCATCTGTTCCCGTGCCCGGGAGGCGTGGGTCTCATCACGACTCCCATACTTATTTGTGTAACCCTGCCGAGAAAGGAAGACAGGTTTGCGCGCAGGGTTGCGTTGACCTAACTGTATTTTCAGTTTCACTGGGTTATTATTGCGAAATCGCACACGAAAGCGGTGGATTCCTTGAATTCCTTAACAATTACCATTTCGTGAGTGACCCCTTGCCTCCTCCTCTGCAGGACTAGACCCACCAAGTAAGATTTGACCTTTTTTTAACCGTGGTTACCAATAAAAAAAATATTATTCAAAATATATATATGGAATTATTTTATGTACTTGTGATAAGCCCTAACATTACCTTTATATAAACAGATTTAAGATTGATTATCTACACAACGTGATAAGATTCAGATATATATTTATTTGTATCGAACAGTACTATTTTAACTTTTAAATTTATCTGTGTCATATTTAGCGTAGTGGTCATTTATGTTTGCCAGATTGTCAAACCGCAGGTCCCGGGTTTGATCCCCGGTCATGTCAAGGTGGAAAATGATATCTTTCAGATTAATCTGGGTCTCGGATGTTTATCTATATAGTATAATAATTTAATTAATATCCCATAACGCCAGTCTCGAACTTGATTTGGAGCTAACTCAATCTGTATGATCTATATAAATATTTTAATTCATTTACTTAATAATTTGCCGAACTGTAATAACCGTTTTAGTCTTTGATAACATCTCCACAAACTCTTTGTCAACGAAAAGAAATCTGATTACTTTTTCTAAAACAACAGTAAACTACGTATAGTATGAGTGAGTATATATTTAACCTCAAATCAATTTTACTGTTATATGAATGTTGGCACATTGTTAATTTGTGAGGCAGGAAAGATTTTACTTAATTGAAGATTGTATGAAAATAAATGGCCTTTTATTTTTGTTATTTTTCAATAGTTTCTATTTTTAGTAATTTTTGCTAGCCGTTCATTTAATATAAAACATGTAAAATTTATGGTCAATATCCACAGATGATTGAAAGTCATTTTTTGTTTCGTGTCTGCGCTCAATCAAACATTTAATTAGATAAAATCTTATTCAACCTCTAATCTAATAGTTTGTTGTAATTCACAGCAAAAGTTGTCATCAAATAATTCACATACGGTTAATTTAGTGCTACTTCCAAAGACCAAATGCAGAGGTATGTCTAAAGATTCATACACACTCAATACCTACTATTAATACCAGTAATTCTCAGAAGCATCTGACTTGCGAATAACTAAAGACTTCTCAAGCCATCGATTACGAAATGCGGAAGCATTAATATACGAGTTACGACGCATGACAAAATTGACAAATGGCAACGGCACATAGAAATATTCCTTCAGGATTTACAGCAATTAGTCGAGGCCCGTAACAATAGCCAACGGGTTCTGTATAGCTGTGACACTGTAGTACACATTGTCCGAGTCGATTTGGAGAAACGAGTGGCAAGTTAGAGACTTGGAGAAACGAGTGGCAAGTTAGAGACATATACCTAGTTACGAGTATCATGGAAAATTCGTTAGCATTTGAATGCACAATGATATCAAGTTACGACAAAAATTTTAAGGTATTTTTATGCTTTTACAATGCTTTTTGATATACTCTAATGAAACGGCACATTGAAATATTCCTTCAGAATTTACAGCAATTAGTTGAGGCTCGTAACAAAAGGCAACGGGTTCCTGTATAGCTGTGACACTAAAGTTCATATTGTCGAAACCATTTGGAGAAACGAGTGGCAAGAGACATACCTACTCGTAGTTACGAGCATCATGGAAAAACGAAAGCATTTGAATGCACAATGATTATATCAAGTTAGACAACATTTTTACTGTATTTTTTATGTTTTCACGATGCTTTTATGATATAATCTTATTGAACGGCACATAAAAATAGTCTTTCAGGATTTACAGCAATTATTCGAGGCTCGTAACAATAGCCAACTGGTTCCTCTATAGCTAGCTGTGACACTGAAGTTCACATTGTCCGAATCCAATTGGAGATGCGTTAGCATTTGAATGCACATTTATTATATCAAGTTAAACGAATTTTTATGGGTATTTTTATGCATTCACAATAATAAATAAAATAATAAATAAATAAATATATACGGACAAATCACACAGATTGAGCTAGCCCCAAAGTAAGTTCTAATGAAAGACTTGTGTTATGGGATACTAACTCAACGATACTATATTTTATAACAAATACATATATAGATAAACATCCAAGACCCAGGTCAATCTGAAAAAGATCGTTTTCCATCTTGACCTGACCGGGGATCGAACCCGGGACCATCCGTGTCGCAGGCAGGCGTGATGACCGCTGCGCCACGGAGCTCGTCTAATAATAATATCTTAATATACTCTAATTAAATTAAGAAATAAGATACGCCCAGCCCGCGTGGATATTTATTTCCCATAAGTATCTTATTAGATTGAGTATGCGATAAAAGAAAGGTTTTTTACTAGTTGGTGTAAAAATATTTCTTGTAGTAAGTATGTAGCTTTTTGTTTTACGATAACTTTCGTACCAGTGCTTTAATTCGAAATATAGCATATACATATCAAACTACATAGTAAGTGTTAAAATCAGTTCAGTAATTTATGCGATATTTAAATGTTTGTGAGGTCCAAGTTCGCAGTAAACTTTAATTATGACGTAATATAGTTATAAATACATAATGGTTTTATTGACATTTTTCCTTTTAAAATCCTTTATCTTTTGCCTAGCAGGGCTTTTATTTTAAAATCTCACATCAATAGACTCGCCCAAATATTGTAAAGTGTGATCTTTGTCCAACAGTTACAGGCACACTTACCGAAAAGTCCACTTTAACTTTCTATCGTAACGAAAAAAGATATTTAATTATGGACATTGTTTCTGTGATAATTATCGCATTGTATAAAAAGCAATTAGTCAATATAAACAAAGCTAATAACTTTCCGATTCACATTATTGTAACTTTTTCTAGCTTTCTAAAATTATTCTTATTAATTCTAATTGTAATCATTTTAATGAAACATTATTGTCAATTAATTTTCGCTTAAAATAACTTTGGTTAGTATAATTAGCATTCTTCATCATCATCATCAGGTCCTTATCAGTCTTCACTGCAGGAGCACGACCCTCTCTGTACTGCCAGAGCCATATATTAGCCAGAGCAGTCAGAGGATTTGGCCTACACTCTCCACGCTAGCCAGACGGGTTGGAGAGGACTCTTTGATGTTTACAAGCTTTGTTTAGCTTTTGTTTCCTAAGTCGCCTTCTACGACATCCACGGCAAGACTTGGAGTGGTCCTATTCTACTCTGCCGGGAACCACACGGCTAGCATTCATTCTTACCAGTAATAAAAACTTATAAACTAAAAACAGCACGCGTATTTTTTTTTAATCGTTTCTAAGCGAATGCTCACGTCATATACATATATAGGTGTCTGATATTGACACTGAATTTTGGCACGCAAATAACTGTTTGCCAAAATTCAGCGCTATCCATTATGGGGTTTGAGCTATGTGTTGATAGATCAGTCAGTAACGGTTGTCTTATATACAGACTCTCTTCCCGAACGAGACAGACAATTGCAAAGTCAGAAGTCCTACGTATTTATTAAACTCTACCGAATCATCACATTTGTATTTAATAACCAGCTCTGCATTTATTTATGCTAATTATTTTTTTATAAATTTTTCATTATTACATTATTAAAATATTCAAACAAGTTCTTTGAAAGAAAAATAAAAACATGACTCTCGTAAAATTTTTAGCCTTTGTTACTCGGGGTTAATCCCTTGCCTTGCCTTCAACTATACTACACACATGAAATTCTGATGAGGCATTAGGAATTTACGATGGAATAAAGAGACTAATGTTAGTTTCTTTGTATGTACATAAGTATGTACATACATAGTACAGAACTATATTTCTTACATGAATCCTTATCACTTTTATTTATTTTTTCATTACAATTTGTCTACACCCAGTGACGGACGTAGCGCAGTGGTTAATACGCGAGCCAGTCTTGGATTTGGTCCCCAGCCAGGTCATGATGGAAAATGATGTTTTTCTGATTAACCTGGGTCTTGGATGTTTATCTACTTAAGTATCTATTATAAAATATAGTATCGTTAAGTTAGCATCCCATAACACAAGTCTCGAACTTACTTTGGGGCTAGTACAATCTGTGTGATTTGTCCGCATATATTTTTTTTTTTTTTTTTCAAATTGACCTAAGTCTTAGATGTTTATCAATACATGTATTTATTATAAAATATAGTAACGTTGAGTTAGAATCCCATAACACAAGTCTCAAACCCATAAGGGGTAGCTCATCAACCCGCGTGATTTGTCCGCAGTTATTTATTTAGTATATCTAACCAGCGTTGTTTTTAAATTATACCTAAAATTAATATTATTTTTTGCCTAGAGGCACAAGCGAGAGACGCAGGGCGGCGGGGTATCGGCGCAAGGTGTCGATTATGTCTGCAAGCGCATTGCTGTCTAGATTATATTGATAGCCGCTCGTTCGTTCTCGTGTGATAGGCTTCCGTGGTCCTTTCCGCACGTACGGGACTAAGTACCGGAGTCTGCCAGCGTATTATGACCACACGTTATATATACAGTTATATGGATAATTAGGCTTTAAATTACGTTATCGCACACTATTAAACTTTTCCGCATATTATTTAAACTTGTTTTCAGGATTTATCCTACCTAGCTGTATCGATGTAATGCTTAGGTGTGATATAGCTATTTTCAAAAACTCCATAGAAATATCAAAATCTAGAGGGTGCCATTCTGTGTCTCAGTCTACATCTACACCAGTCTATACATTGTTAAAATATATCTCACAAAATGGGGACATTTTACTTAACGAATATAATTTCACGGCGTAGGGTGTGACTTCTTAGTTGAATGAAAAATACATGTGTAGTACTGCAGCCCTACCAAATAATCACGTTCGGAATGCTCATGGCCAGTTGATCGATTTGCTCCATAGATAAACTATATCCGCGTTTTTTGACTGCAACTGCAGCAGATCAAGCAAGTACGCTCCGCATCTTTAATATTGCGAGGAAAATTACTTTCACATAGTACTTTTTGTCCCGGCACGCGTGCAGTGCGTGGAATGCACTCGTGGCGATCGATTTCGCGCGCAATCACCGGCGGCCATCTTGTTTTTGCTGTCAAAATAATGGCTCCCTAGCGCGTTCTTCAAGCGTGCTACAATCATGTTGTTAGATGAAGAATAGCGACGTAAATTGGCATTATGACGAAATACTTTCAATTTCATAGTTCTTGACTCAATATTCTAGCAGATACTTACAGCCCATCGCATTCAGTCAGCAATGCACTATTACATGTACATGTTTCAAAATATGTTCACACCTAACTATGTATTGATTGTACCAATCGGAATCAGAGCCGCTCTTTACATTTAGAAGCCTTATCCTTCTTCAATAAAAAGGAAGTTCACAACTACAATCCTTCACGTACCGTAGCTTAGATTCTTTTCTTCTTGACCATATTCATTTGACTGCTAACAAAAACTAACTCATTTCCAAGTGCGTCTAGTTTTCATAGAAAATGCTTTCCATAACTACACATTTACTTCACTCTGCGTATTTATTACAAAGATTACAACATGTTCTTTTAGAATCCTAATCCTAGCTAATAATTATAAATGCGAAAGTGAGTTTGTTTGATTGTTACGCTTTGACGCCCTATTTACTGACCAGATCATCATGAAATTTTGCATATACATAGGTTAGGGTACTGAGAAGGACATAGGCTATATATCACGCGGGTGAAGCCGCAGGCAACAGCTAATGCTCTATAAAGGCTCTTGCCAAGTCTTCAGTCTCACGTTTGCTTGCATCAGCCACCTCCAGGTTTACACTAGTTGAACTTATTTCTCCCTTCATGTCAAAGGCTTACAGCGAGCATTATGCTGGGCTATCATCTGTTGTTTGCAGCTGATGTCTAAAATTAGCACATAAAGGTACTGCAAGGAGCAGCCACAGGTCCTTTTAGAATGTCCTCTTTTTTGTTCTAGGGTTTTGGCTGTGTGTTGTGTGTGTGTTCCTGCCATACACACTCTTCATACACGTTTAAAACTAAACTAGAAGACTGTCTTAAGTAATCAATGTCAAGGTGCCTACCATCTAGAGACTCAAAATCTTACTAATAAACTACATAAATCTTACAGCATACACAACTCCGACGAATTAATATTTTCAAAACTAGTTTATTTTTGCTCTAAGTTCTTCGACATATCTCTGTATCACCTGTTTATTGACCTTTGCATAAAACCACGAGTATATGTAGGTATAAATCCATCATTTACGTTCATTTTAATAAAATTTACTTATATCTATAGTAGATTACTCTTTACTACGAAAATAATTGGTATATTAACGAATTTATTCTTCCAGCAAAACACTGGACGCTATGCTCGTAACTAATTTAACCCTTAAAGGGCGGCCATCGCAGCGAATTTGTTTCTTTCCATTTAATTACATTCAGCCAGTTATTACGCCGAACATTATCGCGGATTAACAATCCTCTTTTACTTTTTAGGGTCTCGCGAACCAGTCAGGGTGGGCGGGGAAGTGTCTTAGTTTTTTTGTAGATGCTCAGTGTGGGTTACGGTTCAAAAGAGGCTAAGGTCTTAGTCGAGAGATCACACTTTTGCTTGGGAGCTATTGCTGGCAACAAAATAAATAAAAACAAAAGTTTTTAAATTACATTACTGCGATTTTCGACCGCGACGGCTGTAATTGGATAACGAATAAGCATAAATAAGCTTTGAAATAACAACTTTGATGTAGAGAGTATTCGCTAAATAAACAGAGATGTATCAAGAAACAAAGCTCATAAATTCTAACGTCCTAACTTCCTTACTAATATTATAAATGTGAAAGTGAGTTTGTTTGTTTGTTTGTTACACTTTTGTGCCGTATATACTGAACCGATCATCATGAAATATGAAATAATTTGCATACACATAGGTTAGGGTACTGAGAAGGACATATGCTATACATATATTACGCGGGCGAAGCCGCGGGTATCGGCTAGTGTTTTATAAATAATTTACAAGCTTCTGACGCATTGTTTAATTTTTTATGGTTCTCTTTGATTTACACTTTCCGGGACATGTAGACGTGGTTAAGTTTCCATGAAAGATTTAAACAGCTAAAATATTTGATTTCCGTTTATATAGAGCTAAGTTGGATGTGGAAACTGCGTTAGCAGCGTTAACGTATAAAGTACATACTTACGTTAAAATACATTTAAGGTTCACTCAGTTCACATCTTTTATAACTTTTCGAAGCGGTAGGTAAGCAAAACTCCCGATAACTTAATAGGTCTTAAACCCATAGTGCTATCAGAATACTCAGAATTAGACTTTAAAGCCACAGGTCATAATACATTTTATATCGCCGTTTACAATTTACATAATGTATCCGGTGACTTTATTACCAAAGTAGAGTTATCTGTTGTTGCTTTATGACTCGCTATAAAATTAATGGAGATTGTTTTTTTTATTTCAAGCCACGATGTGTTGGTATACGCCGTACATAATATTAATATTAAGATTATTTGAAATGTTTTCTACCTTTGAATATATTTTTATGAGTATGACAGTTTCATAAACGTTGAGATAAAATTAGTCTCCCATGGGTCAGTCTTGTACAAATTTACTTTTATTGCGCAGTAAAATAACGCTAAGTTTGATAAAAACAGTCAATTTGTGTGTAACAGATATAAAACTAAAGTTTTAAATGTTTAGATAAGTGCTTAATTTATCGCCAAAGTTACGTACTCAGCTTTATATCCGAACGAATAAAATGTTTGAATCAGTATGATTTTCTTAAAAACCAGTTTTATAAAGCAGGGCCAAATCCAATTTTTAGTTTTCAGAAAAAGCAAAGATTGTATAGCTTCCTAAATAGCTACCTTGCGTAATAAAATTGCTTAAGAAAATTGAGTTCAGCCCTGCGTTTACTCTAATGGGTGGATACAATTAATTAGTTCTTATCTTTACCGTGCAAGAATGCAGGGGATATAAAACTAGGTTGGAAATAGTTGTGAAACTGAATCCTCATTTACTTTTTGACCAATAGATATGAAGCATTAATGGACTTCCATAAAAGACAAGTTGAACTATTTTAGTTTTATGGCAGAGGTGAAGTACGATTATGAATTGAGACTAAAAATACAATAGTTTTATAACAAATTAACTTACATAATTGGTGTTTAAATTCAGTAAGAGGTTAAGTTATATATTTTGATAAAAATATATATAATTACTTTAAAAAAAATAACTAAAACTGCAAACGTAGTCGTGCTATTCATTTTTATAAAATGGTAGTTACTTACTGCTTACTGCTACCGTGGGCTATTTTCCACACTGAGGCCGCCTATTCGGGCCCATTTGTAGTTTTTATGGTTCTCTTCGAGTGGTAGTTATACCTTTTTATAAAAATGAATAGCACGACTACATTTGCCTTTGTCAATCGGAAGGATTCTAACGATACCAACATAAGTCAATCCGGTAAGGCATTTAGATGTTACTGTGGGATAAAAAAAACTCACAAACATAAGTATATACCTATATTTTAATGAATATATTTTTAAGTGTTATTCAGAAGTCATCATGTAATGACAAGAAAAAGTGATTAAAAAAGTCCACATGTGCGTTTAATCACAGGGTCCCATGTTCAATCCTGGGTCAGAACCTTTCAACCCAGAACATGAACCTATAAACAGAGTTTCATCATCATCATCAGGTCTTTCCAGTCTCCACTGCAGGAGCACGACCCTCTCTGTACTACCAGAGTCATATACTAGCCTGAGTATTCAGAGGATATTATATATATATTCCCGTCTGGCCAGCGTGGAGAGTGTAGGCTAAATCCTCTGAATAAACAGAGTTTATAAAAGCAATTAATCTGTGAAAAATTAAGAATCCATCCCTGCCTACGGAGGGTGGGGTAAACTTAATTAGTTGTTAGACGCGCAAGAATGCCTGACGCACCGCGATGTTATCCTGAAATTGGCTGACAATGAAATTAGCTGCGGGACTGCGCTTGCGCCGCAAAATAAAGAGGCTGCGAAAGAATAGCGCATGTTATTGTTTCACACAGCGAAAATAAAAAGAGATAATTGGCATGAACAAATAAGACAAAAGAATACTTAGCAAACGCATCTATATTATAAAAATGAATCGCCGAATGTCGAGAGCAGCTGAACTGATTCCGCTAATTACTTTTTAGAATATTCCTTGAGGTACGAGGATGGTTCTTACGGAGAGAAAAATTATATGTACCACGGTTGAACTGCTAGTTTTTATAATTAATAAAATTACGAATCCATCCCTGCGTCCAGAGGGTGGGGTAAACTTAATTAGTGGTAAGACGCGCAAGAATGCCTGGCGTACCGCGATGTTATCCTGAAATTGGCTGACAATGAAATTAGCCGGGGAGGGTTCCTCTACTATCAACCCTCCCCAGCTACACTTGGGTATTATTTTTAAATTGAATCTATGTATGTTTCCAACTGTAATCAAAATAAAATTAAAATAGTAGTTGTTCGCGCCTAGTGGGAGCATCATCAGGCGGTGACGACTGGAAGAGCTTGTCAATGATCGATAAATTTTGGCCAAATGCGAGTCGGGCTTGCGCATAAAAGGTTGCGTACCATTATCTACGTATAAATACAACCTTAGACTATCGTCTATTGTATGGGAGCCCCCTCAAATATTTATTTTATTCTGTTTTTAGTATTTTTTGTTGAAGTGGCAACAGAAATACATAATTTAAAATGTGTAGCTGTCACGGTTTATCAGATGCAGTCTGGTGACGACTGACAGACAGACGGACATTGAAATCTCGTGAATAGGGCCCTGATTTTACCTTTTGGGTACGGATCCTTAAAAATTTGTAATATTCAACTAAAATCATTTCAAGTTTTTCTGAATCTATAATCGTACTATAAACGTATTTTTTTAAGCCGGTCAGAAATAAATGTGTAGCTAAATAGATATTACCGACGGGTAACGGTAATATTTGTTCTTATCGGTGGAGTATTATCCATCTTTACTTATTCTCCGCTATCCTTGACCTCTCGGCCTTCCTTTCGACTAGAACGAAGTTCTTAAATATAAAATAACTAGCTGTTACCCACGGCTTCGCCCGCACGATATATAGCCTATGTCCTTCTCAGTACCCTAACATGTGTATGCAAAATTTCATGATGATTGGATCAGCAGATACGGCGTGAAAGCGTCACAAATAAACAAACAAATTCACTTTCGCATTTATAATATTAGTTAGGTGGTTAGTTATTAGGTAGGTAATCTGTAAAGTCTATAGTTTCGTCTGGGCTGCGAGTCTGCGCGCGGTGTTTCACGTGAATTAACTAATCGCTTATTACGGATACCGTTCGCTGGATCAAGTGAATATTCCGATAAAAGCGCATTCTTGATTAAAGCCGAACGTTAATTAAATATTCCTATTTTTAACGTACTTTTATTAGAAAAGATAAAGAAAAACGGTGACAGGTAGGCAGATAGGTGTATACACTCTGAAGAAGAATTTTATAGAATTTAAAAGACATTTATTAAACAATCATAAAAATATTTTTTACACATTATTGATGAATTGGAGATGTAGGGCTGTACGTTTTGATATTTAAGATATATTGCTTACAACAGAAGTTATGAGCATCTAAGTAAATATCCATATATTTTACATTAAAAAATATCCAGGGCATTTTAATTTATTTAAATTAATATAAACGGAATCAATTACAAAAGAAAAACGGTTAGCCCTAGATTAAGGTAAGCTAAATCGAATGACACCAAAATTTCTTCACTTCGTAAAGGTTTATAGTGGGGTAGAAGAGTTATCACTTTTTGTATGAAAATTACAGGTAGTCGATTCTCTTGAGTATTATAATCTATTTTTACTTCACAAAAACATGAGGGGAGATTAGTTTAAGTAAATATCCAGTTAGCATAAGCCCGGTCCATTCGCCTTTTGATCTTGATTTCTGTCATTAGATAAAACCGTTAAACCGAGAAGCAATAATAGTATTTAATTTACAAGTGGCATACGTAGGCTTCCACATTCTATGGTATTTTGCATTTAGCAGCGGTTTTATGCAGCTGGTCACTTCTCGAAATGCCTCTATGAAATGACCACTACTAATGCAATATCACCATTAAAATCACAATAAAAATAAATAAATAGTTCATTAACATTTCAATATTATGCTATTTTGCAATTTAAAAAACAATACGTGTAAAATATACATACAATAAATGAAACACTGTTCTCATGGGAACAATTTTGGAAAAAATATTCGTCTCGAATAATTTATTTTTAAGATTCCAGCCGATGACTGATTTGACTCTACAAGTATGTTTCAACCCAATTTTAGGGATACGTAGTAAACAAGGTTATAGTTTTCCTTATAGTTTCGCCGTATCCGTCTGTTCATTAGTCTGCCTGATAAAATTTATAAGAATATTTTTTTAACGTTGCTTCCATTCAAGTGGGAATAGTTGCAGGCTAAATATTCAAGTAGGGATACTAACGGGTGGCGTCAGGCAGGCGGCCGGTCATTTAAACTTTGCCAAATAAATACAAATGATGATGTAACCGGTAAAAACACTCAGATAAGGTGGAGTCTTCTTCTTCTTCCTCACCTTATCCCACTTTATGTGGGGTCGGGACAGCATGTAAGCTTCTTTCATTTTGCTCTATCTCGAGCCATCACTTTCGTTACCTTCTTTTTCCCCATATCCTCCTTCACACACTCCATCCATCTTTTCTTTGGCCTGCCTCTATTTTGGTTTCCAGTAACTTTCATATTCAGTACTTTTCTAGTAATATGGTTCTCTTCCCTCCGCATAACATGGCCGTACTATCGCAATCTATTACTTTTAAGCTTTTCTGTTATTCGGGCTACTTTTGTGCTACCTCTCAGATAAGGTGGAGTAAATGAACAAAATGTATTATTGCAGGGTTCATTAACTGATCCATTTTGGGCGCAACGATGGGAATATCTTGAATGTTAGGTAATATCACAGATATGTATATTGTAATATCCAGTCACTACATAATCTTTATTATTATTACTTAATCTAACTGTCACTATATCACTTGTTATCAATCAAGGGGGGCACTTCACGTTGTTTACTTGATATAATAGATAAGAGAAATCTTAGATCGGGAGAGATGAGATTAATGGTATTGTAGTTTAGCAAGGACAATATAATCATATTTTTATGGAATTTAAATCATATTTGGAATCAAATAAATGTTCTCCCCAATTAAAATTGAAATGAATAATTCTTAATTAACGACAGAGACTTCCGATCCCAATTTCCGCTTTCAAAACCTATAATTTTTGAGTGTGTAACAAATGTTGTGCCAAAATTCTTCCCAAGTCTTAAAAAGCACATAAGCAATAGGTACACAAAGTAAATATTTTTGTGTTGTTATGGTAAGATTTAAAAAAAAAAATGCTAAACAAAAAAAAATCTTTTAGATATGAAAGTTACAAAATCACATGCTTTTAAAATTAAAATTACTATATAAGTAACTTATATTTATCTTAAAATAATGTTATTATAGTATTTTAAGATCAAGACATTGGACATAAATTTCATACAACATCAGTCCGATACCGTATTGTAATATAAACTTGTATTTTAAATAAATTGTCTTTAGTTACTTTTACGTGCACGAAATTTGTACTCGTATTAGGTAATTACATTGTTTAAGATTGAGTCAGCAAAATGCAGACCACTTTTGAAAGTGGCAAAGTCTTGGGCATTTATTTCGCGTTCATGCGTATTCAGTACACGAAATGACTATAAAATCACTTATGAATCGGCATTGAGTTCTATGCGCAGCAGACAGGAAGTCTAGCAGCGGGGCTCACGTCCCGTTAGCATTTTTGAGCTTCAATATTTACTCTCAAAGCGATTCACATGTAACTTGTTTTTAGGGTTCCGTACAAAAAATGAAAAACGGAACCCTTATAGGATCACTCGAGCGTCTGTCTGTCCGTCCGTCCGTCTGTCACAGTCGATTTTCTCCGAATCTACTGAACCAAATTTAATGGAATTTGGTAAGATGGTGTAAACCTATGACCCAAACACGGATGTGCAAAGTAAATATATATTTTTTTAAATAAGGGTCAGTTTAGGGGTTCCAAATAGAAAATGGTAAAAAAAAGTTTTGCAAACCTTACCGTGTTATATATCAAATAAAAGGGCTTGTTATGAGGATCTCAAAAATATTTTTTTTTGTTCGAGAAAAATCAACACTTTTGATTTTATTCACGAAAGAAGGCAAAATTTGACTATTCCCCCCCCCCTGATCTCCGAAACTACTGGGCCTAAAATTTCGAAAAAATTACAATATATAGTTTATTGCTTGAAGATTACAGGAAAAATAATAAGAATTCTATCAGTTGAAAATAAAGTGGTAAACTCACTATAATAAGTTCACCTAGGGAAATAGTTCACTAAAACACCACTAGATGGCGCTAGTCAATTGAATAAAACATTTTTGCACATTGTGTGTGTGTTCACGAAGCATATTGTACGGAACCCTCATTGCGCGAGTTTGATTCACACTTGGCCGGTTTTTTGACTGTGATAAAGCTGGCGATGTTGTTTAAATTTTTGTTTGTTTTTCATAATTGTTGTTTGTCCGTAAATCTGATTGCGGCGAATCCCAAAAGGAGAGTGGTCTTTGTGTTGACCTGTCTGTAGATACACACATAACCCGTATTTATATTTTTCTTCTCTTTTTTTCTATTACGGATAAATCACACAAAGTAAGTTCGAGACTTGTTCTTCTTCTATCGAGTCGTAGAATGGCAAATGTGTGTATCAAATATGTTTTGACCAGCGTTTTGCAACTATGATTGCCCGTTCGTTTGCCTCATTGAGATCCTGCATAGTGCAAGAAGTTTGGTTTTCTGGGCACACCCTTTTGGTGTGCCCAGTGAGCCATAGATTGGATAGCACCGCAGTCGCACTCAATATTTCTGGAGAAACGCCATTTAACTCTATTTTCGTTGCATTTGCCAACACCAGCCCGCAGTCTATTTAAAGTCTATTTCGAGACTTGTGATATGGGATACTAACTCAACGATACTTTATTTTATAACAAATAACTAAATAGGTAAACATGAAGACTTTCGGTGCGGAAGCCGTGTTGCTCGCGGTCTAAGACCCATGGACAGTCTGAAAAGATCATTTCTCATTTCGAACTGACTGGAGATCGAACCCGGAACCACTCGTGTCGTCAATCGGCGCCCCTTTTTTGTCGGCTTGAACTACTCAACGGCTCCACCAATATTGATATGCGATACGATAGATTCGTCATGATGGCGGGAATGCCACATTTTCATCACGAAAAGAACATCAATTTTTCCGTTAATTTATCCTGAGTTGCACACAGATATTGTTTTAAACCGTAATGAAAATGCACAAACACACAGATAAGACACAGACTTACATAATATTATCGAGATCATGGGAGGACAGTACTTGATCTTCCAACATCACCAGATATGACGTACGTTTGTTATGAGAGGTTCGAGGTAGCTGTTTCATCGACAGGTTTCAGAAGATTATCTATCAACTCGTTGCTGTTAGGGTTTTCACATTATGATAACTCTACTGGTATTTTTGGATTGGTACCGACTTTTGATAAACCTAATACATTTCAGTTAAGGTAGGTGGGTATTTGATTCAATTAGTTTATTTTTCGCTTTTAAGTGTTCATGATATATATTTGAAGTCGGTTGAAGTTTTTGTAATTAATTTTATTCAACTTACAACTGCCATATCATCAGGCATCTACTGCTTCATGTGCCGACTAAAGTACGGAGTATGTTATTTGAGGAAGAACACTAGATTTTACAGAAAGGATTTTTGAATAAATAACCATACTTTCAGATTTAGAAAAGATTGTATCATTTCTCTTTCTTTGATATTAACAGTTAGGCTCTTGCCAGTATCATTGTTGTCTGTTTGGCATAAACAAAGCGGTGATTTGCCATTTTCTATTTCAAGCCATTTCCGGGCATTTCTTTAAGAATGTGCATATTACCTCATGTATGGAGATTGCATAAAAATTGTGACAAAACGTAATCTTTGACTGAATTTTATATTGCTTGAAACATGCCCTTAAAAAAACCGAACAAGGCAATTGTGCAAATCAATTCATTTTTGACTAACAAGCATTATAATTTTTGAGTGAACAGTAATGATATTAACAGTCATTAGTAATTAGATAATGGTAAAGGTAATGAGAAATGGTAATTATAAATGAAATAAAAAGTAGACAACCAATGCATACGATACTGTTCCCGAGGGATCGACATAACGCGGAGGGAGCAGCGGGTGAAAACTAGTAATCGATCCTATTTTCGAAATGCTTGTCTGCCTATCTGTGCGCGTATCAAGCAAAATAGAGTTTTATCTAATACCAGTTTTTAATCTTACGTATAATTTATTCGGAAAATAATCTTCGGTCTTCAGTCGCGAGAACAGCTAGTTTTCATGTCAGTTGTAGTAGCCCTATATGATTTAAATTTATCATGGTAACAAGGAGTTATCAGTCCTTACATCACATAAAAAAAATCAGATAATCTTGTTTTGCGAGTATATAAAATATTGATCTGCAAAATATTCAACCAGACCGACGACAGACAGCAAAATGCTGTGCTATACAAGAGCATTGTAAGTATTATTATTTGTCTATTTTTATCGACATTGCACATATTTTAAAAATATTTTCAAATAATAAGTATAGTAAGTATAAAACTTGTTGAAAGTTTTGGATTGCCCTTTATAAACGTTAATAGTAAGTAATTTACATTACTTAAACTCGTAGTTACCCAAATTTGTAGAGTAGTAAGCAAATGTCTACTACGCATGTACCAGAGGCTATAATGTGAAAGCACCGCTATTCTAAAATCCAATGTCTTGGTGGTAACACAGAAGCTCTGTGTAGACTTAAGACATCATATAGTTAATCAATTTTTTTTATCGTCATTGAATGGATTTCATAGAGTCGACTTTATTGAATACGAAAATTCGAATAGTTACAGACTACTTAAAGTTCTTTTTGTAGTGTTAAGATAACCCATTTTCTTTTCAGTGCATTTTTAGCATTGGTTTCCTTCGCTGCACTCTCCGAGGGCAAGGCAACAGATGGAAAGAGACACGATGTGAGACATTTTCCCGAAGGTTTCATATTCGGCACCGCTACTGCTTCCTACCAAGTCGAGGGGGCCTGGGATGAGGATGGTTGGTAAAACATTCCTTTTTGTATTTGTCTTGTTAATTATTGTTCTTTTTTAAACTTTCGCGCTTTAAGCACATAACTATGTATTCGCTTCAATTGAGTTACATCCATCGCCTCGCTGCAACTACGATGGATGTAACTCCATTGAAACGTCAACGGAAACAAATAAATAAAAGGTTCGTGCTAAGTCCTGTTTATATACATAATTGTTGAATATATCACATTTATTAGTACTTAATACAGGGGGTGGAAGAAATCGAAAGTTGGGAGATACTCATGCTGCTATTTCATGGCTGTTTACCCGACTGACCCACCCAGAAGGAGGGTAATGTATATATCTATGTATGTATGTATGTAAATATGTCTGTTCCATTGTTGCATCCTGTAGCCTTAACTTAGCCTAAACTTAGATTTTGAAGTGTGACATGTTATTAGATTCGTATTCTTCAGTATAGGCTATATGACGTCAACAAAAATTCAATATGGCGGGTGTAAATTGTCAAAAAATCAGTCGGGTTCTTTATTTTTTGAAATAATTCACTTGTTTATCTATATCCACGTAAGTGTAAATCTTGATGTATCTCGATTATTTACAAATTTATTAAAATTTTCAGGTAAAGCAGAAAATATTTGGGATCACATGACTCATGAATATCCTTGTGCTACTGCTGACTGCTCTAACGGCGATGTAGCTGATGACTCGTACCATCAGTACGAGAGAGACGTACAGATGATGAGGGAGCTAGGACTCGACCATTACAGATTCTCCCTCTCGTGGTCACGAATTCTACCCACGAGTTTCCCAGACAAGATTAACGAAGCTGGAGTAGCTTACTACAACAATCTGATCAATGAGATGTTAAAGTACAATATTGAACCTATGATCACATTGTACCATTGGGACTTGCCCCAAAAATTACAGGAGCTTGGCGGTTGGACTAACCCTTACATAGTGGACTGGTTTGCTGATTACTCTCGTGTTGCCTTTGAACTTTTCGGAGACAGGGTCAAGTACTGGATAACAATGAACGAACCACGTGAAGTTTGTTATCAGGGATATGGTTATTTCACCATGGCACCCAGATTGAACATGCAGGGACTTGCTGAATACATGTGCGCTAAGAACTTGCTCTTAGCTCATGCAAAGGCCTACCATATTTATGATGAAGAGTTCCGCCCGACATATGGTGGCACTATTGGTATAACTTTAAGTGCTCAGTGGTACGAACCAGAGACTCCAGAAGATGCTGAAGCTGCTGAAGAAACTAATCAATTTGAGGTATTTTATAATATGTATATGTTCTTATAGACTATTTCCGATGCATGCAGTACCATTTGCTCACATTTCAACGTACATATTTATTTTTTCAGTGGGGACAATATGCGCATCCCATATTCTCGGTAACTGGGGACTTCCCGCCAGTCATGAAGGAAAAAATAGCAGCCAAGAGTGCTGCTCAAGGTTATCCTAGATCTAGATTGCCTGAATTCACTCCTGAGGAGGTGGAGTATGTACGAGGAAGTTCAGATTTCTTTGGACTGAACCACTATACCACCAATTTGGTATACAGAAATGAGTCTGTGTATACAGCTTATAATGTGCCATCTTACTATAATGATTTGGACGCGGGATTATACCAACCTAGTGAATGGGAGGGTGGTGCCTCAGCCTGGTTAAAGGTACGGTAAATTAAATTAACCTTGGACTCTACTTATTTAGGTCTAGATGTGTACCAAAAATATTTTTAGAAGTATATATTTTTACTAGAAAAAAAAGAATAGAAAAAAAGAAATATAGAAAAATTGAATTTCTTTTTCAGAGAATCTCATGGGGTTTCTACAACTTGTTGATGAAAATCAAGGAAGACTACAACAATCCCATCGTCTACATCACTGAGAACGGCTTCTCCAGCCGCGGTGGCCTCGATGATGATGATCGCATTCTATACTACAGGGAGTACATTGATGCGATGTTGGATGCTATGGATGATGGAGCGAATGTTCAAGCTTACACTGCTTGGAGCCTTATGGATAACTTCGAGTGGATGCAAGGATATACGTAAGATTTTTAATTATTTTAGATTTAAACTAAATGCCACTTCACACGACAACAAGATCTGTGGTATCTTCATATTCTAAAATCTGTGCACTTCACTTACAAATTTCATTCTTCATTAATTTTTCTAGTGACAGTAGATAGCGCTAGTAGTAGTAAACTCGCGTCTTACTGATTGAATAAAAATAGTTGACTGATTGGATTGAATTAAATACTATGTCTATTAAAACATGAGTTCATTTAGGTAACTGGAGTTTAACTATACTTTTAATCAGTATCATCCTTTTTGTAGCTTTTATGTTAAACAGATTGCTCTTTTTTCCTAGTGAAAGATTCGGTCTGTACGAGGTGGACTATGAAAGTCCGGAGAGGACCCGCACGCCTCGCAAGTCGGCTTTCGTCTACAAGGAGATCATCCGCAGCCGCTCGCTGGACTGGCACTACGAACCTGACACTACGGTCATGACCATCGATGAGGGACATTAGGAAATTTTATGTAATAAAAATACTCATTGAAATGTGTCTAACTTGTTTGATTTTCTGTATTTCCACTTTTTCATCTTTGATGGACTCTGTATGGCAGTCGCTAATACGATCATAAGAGCAACCACCGGACAGGCAGGAGTATGACACCTCTGGCCATAACACCAACCTTAACTTAGTATAATATATTGTCTTTCTCAAAACTTCCTAAATCTGCTAAATCTAAAAATAATAAATAATTGTAGCAGTATTAGGATACTTTTTACACAAGAAAAGAAACAGTGTTTTTATTTACTAAAACCACTACTTATGAATGAATCAATCGTAAGGACTATTTATTTCACTTCCTACCGAAGTCCTTTTCTTTCATGGTATATATCACGGCCTATGGTAGAATTTGAATTCCTTGAAAGTATTTCAGTGATTGACAGAAGAACTATTAAAATAAATAGAATTATTCAATGTGGATATTGTGTATGGCACGTATTTAGATCCTACATCCCTCCTCCACGCTTTTTTTATTCCATTACTGCCACGAATTATGTAATGGAAAATTTATTTATGCTGAATTTTCGATCATGACATCAGCTCGATCGTAATATGGATGTAGTCTTGACCCTGAATTAGTTCTCTCATTCGGAGCCACACATGACTTCAAGACCAATCTATAGAGAATTTCATCACGCTAGCCATAATGCAACTAAACCAACTTGGAAAATTCAGCTTCGTAGTAGAAAATAAAGTGGATTCATCAAATCAAACTGTACCAAAATAGACATACAAATTTGTACAAGTAAAAGTAACTACTACTAAAAAAACTTGGACCGTCTTTTTGACGTTTATAGCCGCCATTGATTGGTTGCTGACAACACTTCAGGCAAGACTACGAATCTAATAACACTTCACACTTCAAAATCAGAAAGCAACAATCATAGATTTAAAAAAAAATTCGTCTTATGGGTACAATGGAACAAGGCGACATGTTTACACACATACAAACACACACGAGCAAACAGCCAACGACACTAGGGGGAGAATAAGCATTTAATGACACCTCAGACTTCAAAATCCGTCAAGCCGTTTACGATACAGAAGGTGACAATAGAATAGATATACGCGCGAAAAACAGTGCTCTCTTTGTGGGTGAATCAGTCGGGTACAAATGTATCGTATCTATTTCGATCTTACATTTTAGTCACATTTATCTTTATGCAGTTGAAGTAACTTCTCTGCAGGCTCCGTAACCATCAAACTGTCCTAGTTTTGTCTATCTGTCTTGTTCCCGTGTCTGTATCTACAATAATGAATAAAGTAAAATTTTACATGCAACAGTAAATTGAATGATCATACAATATAATCGAATGATGTTAGCGAGCTGATGTGATGATGGGATGGAGATTTTCTCAACACTGAATATCTCAGCCACTTCCTATACGTACTGGCTCACAATATAAGCTTATCATAAACTAAAAAAGACCTAATGATGATGATGATATAACATCATCATCATCATTAGGTCTTTTTTAGTCTCAACTGCAGGAGCAAGACCCTCTCTGTATTACCAGAAACATATTTTAGTCAGGTCAGTCAGAGGATTTGGCTTATATTCTCCACGTTGGTCAGACGGGTTGGAGAGGTCTCTTTGATGTTTTTAAGCTATGTTTAGCTTGTGTTTCCTAAGTCGCCTTTTACGACATGCATGGGAAGACTTGGAGTGGTCCTATTCTACTCTGCTGGAAACAACTCAGACACCGGGAATCACACCGGCCATAATACATGGATTATATTAGGTAATTCGAATGCCTACCTCATTTTTGAAATTTAATATGGCCAGTAGTGATCTTTCAATGATTGCCATCACGTGTCGTGAGTAGTGAGAGTTTCCATAATAGCCCATTTTGAGATCTGAATATTTTTTTAGTAACCACAATACGTTTTTTTTTTTTTTTTTTTTTTTTTTATTCAAATTTGGATATCATGTATCGCTTTTTGAACGTCATATTTTTTTTAATTTGCAAGATCGAAAAAACTACTAGCGTTTCGGAAAGACCACTGCTGAGAAGAATACGCCGAAAGAAACTCAGTCCAGTTTTGGTCCCTACATGCCTGAAGGGCTATGCTTAATGCTTATACACAAGTATTTGTAACAATTTATAAAATTATATTAATTAATTATGTACATTTATTCATTAAAAATAATATTATTACTCCCATGTAGATTTATCTTTAAGGTAGTCGTTAATACAATAGTATGCCTTTTTAAGTAATTGATTTTTAATAGCAGTTTTAAACTTAACTAATGGCAGAGCTAATATTTCTGTAGGAATTTTATTATAGAAGCGTATACCGAGGCCCAAAAAAGAATTCATTGTTTTCTGTAATCGCAAAGCTGGCGTAGCTAATTTATTTTTATTTCTCATATTCCTGCTGTGGTTATCACTATTTTTCTTATATAAATGAAGATTGTGACGAACAAACATAATATTTGCAAATATGTATTGCGAGGGGAATGTCAATATATTTATCTCTTTAAACAATTCTCTAAGTGATTCTCTAGCACCTAATTTATATATAGACCTGATAGCGCGTTTTTGAAGGACGAAAATGGTATTAACTTCAGCTGAGTTACCCCACAGTAATATCCCATATGACATGACACTATGGAAGTAACTGAAGTACACTAAGCGCGCAGTATCAACGTCAGTCAGCTGTCTTATTCTTCTAACTGCATAAGCCGCAGAGCTAAATTTACCCGATAAGGTTGTGATATGGGCACCCCATTGAAGCCCGGAGTCAACTGTCATCCCAAGAAATGTCGTTTTGTCTACCAAATCTATCGTTTCGTTATCGATCATTATGCGTGTTGGTACTTTTGTAACATTCGGTAAGCAAAATTTAATACATTTCGTCTTTTTAGCGTTCAACAACAAGTTATTTGCGGTAAACCACTCTAACACTTGGGCTAATGTACTATTGACCACGTCAAAATTGTCCGTTGTCCTATCGATAGGGAAAACAAGAGATGTATCATCGGCAAATAGTACAGCCTTACACGTATTAACATAATATGGCAGATCATTAATATATATTAGAAACAACAAAGGCCCTAGTATAGAGCCCTGGGGTACACCCATCTTAACAGATGATCCGACAGACATAACCCTATCTACACTAACTTTTTGAATACGGCTACTCAAATAAGATTTGATTAAATAAAGAGCTTTACCTTTAATCCCATAGTGTTCTAGTTTGAATATAAGGGTATTGTGGTCGACACAATCAAATGCTTTGGTAAGATCACAAAAAACACCAATGGCATTCTGTTTATTCTCCCAAGCATCTTATATATGTTTTAAAAGCGCAACCCCCGCGTCTGTAGTTGATCGACCCTTTGTAAATCCATACTGTTCACCATGAAAGAGTCCGTTTCTATTGAAAAACGATAATAACTGATTAAAAATTAACTTTTCAAATATTTTACTCAAAGCTGGCAGAATAGAAATAGGACGGTAATTTGTTGGATCAGTTTTATCACCTGATTTGTACAATGGTATAACTTTACTCAATTTCATTAAATCAGGAAAAGTCCCCGTATCGACACATTTATTAAAAATAGACGCTAAATAAGGAGCTATTATATCTATAACATTACTAATAACCGATACTGAGATATCCCATATATCCCCAGTTTTCCTATTATTTAAACTCCTAAAAGTATCAATGATTTTTTGTGATGTTACGTGTTCAAATATTAAATGACTGTTACATTCTGGTATACAACTACTTAATAACTTTTTAGATTCCTCAGATGATGAATGTAGGGAGGCAGTGGTATTTACAGGAATATATGTAAAGAAGTCTTCAAAATATTGAGTAATGTCTTCGCTAGTACTGAGGACCTTATTATTAATTTTTAATTCAATTGGAATATCACGTTTTTTCGTTTTTCCTGTTTCTGTGTTAATAATTTTCCATGTTGTTTTCACTTTATTATTAGAATTAATAATAGTTTGTCTAGTAAATATTGACGTTATGAACTGGTTTTTGCTCATCAACCATTATTAGTCTTTGAACTAGTTTAAACGTAACAAATACAACAATTTTACGTCTATACCGCACTAAGACTCTCTGTATACTAAAATGCCCCCAGCCGATGTTTAAAAATTTCCCTTTATCAATTTTGCTTAGGATTTAAGTGTCGTTTTCCATCGATTCAAGTGTGGTGTTAATAAGATAAAACTAAATTTGGATTAAAGTTACGTAGTACATTCAAAAAAATATGGTAGGGCTGCTTCGTTTTGCTGGTAGGTTATTATTTATTTCACTTACAGGTATGTACGGTAATTTTTTTTGCTTATTGTGTTCCACTGCTGGGCAAAAGCCTCCCCATTACGTATCCAAGTGTCTCTTTCCTTTGTTTTCTCGTTCCAGTTTCTCTTATATTTACCACTGACCAATAATTACCGCCATGTTATGGGCTTTCCTCTCTTTTTCTTTTTCCTTCTGTCAGAGTCCATAAGGTAAGATCTTTCCTGGTGCTTACGGCTACGGCAGTCATCAACGAAGCTTAGTTGTTTTTTTCCACAGCTACCACGTCTGTAATGGAGCGTTACCTACATGGTATTTTGACACGATCTCTTCGTATATATTTTAATATACGTATAGAATAAATCACACAAATTGAGCTAGCCCGACCGAATAAGTTATGTCGTAGGATACTAACTCCACGATACTCTATTTTATTATAGATACTTATATAGATAAACATCCAAGACTCAGGTCTGACCTGACCGTTGATTGTACCCAAAGCCCCTGGTGTAGCAGTCACCAGACTGATACAGACACGCCAGTGTTAACTACGGCAAGGAGGCAATCTTATGGAAGATATTCATCAAAAAAGAAAGCAAAAGATTTTTAGTAATTGTATGATAGCCCTACTCCCTCACTTATGTATATACACATGTAATATTATGTCAAAACAACACACTTAAAGATATCTTAGATAATCTTTCGATATAAATAATATTCGAACACTCACAACGTCTGTCTCCAAAATGAAGTTGCCATACACTAGGTCTTTGTAAGTATACTTGATTTACTTTTGTATATTAACTAAAAATATATCAATTTTCTTCTTATTCATCCTATTTATTAAAACATAAGAGAGTTCTAAGTATATCTTATACATTAGACCATATTTTTCAGAGTATTCTTAATATTAGCTTTAAATGCAGACTTGTCTGCATCGAAAGCTACAAATGGAAAGCGACATGACGTAAGGCATTTCCCTGAAAATTTCCTATTTGGAACTGCCACTGCATCTTACCAAATTGAAGGTGCTTGGGATGAAGATGGTACGTATTAATTTGCAATTATATCTTACTGCAGAGAAGTTTGCGATTTTCTGCACCTGATTCTTAACATAATTTTTCAACTTTTAGGTAAATCTGAAAACATTTGGGACCGGCTTACTCACGTACACACCTGCGATATTGCCGATTGTTCCACTGGAGATGTGGCCGATGACTCTTATCACCAGTACAAGAGAGACGTAGAAATGATGAGAGAATTAGGACTAGACCATTACAGATTTTCACTTTCCTGGACCAGAATATTACCAACAAGCTTTCCAGACAAGATAAACGAGGCTGGAGTAGCGTACTACAATAATTTGATCAACGAAATGCTGAAATATAATATTGAGCCAATGGTAACACTGTACCACTGGGACTTACCTCAGAAGTTACAAGATCTTGGAGGTTGGACTAATCCCTATATTGTGGACTGGTTTGCTGACTATGCTCGTACAGTTTTTGGACTTTTCGGAGACAGAGTCAAATACTGGATCACCATGAATGAGCCCCGTGAAGTATGCCACGAAGGTTACGGATCTACTGGTCTTGCACCTAGATTGAACATGTCAGGAGTAGCAGAATACATGTGTGCTAAGAATTTGCTACTAGCTCATGCAACGGCTTACCACATTTATGACAGCGAGTTCAAAGCTTCGCAAGGAGGCACTATTGGAATCACTTTCAGCGCTTTTTGGTGTGAGCCTGAGTCAGAAGAATATGCTGAAGCTGCTGAAACTGCCAACCAATTTGAGGTGAAGATATCATTAGGGTTCCGTACAAAAGTTGAAAAACGGAACCCTTATAGGATCACTCGAGCGTCTGTCTGTCCGTCCGTCCGTCTGTCACAGCCGATTTTCTCCGAATCTACTGAACCAAATTAGATGAAATTTGGTAAGATAGTGTAATCCTATGACCCAAACACGGATGTGCAAAGTAAATAAAGATTTTTTTGAAATAAGGGTCATTTTGAGGGGCCCAATTACAAATTTTTAAAAGAAAGTTTTGCAAACCTTACTGTGTCATATATCAAATGAAAGGGCTCATTATGAGGATCTCAAAAATATTTTTTTTTTGTTCGGGTAAAATCAATACTTTTGATTTTATTCACGAAAGAAGGCAAAAATTGACCATTCCCCCCCCCTGATCTCCGAAACTACTGGGCCGAAAATTTTGAAAAAATTACAAAATATAGTTTATTCTCTGAAGATTACAGGAAAAATAATAAGAATTCTATCACTTGAAAATTAAGTGGTAAACTCACAATAATAAGTTCATCTAGGGAAATAGTTCACTAAAACACTACTAGATGGCGCTAGTCAATTGAATAAAACATTTTTTGCACATTGTGTGTGTGTTCACGAAGCATATTGTACGGAACCCTCATTGCGCGAGTTTGACTCACACTTGGCCGGTTTTTTTTTGAGTTGTCCCACTCAGTATATTTTGCTTGCTCTGTTGATACAGTTTTTCAAATGATTATATGGAGGAAAAATTAAAATAATAAATTATTTCACAGTGGGCTACATACACTCATCCCATCTTCTCAGAGACTGGGGACTGGCCTCCAGTGATGAAGGAACAGATCGCAGCCAAGAGTGCCGCTCAGGGCTTTGCCCGATCCAGGTTGCCTGAATTCACCCCAGAAGAAGTTGACTACATAAAAGGCAGCTCGGATTTCTTTGGCCTGAACCATTACACAACTTTCATGGTGTACAAGAACACCGCTCAAGATGGGCCATCGTATTATGATGATATGCAAGCTACTATTTACCAACCAGATGAATGGGAAGGTGGCGCTTCATATTGGTTAAGGGTATGTAAAAATATTGCTTACTTAAAATAAAAATAATGTTAATTTCTATAAAATTGCTGATTTCAGTCAGTCCTACACATAGGGCATTCTATAACGGCGTTTTTGACCCCTTTATATTGATGGTGATAAACATACTCGAGCTAAGCGTTGTTTTATGGTAGTACAATTTGTTATGCTAGGATTTGCTTGCGGCTTCGCTTGCGTTTAAGACGATCTCTTTGCATCCATTTTTTTTGGGTAAATGTAGTTCATTTTCGTACATGTAAGTGGCCATTAAGTTGAAAGATTTTTCAAGGTGCTGAAGGGCATCTGACATAGCATGGTGACAGCCGCGACCAACGACTTTGTATGCCTTCCAAAGCACGAAGGAGTTCGAGGTATTTTTAAGTGACATAGTAGTCACCCATCCACGTGGGGGGTCACTTTACATGCGTAAGCGCTTACAGTACTTACTGGGGCATCGAATTCTGCCAAAAAATGTTGTTGACACGAAACTTAACTTGCTAGATAATAAAATTTCCAAACCAACTATCAACCCTACTTGATGATTTTTGAAAACATTATTTCAAATTAATTTTAATATTTATCCAAATTTTATATAGGGAAACCTTGCAAAATAATAAAAGTACTAGTAGCAGCAAGTGGATACCCTAGTATAGATTAGGGTATCAACTAGCTTGCTACTCTGGAACCCTTAATGGGCAAGACCAACTCGCACTTGGCCACTTTTTTCTATCTAAATCTAGAAAACTTTATCCTAATCTTAAAAAAATATCAAAGGTCATAGAACAAACGCTATTGTTTATGATTTGGTTCTACACCTGCGAGGTTACTGGTGTTTTACAAGTTTTTTGAAGATTTTCTTTAAAAATCTCACCACTATAATTATGTCTTACAAGATATTTTTCATTCCAGAGACAACCAGCAGGTTTCTACAAGCTGTTGATGAAAATCAAGGAAGACTACAACAACCCCATTGTCTACATCACTGAGAACGGCTTCTCCACCCGCGGTGGCCTGGATGATGACGATCGCATTCTTTTCTACAGGGAATACCTGGACGCTATGCTGGATGCTATGGATGAAGGAGCTAATGTTCAAGTTTATACCGCTTGGAGTATTATGGACAACTTTGAATGGATGCAGGGATACAGGTATGTTTCAATATTTCATATGGGAAAACATTTCTGGATTAGTTGTACATCATCAGGTCTTTCTAGTCTCCTCTGCAGGAGCACGACCCTCTCTGTACTACCAGAGCAATATACTAGCCTGAGTAGTCAGAGGATTTGGCCTACACTCTCGACGCTGGCCAGACGGGTTGAGGTCTCTTTGACGTTAATAAGCTTTGTTTAGCTTGTGTTTCCTTAGTCGCCTTTTACGACGTCCACGGGATGACTTGGAGTGGTCCTATTCTACTCTGCCGGGAACCACACGGCTTAGTTGTACGGCATTGCCATAAAGCTACCTTTTCTTCCTTCATCCTTTCAAAAATATAGTAATTTTATAACCAAGAAATTTGACGAGTTTGAGACACTTTTAATCTGTCACTAATGCAATATCAACAAATGATTTTAGTTGAAGCTCATTTGAGTGACTTATATCTTTATTTTCATTGTGACCAGCCACCACATACAGTGCAATGGTCGTCGCGTCGGCTACTCTCTGATGTCAACTCTTGTGTTCTCTTTCATTCTTCTTCTTATCGAGTCGGAATAGTGATTAAGATTATTTGTTACTTGGTACATCATATATCAGTCTACATTCCTCAACAGCAAATTACTATGCTCAATTTTACGTTTGTGTTTCAGTGAAAGGTTTGGTCTGTACGAGGTGGACTATGAAAGTCCGGAGAAGACCCGCACGCCTCGCAAGTCCGCCTTCGTTTACAAGGAGATCATCCGCAGCCGCTCGCTGGACTGGCACTACGAACCTGACACTACGGTCATGACCATCGATGAAGGACATTAAAAAACTTTCTGCAATAAAAATACTCATTGTAATGTTAAGTGATATGTAGTCTACTGTGTTTTATTTTTTTTTCTCTCTACTATTTTTGTTTTAAGGGTTACCCACACGTTCAAAATTAGCTATAGGCAGGAGAATGTTTTGGCTTTGTTGGTTTCGTCTCTAACCATTAGATGGCAGTCGTCTGCCTGTGTCAGCTGATTAATATTTGTTTTTTTCCAAAACACAGATTAGGAAAAAAAAATACACCACATTATAACAAGGTCTCACTAAGTCTCACTAAGGGTTAAATCATACTAGCACAGAGTCGAAGCGCAGTGAAACGATGTTAATATGGCAAACTCACCTTTAACTTAACAGCGTAATGCTCATATTCCTTCTGAGATCAGAATAAATGACGCGTGAATACGCAAGATTTCCGGCGAATTCCGCGCTTCTGAATTTCAGAGGAAAACGAGCATTAAGATCTTGAATTACAGTTTGTCTGCGATATTAATATCGTTTCGCTTTGCTTAGACTCTGAGCTAGTATGAATTGACCCTATACACACACGAAATACCTAACACATATATTTCACATTAGTGTGTAGTTCTAAAAAATCAAGAAATGAAAATTTCGTATACAAAAGATTTGATAGCCATCACAAAGGTAGTATCCAAACATATTATTATTTTTTAACTCAGTGACCATTTCATTTGCATATAAGAACTGCTTTCATACTTCTCTACAACGCTAATACTGTTCTAAGAGATTTTCGACTTATTGATTTTAGCAGTACACTTTATAATCTAATTCAAGATACACACATTTTTCCTAGCCTCTATTTCTTCTTCATAGTGCGATGTTATAATATTGAGATACTGTATTACATATTCTGAGACACCTTCATAAACACAAGCAACTTATGATGTGTTTGAACACTTTTCTACGCGCATCACTCGTTTGGATGATTGATAGTAAAATCCAGAAGCTTTTAGTTTTTATGATATTAGCTACTCTTGAGAGATAACTGGTGTTTAACAAGTAATATATGTACTCTTGAGAGATAACTGGTGTTTAACAAGTAAACACATGTAAATCTTATCATCAATTCCTTGTAATAACATGATTGGACGAAAGTTTTGATGGTCAGCCATGCCTGATGCCAAATCTCTTTGAAAAGTTTTTTTCTTTAAGTATATATGTTTAAGTTTAAATAATCTTCTTACTTTATGTCGATGAGATATTATTTTTGATAAAAATGCCTCCCGCTAAGTTTTCAGGGTGTATCACCTTATCGCCGTGGATACTAAACTTGTGTGACATTGACGTATTTTATCCGTCGATTCAAGTGGAATTTTTCTAAAGATAAAACTATTTCATATGCATTTCGCCAACCGGCGCGCGACGGAGCAGATGAAATCGGAAGGTGTGGAGGATTGAAGATAATTACATTCGCGGAGACGCTGTTAGCCACCGGTAGCTGATTTTGTTTTGTTTTCTGATTCTAATATGGAATTTATGCTGTAGACCAATTTCCTTCTTTGTGTGTGCTGCACGTTGACTCGATCACTGCCGCGCATTGTTTTTTTTCCCTCAGTAAGCATCATGAGTTAGCAAATCATACTCACATAAATATAGCACCTAAGGTTAATTTCTACGTTTTTTATTTATATGTTAATACTCACTAAGAAATTAAGAAATCAAACAAGTAATGTCTGATTTCTTAATTTCTTAAATACTGGTATCGATACATTTACGATATCGTTATGTATCGATACCTTTATAATTACGGGTACCTTAACTGAAATATTTTCAGTACCGAAAAAATGATGCGACGAAGAACATTGAGGCGAATCCTCGGCGGTAAAATTCAATGTAAACCTTTATTTCATAATTCCAATATCGAAAAAAATAACGATACCGCAATATTACAATACCAAAATCATACAGGTACCGTTTCTTTATGGTATGGTAATTTGAAGGTACCATTATTCTTAGGTATCGAAATATAAAGGTAAGACGTCATACCGCTTACCGATTTAACCGTATTTTTTCGGTTATTCAATCCCTGCTCAGAAGTGAGATCGGGTTGGACGGGATTCAAACCCAAGATCTTTCGATTATGATGTTCCTCCCTTAGTTAAGGGAGGAGTTCTTTGGTCCGGTGATTCCCAAGGAGAACTCTCCTTGGGAAGCACCAGAACCAAAGACCGGTAAAACTAATGTAGGTAAATAAATAGAATTACTAGCACAAGAAATCGATCACAAATCGGCTGCTTGTGTGGTCCAGTAGTCAAATGATACCCGCAAAAAATTATAACGAACTAGCAGCAGGCCTACTCGTATTTAGTGACTTTTAACAACTTTTTACACCGTGTAAAACGTTTTGATGTTCACTTCGACAGCCACAACGGCTTCGTATGATTGACTATTTTTATTCAATACATATAAACCATAATGGATGTTGAAGTGACCAATTCAACGTTGTGCACTATAGTTGTCAAAAGTTAGCAAATGGGCCTGATTACCGCTGTAAGCGACCGTCGTCAAAGTCGCCGGATGTGTTGATTTGCAAACCCACCTTTTTATCCCTTGCTATCTCAGAATTAAGACGAAATATTATGTATAAAGAACACACTTTAGATAACATTGATAATCTTTCGATATAAATAATATTCGAGCACTCACAATGTCTGTGCCCAAGATGCTGCGATACACTAGGTCCTTGTAAGTATTAGATACTTAATTCAATTTTTTAAATATTTACTACAAACATATAGTTTTTTTTCTGATGGTAAATCATTTTTATTTTTAAATTTCTCTTTTACATATCACTATATTTTCAGAGTATTGTTAATATTAGCTTTAAATGCAGTCTTGTCTGCATCAAAAACTACAAATGAAAAGCGACATGACGTAAGGAATTTCCCTGAAAATTTTCTATTTGGAACTGCCACTGCGTCTTACCAAATCGAAGGTGCTTGGGACGAAGATGGTACGTATTAATTTGCAATGATATCTAACTACAGAAGTTTGCGATTTTCTACATCTGACTCACAACATAATTTTCCAACTTTAAGGTAAATCTGAAAACATTTGGGACCATCTTACACACGAACACACCTGCGATATTGCCGATTGTTCCACTGGAGATGTGGCCGATGATTCTTATCACCAGTACAAGAGAGACGTAGAAATGATGAGGGAATTAGGATTAGACCATTATAGATTTTCACTCTCTTGGACCAGAATTTTGCCCACAAGTTTTCCAGATAAGATAAACGAGGCTGGAGTAGCGTATTACAATAATTTGATCAACGAAATGCTGAAATATAACATTGAGCCAATGGTAACACTGTTCCACTGGGACCTACCTCAAAAGTTACAAGATCTTGGAGGTTGGGCTAATCCCTACGTCGTGGACTGGTTTGCTGACTACGCCCGTACAGTTTTCGAACTTTTCGGAGACAGAGTCAAATACTGGATTACTATAAATGAGCCTCATGCAGTCTGTCTTGGAGGTTATGGATCTACCAGCCTTGCACCTAGACTGAACATGTCAGGAGTAGCAGACTACATGTGTGCTAAGAATTTGCTTCTAGCTCATGCAACGGCTTACCACATTTATGACAGCGAGTTCAAGGGTTCTCAAGGAGGCACTATTGGAATATCCTTCAGCGCTGTTTGGTGCGAGCCTGAGTCAGAAGAACATACTGAAGCTGCAGAGACTTGCAACCAATTTGAAGTAAAGATATTGTTTTTTAAATATTTAAGACGGCGTTTCGTTTTGTCTAATTTTTATGTGTGAAAACTGAAAATAACTAATTATTTTACAGTGGGCTACATACACTCATCCCATCTATTCAGAGATTGGGGACTGGCCTCCAGTAATGAAAGAACAGATCGCAGCCAAGAGTGCTGCTCAAGGGTTTGCCCGATCCAGGTTGCCTGAGTTCACCCCCGAAGAAGTTGACTACATAAAAGGCAGCTCCGATTTCTTCGGTCTGAATCATTACACCACTTACTTGGTGTACAAAAACGAGACTGTGTACACCGCTTATGATGTGCCATCGTATTATGATGATATGCAAGTTTCCACTTACCAACCCGATGAATGGGAAGGTGCTGCTTCATATTGGTTAAAGGTTTGTTATTAGTAAAGTATCGCTGTTATTGCGAAGGATATTAAAATTACAAAAATGTATTTTGCTTCTACTATATTGCTGATTTCAGTCAGCCCTATATGAAGAGCGTTCCAGTGCAGCGTTTGTCACTCCCATATGTGAATGTATATAAAAAAAATTGTTTGTTTGTGGCGATACAATATCTTACATTTACATTTATTTTGATGTTGGTGGAGATTATTAAGAATTGTCTCCAAAAATATCACCGCCAGTATGTCAGTATAATAGATCTTTTGAATTTTAGAGACAACCAAAAGGTTTCTATAAGATGTTGATGAAAATCAAGGAAGACTACAACAACCCCATTGTCTACATCACTGAGAACGGATTTTCCACTCGCGGTGGCCTGGATGATGACGATCGCATTCTTTACTACAGGGAATATATGGACGCTATGCTCGATGCTATAGATGAAGGAGCTAATGTACAAGCCTATACCGCCTGGAGTCTTATGGACAACTTTGAATGGATGCAGGGATATAGGTACAGTCGGAATCAAACTTTATGGCGGCTGAGATATAAGCTGCGCCCCGCCTTCGCTCGCGCCGCGCAGAACCGTGTCGAGCTCCGTGGCGCAGCGGTCAACACGCTAGCCTGCGACACGGGGGTCCCGGGTTCGATCCCCGGTCAGGTCAGGATGGAAAAAGGTCTTTTTCATATTGACCTGGGTCTTGGATGTTTATCTATATAAGTATATATTATAAAATATAGTATCGTTGAGTTAGTATCCTGCGACACAAGTTCACAACTTACTGTGGGGCTAGCTCAATTTGTGTGATATGTCCCTATATATTTATTTATTTATTTATTAACCTAATATTGTGTACTGCGCATCGACTCACGCGATGTTCTTAGTTGCTATAAAGTTTGATTCGGACTGTATGTTGCCATTTTATTTCATATGTGAAAACACTTCTGGTTACAGACAGAGCGACATATCTAATTTCATTATAACAATAGGTCCAGTGATCGTAGTATATCCTCCGATGACAACTAATTGTCTGCTGTTTTATTATTTTTGTTAACAAGTTGTAATATTTATTCAGATTATTTGTTACTACATCATCAATCATTCCACAAATCAACGTAAATTCTCATGCTCAATTGTACGTTTATATTTTCAGTGAAAGATTCGGTCTATACGAGGTGGACTATGAAAGTCCGGAGAGAACTGGCACTATGAACCTGACACTATGGTGATGACGATCGATGTAGGACATTGATTTAATAAATAGACTGAATGAGCAAAGCTTGTTAGTTTTTCTTTATCTTTTCAACTAATATATCCTATTCTTGGTAAACGATGGAACGCTAAGAAAAAGAGAGTGTATACTCCGGAATAACTTAGACTATTTATGTTTTGAGATTTTGCATTGCCGGCAAACTTATGATGTTGCAAATGTCCATGGGCGACGATGACAGTGAGTATGGTAGGCCGTAGGCATGTTTATGTAGTACTAAGTAGAATTAAACAAGATCTGTGTATAAAAATGTCCTTCTGGCTGTCATATTCAAGAATATACCATTATAAATCCTGACGGCGGGGTCATTTTCACCAAATATAGCTAAGATAACACACTAAATATAGTTTTTGATAAAGAAATTAGAATTCGTCCCTACGTTCCATGGATATAATTCCACAAACAAATACACAGAGAGACAGACTTACAAGTGATTTTTTTTGGCGAGGTTTTAATAGAGTATTGCCACTCTGCACGAGTCTTGTTTACGTCAGTCCATCACTTATCATGTCAAAAAATGTCGTTTCGAGTGGTGCTTGAACGAAAGCATGATGAATTAAAGTGCCCTCAATGTCATGTCAGCGTTTCCCTGGTTGCATTCTCAATGTCATGCTTTAGCCCGATGGCCCAGTGGGCGCTGGCAATATTTGCGCTTATGCATGTCAAGTATTCCCGGGTGCGGTCCCCACTGGGATGGGTAATCGCAAGTGGCATAAAATATTTCCAGCTCCGCCGTGCTTCAGATGTCAAATAATGATACCCGGGCCTCTTGGTCCTGGCTGTCATTACAGAAGGCAGTTTTTAAAGCTACGTCAGATGCCTTTAAATACCTAGGTTGTAAAATCTGACACCAGTGTTAGTCGCTTCCAAGCTCGAAAAACAAACAAACACATACTTTTGGAGAGATCATATGCCATTAACTTTATCCACGTGAACATTGGCGATCAGTTTTCTCAGAAACCGATTTCAAAGCTTATCTCAGAACCTAATTAAGTGTTTCGTTAAGATACCCTATATCACACGTAAACATAGACACAGTGTTTCATGCGTGTTGCTGGTACAAGTTTTGTCTTTGATGTCAGTTTTAGTTTATAGTAAACCACAGGCTGATATTAAACGTCAATCGTCCTATACAGGTATGTCGTCTGAAAAATACCTGTACAAGTATAGGACGCTTGACGCTTAAACAAATAACGAACTAAAACGTTTTAATATTGACTATGTCCTAAATACATTATTTTAAATCCGATTCCAGAAATCTCTCACCATAAGCCAGGTAACAGACAGGTAAGCGTCACGTATTTTTGGGGTTTCCATTGCGGCAAGAACCATAAAACGTGTCCAGGGATCCATTCCTTCAAGTTTACAAGCTACGAGCCAGTAAGTGATGCTAGCAATTTTTTTAGGGCTCCGTAGTAAACTAGGAACCCTTATAGTTTCGCCATGTCTGTCTGTCTGTCCGTCCGCGGTTTTACTCAGAGACTATAAGTACTAGAAAGCTGTAATTTGGTATGGTTATGTACATTAATCATGGCAAAAAGTGGTAGAAAAAAATCTTGAAAAAAAATTTTTTTTAAGGTTGCTCCCATACAAGTAAAGTGGGGGAGTCATTTTTTTTTCTCTACTTACCCATCGTGTGGGGTATCGTTAAAAAGGTCTTTGAAAAATATTGTGAGGCTGAGAACACCATTTTTCGATTTAGGGATTCGTTTCCGAAATATTTGGTTTTAAAGTGAAAATTTTTGTAAGAGGTAAGTGTCCCACCCCCTCTATCTGCTAAACGGGTATATATGGATACGTGAAAAAAATTACAGCAGTAGTATATATACTGAAGTTGAAAGGAAAACTATCAGAGCTGAGTACTAAGTGCAAACTAAAAAGTTAAAGGCAACCAACTTATAAAATGTACTGGAAAATGTAAAATTTCATACAATTTTCATTGTTAGATGTTTTTGGGCGTTAAACTGTGAGGTGCGAGTGTAAACAGTGTAAACTCAAAGTTGTCATTCGCAACTACGGAACCCTACACTGCGCGTGGCCCGACACGTACTTGGCCGGTTTTTTTTCTTCATCCTTTTGCCTTCCTTTTCACAATACAGTTAAAAAAGTTTATTCTTAAAACAAACGGTACGTAGTCTTAAAATGAAATGAGACTGCGAATTGAAAAGATACGTCCCTGAGATAGACTGATGGACGGATGGACAGCGGAAGCTTTGAAATAGGGCCTCATTGGCTCCCTTTGGCCACGAAACCTCGAATAGGTGTACGCTGAGTCCATTTACTATTTCAAGCGCAAAAATATAAAGAAAAAAACAAGTTCCTTAATTTGTATAGGAACTCGATACGCCATAATAAGCAAATATTTTTTTCGTTCAAGTACAACAAATACAATACTTTACTATAAGAATATCGTCTTCGATTTTATTCATCCAAGAAGAACAAAAACATAGATTTTCAATAATTACAAACCAAAGACCATTAAGTTGAATAACTATCATTGTGCTTATTCAAAAGTGGCTCATTTCACATTATAACCACGTTTTTTGTTTAAGCCGGTGTGTGGAATGGCCGGGGATCGAACCTGGCTTTGTCGGCCCACTGGCGCCGACCGCACCGCACCGCCGCACCGCATCGCCGCAACCGCAAAACGCGGCGTTTCAGTTATTAGAGGATATTGATCGATTTCCGTGGGTCTAATTGCTGACGACCTCTGTGGTTGTGTGGTGCCGCCTGCTTTTGAATCGTAGGGCCTTGGGTTCGATTCAATTCATGATCGAAGACTATATTTTTCAGATTAGCTGAACAGAACATCTATCCTAACTTCCTAACTAGTATTATAGATGCGAAAGTGAGTTTGTTTGTTTGTTACGCTTTCACACCGTATCTACTGAACCGATCATCATGAAATTTTGCATACACTTAGGTCAGGGTACTGAGAAAGACATAGGCTATATGTCAAGCGGGCAAAGCCGCGGGTAACAGTTAGTAATATTATAAAGGGGAAAAATTGTTTGTTTGTTTGTTTGTATTGAATAGGCTCCGAAACCACTGGACAGATGTTCAAAATTCTTTCACCCATAGGAAAGCTTATTTATCTGCAGGTGACAATAACAATGGCTGTAATATACGCGGACAAAGTCGCAGGAAAATTGCTAGTTATCTATATAAATATATATAATAAAAATCTTATTGGTAAAAAAGTAACTACATCTGATTGAACTGTTTGCTTTGTCCATATATTTATTTATTTGGGATTTTCTGTCTCTCTTCAGATATTTAAGAGCTGTCAGTGTTTTGTAGCAGGAATAATCGAGTTGCAATGACTTGCAATGCAATTGCTTTTTCCATGTCATGCACTAGCGGACTAACTCCCTAGTTTCTTTACGATGTTTTTCTTCACTGGAAGTAGAAATTGTTCGATGAAAACGATCCAGATTGGATTATTGACTCAAAGGTACGAGAGTATGTCGGTCTGAGCCCAACCATCGAGCGTGAGACCTTTTGCTTATTGTAAAGGTTGCGTGCTCTTAGATCACCGAATTAATGCTCTAAGACCGAACCACTTTTCTATTCGAACATAAGTAACCCAGAGGAACAAATACTAGGAATGTGAATATGGTGAAGTCTAACATGTAACTAAAAATATCGAATATAAAGAAATACATAAGTAAAAATAAAAATATACAAAGTGTATATTGACCCTTGACATTATCTTATAGGGTGATTCAGACTGTCAATAAACAACTTTTCGAATGAGGCCAATGCTGGGAACTTGATTTTCTTTTACTTCACTGAGAATCTAGCTCACCATTTAGTTTGGGCTTTAACGTAGAATCGTTATCATTGCCTGCGACTTCGTTTGATTAATAGGTAGAAAACTTAGCGTACCCTTATGAAGCACCGCTTTTTGAGTGAGGAGGTTAGATATACACCCTTATTTTGAAATCAATACACAAACTTTAAGGGGTGACTCAGCCCATCAACATGAACAACTTTTGATATGGGACCAATGCAGGGGACTGAAAAAAAAAACTTTACATACCCATACAAAAGTGTCCAGCTGATCGGACCAAATGTATGGAAGAGGTAAAAATACTATTGAATTTTCAGCATTGGTCCCATAACCAAAGTTGTTCATGTTGATGGGCTGAGTCACCTCTTAAAGTTTGTGTATTGAATTACAAATAAGGGGGTATACAAAGGTTTCTTTTTGCTTATACAAGTTTAGTTTTTTTTTTTATATACCTAATTAGGACCTAAACGCGTTAGATCCTTATGGTGCTTAGGACCATTGTTAGTTCACTGTGTTAAGACACGCGAGTGCTAGAGCTTACAGACCTACTTATATTAGACGCCATGGGTCAGACAGAATTTCTGAAAATAGAATACGACAAGAGAGTGGGTATTTGGAAGCATCCTGTCCTACATAAGGTTAGAAAAGAGGCTGCATTAAAAAAGAAAGTGATGAATTTATGATTTTTTAAAACTTGTAGGTGCTTAAAATTAACTAATTATACTCATCTTAGGCAAATTAATGCGAAACCCGAGCCGGTCGATTAATTATAAATATTTTTTACGATATATGATAATGAGTAACGGATGGAAAGCAGTTATCGGCGGTAGTAACATTTCGTCGTTTCGCGGTATTTAGTAGGAGTACCTACCTAGAACAGAAAAATAAATTACAGAAGTATATCTATAATGTTTACGTATTCGAAGTTGCGAGATAAAGCTGGTTCCTCAAGTTTTTCAGTCAAAGAAAATTTAAGGGCTTCCATTCTGGCGTGGTAAAAGGAAAAACATGAAGTACTAGTACTAGCTGCTTCTCTTCCCTCGCAGATTCAAATAAAAGAAAGTAGGTCGAGAGATCGAAATATCCTCAAGAGTCATGTTGAATGCGATGTGCTTAGCAACTAATAACTATTCTATTCACATTTGACGACCTTCGTGGCGCAGTGGGTAACAGGCCAGCCTAGTACAAGCAAATTTGAAAATTTTCCCGAGTCCGCGGTTCAGGATATATTGAATATATATATATATATATATATATATATATATATATATATATATATATATATTTATATTCAACAAGCTCCCCGACTGTAAAACTATGACAAATCATATATCAGCATGAATGCTGTCATAAACAGCTGTTATAGTGGACCCAGGACCTAATACATCACAGCTGAGAATGTACTCGAAAAAGGCACCGGGCTCAGATAAGAGAGAGGAAAAAGAAAGAGCGAAAGAGAGATAAATAAATAAATATATAGGGACAAATCACACAGATTGAGCTATCCCCAAAGTAAGTTCGAGACTTGTGTTATGGTATACTAACTCAACGATACTATTTTTATAATAGATACTTATATAGATAAACATCCAAGACCCAGGTCAATCTGAAAAAGATCATTTTCCATCTTGACCTAACCGGGGATCGAACCCGGGACCTTCCGTGTCGCAGGCAAGCGTGTTGACCGCTGCGCCACGGAGCTTGAGAGATACTATAATATTCCCGCTTCATTAAATAAAGGTATGGTGTCAGGAAGCAAGAGACTTTGTTAGTGAGATAGGACGTCGTTTAAGAAACCGTGGTTATGACAACCGCTCTGGCTGGTACCTGGTTCAAAGGATTTCCATTGCTATTCAGAGAGGAAATGCAGCCAGCATAATGGGTCTTTTGAGCCGGGTACTATCCGGCGGGGCATTTTTGATTGACGTGTTTATTTGTCTTTTTTTGTACTTATGAAATAAATAAATTGATTTACTTCTGTTAAAGGTGATAATTTGTAATGGGTTAAGTCTGACATGCTCTTTTGAACCTTGCTCTGTGGATTTACGACCCTACAAGAAGATGACGCGTCATCTCTATACTGATTTATTTTGTGTCGGCGTATAGTTTCAAGAATGCGGAGGTCAGTCGTCAATTTGTTTGATGCAGCGACGAATAAATTAGTATGTATTCATCTCCATGAATTCCTATATTCGATTGCGCTGAGAACGCTTCACGAATGATGTGTGAAGACATATGTGGAAGGCATAGAGGTATCTATTGGAAGCAGATAGTTTATACCTCATAAAATATGTCTTTGCTACGTCTCATTTGACACACGCACGTTATAATGCTATAGAATCATCAAATAGGAAGAAACTACGGTAATTATTCTTTACGGACGGAAACAGGAGAATTAGTTTGTTATGTAACGTTAATGAAGCTTAAATCTTTTTCATCTACATTATCAACGGCTGTGGCAAATATTTTTGAAGTGACGAAAACTTCTTTAGGCGCGTCAACCTCACCGAACGCTTTGTACTTTTAGGTGAACAACAAGTTACTTAGTTTTCACTTCTATCGGTAGTCCTCAAAGACTGACGAGCATGTTTTTCATTTAAACTATTTCTACTTTGCTTCCTTCTCCTCATTTGAGGGGATCCTCATGGAGATGGCAACAGTCTGTAATTTTCGTTGCTGAGGTGCGTTGCAGCCCGGGATCCGCTATTATGATGCAAAAAAGCTGTATTTGACAAGAAATTTTTTATGCTCACCGCCTGCCTATTACAAATTCTCTCTCAAAAGCTACAAAAATTGTCTTCGTTGCTTATCAAGACCCTATTTCTCTCAAATACTTAGGAAAAAACAAATCAGATGTAAAAAAAAAATCAACGCATTTAATAATATTTGGCCACACTTTCGTAAAAGGGATGTTCGTTTAAATAAAATTATTTTAATACGGTTTTAATCCCGTTTATTATATTCGTTCGTGGTCGCAGGTAGTCTACCCGCGACAAAAACCGTATTAACATAATTTCATTTAAATATGTAAAACAATCGCGAAAAAATAAAAAACATTAGGGAATTTCGTGGTGATTGCTTAAATTTTTAATATTATTACATCAAGGTCAATAGCAGCGTTACTCTAGACAAGTACAGGTATCATATACAACAAAATAATGCATACATACAACTGCATGCCATGCTTGCTTCTATGCATGCATATGCATAGAAAACTACACTCACTACAGATACTACACACTCTAACATGGATTCCACAACATTATTCAACATGTAACATTATACATACCTAACATTGTTCACTGTTAGTGGCCAATAAAACTGTTATAAAATTATACGGCATTTGACTTTTATTGTTTTGAGTTGTCACAAACGTTATTTTACTGCACGATAACATTCTAAGTATTTCGCTAACGTATTAAGGCAAGAATGTGTAAATAGCCATGATGTAATACGTAAAATGGTTATTGTATGTCATCATTATCATCAGTTCTATTTTAATCTCTATTGCTGGAGCATGACCCTCTCTGTACTACCAGAGTCATAAGTTAGCTAGAGCAGTCAGAGGATTTGGCCTACACTTTTACTCTGGCCAGACGGGTTGAAGAGGTCTCTTTGATGTTAATTAAGCTATGTTTAGCTTATGTTTCCTAACGTGCCTTCTACGATGTCGATGGGAAGACTTGAAAAGGTCTTAATCTATTCTGCTGGGAACCACACAGCGATGTATGTGTTAACTTCATATTCATGTGAATTACAATATTCATCAAGCGCGCATTAGTAAAGTAACTTTTGAGCCACACAGTCAGGTTTGAAAATTGACCTTTTTAGATTGAAATTGGTATAACCTATGTCCTTTGACCCCAACAGCGTATAGTGATCAATAAGAATAGAATGTTATGAGTTTCTTGTTAGAGAGAGGTGTGTCTTTTCATGCCATCACAGGTTTCCTAATTCTTTGGGTATATCTTACGGTTCCACTTTTTTGTTTATATTAATTGGGCATATGTATGAAGAATAAACTCACTACAGAAAACCCATTAGAAGATGGATGTATAAGAGCCAATTAAAAACGATAAAATAGGAAAGTATTTTTTTTAAGACGCATGCCCCGTGAAAATATTTTTTTATTAGTCAGTAGAAATACGCTTTTAACACATATTTAGTTTTCTAATGTTTTTAATGTATCAAGAATAGACGTTCAACAAACCATTATATGCGTTTTGATAATCTTCAAATCTTTGCAAAATAATTGAAATTAAAAAACATCCCAATTTCCATGGGATCCAGACATCAATTTAATTTATTCTCAAGCTAAGCAGAAGACTGCAAGACCTTCAGACTCCGTGAGCCAATACTGCGTCCATCCGGAACGTTACCAATTAATATTTTAGGCGGTAATTTTTGCATTAAAACATACTAGACAAATGTCAACTTAGTCTACTTGCGACCACGAACACTATAAAGTGTTAAACTAACACTAATAAACGCGATAAAACCGTATTAAAATCAATTTTATTTAAACCTTTTAGTTGTTATGTAAAAATGTTCATTTACAGGCCGGAAAACATTATAAGGCCCAGTAGATTTCTAAAGACTAATATTGACATAAATAGCGTTCAGTCAGGAAAAATAATGCATATAATTAGTTATTTTACAAAAAGCAGGCTTTCGACGTCAATCACAATAGCTATAATTATTTAAATTACGAACAGAGGTGGAACTAGCAGTGCTAATCGCTAGGCTGGAATATTTAGCTTCTTGAGCATGATGAGTTTCAAGTATATCTCAATTTTCAGTAGAGTCATCTTTGAACTATTTTTTAAATCTATAACTACAGAATACTCACTCATCATTATCGGGTGTTTGTTAGTCTCCACTGCACGAGCACGAGTTATAATACATAGCCGAGCAATCAGAAGATTTGGCCTACACTCTCCATGCTGGCCAGATAGATTGGAGAGGTCTCTTTGATGTTTATAAGTTTTGTTTAACTGGTGTTTCCTAAGTCGCCTTAAACGACATCCACGGGAAGACTTGGAGTGGTCTTATTCTACTCTGCCGGGAACCATATGGCCAATACACTCCATAACGAAAGAAAGTTTCTACTTAATTAAACGAGCTTCGAGGCGCAGCGGTCAACACGCCTGCCTGCGACGCGGGTGGTCCCGGGTTCGATCCCCGGTCAGGTTAAGATGGAAAATTATCTTTTTCAGATTGGCTTGGGTCTTGGATGTTTATCTATATAAGTATCTATTATAAAATATACTATCGTTGAGTTAGTATCCCATAACCCAAGTCTCGAAGTTACTTTGATGCTAGCTCAATCTGTGTGATTTGTCCGTAGTATTTATATTTATGTATTTAATTCTTCTTTACGCGCGTCTGATTTTGCACAACTCTATGGTAATTCGTGTCTTGTCTGTTTCTTCACGTCTGCTACGCTGATACACGCTACATGTGATTGACATTTGACATGAGAGTGCCTCACAATTTAACTGAGCGGCCTGTCTGTTTGTGCAAAAGAATATAATGTCTCTACTACTTTAGCGTGTTGTTAGGGTTCCGTAGCCGAATGGCAAAAAACGGAATCCATAAGTATGGATTATTCATGTATGTCTGTCCGTATGTCAGGGCTATTTTATTCTGAAACTATTGAAATGAAATTCTTTATTTGCTAGGGTATTGAGACTACACAATTGAAACTTGGTAGATATAATATGTATTCTGTGAACTACTTAACGATTTTATTGCAAAACAAATTAAAAAATAAAGATTAATACAAAAGCCAAATATTTACCAGACTTGTGGGGTGTCCAATGTCCATTTATAGGTCTTTAATATTGAAATTGAGGTTCCTAAAACCATTTTTCTGAATGTCAATCATTTGTGCAAGATATGTACTTCCAAAGTTATTAAAATGTTTTCAAATAGATGAGTGAAAAAAAAAAAACAAAATGAACGGTTAGATTGATTCAAGTTTTCTATTTCTTCGTTTTCAACTTAATACAAAGAAGGCATTCAAAAGGGCAATACTACCTATACCTACATAAAATGAAATAGTGTCCTTGGACAGGTCCAGACCCACGGCCATACTAAGGGTTACCATATTTCAAGATTTCTTCGGTGCGGCAATACGATTATAGGATACGATACTCTTAACAGGATTGCAGTCGGAGTTCTTTTCTTTTTCACCCTTAATTTTATGACATACTTATGCGAAACTATTATTTGCTAACGCGGTGTCAGAAAATTTTTGTTGTATTTAATTAGTCACATTCTAATTCAAAACTCTAATTATGTACTATTATTTGTATTTTTATATTATCTTAACTAATAAACTTAAGCAAAGTACGTGTACTGTACATACGTACTCAACATCTTTGACGTTCAAATAAATGAAGTGACTTCAGGATTTCAAGATCTTCCCAACATATATCTTTCAAACTCTCCTCAACTTCTTCAACATTCCCAGGCATCAAAATACATTCGAAAAACGGAAAACAGTTTATTTTCAAATAAATATATACGGACAAATAGTAATTTTGGTATACAAAATTGATGATATCTTCTTATTTCCGTGCATTTTTACCCATTGCTGCCTTCATTATGAATCATCAATGTGAGTGATAAAAACATCATAGGTAGGTACTCCATTTCCTATTCGCCAATTTAAAAAAAAGTCTGTTGGGTTTTTCTTAGGTCTTTTAAACTTTTCACTGGGTACCCTAGCTGGGCTATAATCATACGACTATAAATCGATCCGAAACACTAGCTACCATACTATTGGTTATTAAATCATATACGTAAACGCATCGTTGCAACTTGAAACTAATTGCTCATAGTATAAGGTCGTTATTAACTCCGTGATAATTCTCTCCACAACAATAATTTGCATTGTATAAAACAGTCAACAGAGCGTAGCTACGATTTAAATACGATTCGTCGAGTTATAAATTTCTTTGTTACGATAAAATGAGTTTTTTTTTTGTTTGACTATTACTTTTTATAATGCATTTATTTTTTAAATTAGAGTCTTAACAGTCTGAAACAGGAGAAATTAGCAGAATATAGTTAATAAGTGAGTTCAATCAATCGACAAAAATACTTACACTTTTTTTTTCGACCTCACTTTCCTTCTTCATTTTGAAATGCATGATACCTATTTTATTTCATATCTTACAAATATCAAATACCATGCATTATAATTGTAATTCTTATACATAGTGATAGATACTAGCCATTATCATTTTTTTTTAAATATATACGGACAAATCACACAGATTGAGCTAGCCCCAAAGTAAGTTCTTAGTAAGACTTGTATTATGGGATACTAACTCAACGATACTATATTTTATAACAAATACATATATAGATAAACATCCAAGACCCAGGTCAATCTGAAAAAGATCATTTTCCATCTTGACCTGACCGGGGATCGAACCCGGGACCTCCGTGTCGCAGGCAGGCGTGTTGACCGCTGCGCCACGAGCATTCATATTATAACTAATTATAAAAAGCATTTTCGATTATTGCATTTTGTTCAGATTACGCAGTATTAGTACTTATATAAATGAAAAATACGAGGAATATATCTTATTTATGGAACTCCTTCTTTTTAAATAAAAAATGGCACAAAACTTTTATAGTTTTATAAATGTGGTGAAATTGCCGGTGTTTCGAGTAGTTAATAAAGTATCCATCTTTCTTTACATTTCACTATACCTACTCACTTTTATTTCCTCAAGCATTAAACTAATGACACTTCTCAGCGATAATTCTAGCGATAATATAGCGTTTTATTATGACATTAATTAATATTTTTGACATAATTGGCCCACTTTAAACTAACTAATTAATACACATAGTTTTTATTCAATATTTGTTTAATTAATGAGTGTTTTTGACGAAAATCGTCGTTTTCTTCCGTTCCACTTTCATACAAGTTTGATTATTTTTTCTGTTATCTCTCTATTTTTTTTATGAGAATTCTTTAAAAAAATTGACTTTCGTATTTTACAATACAATATGTTCATCTAGTATAGAAATTGTGTTACGATTGAAAACTTACGAAAGGTCTGTTGTATAGTTATACGAGTACCTATTAAAATTACTACCTATATTGAGTGCGTTTGACTGCTATCTTGCTTGTTAGGAAGATTAACGTACGACACACAAACTACGTTTGTATGTATAATTAATTGTTTTAAAATTAAAACCTCATCGTTATCATCATCAGGTATTTTTTAGTCTCCACTGCAAGAGCATGAATCTCTGTGTTCTACCAGAGCTTATTAACCATAGCATAGATTAGGCCCACACTCCCTACACTGGCCAGCTGGTCAGATGGGTTGCAGAGGCTCGTTTATTGTTTATAAGCTTTGTTAAGCTTTATTTCCTTAGTTGCCTTCTACAACATCCACGGGAAGACTTAAAATGGTCCTATTCTACTCTGTCTGCAACTATACACGGCATTTTAAAACCTACTTACCTAAATATACTAATTTATTCACTCTACCAAATTATTTTTCAAATCAGTATTTCGGTTTTATAGCCTCTTTCTTTGTTCTGTTTTCATTGGCTTTTTTTAATTTCCATCGATTTCGTTCAAAATGCATACTAACTACTAACATGTGACTCCTATGTGTATACTGGGAATTTCCATTCTATCGATCAAACTATCTGTTTACCAACCCAGTTCCTCTCCTTTTTACGACCGCTTAGGTACCTCTAATAGTGCATGGAACCAAGAACGTAGGTACATAAAATATATGGGAAGAAACATGTCTGGCTTAGCATAAAATTGTGAACACCTAGATATTCTGAACGGCTTTCCTCAAGATAAATAGCTAAGCATGAGATTCATCGACTATAAAACCTATAATGCGCGATTTCTCGAGAAATCGATCTCGGATATGCACAAATATATATTGCTTTGCGAACTAAGCCAGGTTTACGTTGGTCATATTCAAAGATGTTTAATACTAGAGTAGGTATTCATATAGAGCGGACATTGAAAGCCAAAACCAGAAATCTTTAAGACTTTGATAGATGCTATTGGTTGAGTAATTCGGTAGTCGACTAATGTTAAGATTATATAAGATGTTACTAATTTCTATCTAAAAATACTATTAAGGACACTTTAAATTTGATATTGATTCGTAAAGTGATCTTAAAGCTTCTATAGAGTTTGGTGAATAAGAACATTTTTAAAAGTATGAAAATCGTTAAATACAATTATACTGTAATGTAGTTCTCTAAAATTATAGCAACTTTTATTATTAAACCATTACTAGAAACAATATTTAGTATAGCTACCGAACAAAGTTCACACGCCAACCATACAAAATACCTAGTTGTGACATCCTTATTAGGTAGGTATTTCTGCGTTGCATTTTCACGTATAAAAATAAACGTCTAAAATATGTGACTTTAAAACTTTTATATCTGAAAGGGTTTTTGTTAAGAAATGTATTTTTTTCACTATTGTGTTTATTTTTGGGAGGACTTTAAATAGCAACACGAATTTTTTTTTATTCGTCATGCCTATTGCAAGAGATGAAAAGTAGAGTAAGTAAAAACGTGGACATGCGAACTGGAGGGCAAGCAGCCGGCCACAGAAACTTTTCCAAATCATATTACAGCATTTGATATTAGAACTATATATTTGTAGATGTAATGTCTAAAACTGTGGGCAAAATACTCTCTCACTTGGCCATTCACTGCGTTCTATCTACCTTGCACTCTTCCTTTGTATACGCTTGTTTTATATGTTCATACTTGGATCTAGTTTGATATAGTACGAGTACGAGTGATGACTGGTTCTAACTCTACCTCTAACAAAAATAAAAATAAAACAAAGTGTCCGTTCTATTGACTGAACTGACATTAACACTCTATGGCCATGTTGAAGAGGTTAGTTCCCAAGACCAATGCTTCACAAGAAACTTGTAATAAAATATGAAAAAAAAAACGATTGAGTTTCTACGGGTTATAAATCCTAACTATACTAATCCTAACTATTAATATTATAATTGTGAAAGTGAGATTGTTTGTTTATTTGTTTACGTCCTATCTGCTGAATCGATCATCATGAAATTTTGCATACATATAGGTTATAGTACTGAGAAAGATTTAGGCTAAAAATCGCGCTGACGATGCCGCAGGTAAAAGCTTTTTTTAGGCTAAAGCAAATAATCTGAATTCGTCTTATATTTATTTAAAAAAAAGTCTTTTTGATTGTACTTCGTGTTACTTGGCTATTTTGATATCTTCACCTTCTGATACTAACCTCTTTGTCAATCGGGTCTATAGATGTCTACCTCAGGCAAAATAATCCGGTACAAACGGAAGCTCAAAAGCAATATCTGAAGAAGGCTTCAATAAACAATTATCGTATGCAATTGGCGATAAGTGTAACAATGCTAAGGCCGCCCGCCCACTCCATCCTCACCCGCGGCTAACAGCTTGAATTACATTAATTTGTAGCCGACCTTATGTGTAAACTTGCCAGTCAGCGCGCTGGCCCAAGTGACAACCACAGATCATCACTATCACTACATATTATAAAACAAAGTCTTCTGCCGCGTCTGTCTGTCTGTCTGTTCGCAATAAACTCAAAAACTACTACACGGAATTTTATGTGGTTTTCACCAAAGATAGAGTGATTCATGAGGAAAGTTTATAGGTGTAATACATGCTGCTACTATATGATAAGTAAGCAGACACAACCGTGTGGTTCTAGCCAGAGTAGAATAGGTCCTCTCCAAGCTTCCCGTGGATGTCGTAGAACTTGTCTTAGGAACCCGAGCTAAACAAAGCTTATGAAAATAAATGAAACCTCTCCATCCCGTCTGGCCAGCGTAGGTGGAGAGTGTAGGCCAAATCTTCTGACCGCTCTGGCTAATATATGGTTCAGGTCAGAGAGGGTCGGACTCCTGCAGTGGAGACTTAAAGACCTGATGCTGATGAAGCAGACACAACATGTGAGGTTTATAGCATGCTAAAGTTTCCAAATCCCAAATGTCAAACTTGTAAACTTTTTCAACAATTTTCGAACATTTTCAAAAATTACAATTTTCAAAAAAGAAAACCAGTTTTTATGGTTCCGTACCCGAATGGCAAAAAACGGAACCCTTAGAGATTCATCATGCTTTGTCTATCCATATGTAACAGCCATTTTAAGATTTCCATACAAGTAACTAAAAAAATCATCAATGCTATTAACCTAAGCTCATATACAGCAAAAACCTATTTTGATATGTTTTTTTTTTTATTTTGTAATGTTACTTCATCAAGTGTTTTTTAACCAGGTTCTTTTTTCTTCTTTTTTTTATTATATTGTTATATGTAGAGCGGATAATGCCATTAGCTCAGGTGTACTAATGCCATTCCGCTCTATCTTCAGCATTGCCCCACACACTCCAAACCGGCAAGTCACGCTGAACAACGTTCACACGTCCACCACTATAGGTGAACACCCAATGATAATGTACAATCGACATTATGTCCAAATGGATTACTCATATCTATGAGTTGTAAGGCAGAGCCGACGGGGCATCGATCTACATAAATAAACCCCAGCATAAATAAGTATATCTGGTGAAATATTGCCGCACTGTGTGGTTCCCGGCAAAGTAGAATAGGATCACTCAAAGTCTTCCCGTGGATGTTGTAGAAAGCGACTTAGTAAATACAAGCTAAACAAAGCTTATAAACATCAATAAGACCTCTCCAACCCGTCTGGCGAGCGTGGAGTGTAAGTCAAATCCTCCGACTACTTTGGCTAATAGGATATGGCTTTGGTAGTATACAGAGAGAGTCGTGCTCCTGCAGTGGAGACTAACAAAGACCTGATGATGATGGTGAAATATTGATTGTTTTGAACCCTTTTAGGAGTGATTCATTCAGCCTATTGATTTGAACAACTTTCCTGTTTGACCAATGCATTTTTTTATATTTGCAGACAAAAATATTTAGATTGAAACGTGTTAAATTGTGTAAAAGAACCAATCACACAGATTGATTAATGATTCCCACACAGCAAATTGTAAAATGTGTCCTAGATCACTAACTCAAATTATTCACCCTTGGACCCTGAAATTAGCATTACTTGTTTATCAATAAGTACTAATCAAAATAAACACAAACCTCTGAAAAGTCCCTCTGTGACATCTTTGCGTTGCTATGCTCTTCTAAACCGAACCTGCAAAGAAAATAATAATTTTAAGCATACTTAGGCACTTTAACGAAATCAGAAGCCTAGGTGTCGGCGATTTTCAGGATTAATTCCTATTGCTTTTTAAAAAATAAATAGTTTAAATAAATAAATATATACGGATAAATCAAACAGATTGAGCAAGCCCCAAAGTAACTTTGAGACTTGTGTCATGGGATACTAACTCAACGATACTTTATTTTACTAGAAATACGTATATAGATAAACATCCAAGACCCAGATCAATCTGAAAACTATCATATTTCATCTTGACCTGACCGGGGATTAAACCCAGGACCATCCATTCCAGTTTGCATGAACTAACTGGTGGCGGAAGCACACAAATTCTTTGTGTGCTTCCGCCACCAGTCAAAAAATCTTTGTTAGTCTCATTGATTAAAAAAATGCATTAACAAGCGGAGCGGTTCAAAGTAACGAACAATATTAACTAACATGATGTGACAATTACTTTACAAAATTTTAGGTATAATCGTACCTAAGGCAATTTCCAGTCATGTATTTGTGCAACATTTAAGCCATATAGGTCCTGCAAGACTACGCAGACAAACAGTTAGAGTGTTTCCGTCCTTAAAGCGAAGACTAATATTTGTCCATTGCTTCGATATAAGTCCGCGTAAAGTGCACTTTAGCGTAGAGCTACATATTTAAATAACAATCTGAGTAAGCTTACTATTTACAATTTGCAAAACTCTCATTTTTGTTCCAAAGTACAGTTCTGCCTTTTAAATTTTTTTTGGTCCTCCAAGCATTCACAACCCACAATGGTTGCTTGAAGAACACGAATCTCAAAAGACCACCTAAAACCTAAGGTCGGGTCCTATCCATCCAAGAGAAAGTTCTCTAGAAGTAAACTATGTAGGTAGGTATATTTACTTCGAAAAAAATTAGTTATAAAATAAAGAAAATACGAAATGGTGAAATAATTACGCCACCGCGCCGCATAGATTGTACTGAGATCTAGACGCAGGTTCAAGTCCTGCCCGCGTGGAATTTTTTCACCATTTCTTATTTTCTTTATTTAACAAATAAGGTAAAATAGCATTGTGAATGCAAAATAAATCCCATATAAACTAGTTATATAATTATTGTATTACCCAACAATGATTAAGATGATTGTTAGTACACATATCTTAAAAAATATAGTATCTTTTTGGAGGCGATCGCTTATTTTATCTACCAATAGCTATCTATCTATCATATCATTTTATCTATCTATAGATACTGCCTGATAGTCAAAGCTTGATGGTTGTACACTTCTTTTTTCCTCTAAGCTATTCATAATCCGCAACGGTTTCTTTAAAATCACAAATCTCTCAAAGACCATTCTCAAAACCTAAGTTCGGTCCTATCCATTCAATGAATTTTCTTTTTAAAGTAAACTTAGTATATTTACTTGAAAAAAGAAATGTTTGTTTAATGATAATTGGATTAATATTGTAAGTAAATATTAAAATTTTACTTGTTTGAAGACGTCCGCTTATTAATTTATCTAGCAAATCCTCATATCATAACATTTTATCTCGCCTAGGTACCCGTTATGGATAGCTTACCTCTTGATGGTTGTACAATTAAGCTACATATTCACCGGTTCATTGAATTTATTGCTTTGTTAGGAATTAAACGGTAATGTGGTAATATTCAAATTCCGCCCGAGAGCGGATGAAGCGTGATCCGACGAAAAAGAACAGCGGAATTTGACGAAAAAAAAAAAAAAACCGGTTTCGTATTGATGTAATTTTTTCAAACATTCAATTAGCCTAAGACTACACGTTGTTCGTGATAGAACACAGAGTTAATTAAGTTTTGCAACGTGTTTTAAGACTTTAATCTTCCATGCTGGTCTGGGAGGAAATCCAAAACATAGAATGTACCAGCTGTTATTTCCCGCGCAGATCGTAGAAGACGATCGAGGGACTGGTCAATAATCTAAGGGATTGCTAGCCGCATCATCTATTATCATGATGGTAATGATGCGGCTAGCAATCCATTACCATTTTGATTCCGTAATTGAACTGTATGTCCAGGAACTCGCTAATAGTGGCCTTTGGGTCTTTTGGCCTTTAAGGTTGTGTCTACCCCGCCAGGGATAAACACGTGATAGTATGTATGTATTTAAGACTATATCTCAGAAAATGATGAATTATAAAAAGAACACGTGAACGAATTGTTCTATTATACGAATCTATGGCATGTCACTTCGTTCATCATCATCATCATCAGGTCTTTATTAGTCTCCACTGCAGGAGCACGACCCTCTCTGTACTGCCAGAGCAGTCAGAGGATTTGGCCTACACTCTCCACGCTGGCCAGACGGCTTGAAGAGGTCTCTTTGATGTTTATAAGCTTTGTTTAGCTTGAGTTTCCAAAGTCGCCTTTTACGACATCCACGGGAAGATTTGGAGTGGTCCTATTCTTCTCTGCTGGGAACCACACGGCTCAAAGACTTCGTTCGTCCCATCTTAATCACCTCGTCTCATAAAAAATCGTTTAGTGATTTTTATGTGATTGATTTTATAATATAATAATATTTTACTTTAACCGAACATTATAAAAGTCAAGATCGGAAATGAAAAGCCTGAGAGTGCATAGGATAATATTAAAATGAAGGCATAAGTGCGTCGTATAGATTTAGACCTGGACTAAATTACACCGGGGCGGGCCGCTCGGAAAAAATTCTGGACCCACCCGGGTTCAATCCGTAACACGAAAATTTGTATGAAAGTTTCGTGTGTCTACATGGAAATCCTGGACCTCCGTTCTGGAAAAACTTCCTTGAAGTCGACACACGAAAATTTCATACCTACATTTGTTCGAGTGACGGACTGAACCCGGGTGGGTCTGGAATTTTTTCCGCCCCGGATCGGCCCCACCCGGTGTAATGTAGTCGAGGCCTTAATCAGGTACCTTTTTGGAAGGAAGTAAGGATAGAAAGACGAGAAAAATACCCCACCTACAAAGACTTTTCTTGTTCTTAAAATAATGATGATGTAGACTACACATTTATTGACTGAGCAAGAATAATGCGTCTGCGTTTCAACTTTAGAAAAAAAAAAACTTTCGTATGCCTTCTGATCAGCTCTTCAGGTCGCATTTTCAACTCTGATTATCATGAAATTTTGTGAGCGATTTTGATAATTACGATAATGATTACGTATGTAATAATCATTTATGCTTTTGTATGTTTAGTGTATTACGTAGATTGTTTTGTCAAATCATACATAGGTATGTTCGGGAACGGGTTTTGGCAGGAACACTACATTACATAAACATCTCTTTAAGACTCCTCGTATTGGATCCATATTGCAAGTATGGGCACAACACGAGAGGTCCTATAGATTTAGGTATAAATAAAATAAATATATACGGACAAATCAAACAGATTGAGCTAGCCCCAAAGTAAGTTGCCTCCTAAAGGACCATAACCCTCATGATTCTCAAATAGATTTCTATTTTGTACCCACGTGAAGTGGTGAATCATTTAATTAAGCACAGGTACATACTCTAGCCTTTTTACGAAACCGATTAAGTTTGTAATTACGACCTAATGTGCAAGTTCTGAGAAAGTACCTACATTTGATGGACTTCTAGAACACTGACAATACATTTAATTAGTGCTCAAGTACTGAGAGAGAACTTAAGTGTTTGAAAACGTTGCTGAAATTTTAGCCTTAAAGCTCTTTAGTTAGGGGTGAAAATGGTGTGGCGTTAAGATTATAGGATATGTCTAGCCGTTGTTAGAGAGGCCATAATCTGATAGCAATCAGCTTCCCTCAACGTTTGGTCGTCAAGCTAGATTCCAGTTCTTTAAAACGTCTGTTTAAAGAGTTATTTATTAGCAGTACATAGCTTTGTGTGAATCTTTCTTTGTTACTCTGCAACTGTCCATTGGATATTAGCAATGCAGGTATCATCGTCTGTGTTGCTATGATTTGTTTTAAACTTGTACTAAAGTTAATAAAAAGACGTTTTTAATATCAAAAGTTTATCTATCTATAGGTATAATAAAACAGTAAAACTATTTTGTCTGTACATTTAGTATTTTTGACTGAAATGGATAGAGGGACACTCAAAATAATTAATAGAATGCAAAAAAAAGTTTTTTAGAATTTCTTTTCTGTCTGTCTGTCTGTATGTATGATCACGTTTATCTCCGGAAATATTGGACGGGTTTGAATGACGTTTCACGTTCAACTGAGTTTCTTTATCCCAAAACAACTTTTACTATAAGTATGCCACGTTCTTATCATAAATGTGGACACAATTTTTTTTTCCTTGCGCTTCGTAATGTAATATTAGTGAAAAAATTATAATGCTTACTCAAAAACTCTTCAAGATATAATTAAAACGTAGTTATTATATGCTCTTTGAATGTATGTATCTTTTTCAACATAAACACTACAAGTATAAAGAAAATTACTTCAACAAGTAATTATAATAATAGCCATATTGCAGTGAAATCATGCACTTTTAGCATCGGCGATCGGCGTTTTTATTCGCGACTATAGCGATGCTGCATTGCGTTCGAACGAGAGTCTGCATTTCATCGCAGCATCAAATTCGCCCATGTTAAAGATCGAAGGTGCAGCGCGATTGAACGACTTCCTGTGTTCGGACGCGGTAACTGAATAGCGCGATTTAGCGACTGCTCCGATGCTGGATCAGGGGTACTTTTTACCATAACCGACTATCATAAGTTTACCGATTTGAAGTAGTATTGCTTACAAATATGGAGACATTAGTCCCGAAGAACGGTTATAGGTTAAAAAACTAAGACTATTGTTCAAAAATAGCATTCTGTCCATCCATCGTAGCATTTGCAGCGTTCCACGTTTTCAGCTGTGTGGTGTAAATTGTTTACTTGCTACGTCATGCTTCTAAAAAGCGGCTTAGCGCCGGCACCGATCGCTGATGCTAAATAAAGCATGTGTGCGGAGGCTTTAACAAAATACATTTGTTAAGCTCAAAATTACTATTTCCAGATGATTACAGGACATAAATTCAGTCGTAAAAGTCCTGCAAATGCGTCTATTTCTGCACAAATCACTAATCGTACAGAAATACTGCTTAATATAATACAAAAGATAGTAAGGTAAGTATTCATAAACGCGGAGTGCCACAATGGAGTTTATTGGGGCAACTCTTTGCTCAATGTCGTTACACCCAAAATTATGAAAATTTTCGTGAAATATAATCAAAGAACGTATTTTTTTTTGTTTTTTACAATTTGGCCCCGTTAGTCGCGCGAGTTACGCTCAAAGGAAACGAAAACTCGAACTCAAACGAGAACTCAAAGGTATAAGTTGCATATTATGGGACGTGGTATCTACGTTTAGCTTGAGGCGGAAAGCTTGCGTTTTAATTGTGTTAGCGTTTAGTTACTATGCCGGATTCCTATGCTGTGTCCCATGACTATAAGAACCTTAGCTTAAGTTATCGACGTTATAATTTAAAATATTTTTAACAAAAACAAAACCGACTTCAACCCTATCAATTTGTTTAAATAATTTGAATAGCATTTTGGACACATTTCGATAATAAAATATGGGACTATTGGTAAAGTATTACCTATCGAACAAAAAAGAATTTCTTAAATCGGTCCAGGTATCTTTGAGAAATCGGGGAACACAAATAAAAAACAAAAAAGATTCCGATGAATTGAGAACCTCCTCCTTTATTTGAAGACGGTTAAAAATATTAAGGTAATTCTATAAACTAAGGATAACATCGACATAAGACAAGTAAACCTACGCGCAGATAAAACAGTACGCTGGGTAAGAACGCCACTAATCACAAACTAAGCGAGCTTTCCTTCTGCACTCTCCATGTTTTCTAGCTTTGTTTTACGGACCTTAGAACTACGCAGACCATCCCTAGTAATGCTCCTCACTATTCTTTATGCTATAAATATTAATAGTCCCCTTTGTTCCATCTCAGATCGGTCTTATTATGACCGTACTTCCACTTGTACTACAAAGTATGCTTCAAGAGTTTGTATTTCATATTTCAACGGACTTCTAAAGTGTAAATGAAATTTTAAAAATAATAAATATATTTCCATATAAATAAATAAATAATAATAAATAAATATATACGGACAAATCACACAGATTGAGCTAGACCCAAAGTAAGTTCTAATGAAAGACTTGTGTTATGGGATACTAACTCAACGATACTATATTTTATAACAAATACATATATAGATAAACATCCAAGACCCAGGTCAATCTGAAAAAGATCGTTTTCCATCTTGACCTGACCGGGGATCGAACCCGGGACCATCCGTGTCGCAGGCAGGCGTGATGACCGCTGCGCCACGGAGCTCGTCAATCTACAAAATATCCATAGATATTTTAAGATATGTCAACAAAAATAAAGTCGATAAACAAATCAGACCACCTGACTGGATCTTACATCATTGGAATGCTGCATTAGTGGTAAAAAATGTAAATTATTACCTGTTCTAAATAGTAATTATCACAATAAAACTACATACATTTGTTACTAAATAACAGAGCTTGACGCCGGGCTTGTATGACCGCTCATACAAGTTTTTAGGGCCCTGCCCTATGCCGTGATGATAAAAGAACCTGACTAACATGCAATGAAAATCTACTTCGATAAGCTTGGAACTATAAATACTATTTCCACTATCGATGACCCACCGCATAGTTCATGCAGCAACGTTATACAATTATAAATAAGAATTTCATATTTGAATAGCGTAGTGGCAGCCGGTGACATCTGTCGTCAACCGGTTTTGCTTATGTTCATATCTATTCAATAAAGAAATATCAATTTACTTTGTTCATGTGTACATAGTCTACAACTACAACCTTCGTGGCGCAGTGATATAGGGCCCGGGTTCAATTCCGCCAGGGCATGATGGAAAACGATCATTTTCAGAATGGTATTGGATATTTATCTATATTATTATCTATTGTAAAATTTAGTATTGTTGAGTTGTATCCTACCTACGGCACAAGCACCGATTAATAAATACCTAGTGGCACAAGTTCACAACTTACTGTGGGGCTAGCTCAATCTGTGTGATTTGACACTATATATTTACTTATTTTATTTATTTATACAAAATGCTCTCCGCCCGTTGATGGCATTGTCAATAAGAAGTGATCATAATCTCTTAAGTGCGTTTTACATTTTGTTTCAATTGAAATCTGTTATTTACAAAATTAACAAATGTTACAAATAAAAAAAGAATGTTACATTACCAACCCAATACAAAAATACGAAAAAATTTCAAACAATTTTAAAAGCATAACAACATACTATCTACGTAGATTTTTATTTTTATGATAGATTAAAATCAAAACTTAATAAAAAATAACTTATTGCTCTTAAACTTTTGTTGCTCACTCCTACAGTATTATTCTGGAAGGGAACTCTCGCTTCGCATCTCCGACTCGCACTTGACTGTATTTTTAATCGAGCTGGTGGTATCAGACTTTCTGCCCCCGAGCCATTCTTAAACAGTAGCCAGATGGTCAAAAATTCAAATTCTAACTTGCATTGAGGCGGTATCATTACTGGCACGGGAAATGGCGTGAGCAGAGTAATCAAATGTAATTTTAAAATATACGTAGTTGTCTCTACTTTGTGTGATAGTCACGACTTTTGTTGACTGGAGCTTTTGTTTATACGTATTTTTATAAAAGTAGAAAGTTGAAGGGTTAAAAAAGAAAGCCTGACCGAATAATAGATAATTTTAACAACCAAGCATTTTCTTATACGAAGTTCAAATATAATTATTATTAAAAGCTTTCGCAGTTGGACGTAAAAAAGTAGATTTGAATTATAATGTTGACGCAGATCATCGTTATTTATTGTAGTTAATTTGACTTAAGTAATATTAATATAAATAATTTGTGAAGAGATAATAAATACTTTGATAGGAAATCGGAACGATTATTCTATAATACCAAGCATGTTTAAGCTGATCGTTTGTATAAGAATTAAAATCATCATATTATTATGCTAAGTTAGTACTTAACCTATGCTTGTTCATCGCGTGGACCAACCAACTGATATGCACAACTACTTAGTTGTGTTAGTTATTAGGAAAATTTTATTTTATTCCAAATTATTCCCATACGCGCAACTAAGTGCAATTGTATGCAACACTGTAAGCGTATTACGGTAAGCATTTATTTAAAAATCCACGTTATTTTTGGTAATATGTCTTTCAATTCTATTTTTTTTTTATTCTATTACTCCCACCGAGGTTTCGATGATTCTGCCAATATACAATAAGTTGCAATCAAAGATGGCGTACCTAGATCCTTTGATTACCATACGAGAGATTCTGGTGACAAATCTATACGAGTCCGTATGACAGTCTACTTTAACTATTTAACCTATTCCTTAAGATTATTTATAACACCAAACTACCTACCCCTATTATAAAGCCCATCAATTTGCAAAATCTAAGGCAAACCCCTTGACTTCCCACCATAAACTACAAAATCGTCTTTGTTTCGAGCTGTATACCAAATAAATAACCTATTTAATGACACAATAGTAAACTTATTCAAGTTGTATCAACACTAGTGATTTTCATCACTCGGCGTGGCATTATGTTAAGCAGGCGGCGCGGGCGCAGGTAGCTGGTAGTTTTTGTAGTTACGGCGGCGCGTGTGCCCGCCGGCGTTCGACGGCTCACGCGAGGGTTCCGCTTCGAAACTGTCGTCGGTATAATTAATTTATGGACTGTGAGGGGTATAAAGTGGAATAAAATTGTCGAGAAGCGTGCTAGAGGTGATTGCATGAAACTTTGGATATAATTTACTTGAACAGATTTTGTCAGGTTTAACGACATCTCAACAATTGTAAAGGTATATAAAAACACACACTCATCAGATCTGATCCCTCCTGATATCTTACATAATACAGAATCTTCTGTGCTTTATAAATTTTTGATATACGATAATATTATAGCTGTTGTTAGAGAGCATAATTGTGTGCAAAGATTTATAGTTGACCGTGAGACGGAAATAATACAGGCTGGTGTCCCGCTCGCATATATTACGCAATTGTATAAAAACTATAACAGCGATGTTTATATATACATGGCAAAATTATTTGTCACAAAGTAAGTAAAGTTCACGTTCACACTTTAAAAACTGTAAACAGTTGTACATAAAATAAGATGATTTTCAAAGAATATGCTATTATTTACTGCCGCTCTAACAACAAATAATATTTGAATTAAACTTTAATGGGACTCTTACACAGAACGTGGCTTTTTGAACGTCTTGAAGAAAACTGTATCCAATCACTTGTCCATATAGATTAATGTTGGGAACTCGAAAAACCAAGGAAGTTTTTTTTGCTACTAACTTGATTTTCATACGAAAGGTCGTTTAATTAAACTGAGTAGCCCCTTCAAAATTATGTATTGAAAAATGCACACCCTGTATTCAGTCGTAGCCATAGTTATTTTCGGCCTAGTACGGAAGGTTAAAGAAAACTGCGGCATCCTACATTTAAACGCCTTCTAAGTTATGGTGTAGCATTATGCGTAACGCGTAACCCTTTTAGGGCAATTGTATGTCCCCGCGAATTCTGCATTCACTTGCTATAACACAATAACCATAACCCGCACAATGGCGGCTATTCAGCGAGCGTTGAATAACTGCGCCACTATAAGTATTCATCACTAGCTTTTTTCTCGGTATTTCGTCAATTTTATTTTGATTATAAATTTTTACTGTTTTTATGATTTCCGTATAAGTAACAACTATCCTGCATCCTTTTAGTCACAACTCTTTTTTTTTTACAAATAAGTTACAATTACAGTTTACCGTCCTCCCAAACCCCATGTAGATACAAGTTGCTTCCGAACTAGAAGGAAATCTGAATCTCGGAAACAACTTGCCGTAGGATGAAGTCCTAAAACTATATCCATACTTCATCTAAATCATTAGCTAAAGTGTGAAAACGTACTAGACGGACAGCCAAAGCCGAAGCTAAAAAAGTAACTATAGCCACGCATTATGCAAAACCTTTTAGGGTAATTGTATGCACCCGTGAATTGCGTATCCACTTGCTGCGACACAATAGCCATAACCCGCACAATGGCGGCTATTCAGCTCGCGTTGAATAACTGCGCCACTATAGTATGTATCACTAGCTTTTTTTTCGTTATTTACGAAACGATTATTTTTTAATAAAAAAAATACAATTTAATTATTCCCGTATAAAAACTATCCTAAGCCGAGATGTTAACCGAAGCCCCTCTAGGATTTAATCGCGTACTAACTATAGTGACGCATAATTAGAAACCTATAGTGCAGAGGTGTGCGGAAGGTTATCGTCATATCATATGCTTAGGAAAACTCCGCCTTAATCGCCTTCTAAGTTATAGTATGGCATTATGCGTATCCCTTTTAGGGCAATTGTATGCACCCGCGATTTCTGCATCCACTTGCTGGGACACAATAACCATAACCGCACAATGGCGGCCTTTTAGCGCGCGCTAAATAACTGCGCTTACAATTCTGTATCATTCAATATTTATTAGCGCTTATTTACGATAACTTTTAGTTCGAACTGCTTTAAATGGTACCGTAATGTCTTCCATGCTGATTTAAGAGAAAAGAAAAAAAAAACATAGAATATACGAGCTGCTTTTCTTCGCGCATACCGTAAAATCCGGAGGATTAGGTGAAAATCTAGAAAATCACGTTTTAGGCGATGCGGCTGCAACCCGTCACTCTAACACGCTAAACGTGGTCTTTGGGTTTCATTAACTTGGGCCCTATCCTCCCGTCAGCGATAAAGACGTGATAATATGTATGTTTGGGGAGATATTTTTTGAAGCTTGTTTTTGAGGGACCTAAAGAACTTAGATCCCACCGCCTGGACAGTATGTACGACAGTGTCTTTCACACAAAACTGAAAGCGAATTTTAAAAAACCGTAAGAAAGAAAGACGTGTGATACTGTTTCGTTATAAAAGTCGTTCCGGAGCTAGCTAAGTTTGTGTTTTTTGTATCTCTCAATATTTATATTAAGTATGAGTATTTATACAAACTCGCGCGTTCGCGCCATCCGATTTACATGGATCTCACTAGATGTCAGGATTAAAAGAATCCCTTAAGCAAGGTTTCAACATTGCTGCCATATAGAACTTAGTTGGGACTGCTTATATGGAACAATACCTATTGAGCAACTCAAACATTTGCAACGTATCGTGAAGACAAAATATCATATACCTATAAATGAAAAAGACAATCATTAAAAACAACTAATTAAAAACTAACAGTGAAACCTATAAATTTCTTATAGTTAATTGAACTTTTAATAGAAATGTAGAATAATATTTGATAGTGCTATTAATCTAGTGTGTTGTAGTGCTACTAATCCCCCAACTAAAACCAGCGTTATATCAACCATCTAGAACCAATACAACCTATTGATTGTATGTAGCATTCTTCTTCTATGCTATTGGCATGTATTGCTATAGCCAGTCCAGAGAAACACCGGCTAACGCCAAAACTGGCCACTTTTGGCGCTAGCCGGTATTTCTCTTTAAAAAATGCACTAGTAAATTACATAAGTAATACTAAAATACTACAAGTAATTTACTACTTATGTACATGATATTTTTTTTAATCAGATAATAATTAATTGCTGGTTGGCGCTAATGTTGCTATATCAGCACCTTAACTTCAGCTAACCATACTAAAAGCATGTGGTCCTATAACCCCTCAATCGTACCATATTTTGAGAATATAAAAGCATTATTCACAAAATATATCTTAATAAAAATTTGAAAAATATTTAAGGCACAATATTTTAAAATAACACCCTCGTTTTAGTAAGATTAGGCTAACGCAGATTACCGCCATCGAGAATCGAGTAGAGAGCAACTTTGGAGCGCCATACATTTGCCTGTCTTAATTTTGTCCAATATTTTTGTATGAGGTTGGCAGTTTATTATGTTAGTATTATACATTTATATTGTATTTGCTAAAAGAAACTCTGTCAAACAGAAGCTAGTAGCTTTTATTCTAAGAAGAATATTCAAAGTTTCATGGTACATTCCTCTACGCTAATAAGTTTTGGTATTTACGTAGTTTTAATATGCTAGAGTCGAAGTGTATATAATTGTTGGTCGTAAAATGTACATGCAATTGCGCCAAGGAATCTTCAATCATCAAAGATTCCATCGTCAATATTCTTTGGTTAAATATCTTAATTAGTTTATTTAGACATGTCTTAATACACCGACAGACAGCTAGAAATATTCGAAAATATTCTTTTTTTGGTTATCAGAACTTCCGACTTTATACAACTGTAGGCCTGGTTTCTGTGAATTGTGATTTATTACCATATTTATAATCATAATAATTAATTTAATTTTTTTATATTTCCTCTTTCGTTTCGACAGAGCGTTGCGAGCGTAAGCATTGTAAGCCCTTACGTTCCGAATCAAAGTTAATGGCGGCTCAGATATTAGCTGCTAGTTGCGCAGTACGTGCCCCGCCTCCCCGCGCGCGCCAGTCGGACTGAACCTAATATTTTTTTTTTTTTTTTTTTTCGTGTGTGTAAGTGGCCAACACTGGAGTCAGATTTTTCAAGCTGCCTAAAGGCATCTGACATAGCTTAACGACTGCCATCAATGATGACAGCCGGGACCAACGGCTTAACGTGCCTTCCGAAGCACGGAGGAGCTCGAGATATTTTTATGCCACTTGCGGTCACCCATCCAAGTGAGGACTGCGCCCGGGGTTGCTTAACATGCGGAAGCGCTTATAACGCTCACGCCCACTAGGCCATCGGGCTCCTCAATATTGTGTACTGCGCATCGACTCGCGCAATGTTCAAGAGCCGCCATAAAGTTTGATTCGGAATGTAACCACCTTGTGACGTGTTTATTTTACAAACGATTGACTCTGAGAAAAAGTAATTGTTGGAACCTTAATAATATTTACGTCATTTTTAAAGATCTATATATCACCCCGCACATATAGATTTAATGAAAAAATACATCTACCTACCAAGTTCAACTGGGTAGTGTTAATAGTTTTCGCGGAAAGACAGACAGACACAACAAATCTATCTGTAAGGGTTACGTCTAACGACACGCCCGATTATCAGAAATACCTACTTAATTATAAGTCAATAGAGAGTTAAGCGTTTTCGCGAAAAGCTTTACAATCACACTTGGAACCAAGTAATTCGAAATTATCAAGAAGGAATTTGTGTTTACATCTCTATTCATTTAAATAACATGATTGTCGGTAGCTCTGGGCCCCGGTCTTAATGGTTGCCATCTAGTGATAGCTACCGGGATCAATGACTTAAAGCACCAAGTTCATTTATATAAAGGCTGAATAATCAACAACCTTATTAAGGTTTAACTTGGAACATCCAATTTTTTCTAATGTTTTCCCGATTGTTACATACTTAAATAAAATCCAGTCACTATTTTCATTTCGCTTTCTAACGTAATCCCCACTAACACGCTTAACGTGACCTCTGCGTTTTATGACCTTGGGCTCTGTCTACCCCGCAAGGGATTAAGACGTGATAATATGTATGAATATTAAATAAAGTGAATTTGAATACATTAAACACGATAAAACCGTATTAAAATTAATTGAAATATCCAATGGTGACGAGCTCCGTGGCGCAGCGGTCAACACGCCTGCCTGCGACACGGATGGTTCCAGGTCCCCGGTCAGGTCAAGATGGAAAATGATCTTTTTCAGATTGACCTGGGTCTTGTATGTTTATCTATATAAGTATCTATTATAAAATATGGTATCGTTGAGTTAGTATCCCATAACAAAAGTCTCGAACTTACTTTGGGGCTAGCTCAATCTGTGTGATTTGTCCGTATATATTTATTAAAATTCACGGTTCTTCCGTGCTGGGCTGGGAGAAACGAAAAAACGTAGAATGTACCAGCTGTTTTTCTTCCCGCGTATGTAGTAGGAGCTGATCGAGGTAAATGGAAACATACTAATTCGAAGTCACGATGGTGTAATTGGTATCACACTTAGGGCGTATACCTAAGAGTAGTGGGTTCGAATCCTACATGTGGCGATTTCTTCCGTCACATATTTTCAATTTTGAAATAAATATGTATTTGATTAACGGATATGTCCTGTGGTTGTGTTCTCTCTTTTTTTCTAATTCGGCCTCCACAAAGGGTTGAATTTGCCTGTGGGGTGTAAAATGAGCCTTACATTTATATGAAAGCTTTTACTGAAAAGATGGGTTTTGTACTCATTATTACCTGCTTATGTCTACTTGTGTATAATGTAATGTGTGTAGGTACGATATATCTACATCAATATAGGTATTATTAAAATACGTAACAACTGGTTACTTACGTAAATAATGAACGAGACGCGCGCGCGTCTCAATTCACATTTGCCCTGAGAAAGACCTCCGGATGAGGTTGAAACATGTCGGCCAGTAGCTGACTTTTTACATGAGTAACTCGTTGTTACGTATTTTAATAATGTCTTTATCTCACGTTGGTTTAAATCAATATAGGTATAGTATTGTTCTATAAATTATTCCCAATTAACGGTACTACCAGGTACCTACTTGTTGTAAATTGCGTCATCAGCAGTTGCGTGAGTTCATACTAACTTGAGATTATTTCCTTACATTAAACATGCTGGTTGTATCCCTAGCTATAAAGCTTAAGAGCCCGGGGCTCGCTTTTATGCGAACATTGCAATTTATTAACTACCTGAATAAATAATCTAACGTGCTCCATTAGGAAACATAATTTTATTTGTTATTTTTTGAAAATTTATTTTTTATCTTCTTGACTTCCAGTGAGAACATTTAGTCATGTCTGTGAAACATGAGCCCCGGGTTCTAAAGATCAAGGTTTGTAATTATATATTAATGTTATTATATAAGTCTAAGTAATTTCATTTACAGTACATTGTATACTTTAGGCTGGCTTAATAAATTATATGTATTTATTTTGATTTTATAATTGTTTTACATTGAATTACAACGAGTACACTTCCTCAACGTTAATAACAATATTAAACCATTTATTAATTTATACCTTTATTATTTTTTATTTTCATTTGACAAAAACGCTCACGAAATGGCAAAAAATGAAATATATCGGCTCTACAAATCTGAACCACGCGTTGATGTCTTTTATACTACAGTTACACGTTCGTCGGCGTGCAGTGGTAGAGTCGGCTAAAATTTTGTCGTACCGAGGTTAAATTATGAAACGTGTGTGGCGGGTGGACTATATATTAATGAAAACTAGTAAATGAGACACGATTAAGTTAGAAATTGATTATAAAGCACTTTTCTGAATCCTTGTAATCTTTCTGAATAGTAAAACAAAAGCAAAATATATTTATATAAAAGGAAAATATGAACAATACCAATGAGTTTGTAATTGTACGGACTAGAATAAAGTTTAAAATAAAAGTACTTATAGCCACACAATATCCGTATAATCATTTTTTTTTGTTTAAAACGCTAAAACAATTAAGATTTTGCATTTTTCATAGTTAACATGATTTTAAAAGGATTTTAACATAAGATTTATGCAGATACAGTGCTATACATGATGTAATTTTTTTTGAACAAAAGCTTGTACAATACGACGTAAATAGTGTCAGGTATAACCTACTCGTAATACTAAATATCAATAAAATGCAGCGGTGCATATCTGATAGTACTCGGCAACTTAACGCATCAAAACAACTTTCTAGACTACTGACTCTACGACTCTACTTAGAAATCGTGGCCGGTCCTCGCTGTAATTGCATCTAGATCTCTAACTTGAACCTCAAAAGCCTTAAAAAAGAGCGTAAAGGTTGAAAACACACACATGCAGTTCGTCTTGACTCTATATTGCTTTACTTTTATACTATACTTTTTTATACAGCTAATATATCCAAATTCCGTATAGTTACTTACCATCGCGGTTGATTTCAACCAATTATAAAGCCATTTCTTCAGAACACGGCTATTACCAGACAAACAAAAAAGTATCAATCGTAAACCACTTTACATACACACAGACGAAGAAATATTTGATATATTACACTTTATTTTATGTACAAAAACACATTTTATCACTGGATTGTAACACTATAAACTTTGAAAATCGGAATTTTGTAAGGAATTTAGATGAAATCGCGGTATTTTTAGTTAGTTAATGAAGAAACGAAAGTGAGGTGTTGGCATGCGCACGCGCCGCCTTGCACTTATTGACTGCCGGTTTTGGGAGTTGCCAGGTAGAGGTTTTTGTATGGAGGCTTTAAAGGTTATTCTTTCTACGATATTCTCGGTTTGGGAGTTTTATTCTCTACTTGCGGTGATGTAGATTAGTTTGAACCCAAGTAGAAAGACTGTGTGACTGTGTAAGTAAGCATAAGTAATCAGTGGTCAGAGGAGGGATCTTATTTTAAAATCGTAGTTTTATTAATATGATAGAACAGTACTATCAAACAAACATATTATTTTGAGTTGACACAAATAATTTCCTTTTCGAAATGTAGGTATTTAAATAAATAAATAAATATATAGGACATATCACACAAATTGAGCTAGCCCCATACTAAGTTGTGAACTTGTGTCGCAGGATAGTAACTCAACGATACTATATTTTATAATATATCTTATATATTTAGATAAACATCCAATGCCCAGGTCATTCTGAAAAAGATCGTTTTCCATTATGACCTGACCGGGGATCGAACCTACCCCCGTGTCGCAGGCTGGCGTGTTGACCGCTGCGCCACGGAGCTCATCACTTTAGAATACAAGAATCGAAATTAATAAATTCTACCCCAGCTTTACTAAAAAAATAGAGTGTTCTTATTTCCTTCACGTGTGTTATTTACCAGTTAATAGTTGCCAAATAGATTCTCACATCCTAATTATTTCTTACCTTATATTTATACTCTAAGTTTCTTACACATTTAAGGGCGCACACCAGGCACACTAGCGACGCCATTTGTTTTATTCCGAATACTTTGCAAATAGAATGAAATTCAAGAATGTAAATCATATAAGCCTTTAGTAAATAACCTGAAGTATTTTTGAAATCAAATAAAATTAAATAAAATCATTTAAGAGCAATACGGTAGTTGCCTAATGTTAAGATTATATAAAATTTGTTTCTAATGAGACTAATTTCTATCTAAAAACACTATAAAGAACACTTTTAATTTGATATCGATTCGTTAAGTGATCTTAAAGCTTCTTTAAAGTTGGGTGAATAGGACCATTTTTTAAAGTATGAAAATCTTTAATTACAATTATACTGTATTTTAGTCTGCAAAATTGGGTAAGTAATATAACATATAAACAAAATATATATATTTTAAGATTTATACCAACGAAATATATAATTTTGGTCAGTATAATTATCAATCAAGATAAAAATCGGAAGAAATAATTTTGAAAAAACTAAAATCTTTTGTTATAACAATTATTTAACTTAACAAACCTTTCTTATACTTACCGTTTTATCGTTATAAAATTTAACATATCGATTTGTTGTTACGTATAATAAACGTAATATATACTTATTATTTAGCATAATAATCATTTGTTATATAAATAAAGTGATAGAAGATCCTAATCTACGTTCTGTGACTAAGTCGCTTTCGCACCCAGTCGTCGCTCGCTCGCTTCGCTCGCTCGCTCATATAGTGGTCTATGTGTAACCATAACCTAACCTACCTTCTGCTACCAAGTCGCGTATCCAAACCACTCGCTTTCGCACTCAGTCGTCGCTCGCTCGCTTCGCTCGCTCGCTCATGTGGAGGTCTATGTGTAACCATAATAGGTTAGGACCTACCTTCTGTTACCAGTCACTTTCGCACCCAGTCGTTGCTCGCTCGCTTCACTCATATGGTGGTCTATGTCTAACCATAACCTAACCTACCTTTTGTTACCAAGTTGCGTATCTAAACCAGTCAATATCGCACCTAAGGTCGTCGCTCGCTCGCTTCTCATAATCAATTTGATTGATCTAGATTTTTATTGATATATATTTTAAATAGTTTTCGTTTTGATTGTTATATTATTGAAATTCAGTCTAGTAGGTAGTTTCGGAGCCTATTCGATGCAAACAATCACTATCCTCTTCTGAATATTAGTATAGATTATGGCTACCAAGAAAGGAGGCATCGTTTCTCATTATTGTATATCATTAAATGAAACTTACCAAAATAGTAGACTATTTCCAAACCATGGCAACATCCAGCTAAACCGCCATTTGAGCTTGACAGAGAGAGAGGGCAGGTAGCTGTCTCGCTCGCGCGGAATGTGACCCGCTGTCACCTTGAAGGCCGCAAGCTCGCCGCCCAGTGACAACAACAGTTCGCAAAGCTTCTGCTGCTGGGAGCTTTCATCCTGCTTCATAGTGTACTAAGATTATACCATAGTCTATACCGAGTTAATTTTTAGCATTATTTTATGTGCCGTGTGGTTCCCGGCAGAGTAGAGTACGGCACTCCAAGTCTTCCCGTGGATATCGTACAAGGCGACTTAGGAAACGCAAGCTTATAACATGAGAACTCTCCAACTCGTCTGGCCAGCGTGGAGAGTGTAGGCCAAATCCTCTGACTGCCTTGGCTAATATATGGCTCTGGTAGTAGAGAGAGGGTCCTGCTCCTGCAGTGGAGACTAAAAAGGATCTGATGATTCTTTCATGCTGGTCTTGAAAAGAAGAAAAAACATAGAATGTAGAATAGAATTGAAAATGTTATTTGGTGCATATAAAAAATACAAAATAAATAAAACAATGAAAGCTGAATGTCTCTTTGTCTTCTTTCTTCTTCATTACCGTCATCATTACACCCGTTAAAAGTCTACTGTAGGACAAAGTCCTCCTCTAAGAATTTCTATCATTTTATCATTGGTTTTACGAAACTCACTACAATTAGCAAACGGGTTAGTGAGCGCAGTTTGTTTGGCTTATATGGCTTCCGACGCTGCTGCCCATTGAAACCGTTTTTAAGTGAGGCAGGAGAAGGAGTTTGTTGGACTGGAGGAACGGAATAAAGGTATTAAGGATGGTACTTGCTGGGATGGATTAAAGATGGGAATTTAGCAGCTCGGACTAAGCAACTGTTACTGACTGATTGATCAATTACACAAAGCTCGTAACAATAAATAAATAAATATATACGGACAAATCACACAGATTGAGATAGCCCCAAAGTAAGTTCGAGACTTGTGTTATGGAATACTAACTCAACGATACTATATTTTATAATAGATACTTATATAGATAAACATCCAAGACCCAGGTCAATCTGAAAAAGATCATTTTCTATCTTGACCTGACCAGGAATCGAACCCGGGACCATCCATGTCGCAGGCAGTAACACCTAATGAATTGCACTTCTTGCATATTGGTAGGCACATAGTTATTATATGACGTAGGCATCTACTAAAAAATTTATTTCCCAAAATTCACCCCCGTAAGGGGGAAACGGTATCCAAAGTTTGTATTAATCGCGAACGAAGCCGCGGGCAATAGCTACGGTCAAAGGTCAAACTTTATATACCTACTAAAGTATATAAAGTATGACTTTTGCACCTTTGTGGGATGCATGGTGGGATGGTACATTTTATTAAAAAATAAAGACAAGTTGCTCTGACGAACCACAAAAATTAAAAAAAAAGTTAAATAAGCATTTCCATAAGATCACTGTGAAAATTCGAATTTACTCGGATAAACCACAGGCGGATGGAACTCATCAAATCAATCATAGCTCAAAGAATAAAATCATCGTGTCGACTGTGAGAGTGGAGACAATTATTTTTTACCCGTGCTATAGTAGCTGTTAAAAAGAATGACAACTACATACCATTTGTATTTGCGGGAATATACAAATAAAACGCCTGTCTTCCTTATGTTTATGTGCGGGACATGATATACAACTTGCGGTCACATTTTTCTTGCATTCATGTTATTTTTTTGTTTCATATTATTACCTTGCCTTGGCAGCCCAAGTGACAAGTTTACCGTATAAGTATCCGAAAAAATTACACAAAATATGTTACAGTTTGTGCCTGCGACTTCATCCGCGTAAAACTATGCCCCCTATTTCACCCCCTTAGGGATAGAATTTCAAAAATTTCTTTCTTAGTACTTACAGGGTACATCATGAGAGGAACTTTTGTACCACATTTCAAGTTTCTAGGTACAGTACTTTCGGCTGTACGCTGATATATGTCAGTGAGTCAGGTTTGCCTTTTATATATAATCAAGAAATACACTAGCTCTATGCCAAATTTTATAAAAAATCGTAAGCAGTCATATTTTCTCCCTTTAATTTTTGTATTCAGGATATTAAGAAAAAATTTGTTTGTTATATCACGGTGTTTAACCTACCCAAAAATTAACAATGAGTGCAAAAAAATAACATTTTTATATAAAAAAATAGTTAGGCTTCTAGTCTATTGTGTATACTATGGCTACGTCACACCGGCGCAGGCGCATTCATCATAATGATTAGGGGAAGCGTAATCACTGCTGGGTTTTCCGCCTCAACACGTCATAATAGTAAGTATCCTGCGGGATAATGAGGGCGGAACTTTGAAAGAAGCGTATTGGATGGACAAAGAGTCACTAAGGAACCCATTTTTAGGGTTACGTATCCAAAGGGTAAAAACGGGACCCTATTCACGAGACTTCGATTTCCGTCTGTCTGTCACTAGGCTGTATCTCATAAACCGTGATATCTAAAAAGTTGTCATTTTCACAGATGATGTATTTCTGTTGCTGCTGTAACAACAAATACTAAAATTAAAATAAATATTAAAGGGGCCTCCCATACAACAAACGTGTTTTTTTGCTGTTTTGTGCTCGATATTAATAACGGCAACAGGTAGTTGTTTATTCACTTAAAAAAAATATTTAAATCAAAATAAAATAATTATTTAGCGTGGGCTCCAAGCTCCAAAACAACAAACATGTTTTTTTTTCTGCCGTTTTCGCTCGATAGTCTAATGTTGTACAGATAATGGTAGGTACGGAACTTTTCATGCGTGAGTTCGACTCGCCCTTGGCTGATTTATTTTTACTCTGTTCTTTTTCCTGCTAATCAACCGCAAGAAGTCCACTGCTGGACATAGGCCTCCCCTAAGGATATCCAATATGACCGGTTGGAAGCGGCCTGCATCCAGCGCCTTCCTGCGACCTTCATCAGGTCGTCCGACCACCTGGTCGGTGGGTGGGGTGGGTTCCTGCTAATAGCAAACGGGTATTTGGCTCTTCTGAAAAATAAAAACTTTGGATAAGTTTTTTGTACTCAGGAATAATTATATAAGGAACATTTTGATACATATGTTCCTAATAATAATTATTTCCCAAAGGAAAATAAAAAAACGACTGCCCTGCCAAATAATTAAAGCCTAGTAATCAGACATAGGCACAAAATCGTTCATAGTAAGCAAAATAATTTGGCTTTTCGTAAGAGTAATTAAGAGCGTATACTAGCAGTATTTTTTTAATATGGTTTCCATACAAATGTATTTCTCTATTTTCTCGCTGAAAACTGATTCTAGAGCCACAATTCTTTTTTCACAAAATTTAGTATTAAAATAGGAATGCCCCTATTTTTTATTTTTTCAAAAAAAACTGTTTTTGTACAATTTTTTTTTCTTTAAAACAGGTTTTTAGAAAAAAATAAATACACATACCTGTAATAATATTAAAACTTACGCGAGATAAATTCATTATGAAAACACGGCTTTACTCACGTTTTATTACGTCGGATTGAAGACAGAGCCTTAAGGACATCAAGTGACAAGCCCAGATTTTGGTGGCGTTTTGTTGATGACGTTTTTGCCATTATGCACAGAGACAGCGTGATATCGTTTCTTGCTCACATTAATTCCATCCACAAAAAGATAGCATTCACTGTCGAGCAAGAAAAAGATGGTGCCCTAGCGTTCCTGGACGTGTTGGTCGTGCGACAACCTAATGGTAGTTTAACTCACACAGTGTATCGAAAACCTACACACACCGACCGATACTTAAGGGCTGACTCTCATCATCATCCAGCTCACTTAGCCTCAGTTCCGCGCACTCTTATAAATAGAGCCCTTCGCCTATGTGACTCTGAATATCTTGATGCAGAACTAACACACGTTAGGAGAGTGTTAGAATCGAATGGCTACACATGGAAGCAGAGCTTAAGAGTCAGTGAAAAAACAACAGCACGGGTGTCATCTGTGGATAGAGCCCTCGTATTTCTGCCCTTTGTTAAGGGGGTTACGGATAAGATAGGTCATTTATTACGGCGTAAATACAGCATCAAAGCCATTTTCCGACCCCAGACAAAGTTAAGAGGCCTTATACGATCTCCCAAAGATAGGGACCCGCTGAATGTGCCCGGCGTATACGAGGTTCCCTGTGACTGTGGCAAAAGTTATATCGGAGAAACGGGACGTAATGTGTCAACAAGGCTGACTGAGCATATACGGAGCATGAAGAAATTGGACAAGGATGGATCGGCTATCACCGAGCATGTATTGGATTCGGATGTGTCTCACTATATACGCTTCGATAAGGCCAAAGTACTAGTGCGTGAAAAAGCTTTCGGCCCGCGTAAAATACGCGAAGCGATTGAGATACAGAGGCGTCCGAATTTCAATCGAGATGGTGGTTGGTCATTACCTACGACTTGGAAACCGGTACTTCAAACGTTGGGAAACTCTTATAGCAATACTGTAAAAGGTATCGACACGGTCAGCTCAGTTCATACGAGTGCTTTCGTAACAACGGACTCACAAAACGATGAAGACACACCACAGGCAACATCCTCTGGTTTTTTGGCATCCCCTCCACCGGTCATCGTTTCGAGCCGCGCAGCGCGGGCAGCGGCGCGGGCGGCGACGCGGGAGGCGGCCCTCAGTGCTTTGAGGGAAGCGTAACCGTCGTGTCGCCACCCCTTTCACTCGCCCCGATGATGGTCTTCGTAACAGACCGAAACTAGTTGGCAGATCCGACGTAATAAAACGTGAGTAAAGCCGTGTTTTCATAACACATACCTGTTTTAGTAATAGATTTTATGTAAAAAGAATTGTGCCTCTAGAAGCAGTTTTTAGCGAGAAAATAGAGAAATACATTTGTATGGAAAACGCACTGCTAGTATACCCTCTTAAACTTATAGTCGTCATGACATTTAAAGTACAAACTTACCTAACAAATAGCAATTTTATGTAAATGTACATAAATATAAAAGCTCATAATTACAGTTTACTAAAACGCACGCTTCGTTGCGCTCATACGATATTTAATAACGCAAATAAGCGGAGCACAAAAATAATTATTCATTATTTACAAAACATACGACTGTTATTAGAGAACCTTCGATAACCTGGCAGTCGTTGAGCGTGAGAACCGAGAACCCCGAAGTGATTATAACATTTCTAATGAACTAAATCTCAGTATTAAAATAAAGATAATATTAAAATAGCTATAAGTATTTAAAAAGGTATAGTCATAATAGCATTGTGAATGTAGAAAAAAAACACATATAAAAACTAACTCTAACGTAAATAGAATTTCAAGATGACTTCCGTAGCGCAGTTATGACCAAAAACACGTGCCTACTCTGTTGCTAACACCCGAATACCATACCATACATCATCATCCTCAGGTTTTTGTTAAGCTCTACTGCAGGAGCACGACCCTCTCTATACTATCAAAGCCATAAATTAGGCAGAGCAGTCAGAGGATTTGGCCTACACTCTCCACTTTTGTTTTTTAATTGACTGTGTAAGTAGCTCCAAGTGAGCTTTCGCTTTACGCCGGGCGTTTTAGGCAAGGGCAGAGAGTCCTCAACCTGTATAGGCAAGATCACCGGAAGGGACGGAGCTCAGCTTAGGGCGTTACCTGTTTCAATCTTCAAAAGGCAGCAAACTTTCAAATTGTCTGCTAAAATGCTGAATGCTGCAAAGAAACAAATGGCAAAAGTCTTTGAAGAGCAGCTTTCATATTTTGCCTCATGGGCCAAAAGCTACATTGCTAGAGACCTTCCTGGGTGCCATTCGGGACCCAGGACCGCCGAACGGTACAAAACCTTGTACCAATGACGTTTTTAAGTCTCATGCAGTCTTTATCTCGCAAAGTGATTGTAAAGATAGACAGTCAGATAGCACGAGATTTGAGTTATTAGTAAAACTGCTTTTGAGTATTCAAGAGTGATCGTTAAAATGTGCCTTTGAGTAGTCAGGTGAATTCGATTCTTAACGCGGTTTGGAACGAAAAGAGCGTTGGCGACAGGTAAGCCGCCAGCTATGGAAAACTCGATATGAAACTGCTATTACCAGTGTTAATAGTATGATGTAAATACACTCACACACCTTATGAATCCTGCCAGTCATGTGAGTGTATTTAGCTCACATCACTGCTTAGTAAGCTCATCAGCTTATTGGCATGGCTTGGTAACTGGCTTCGTGAATAAAGCCTAAAGGCTCTAAAGCATTCTTTTAGCCCTGCTCAGCATGGTTTATTGAGTGGACGGTCCATAGTTTCTAATTTAGTGGTGCTTCATGCATTTCTTACTGAGACTAGGTAGAGAGGCTAGATCGATGTCATTTATTCACTGACAACAGCAAAGCGTTTAAGCAGATACAGCATAAATTACTTATTTAGAAGCTTTTTTAATATCCGTACCTGTCGTGACACTCGTGACATGCTACGCTGATTTGCCTCATATATTGAAAATCGCTCACAAGCTGGTACCATAAATAACTATGTAGGTATCTAGCGGGGTACCAATACCTAGTGGTGTCCCACAAGGATCACTTCTCGGGCCATTGTTGTTTGTAGTCTTTGCAAATGACATTGAACAATATCTCGAATGCTCCCGGACTGTCTGCTTTTACAGACGATATAAATGTTTTACGGTTTACCACAATTTCGTCTATGGCTGACGCAGAATCTCTGCAGTCCGATCTTTTGAGGTTGCAAGATTACTGTCAAAATAAGTAATTATATATTGAAAAGCAGTGTGTTACCTTCAGTAGCAAACGTCACCTGGTCAGGTTGTCTACAATATGACTATTCTTTACTGGTATTGCAGTTGCCCATGGTCAGCGGTAATCACTTATCATCAGAATTTGTAAGACATGTCTAAAAAGATTACTCCTCAGAAGAAACATTTAAAATTTTATCAGTAATGTACTTTCGTCTATACTATTCTGGGATAATGAAAATATGGAGTCCTGAATTTACTTATTTATTTTATCCGTTTCATATTATACAACAACAGAATTTTTCACGATGTATTTCTGTTCCCGCTATAACAATTACTAAAAACAGAATTATATAAATACTAGCTGTTACCCGCGGTTCCGCCCGCGTGATTTATAACCTATGTCCTTCTCAGTACCCTTACCCATGTGTATGCCAAATTTCATGATGATCGGTTCAGTACATACGGCGTGAAAGCGTAACAAACAAATAAACAAACAAACAAACTCAATTTCGCATTTATAATATTAGTTGGGATGGGATAGTTGGGATTGGGATTGGGATTTAGGGGGCTCCCAGGTCCTATAAAACAAACGTGATTTTTTGCCGTTTTTTGCTCGATATTTTTAAAAGCGACTGGATATCAATCCCATTAATCCTAACATCCTAGCTGTCCTAATCCTAACTTCCTAACTGAGCTAATATTATAAAAGCGAAAGTAAGTTTGTTTGTTTGTTAGGTTTTCACGCCCGATCATCACGAATTTTGCATACATATAGGTTAGGGTACTAAGAAGGACATAGGCTATATATGACGCGGGCGAAGCCGCGGGTAACGGCTAGTAGGTAAATAACCTCGGTCTGGGAAAGGTTAAATCAAAATAAAGTTAATACAAACATCGACAAAAAATATAAAAACGAAACGCAAACGTTGCTAGGCAACTGTCACTCAAAATGATACGCGTTTGTTTTGACGTTTTGACATGCCATTTTCCTTTCAGTTAAATTCCGTGTCTACCGCTCCGCTTCGTATAAAATTTGCGTGATCTTGAATGATAAAGCATTTAGGAAGTGAATTAAAATGGTATTGGACGCAATCTAACGACTGACCTCATGTGTCCCAGTTGCGGATAATTGCACCTTCCCACGCGTCAAATATGGCACGGCTCGAGTTTCCACTTTTTTATATTGTGCTGTGAATATTGTGCAGTGCGGTCAACCACATCGGTTGTTTCTTATTGATCCCACAAAATGAGTCATTTATAAGTTTAGGGTCTGATTTTAAACAAAAGTGGTGAGTCATTCTAAGGTTTATATTGAGCAAGAAACTATGAAGTAAACAGTGTTCCAAACATAAAAGAGCTGAACAGACTACATCTTACATGGTTCATATTGTTTATAGCCAGTTATTGATATTAAAATGTAAACAAAAAATTTACAGTAAAAGGGAATATTCTTTGTGTAATGTTAAATAATGGATAAGGTAGAGGAAGAATATTAGGGTAATACTTTACAGTTACAGGATATAAAAAGGGGCTTTTTATATCCCACCCCCAACTTTTTATTTACAGACAATGTCTCGTCATAGGCCACAATGGCAACTACAAGCTTTGGCTGCCCAGCGCAGAGATAATGAGCTACGGCGTGCTGAAGAATTAAAAAAGGTTAGAATTATCATTAATATAGATAATTAGTTTCTAATGTTTTTGCAATATTTCCGTGACTGTTGACTGTGCATATCTCTTAAAGATGTTTTTATTAAACTTGGCATAATACAGTTAAGGAAAAGTGCAAGTTTCACTGTGTCATCTAAACTGGTTCAGTAGTTTTTGAGGTAGAGAGGGGTCTATAGGCTTGGCTTATCTTTGATGACATTGGGGACAGGGGGGGTTGACGTGCAATTTCGCAAAATACACTAACATGTTTTGAGAAAATCTCTCCCACTTAAGAACTTTTCTTACTTTTGCTGACAAGAGGGGGTGTAAACATCAATTTTTCTGCCTACGTAATACTTGAATGGCCCAATGGAATAGAGTAAATGATGAATAAGTCACTAGAAATAAATTGATTTGATCTTTGAAGTAGGATTCCATTTTGAAACATTAATCATTACCAGTGCAATTAGTTTATGTGGTTTGTTCGCTTTAGGACAGATTCGCTTAAAGACAGAATCGCTTTAGGACAGAGACGCGTTACAGCAAATTCGCTAAACGGCAGAAGTACAGTGAAGTCGATATGTGTAATCTAAATTTAAATAAACTAGTTATAATTTATTGCTTGAATCAATACCTTGTTAACCAATATGATATATGTAACTTCTGGTTTTCACATGTTTCAGGTTGCAAACTATTTCGAGGCAAACACCAACAAGTCAAGACATCATGAACAGTGGACCACAGAGGGATACTATGAGAAGGCCAACCGAGAGGCCGAACTGCTCAGTGAAAGAAAAATTAGAGCTGCGTAAGTGATTATTAAATGTACATACACACCAACAATTTCTTTATCCTACAACTGTATTGTCTTTTGAGCCGTTAAGATTGAATGTTATAGTTAAAGTCAAGGTGGTAATAAAGAAAATACACTTTCTCAGGCACATTTTTAGGTCAAGTAACATTATAAAAGATCTCATTTAGAATAATATTTATATTTTTGATAAACTTTTGAAAACTTCAGACTATCAGCATTTTGGGGCCGACTAATACTGCATTACTCATTGCTGTTAAGATATTAAATTCATATGGTAGAAGATTCTATTATATTTTTAGGGTTCCGTAGTAAACAAGGAACCCTTATAGTTTCGCCATGTCTGTCTGTCTGTCTGTCTGTCCGTCCGCGGTTTTACTCAGAGACTATAAGTACTAGAAAGCTGTAATTTAGTATGGGTATGTATATTAATCATGGCAAAAAAGTGGTAGAAAAAAATATTGAAAAAAAATTTTTTTTTGGTAGCTCCCATACAGGTAAAGTGGGGGAGTAATTTTTTTTTCTCTATTTACCCATCGTGTGGGGTATCGTTAAATAGGTCTTTCAAAAATATTGTGAGGTTGAGAACACCGTTTTCCGGTTTAGGGATCCGTTTCCGAAATATTTGATTTTAAAGTGCAAATTTTTGTTAGAGGTAAGTGTGTGCGTGAAAAAAATTACAGCAGTAGTATATATACTGAAATTTAAAGGAAAACTATCAGAGCTGAGTACTAAGTACAAACTAAAAAGTTATAGGCAACCAACTTATAAAATGTAAAATTTCATACTATTTTCATTGTTAGATGTTTTTGGTCGCTAAACTGTAAGGTGCGAGTGTGAATAGTGTGTACTCAAAGTTGTCATTCGCAACTACGGAACCCTACACTGCGCGTGGCTCGACACGCTTTTGGCCGGTTTTTTACTTTATGACTTCCACTGAGATTTTGGTGATTCTGCCAATGTCCAGTTTAAAGAGATACAAAGTATCAGTGTTGTTCAGTATACAATTAACAAGAAGCAATCAAAGATGGCGTAGATCTTTTGATTGCTTTATAGGAGCTAGACAAATAACATATATATAATATGATAGTCTACTTTAAGGGGGCACACTAGGCACAGTTGCGATGCCAATCATTTTATTCCTAATAATTTACAAATAGAAAGAAATTCAAGAATGTAAATCATATAAGCACTAGTAAATAACCTGAAGTATTTTTGGAATCATGTTTAATATTATCAGAATCAGTGAGAATTATGAGAATGCGGTAATCACGTTTTCTCTTAATGACTGATTCTCATAATATTAAAACATGATTCCAAAAATACTTCAAGCTATTTACTAAGGCTTATATGATTTACATTCTTGAATTTCTTTCTATTTGTAAAGTATTAGGAATAAAATGATTGACGCTACTGTGCCTAGTGTGCCCCTTAACTATTTCACACATTGTTCACGAGTATGAACTAGTTGTTTTGGTTTTTTTTTCTATTCTGAAGTCCACCAACTGGACCCCTTGACTTTGCACCAACATTGTAGAAGATGCCAATACTTATAGTCAAGGTTATGTGGAACGGTAGATCTGGTTATAACACCTGTTATCTTTAAATAACTTGCATGGTATTATAATTATTTTTATTAACTTGCAGACAATTAGAGGAGAGAAGAAAGAAGTTGGAGCTGATGTTGTTCCAAGAAAACATGCAGTACCAACAAGAACTGAAGAAACTAGCCGCTCAGCCGAAATATTTCAAAAATGGGTAACATAGTGTAAAATATTCAGGGGACTTCTTCAATAAATTGCTTTATGTGACGAATTTAACGTTTATTTTTACTTCACATAGCATTTTATAAAAAATCTATATAAATAAATGTAGTAAAACCACGAGTTAGCATATAGCGACATTGAAGCTTCTCAAAGTTTCCTGCAGTGCATTTTTTCTTAATTCTCTGTTAGATGTTGTTACTAGTACTAGACAGCTTTGACATATACCGTATGGTTCCCATCAGAGTAGAATAGGACCACTCCAAGTCTTCCCGCGGATGCCGTAGAAAGCGACTTAGGAAACACAAGCTAAACAAAGCTTATAAACATCAGAGAGACTTCTCTAACCCGTCTACCCAGCGTGGAGTGTGTAGGCCAAATCCTCTGACTGCTCTGGCTAATATATGGCTCTGGTAGTTCAGAGAGGGTCGTGCTCCTGCAGTGGAGACTATAAAAAGACTTTAGAGAAACACATAATAAGTGTATATAAGAAGCTTCTCATAGTTTCCTTCAATGCATTGCTTTCCTACTCTCAAATACTGTTATTACTAGTACTGGACGACTACGTCTACATGCTCCAGGAATGCTGATACTGTGAACCGTGATAATGAAGATTCGTTTGGGGTCACAGTATCATCAGGCTGTGTTGGCAATGAACAGATCTTTAAGAACAACCTTTGTATGATGCCAGTGCTTGTCAACTTTTTGAAAAAAATTGTGTATGCCTGAAAATGTCTTCGCAATATTGATGATAATATATCGTCTTTATCAGGTTTGGGTGCAGGATCAAGCGATGTACAGTATTGGGTACTTCTTGATATATGTGTAGTATAATAAAATTCAATATGTATGTGTAACTATTTTGATGATGTGATAGTTGAATATTGAAGCTACTTGTAGTGTCCTTGGTCAGTGACTGAAGTGAGACTCACATGGCTTGCGCTACTCTCCGATAGATCTCGTTACTGGTACTATACTTAGTTTCGATTCGACGCAGTGACTTACTTCCTTATAAAAATATGAGTTTATTTTTTAGTAACAAATTTAATTTTTCTTAGTATGACTGCAACTTTAGGGGGTACTAGCGATGAATAGTTTCATGCGGTGATCTATATCAAGATAGATTCGGTTGATATTTAATATGTTTCAATATTAAAGAGTTTAAAATATATTAACTACTAACTGTTATCCGCGTGATATATAGCCTATGTCTTTCTCAGTACCCTAAACTATGTGTATGCAAAATTTCATGATGATCGGTTCAGTAGATAAGGCGTGAAAACGTAACAATTAAACTCACTTTCGCATTTATAATATTATTTAGGATCACCCTAAATTATTATAACACTATGAAGAATTTTAAAGCCAAATAATCTATTGCTTTATTTTCAGTTCATACCTAAACAAAGTGCCTACATCAACACTGCAGCAGATCAACCAGGGTATAGTGGAGAAAGAGGAACAGTTACGGAAACAGGAAGCGGAGTTGAGGCTTCACCATGCTTGGAGACTGCGACAACCGGAGCTGAGAGCCGCCAGCTCTTATATTGCTAACGGGAAATTGAAATCTTCATGGTAATTGCTCAAAATATTATAAAAAGTCAAACAATGACGAACTCATGTTGTGACAACTTTCTCTTCTCTTTGAGATCTGAAATCCAGGATCAATCTTCGTTCAGATTGTAGCGATGTTAGCGTTTCCACCAAAAGTGCCGTTTTTGACCAAAATACGAAGAAAAACTTCACGGTCTTACTGTGAACAGTAGTTCATACAATAATTAAAGGGTTAACTAGGGCAAAGACAATATAATACTACTAGGGCCTCGCAGAATAAAATTTTAAATGATATCTCGGTTTTCTGTCTTACAATTTATTTCCTCATTTGAAAGAAAAGGAAAATAAATTTTGTTATATTAAAGTTAACTAAGAGTGGAAGGAGATAACGCAAGACCGGACTGAATGGAAGAAGTGGAGGGAGGCCTTTGCCCAGCAGTGGGACACATGATGGCTCGAAATAATAATATATGATAAAGCCCTAGCCTTCAAAGTACTTATTTTAAGAAGTACTGTTTGCATTTTAAAGTGTAAACTTGAAGCATTAGTTATAGTTTTAAAGTGTCCGTTTTTAACTAAAACTCTATAAAATCCTTCGCGTTTACACTTCAGAATGTAAACATTATTTCAGAAAATACTTTGAAGAGTTATCTAGGATTTTATGAAACAACATTTGAAATATATTTTGCCGGCAACGTTCTTGTCACACCCCTGGTGTTCCAGTTGTCCATGGGCAGCGGAGATCACTTACCATCAGGTGACCCGCTTGCTCGTTTGCCGTCCTATATCATCAAAAATCTCTTCGTTTTCTTTCAAATGATTTAATTTCACATGGGGGCAGCTCTGAATTCATGTTTGTTGAGATGTAAGGAGTTGTTAATTTATCATATTGAGAATGGACGTAAAGACAAATTCTTGGATTTATTGTTTATTTATAGGATGGAGCAGTTAATTGAAAAAGAGGTCCAGAAGAAGAAGGAAGAAGAAGAAACTCGCAAGGTGCTACAGGACCGGGACGAGGCGCTGCGGAGGCAGATACAGCTGGAGGAAGAGCGGCTCAGGGACAAGGAGCGACAAATGAAGGTTACTGTGTTTGGAGTTTTGTTAGCCATGCTCACATTTTGACAAATTCACTGCTTAGAAAAAAAAATTTCAAACAAAGTATAGTCGAGGCAGATAAACCTGACCCGCCTACAATTTCATATCTGTGCACAGGAGGGTCAGGCTTATCTGCCTACGAGTGTACATTAGGATTAACTAAATGTGAAAAAAGGTTCCTATTTTTATCCCAAATCAGATGCACAAATAAATCAATTTTATAATTAATCAAAAAAACAAAACGTACGCAATATTTGAAATTTACATCCCAGAATAACTAAAAAACGACTTATATGTGCTTTTTTTAAATGAAAAATTTCCGTTTTAAATCACAAAAACTAACAATCTTTTTGTGACCTAAACCCTCAAATAGCTCGCTAAATGACACCCATTTTGATTTTACGTGTAATTTCTGTCGGCCATCTTGGATCCATAAAAGAACATCAGTTTTTCTGAATTATATCATGAAACCGAGAATATGCTTAGATTAGGACTTTAGAGAATTAAGCAGACATACTTCGAACCAAGGTCGCAGGGAAATGCTGGGAGGTAGGCCGCTTCCAACCGGTCATTTTGGAAATCCTTAGGAGAGGCCTATGTCCAGCAGTGGACTTCTTGCGGCTGAAACGATGTTGCTGATAAAGCAGACAGATGAACTAAGACTTGAAGTAACATTGTGTTTTATACTGTTATTTCAGGAGCTCCGCGAAAGCCTAGAAGGCCAGATAGCAGAACTCAGCGAAAAAGAATCAGTCGTAAAGAAACTACGCAAAGTTGAAGAGCGAGAGAGGCTCATCCTAGACGAATTACAGTTCATATCGAGTGAGCGAGAAAGAGAACATGAACGGCTAAAGGCAGAAAGAGATGCAAGTATTGTCAACATGGGCTTGCATAAGTACAAGCTAAAAAGGAAGGTGATATCTATCCTGAAGGAGATTGAGTTGGACTTGATGATGTTGGAGAAGATGAAAGCAGCTGTTTTGAAGGTAAGCCTAGATAATTTTCTGTATTCAATGCTATCTACAAATGAGAAAATTGATAAATTATTTAATTATTCATGACATATCGGAACCTGTCAAAGCACTGTCCAGTTAGATGATAGAATAGGAAATGCGGTGAAGGTGAACATTGTTAGCAACGCCTCTTCTGGTGTTGCAGATGGCCAAGGGCGACGGTGATCACTTTCTATCAGGTGGCTCATCTGCCGTCAAACAAAAACGAAAAATTGAAAAAAAAAGTGTTGGGAAAAAAATTTCGCTTATTGTCTCTTTGTTCATCGCAAGGCAGTATCTTTTAAAATGCTTAACAAAAGAAAGTAACACACATTAGATGCTGAATATTTTCAGTGTTGAGTGCCAAAGTAAAAAAAAATTAATCGCGGTACGCTGGCGAAAAATAATAGTGGTAGTTTGGCTAATCTGAGCTTGCTACTACGGAACCCTTCATGGGTGAGGCCGACACGCTCTTGGCCTCTTATTTGTTTAAAAACTGTTGTATTGACGGCCAATCATCATCATCATCACCAGGTCTTATTTAGTCTCCACTGCAGGAGCACGTCACGAGGGTCATGCTGCACGACCCTCTCTGTGCTACCAGCGCTATATATTAACCTGAGCAGTCAGAGGATTGAAGGCCAATATCGCGACGAATTTAAATCTTTGAAATTCCGATTAGTAACTATTCATCTACATACCTAAAGCAAAGACAATATAATACTAACGTATAGACTGACCACCTCATACAAAAATATTGGACCAAATTAAGGTTGCGAAAGCAGGCGAATGTATGGCGCAGGAGAGTCGCTTGCTACTCGATACTAGATGGCGGTAATCTGCGTTAGCCTTTAACTTACTAAATATACGGTGTCGTTTTAAAATATTATGCCTAAAATATTGTTTTGATTTTTTATAAGATATATTTTGTGAATAATATTTTTGTCTCTGCCTACCCCTATGGGAAAAAGGCGTGATAATATGTATGTATGTATGTATGTATGTATGTATGTATGTATGTATTTTGTGAATCATGTTATTATATTCTCATAATACGTATTCTCATAATACGGTAGATAAAATGTTGTGTAGTTTCGAGTGGCGCCATCTATGCGAGTCTCTGAGAACAAATCGTATGATTAAGGCGTTGAGACCACATGCCTAAAGCTTTTACTTACTTTCATCATCAGGTCTCTTTTAGTCTCCCTCCACTGCAGGAGCACGACCCTCTCTGTACTACGAGAGCCATATATTAGCGAGAGCAGTCTTTGAGGCTTTAGCCTACTTCTCCACGCTGGCTAGACGGGTTGGAGAGGTACTTACTCTAATAATTTAAATTTCAGGATTACGAGAGCCAACAAGAAAAATGTGCCAATTACAAGCGTTTACTAGACGCCGCATTGCAGCAACTGGAAGAGCATCGCGAAAGGGAGCGACAGAGACAGAAGAACATTGAGTCGATGTACGATGGGGAAGCGAGGCAGATCAATGAAAAACAAGATAGGGTCAGTTAGCATCTACTATAAGGTAGCCTCTGTAAAAAGGCGTGTGGTATCAGACACTAGCGCCACCCAGCAATTAATTCTGTTCATCCTAAATCATATCAAATTAATAGCTGAATGCCCTAGTAAATTACTTATCATAGATATTGACTAGGGCATCTTTTTCGTACTTTTCATAGATATTATAATTGAAGTTTACGAGAATTACTCATTACCGTCAAAAGTGGCCACTTATGGCGGTAAATGTAGTTCTCTTAATTCATCAAATTAAAAATAGTGCAAAGTTGTACCAAGAACACGTACTGTACCAATAAGTAATTTACTAGGAGAATTCAGCTATTAGATTTTTTAAATTTGATATGATTTAGGACTCTAAGAATTAGTTGCTGGGTGGCCCAGCGCCACTTTCGTAGGGTGTTTTTACACGACTGCTAAACAAGGAGTTTTCGTTTTACGAGTTCATGTTGTATATGTATGTAAGTTCTTTATTCCGCGGTGATTTCTACGTCACTATAATCGTGCCACTATAATTGTATCATTGAAACTAACATGAGATACAGACATTATGTATAAAAACCGGTCCCTCACGCATGTGCTATTGCCAACTCCGGAGCCCATTTTTAAGGCGAGATCTTGCCTTGAAGGTCTTTATACATCGTGTCCCATGTTTGGTGTAGAACCTACACCAAACAATGACTTCAAGTGCACCATGTACTTCGGTTTGTTTGTTTTTCGTATGTGTAAGTGGCCAACACTCGTGTCAGATTTTTCAAGCTGCCTTATGGCATCTGACATAGCTTAACGACTGCCATCAACGATGACAGCCGGGACCAACGGCTTAACGTAACGTAACGTACTTCGGTACATTGTGCACTTCGGCGCTGGACTCAAGAAACGTCGTGCGAAGCGCTCAACATATCTTAACATTTAAAAACGCGAGCTGTCAAAATCCACCAATCATAAAATTGATGATTAACCATGATTGGTCGATTTTGACCGCAGCTGTCAAAAATACCTCTCGACACAGTGTCGCCACTTGGGAGAAAAAACAATTTTGAAATGTAATGACTTTTTTTTCAATTAAAGTTTTCAATCATTTCAAACAAAACACCTCACTAGTTTAGGTGCCAACACTATACTTATTTTTTTGTGGATAACTAATTATTGTCATTAAGTATTTATTTTTTCTTGCAGATTTGGGCAAAGGAACGCGAAGCCCGCTCAGCACTCATGGGCGAAGTTATGTCCGCTCTGAAAAGGCAGGTTGAAGAGAAAATAGAGCTAAATATACAGAAGCAGAAAGCTAACGTGTTGGAGCGAGAGAAGATTCTCGACGAAATGGACAGCTTCCACAAGGAAGTGCGGACGAGGGAACGGGAGACTCAGGTTAGATGAAGACATCTAAATTTATCTATACTTATAATATCATCATCACTAGGTCGCTTTCTAGTCTCCACTGCAGGAGCACTACCCTCTCTGTACTACCTGAGCCAAATATTAGCCAGGGCCGTCAGAGGCTTTGGCCTATACTCTCCATGCTGGCCAGACGGGTTGCAGAGGTCTCTTTGATGTTTATGAGCTTTGTTTAGCTTGTGTCTTGTGTCGCCTTCTACGAAATCCACGGGAAGACTTGAGTGGTTCTATTCTACTCTGCCGGGAACCACACGGCGGCGACTTATAATATATAGCTGAAGAATTTGTAAGGTATAATGCGCTAATCTCTGCAAAAAAAACTAGACCGATTTCAAAAATTCTTTCACCGTTAGATAGTTACATTAAGCTGAGTGCCATAGGCTAGGTATGTACGACACGAGAAACAGCGATGTACGAAGCCGTGGCGGACTGCTAGTCATTATATATAGCAAATCGAAACATTGACGGTTTTCTAAAATGATCACCACTAGATGGCAGCACTGATGCGTCGTCTTCGATAAGCCACTGTGATTGGATAATATTTGACAAGCAGCAACAATTGACACATTGTGGCCCAATCACAGCTTACCGGATGCGCCTCAGTGCTGCCGCTGCTTTTCAGAACTCTTTTTGGTGTTCGGGGTCGTTGCGAGTGTCATTGCTTTTGACTATGTTCGATCGAAGAAAATATAATACTGACATTATAGACTGACAGTCCCATAATTATATCGGAGCGAATCAAGACCTGCAAAGAGTTGCTGCTCTCAACAGGCTCTGGAGACTGATTCTCAGATCAGCCCTTTGAATGTAATCGCGGCATGAGAGTTTGCTGCCTCTCCAAACCTTCCGCGCAGAGTCTACGCTTAAAGCCGAGGCTCGTCCCTCCTGGGATCCTCTGGTCCTTTGGTGATGTTGCCTAATACAGGTTCACTCCGCGCTGGCCTAAAACGGCCGGTAAAGTACCAAAAGCTAACTTGGAGCTAAAAAATAGGCTCAATATGTTACTGATTAACCATTGAAAAGATTACCTTACTGAGCACTTATTTAATTAATTAAAGTTTTTTTCTAACTATTAAGGTCCCACTGCTGGGCAAAAGCCTAGAAAGTATTTAAGAATAAAAGTATCATTAGATATATCAAAATCAATATTTATATGTTCCAGCTCAAAAACTCGCAGTACTCAACGGTGACGGCATTGCAGTCGCAACTGAACAGCTTGAAGCTGCAGCAGCAGCAGATGGAGGCGAGCTGCGCCGCTGAGGCCGAGCTGCGAGAGGCGTGTGCTCAGGAACGGATGCTGAGACGGGAGATAGCAAAAATGCAGCGGGAGGGCAATGTACAGGCCTGGACGTGATAGAACTCTTTACACTCCTTTATTTTTAATTTCCAAAAGTCAACTAGTGAGTTTCATTACACACTGTTATAAATTATTTGATGATGAAGCGTGCGCTCACGAACGGGTGCGGAGGTGAGAAATAGCAAAGGTGCAGCGGGAGGGCAATGTACAAGCCTGGACGTGATGATTCGCTTTACACTCCTTAATATTTTTATCCCAACGTACCTTATAGCCATCGATGCATTGCAACAGCTTGAAGCTACAGCAGCAAACAGATGGAGGCGAGCTGCGCCGCTGAGGCCGAGCTGCGGGAGGCTTGTGCTGAAGAACGGATGCTGAGGCGGGAGATAGCGAAGATGCACCGGGAGGGCAATGTGCAAGCCTGGACATGATAAAGTACTATACACTCCTTCATTCATGTTTTGATCCGAAGGTCCCTTAGCCATCGATGCATTCGAACCGTGTCGTTAACGCGTTTCACTATGGTAAAATTATATCTAAAAGTTAGTTAGTGCGTGTCATTACCCCCTACTATGAATTATCTGATGATTCAGCTTCAATCTGCTGCAGTAGCAGATGGAAGACAGCCGTATTAAGTGTACGCTCAAAAACGGATGCTGAGGCAGGGAATAGCGAAGCTGCAGCGGAACGGCAATGTACAGGCCTGGACGTGATTAAGCGCTTTACACTCCTTCATATTTTTATCCCAACGTACCTTATAGTCATCGATGTATTGCCGTCGCAATTAAACAGATTGAAGCTGCAGCAGCAGCAGGAGGTAGAGGCGAGCTGCGCCGCTGAGGCCGAGCGGGAGGCGTACGCTCAGGAACGGATGCTGAGGCAGGAGATAGCGCAGATGCAGCGGGAGGGGAAAGTACAGGCCTGGACCTGATAGAACTCTTTACACTCCTTCATTTTAAATTTCCAAAAGTCCGCTAGTCCCTTTCATTACGCACTATTATAAATTATCTTATGATTCAGCTTCAATCTGGTGCAGTAGACGATGGAACAGAGCTGTGTAAAGTGTGCACTCAGGAACGGATGCTGAGGCGGGAGATAGCGAAGATGCAGCGGGAGGGCAATGTACAAGCCTGGACGTGATAAAGCGCTTTACATTTCTTCATGTTTTCATCCCAATTTTAAGCCCCTTTCATTTCATGTTGAGAGTATTTCCGAAGTCTACCAGTGCGTGTCATTACGTACTATTGTAAATTTCGTGATAATTCAGCTTTAATCTGCAGACTGATGCAACTAGGGCAATGTACAAGACTGGACATCTTTTTATCCCTATGTCCCTTGTAGCCGTTATTACGGACTATTGTAAATTATGTGATAATTTCGCTTCAATCTGCAGCATCAAATGAACTGTGCGATGCGTGTGCTTATGAACGAATTAGCTGGCAGGAATTAACTAAAAGGTCCAGACGTTATCGAGCTACTTTCCAAGATGTGAGAGAATATACGCATTAAAGCCTAGTTCGCACACGACTAGTACTTTAGTCAAGTAGCGAGCATTATAGTGCTCAAAATAATTCCATGAAACAAATAAACAGTTCACATCTTGCAGCAAGTAATAAACTCGAATAAAACGACCTGTTGAGCCGGTGATCCAGTTAGTGACGGTGGTAGGCTACTGGCCCAAAAAAATAAAGCCACGCACACGGCTAGTATATTTGTCAAGTAGCAAGTATTTTAGTGATGCATTATCACTTATATCATCTATCAATCACTAAAGGCCTATCGCTTTGTAGATAAAGGCGGTGTATATCTACGCATGTTTCTATAGAAATGCTAAAATGGAATATATTGTTTTAAAATGGTTAGTTACAAGTTCTTGCCTGTGATGCTTTTTCCATCCATCAAAAATGTAAGCTTTAAATAAATTAGTTCAATTTCTCGAAGGCGGTAAATGATATTATTTTAATATGCATTGTAAAGAATTTGTAGGAATAAAAACGAGTGTAATTTTAAGTGATATAATAATGAACTATTTTTATAACAATACCAATAAAATCCTTGCCTTAGTTGCTAAGAATAAGAAGTGTAGTTAAATTATACTCAAAGTTCTCCAATAGTCCGTAAGTAATGAGTTGATATTTTTTATACTTACTAGAATTATAAGAAGTTTATTGTTTTTTTGCATGGTCTGTCTGTTTGAACTTTGTTTGATTGTATAATAAATAAATGGAATATTTTGTATTACCTGTCTTTTTTCCTACAACACATATATTAATTTATTTTATGGGTAAACCAGAAGAACATACATCAAAAGTAGCATAATTAAAAAGAAAACAAAAGCGACTGCCTAGTTTCAAAGTTTACGTCCGCCATATTATTATTTTTTTGGTGACGTTACATGCCCTTTGCTATGGCACTCTGGAGAAGAGTACGAATGTAATGACACCTCACACAATAATCGGTCGAATTCGGTAGGTAAAATTATTTGCCTTTGCAATTTGCCAGGCACTTCTACCGAACAAATGTTATAAATGCTATAACTTTTTGCGTATTACATGTTCGAAGATGTTACTAAATAAATGAAGTACATAACTAACGTAGCAATTTTTGCCGCTAAACACTTTAAGGAGCTTTTAAAATTTACGGTGAATCAGGAGGTGACCAGTCAATCTGACGTCAGAATGGCTAGTAAAAAAATGCGGATTTCCAGAAAAATATTAATATGTAGAAATTATTTACTATATGAAGCAACTATGTAGCAACTTTCGATTTACTCTCACAGCCAAATGCCATAGGCAGCCATTCTGACGGTCACTCACATTAGTCCCCTCCGTGTCAGTCGTGGTCAAGTCACAAGTTATTTCAGAATAATAGATATAAGTCAAAAGTAGGTTTTTTTATTATTAATAAATGAAAGTACTGTGCCTAAAAATACCTGCTTAGATTAAAAAGTGATCTATCTATCATGGGCCGCGACTTCTTCCCCGTCAGTTTCGCTTTTATCATTCAACTTTGCGAACCCTCATAAAGCACCGCTTATGGCTAGGGTTTAACTATTTTAATTGATGGTCCACCTAGGTCCTGGACCCAGCCAAGGGAGCCATGACAGTAGCCAGTGCTGGAATCTGTAAAAAAACTTCCCTCTGAAGAATTCGATTTTTTCGACCCCCATTTTTTCTGTGCGAAATTTCTTTGTAAATATTTTTACGCATTTAGTATAACGTGCTTATTTTTCATTTTTTGGATTACTCGTTTGTCCGTCGTTGTCTCATACTTAGGTCTGCGGTCTCCTAAATCGGTGAAAAAATCAGTCTTAGTTAACTCAATTAGATAGAAGATATTTACGCCTTTGCTGCAAATTTTGCGAATTCCTAGTTGGTAGGTATCAAGACATATAACTAGGTAGTTACCTACTTACTTCCCGCTGTTCTAGAACCATGAGATTAGGCGTCGGCGAGTTATTCTGTACTCGTCCCACAAATTCTCATCTCATGTATTGTTTTGATTATTTTCTACTTCACTTATCCTATTTCCGTTTTCAACTCATCCCATACAATTTAATAAAAAAAAATTTTTTTCTTCAGTTATTCCATAGAAAATTTAATTATTTTTATTCCTTCTCATCCCTTTCAGTTTCTTACTCATCCCACTGCAAACCAAGAAAAACGTAGTGAAATAGTTTTAGTTTAACGATTGAAGTTCATTCAATCGTTTATTAATATTTTTCATTACACAAAGCCAGAGAATATAACTAGTGACGCAATTAATAATTAACAATAGGTACTAATTAAATTGACTTTGGGATGAGTTAAGACTAAGGAGAAAAGAAAGGATGAGTAAGGAATTACAATTTGGGATGGGTCAAATATTTATAAATGGGATGAACACGGAATAACATCTAGGTCTACTTTTTACTAGCACACGTGGAAAAAAAAAAACAAAAAGTCCCAAACTTGGAATAAGAACTAAAAAATATTTAAGAGTCCGTCTCGCACTTAGCCGTTTTTACTATAATTGCAATAAGTATATATATTTTTAAATTACTACGTGGAAACTAGAGGGAACTTGGTCGATTTTTTTGTTTTCTCATAACATAAATAAATTTAAAAAAAATATTTAAGGGTACACAGGTTCAATCTCAAAGTCGATTTCTCAGTATTATTTTCTCGTTGAATCGTTAATCATAAATTTAAAACATTTTTGGGTGGAGAAGACAAAAGTGTTGAATAACCTTCGTTGCATTGTGTAGTGGTAGGTAACACCTTATTTCAATAGATGGCGTGGCTTCAAGTAGCTACGACATCTATTGTGAAATTTTTACAAGCCAAATATGTATTCTACCATCACTAGATGGCACTCTGTTGCTGAATTTAGTAATATTTGGGCCTTCTCTACACGTTCGTCAATAGTTAGCCAACACCACACCGTGGACTACGCATTGGCGAACAGTTGTAGGTATTGGCAATCACATGTTGAAAGCTAGTTCAGTCTGGTCCGGTTCAGACCAATATCCTATGATACTTATTGTCTTTGCCATTATGCACACAACATTATGAAGGTTTTCATTTAAATAAATGAAGCTCTAACAGCTGATTTGATTTATTTAAGAAAAGGGAAAATTACTTTCTTATTCGTACGAATCTGGCGATACTCTGAAATCTGGCGAAAAATAAATTGGCCAAGTACGAGTAGAGCTCGCCCATGAAGGGATCCGTAGAAGCAAGCTTAGATTAGCCAAAAAGCTCTATAATTTTTCGCCAGCAACGATAACTTTGTTTTTAATAGTGTAATACCCTACAATAATTGGTAATTAAAGAAAAAAACAATACTCCCACATAACTTGTATGGGAGCTACCCTAAAAAAATTTTTTTTTTCAAGAAATAATGAATGTATGACTGAATGCATGTATTTTATTGCTCATATGGTGATGGTAAATTTCAAATTAAATTTTTATCTACCACTTTTTGGCATGATTAATATAGATCATACCTATAGCAAATAACAGCTTTCTAGCTAGTACTTATACTCTCTGAGTAAAAACGCGAACGGACAGACAGACAGACATGGCGAAACTAAAAGGGTTCCTTGTTTACAACGGACCCCTAAAAACAGGTTGACGAACGTGTGGACGCGAAGGTCACAATCACAACAAATACTCTTAGATCTACGTCAAAAAGCCGCCACAAAACAGATTGAGGGCCAACATACTGGCCCACACCCGACCAACATGCCAACACTCACCAGTCATTCAACCCAACAATAAACACTCATCAATCTTTCAACCACTTTATATGTTCACCAATACCTACGTGTTAGGCCAACATTGGACCTAACGTGTAATGGAGGCTTGAGAAGTTGAGACATATGTGTAGATGTCGCTTTATTAAGTTTTGTTCATTTGATTATGATCATATAAATTTTAATTAAAGCTTTTATTTAAGTAGGTAGTAGTAGTTTAACTTATCCCGGGCTATTTGTGACTGAATGTGTAGGTAAATCTTGTGTGTTCAATTTTTCCGATGTTTGATTGGGCTGAGATTTTGCATATTATATAGATATGTCGAGTATATAGTCAAAGGATATGTCTTACACATGTGAATCAAATGTTAATGGATTAAAATGATAATGTTTTCTTATGTTTTCGCGATTGTTACACATTTAAATAAAATTATTTTAATACGGTTTTTAACCTCCCAAAAACACATCACAGAAGCCGCCCAAAGCCTCACACAGTTGATCGCTTTCCTGCCATCTTACCATATGTAAAGGGAGTTACAGACAAAATTGGTAATATACTTAAGCGTGCTTCAATCAAGACCTATTACAAGCCGCACAAGAAAATAAACCAACTTTTAACTTTTAGATAGGTACATAACGGAAAACTGGAGCGTCCCTCTCATAGGTACCTATGGCGTTCCCGCACGCAACTCTTCACCATTCTTGGTTTTTTCGTGTACCTATGTTAGTGGCCAACACTGATATTTTTGAAGCTGCCTAAAGGCATCTGACATAGCTATGCCATCAATTATGCCAGCAGGGATCAACAGTTTAACGTGCCTTCCGAAGCACGAAGGAGCTCAAGATATTTTTATGCCACCTGCGGTCACCCATCTCAGAGGGGATTGCGGTTGGATAGCTTTGAATAACAGGGTTGCTAGCTAACGTTACGTGACGACTCTAGCTCGTGAGTACATGTCTAATAGAATTAATTCATACAATAAGCTCGTCATTTCTATAGGTAGGTATACTTACATCCTTTCTTATGGATGTGACACGATGCCTATAAAATTCAAAATAACTTACTACTATTTCGTACAAATCCATTCCTATCCCAGGAAAGTTTGTGCCAGCAAGCGGCAAGCCGTTTATAAAGGTTCGGAAAATCATTTTACACCTGATTATCAGATCCCGAGTTCTTAAATACTTACAGCAGCTGACGATGCATCTTGAAACAGCTCTGATGAGAACAAGTTCCTACTAGATAAAGATTTAAACATAACATAACTAAGTTTCACTTTATTTCCTGTAATCATCACCACCCTCCATCATCTTACATTTCCCCCAGTAAGAAGTTTGTATTACCTACATGCATGTTGAGTTAACGTGACAAGCTCCGTAGCGCAGTGTTAACACGCCAGCCTGCGACACGGGGGTCCCGGGTTTAAGCCCCGGTCAGGTCATGATGGAAAACGATCTTTGTCAGATTGACCTGGACCAAGATGTTATCTATTTAAGTCCATCCATCTATCCATCCATCAGGTCTTTTTTAGTCTCCACTGCAGGAGCACGACCCTCTCTAGACTACCACAGCAATATATTAGCCATAGTAGTCAGAGGATTTGGCCTACACTCTCCACGCTGGCCAGACGGGTTGAGGAGGTATTTTTGATGTTTGTAAGCTTTGTTTAGCTTGTGTTTCCTAAGTCGCCTTTTACGACATCCACGGAAGGACTTGGAGTGGTCCTATTCTACTCTGCCGGGAACCAGCACACGGCGTTATTGTTGAGTTACTTCAGCCAGGTACCATACTCGATAACAGGCAGGATCGAGAAATTATCGCCGCACTGGTAACGCCTGGAAAAGCTTTTGGTACACGAAGGAGTTGATGAAGGGTACGCTCCCTCTTTCTCTCACACCAAAGCTCCTTGATATGTGCATTCTGCCCATCTTAACATATGGTGGACAGATATGGCCTTTTACTGAGCCTCAAAAGTCCAGACTCAAGGTTTGCCAACAAGCAATAGCGCGCAGCATACTAGACTTGCGACTTATAGACAAAGTTAGGAACATTGAGCGTCCCTCCCTAAAAAAAATTGCATTGATGTAGGTCTGTGCAAAAACTGCCAGTCTGATATGGGGCCCCATATGTTTATTTTGACATGTTTGTCGCATGCAGCCAAAAGGGTGGGCAAAACTTGCCACTTTCTGGGTAGGTACCGGAATGGCCGCCGTAGGAGAGGCAGACCAAGGAGGAGATGGCGAGATTATATGGATAATTTTAATTGTGGCTGGCCAGATATAGCGAAGGATTGAAAAGAGTGGAGCATTCAGGGGGAGGCCTTTGCCCAACAGTGGGACACTATATGTTTACCTAAGCTAGGATAAAAAAATCGTTGAGTTTAGTATCCTGCGACACAGTTTACAACTTAGGTAAGTACCGTTAGGCTAGCTCAATTTGTGTGATATGTCCCTATATATTTATTACTACCTAATTTAATATTTCTAAAAACAAGACGACATGAAATGCAGAAATGTATCTACCATTATCCATTGTAAAACCCAGAAATAAAAAAGGGAAATACTTATCCTGACAGGGTAATGTTTGGTTTAGGTACATACCTACCTACATATTAAGCAAACCTCATTGGACATCTAGCCTGTACCTTTATGAGCGAATACAGATTTATGATGGTAGTATAGGTAGCTCTTCCCTAGGCAGCTACTTACTTATTAGTTATTATAAAATCGAAAATATTATACAATACCCTTAATGCCACGTTTAGCGTTGTTAGTGGTGGAAAGCGGAATCGAAATAAGTAAGGGGTGGATTTCTAGCCGCATCGCCTATAACTTGATTCCTTAGATTTTTGCTCAATCCCTTAGTAGGCTTTTAAGGCCTGCGCTGGAAGAAAAACAGCTGGTATTTTCTACGTTTTCCTATTCTTCCAAATCAGCATGGAATACTTACCTAGTTCTTAACATGGCATTGGGGTTTATGACCTTGGACCCTGTCTACCTCGCAAGGAATAAAGACGTGATAATATGTTAGTATATTAAGTATACATAGGTATACTTACCTAAGCTGTATATTAGAAATATATTTTCTTGTAATCCTTTAAAATAATTTAAAAAATAACCTTCTATGCTTCAAAATCTTGAAAACAGTAAATTTTATATGAAAATAATTTTATCGTTTCTTCAGCAAAAGTACCTACCTACATTATCTTACGTAAATTATGATGAGTTCGTATAGATAGCTACCTACGCGTCGTTCAACGAAAATGCAGGGTCACCATAGTTGTTTTATTTTATGGGACTTTTTTTTCTCTAACAATAAATCTTATTTTTCGCCCACTTTGTCAATCTAGTAACTAATTGAGCTGTATAACTAGGTATATATCAATTTAAACCTTTATAAATATTTGAAGTGGTGACAGGTCGCAGGTTATCCTACATTTGGAAAATATAATTTAAAATTTCAACATTTTGTTATTATTCATGTACAGACGTATTTCATACAAAATGTTGACGATCTTAAAGTTCTCCTGTTGTAATCAGAAACAATAAAAGTCATCTTTTATGATAAAAACGTTAAAAGGAGGTACCTTTATGGTCAACCCATGAACTTGACGAAGCATGGCAAAAGTTTTGAGCTAGTTTTGCTTCAAAAATTCATTTTCTCTCAGAATCATTAAATGAGCGGCAAAATTCAGCTATCTAGTAATCAAAATAAAGAAATGCGGAGGCAAGGGTACAAACGCACGTCTTGAAGGCGGGGAGCTGTCTACATAAACATAACACGCTCACGCCCCCCAGTCAAAACATCCTGAGCAGAACCGAACAAAACCATAAAATAAGACACCCGGCTAGCCTAGAGACGCAACCGAAAAATCCAGGCTCTATAATTATGTTCAGCTACCACCCGATCTACCGGCAAGCCAATTTAAATTTACTGCGAACGCCGCACGTGTCCCACAAAATGAAATCCCACTACCGCACAGAAACACGCACGAAAAAAAAACCTAGAGAAAAAAATACATCGCAGGCGCCACCCCTTCGTCGCTAGTGGCTGCTTACTTCAACCACGCCTGCCGCGGAGCGCTACTCTTTCTGTCTTGCTCGGACTTATGCCAAATGTGTATGGCTAGCCCTGTCTGTCATGCGCCGTCATCAAAAAAGCACGGGTTTTATGTCAGTACGCGTTTAGAAGTCGCGCGTGTTAGAGCGTTGTCGGTGACGCCGCGCGAAATCGTCGCGGTGTGTCAAGTGCAGTGCCGTGTAGAGGTGCCGAAGTGGCGGGTTTCCTTGCCTCAGGACGGGGGGCCCATGCCCCCTTCCACCAGCACCACATTGGTAAAAGTTAGTGTCCCGTGGTTTAAAATAAACACTTTGAGTTTGTCTATGATTGGGTGGAACTGTGAATGTGCTTGACGATGCCGACGTATGGAGGTTATTTATTGTTTTGTTTGTTGATATTAATATTTAGTTCTTAATGCTAATGTATTTTATTCTGTAGGTTGTTTTGCAATAAATGTTACTAACCCTATGTTTAGTTTTTACATTTTGTATAACTAGCTGTTAAATATTTATGTTCTGAGTAATTCTGTTTAATGGGTATAATATAATTATAATACCTAACATATAATAAGATAAAGTTCCCTCAACTAAGTATATCAACAATATGAGATGACTTGCATTATTTATTGACATTTAAGTTAATCATGTGTTAGTACTTTAGCATCTATTGAATATAACACACTTAAATACACGTATGTTAATTATCTTCATGTTTGTGAATTTACGAAACGAATATATTCAATAAATTAGCAATAGTTCTTTTCAATACTTGGCACAAAACATTGCGAAATAGGCCTAACCCAATACCCGGCCAAGTACTAAGAAGATAATAGTTAGGTAACCTATTACTGAATAAAGTTAGTTTAAAAATTGTAATGTATTAAAAATATATACCTACCTACCTACTTTAAATTGTTGTAATGCCGATTTTTAAGCCAGTATAATAAGTAGTAGGTACCTAAAGACATTTATGGGAGAAAGGCAATACAGCAGGAAGTACTTACATAAGGTCTAATTTCATACGTTTGTAGGAACATTATTTTTTAATACAAAGAAAATTCTTTCTGATATCATGCATAGGTACTAAAGACTTTTAAAAAAGTATGGAAAAACAACTTGAGAATATAAAGTAAATGTTTTATTATAAATATGCAAATTCCCGAATTTATCCTTAGATTTGTCGCCGCGTGGACACTATACTGTCTAATAAATGTGTAAAACAAAAAAATAGTTACGTGTAGTTTAAATATATTTTAATCACAATAACTTTTACAAGTTCTGATTTTAAGAATCAGTATGTAGGAACTAATTTAACATTAAAAACAGTGTATTCCTATGCCTAAGAAAAAGGAAGAAATTGATATCAAAACTCGCCTGGGATAGTGTTTTAGGTGAGTTTGGTCAGGAATCTTAAAATAAAACCTTAAAAAATATTTAAAGACCGTTTCGTGCGAGTCTGACTGGCGCAACGAGGGTTCGGTCCATTTTTTTAAAGTTCAGGTTTCCAATTTACAATTTCCGAATTTTTTCATGAGCTTGTGCTGTAAGACCTTGATTTGTGCCGAATTTCATGATTCTAGATCAACGGAAAATACCGTATGAGTTTTGATTTACATTATAAGAGAAAATACGCAAAATTTGCCAGATTACCGCCATATCTTTGATACTTAGCGTTGACTTAGAAGTTTGATGTTTTCACAGATTTAAGAAACCGCAGATTCGTGGTTTCAATTTCAACTTGACACATCCACGCGTTCTTGAGAAAAAAGTCTTGTCAGACGATCTAGTGATCCAATAAGGGTTTTAATTTTTGAGGCACGTAGGTAACCCTAAAAATAACTAAAACAAAAAATTGGCGACTTATCAATGAATAAGTCGACAGGTAGGCAGTTCGCAAAACCACAATTGTAAAAAATTCTTGGAAAAAAAAAGAATATTATATTAGCCGTTTGTCAAGTAAAAAAGGCTTACCTACCTAACAATAGCGTCTTTTTTACGGAGAAGTGTGAAAAAACTAGCGGATAAGTTATTAGGAAATTACCTACCTACGTAGGCTCAAATATACTGATATCCATATGGTAGGCTCCCTTTTGACCAGCCAATATGTTAAAAATTTCGCGTTGTATGATTGTAAATTTCTTTAGATACTAATTCGAATATAGTATCTTCCCAACGACTAGATTTGGATTTCGGCAGTTACCTAAGCTATCCTTAAATAGGGTTTATAAAAAAGGGTAAGAAGTTTTTTTTTTAAATAAAAACCTTCCTAAATATTTATAACGCCAATCTGTACTTTAGGATAGGTTTTTTTTCTTATACGATCGTCGTCCCGGCGTGATCTTTTTCATATATAAGATAGTTTTTTGGAGATTATTAATTAATTAATAAAAGTAGCGGATGCGCAATTCATTAAAGAACACACGTAAAAATATTCATTTTCTTCCAAAATGTTAAAATAAGAATTTAACATACTTACCTACTGTTATTTTAAGTTATTTAATAAACCATTTAAACTACATACTAGAAGACATACCTATACATGTATATTTTAAAACCACAAACATAATTATTAAGAAAACATTTGAAAAACCTAATTATTATCAACCTAAGTAATGAAATAGCATGGACTTAAATAATTTCCGGAGACTATTTATTAGGTCTAATGATAACATGTAATGAAAATAATATGATAAAATAATTGTTTTATCAATATTAATATTCTTCTGACGATTCCTTTTCATACCTACACGAGTAATTAAAACTTAATTACCTAGTTCTTTCAGGTCTTTTTGCAAGTACCTACAGGAGAAAAATTACAAATTATAAAAAGTTGGCGGAGCTACGACCTAAATTCATAGAAAATACTTACAAGCAATGTCTTTCAAAATGTTTAAAAACTTGAATATTTTTTGGATATTAATTAAACCTTTGTTCTTTATGAATGTTTAAAAAATGAGTCTCAGAAAAATTTGAATTTATAAAAATCTAGATCTCTAAATTATTATTTAATTAGAATTTTTCCGCCACTTTCTGTCATAAAATTTTCGTCGACAAAATCTGCACTAAAGTTATAAGTTTATATTTAAAGTTATGTAGGTATATATATTATTAGACTTATGTATGTATATTATATATAAGTTTTTACTTATAACTATTTATTATTACTATCCATAAGCTGTGTGAATTTATTAGCAAACTCTTAGAATGCCTAGTGCCGGTTTAAGAAAATACATTAATAATAAGTCAGTTTAGCTTAGAATGTATATAGGTAGTACAATATAATGGGTACTACTGGGTGTATAACTCAGAGAATACTATATCTAACTAAAATATTACTATAGCTAACTCGATCAGCTGAGGACTTATCTGCATAGTAGATCCCTAGTAAGTGTACGTTGTATTGAGTAGTATAGATTTTAGGGTACCTACTTTATAATAATGTGCAAACGCAGTCTATCTGTCCGTCGGTCATAGCATTTACTCCGAATGAAATATTTATTACGAGGATCCATTTATTAAAACAATACCTATTACACTTTATATCTTCAAAACCACAGATCTAATTTTTCTTAACGGAATATCGTAGAGTGCTTTTAAGTAAAAAGTTTTTGCATAGATATACAATATGTTAATAAAAACCTGTCAAATACTTCCAAGTGTGACTCAGACCATCAATATAAACAACTTTTCCTATGGGACTCATGCTGAAAAAAACTTCCCCCTGCAAAAGTGTTCAGCTGGCTGGGCAATTTGTAGGAAAATGTTGAAATGATTTTCGAATTTCCGGGATGCTGGATTTAAGAAAAGTTGTTCTGGTTGAGTCGCCCCTTTTAATGCTAGGACAGGATTTTTTAATCTATGTTACAGTGAAACATAATTATGAAAAGAAAATTGAAGTAATTCTTCAATTGTAGGGATACAATTGAAGAATTACAGATTTACCAGTTCAGTTCAGGAGAGTGTACCCACATTTTTTCGTTATCGGTATAGCTTTATATATTATACCTGCATTAACTTGTAATCACACAATTTCCCTCACATTAATAAATTTTCCCCTAGAATAGAATAGAATTATTTATTAACAAATATATGTGTGTAGGTACATTAAAGATGTAAAAAGGTATATTACTTTTCAACTTATTCTGCTGAGTAATCAGCGTACCAATACCTTCGTATTTACATGAAATTTTTCAAGATATTACCCTAATATTACCGTACAAAAACAGTGTCAATTAGTTTCACAAAATGTCAACATTGTAAGACACATGTTGTCTGTGGTGGAGTACATGAGTAGGTGGTGAGTTAATAAGTATTCACTTATTGGTTATTACTGGGCCCGGATCTCTGACAACCAACAAATTGGTTCAGCGGTTTCTGCGTAATTGGCAAACAAGCATACGCACAGTTTTTGCGCTAAAATATACCCAAGTGTTTGACCGACATTGGTCAGTTATTGTGGGAACGACACCCTCTGCATTGCTTTTTAGGGTTCCGTAGTAAACAAGAAACCCTTATAGTTTTGCCATGTCTGTCTGTCCGTCTGCCTGCGGTTTTACTCAGAGACTATAAGTACTAAAAAGCTGTAATTTGGTATGGATATGTATAATAGTTATGCCAAAAAAGTGGTAGAATATAATCATGAAAAAAAATTTTTTAGGGTAGATCCCAACCATGTAAAGTGGAAGTATTTTTTTTTCTATTGTTATATAGGTCTTTAAAAATATTGTGAGGTTGAGAACATTATTTTTCGATAGAGGGATCCGTTTCCGAAATATTTGGTTTTAAAGTGCAGATTTTTGTATGAGATAAATGTCCCCCCCTCTATTTGCTAAACGGTTATAATGTGGATACGTGAAAAAAATTGCAGCAGTAGTATAATACTGAAGTTGAAAGGAAAACTATTAGCGCTGAGTACTAAATACAAACTACAAAGTTATAGGCAACCAACTTATAAAATGTACTCGAAAATGTAAAATTTCATACAATTTTCATTGTTTGATATTTTTGGTCGGTAAACTGTGAGGTGCAAGTGTAAACAGTGTGAACTCAAAGTTGTCATTTGTAACTACGGAACCCTACACTGCGCGTGGCCCGACACGCACTTGGCCGGATTTTTTTTATTTTTATTTCATACTAATTCTTAATATTACGTTTTCCCTAAAAAAAACTTTAATATCTTAAGGTACTTCTTATTTCTATCTATTTGAAAAACTAAAATAAAAAAACAAAAGCCGTTGCGTGGTTTAAAGATCGAAGCAAGCAAAGGGACAGATAGACAGCGGAAAGTGACTTGTTTTAGACTATGAAGTGATACTAAATAATCAGATAAGTAAAAAGATAGATAGTCCGTTACACAAAATATCAATACTTGATTCATATTAAATTAAAAAATCGTTGTTATCTACGAAACTACACGTTATTTTATTATAGAACTTTTTAAATACATATCAGAGAGGCGACGATAACTTCTACCAGCCTTGTGTTCAAATAAATGAAAATAAAAGTTTATTAAAAGATAATGTTTTCTTATGTTTTCGCGATTGTTACACATTTAAATAAAATTATTTTAATACGGTTTTTATCGCGTTTATTACATTATTTATACACCTAACGTTTCGAGCACTTTACAGTGTTCGTGGTCGCAGGTAGACTAAGTTGACATTTGTCTAGTATTTTATAAGAACTGCAAAATCTACCGCCTAAAATATTTATTGATAACGTTCCGGATGTACGCAGTATTGGCTCACGGTGTACCACGAACACTGTAAAGTGCTCGAAACGTTAGGTGTATAAATAATGTAATAAACGCGATAAAAACCGTATTAAAATAATTTTATTAAAAGATTTTATATTTTCTGAATGTTCTTATTTAATCCATCACTTCTTTCACGAAAACGTTTAATTACATTACATTTTACCATTTTTAAATGAGTAATCGGCTTTTAAATCAATAAATATACCTAGTACAGTATTGTTATAAAATGTAATTTATGTGCCTTGTACGCCTGCTAAGCAAAGTGTTCTTAGTTTCAAAAAATGTTTCTAAATTTCTGAAACTGAGAACTCTTTCTGAATAAAAAATAAATTACCGCGCAAGTGCTTTTTACATTAAAGCATTTTATTGGCTTTTATGCATTTTCATTTATGTACTTCGGTTGTAATTTGGGTGTTACTTCTCATCAATATCGTCATTGGTTTTTTATTTATAGGTAAATATTGACCGCCACCCATTTCTAATTAAGAGAACTACTCATTACTGCCAAAGTGGCCACTTAAGGCAGTAATGAGAAGTTCTCTTAATATACCGTTATTAAAAATTATGAAATGTAATACCACAAATACTAAAAGTAAGTAATTTCCTTCTAAAGTAACTACAGAATAAGATTTTTCCAATTGCATAAAGAAAAGTTTTTCAAAAAGTGCCCGTTTATGTAAGCATCTACATCTAAAAGATTGTTAAAGATTCTTTTGGTCTGATATCGAAACATATAGTTGGTTAAAATCAGTTGTAAAAGTCCATTAAAAAAGTTTAACAATTTAAAAAAATATACCTAGAATAAATTTTGTTATTGAAAGCATTTCTAAAAACGCAATATGCGACATAGCTGCTGAACAAAGTTCTCACATCACCCATTCAAAATGCTAACGAAGCGACGTCACTTGTTTGTTGATAATTGTTAGTGGAGTTAACGCCGTGAGGAAAAAATGTGGCTAAAGAGATTTTGAGTTAGCAAGGTCATTTTTTCATTGATATAATATTATGAAAAAATATGTGTAAGTTCCTATTTGACCGATTTAGGAGTAAAAAAAAAACTAAAAAAAAAAAAACAAATTTCAGCTCGATGAGGGTTTTTTTAAAATGCTTACCATCAGATGGAGCAATCTGGGGACGAGTCTGATAAGCCATTGTCATTGGATAATATTTAGCAACTGACACACTGTGGCCCAATCACAGCTGATCGCACCCGACTCTTCGGTGCTGCCACGATTTATTTCCGAACAATGGCATTGGACACTGAAAAGTTGATTAAATTTAACTTGCACACTAGGATATATGAAACTAAATAAATTCTTATGGAATATAAGTGTTGCCATACCTATAAGTGAACCCCAAAGCATCAGTTCTTAGCTGAAGATATAACTAGTAACACGCAGCAATAGAGCAGGTTCAAAGGTTGTACCTGTTGACGTGGCAACAATTATAAATTATTAATTCCTATTTGCCGAACCGAAGTGGAAGCAATGAACTTGCTGAAAATCGTTAAGTCGTTTACACACAATGCCTTGATTTGCAAGACAACTGAATATTCATTGGTGTAGGACAACTAGGCCTTGCATGCACTTGATGAACGGTGATTAGGGCTTTGGCACACAGCGTATTTTAAACAGGGCAAGCTTTTTCGTAAAAAATCATCATGATATCATATGATTTACAAGGTCATCTTGTAAACGCCGATTCGAAATTCATAAGACATCTATACCTATATCAATGATACCAATAGATGACCATTGGTATAATTGATATAATTATATTCTTGAGCTATGTCAGATGGCTTTTGGCAGTTTAAAAAATCTGACACCAGTCTTGGCCACTCAGAAACACAGACGAAAAACAAACAGACGGTCCTGGAGGAATAAAGAAGTGGTATATCACCCTATAAGTAAACGCTTTTCGCTTGAAAACTTAAGAAAAAATGAGACCCTAAAAATAACCAAACATCTTATTCAAGAACTTCTTTAGACACATGTACCTCGTGTAAAATGAGATTGTTGTTGATTACCTGATAAATTATAAAATTTAGCTGCATAGATTCAAGATTTATTAAAAAATATGCCTTTTAAGCACTTTTTCACATCAATTCAAATTTTTAACAGTTTTTATTTATTTATGTTTATTTTATTAATAAGTGTTCAAAAGCTTAAGCCTACTAGCGTTTTGGAACCGGAAAAAATAATCAATCTGTAGTTATTTTCTGAAATAAAAATAGAATTGTGTAATGGCACTTATTTAGAAATAAAAACATGGCTGAGTATGACAAATATATGCCAGAATCAGCTGTTTGTAACCGACTCCAAGAAGTAGAAGGTTATCAATTCGGTTGTATTTTTTTCCTAATAAGTTGACATAGACATAGTAATTTTTCAAATAGGAATAAGTTTAAAAAGATTGAGTCATGTACCTTTACTCTGCAGTGGGGAGGACATACCGATGTTAGAGTTATGTAAACATTGAGATGACCAAACAATAAACTACGTTATAGATATCAAAAGAAAAATTAGGCTTGGCGGCAGCACTGAGGCGTCGGGTCTGGTAAGCTGTTATTATGCAACAATGTGACACTTGTTGCTGCTTGTCAAATACTATCCAATGCCAGCAGCATATCAGAACCTACAATTCAGTGCCGCCAACCTAGTGTTAAGCATTTCTGAGCATTTCAGAAAACCTTCACTCCAAATTTAATAATATCGTGATAAATTGCCTTTTTTAGTAATTTGTCATCATTATTAGCGGAAACTTAACATTGTTTTGTTTTTGACATCCAAACATCAGATGATTAGTAATAAATATTTAAGAATAAAACTATACGCACCAAAGCACATCCAAAACCGCGGTAAATCGTCGTCACAGATGATATCCAAACGCGCCGTCAAACTCAAAATGGCGCGCGACCAATCGGACATTTTGGTTTGAATAAAGAATACCAACTTCAAACACCGCAGCGACCTTCATAAATTAAACCAATAAATGTCAAAAGCTCGAAATGAGCGGCTAAGGTACAGATCCATAAAATTTTCTGTGCTGGTGGTCAAATTCGGAACTAAACACTTTTTCATACTTTAGTTTGATATCTTTAGAACCAGTAGCGCCAGTTTTAATATTTCCTTCGGCATAGTCATTTTTGTAAGTACGAGTATGTCTGTGTCTCGATTGTTAAAGGGTCAGTTGACAAGTTTTTATGACCTGTAACAAGCGCGATGTGTCTTCACAGATGTTGTATAAAAAGGTGTTTCAAGGATGTGTCAAGTGACAAGTGGTTGTTTTTATAGGAAATTTAATGACTCATTTAGGTACAAATATCTGCCTAATTTTATTATATACCCCATATGAAATCTTGGTCGCTACAGGATTTTTTACCAATAGGACTACAATTTATTGTAGTAGTAGGGTTTTCGTCATGGAACAGATTGTGCTTATAGCACACAATACTTAATAGTACAAGTACCAATAGTTCTACTTGATGTTGATTCTAAAACTATGTGCTTTAACTGACTTTTATGTTAGCATAAAACTCATTTAAACTAGGTACTTACTTTTAGGATCGATAGCAAATAGAACTGCCTAATATTTATATAGCATATAGCACCTAACATATTGTACACATACATCTCAATCTTTTTATGTTAAGAGTCGCCTGGACGCGCATGTCTCCATACAAACGGAAAAAGGGAATTGAGGCAATATTTGATAATTTTAGGGCAAAATTAAGCATCCAATCAATTAATCTCATTATAATCTACGTACTTTCTTATACAGTTTGGTTAAATTATCAAATGTTTGAGAATTATACGCCTCTCAAGATTTCCATACAAATTTGAAAAGGCTTGTAATTCTCATACCATTGGTATTTTAACCAAGCTGTATAGGAACGTACGTAGATTATAATGAGATTAATTGATTAAATGCTTAATTTTACTCCAAAATTATCAAATATGGCCACAATTCCCTTTTTTCGTTTGTATGGAGACATGCGCTTTCAGGCGACTCTTAAAGAGTCACCATTAAATGAGTAAGTAAAAAAAGAAATAAAATAATATTTTTTTTTTATGATTAGCATTTAAATGTGGTTTCGGTTAGTCGCTATTTTTCGTATCCTATTCTTGCTAAAAGTATGATCATTCCAAGATAGGTGTATCATTATAAAGTCACTTATCCCTCCACACAAGCCGTCGCAGTATGGCCGCGACGCAGTTTTTATCGCGCTATGTAAGTAACATCGATATCTCTGGGCCCTATATCAGCCAACTTCATTTCATTTCTTTACTTCTCATTAGATAAATTAAAAAGAAATCTAATCTTGTTAGTAGTATTTTTTGTAGGTATAACTTTTCATTATTTTGGATTTGGTAAAAATAGAGAAGAACTAAAAACCTATAGCGGCTTGGATTTAGAATCGTGCGCCCCGATTTTTTTTTGGTCACCCGGAGCGACTGAGGGCAGAAAAGAAGTTACGTTCAGGTTATTATATTTTCTTCCAACTACGCTGCAATTCTATTATAACTGCACTACATATCCAGCACAAAGCGCAACTTTGCTGCACTCGGAGTAAAAAAAAAAACTAAACAGTGCAGTAAAGGATTTCCATACATTTTTGCTGCTCTAGTGCAGCAAAAATGTATGGAAATCCTTTACTGCACTGTTTAGTTCTTTTTTTAAATTGCGGGACAATAGTTGTCACATGTTACATAGAAGGTTGGCCAATCTAACAGCCGTATGGAGGCGAGGATAGATGAGAGGCGCAGGATTCTACATTTCAACCCCTATAGCATGTAAAATGTAAAAACATGAGCTACTAACTAGTACGTGCGGCATGGCAAAGTGCCGTGTGGTTCCCGGCGTCAGATTAGAATAGTCCCACTATATCATAACTAATCACCCCAAGTCTTCCCGTGGATGTCGCAGTAGGCGACTTAGGAAACGCATCTTAAACAAAGCTTACAAACATCAAAGAGACCTTTCCAACCCGTCTTGCCAGCGTGGAGAGTGTAGGTCAAATCCTCTGATTGCTCTGGCTAATATTTGGCTCTGGTAGTACAGAGAGGATCATACTCCTGCAGTGGAGACTAAAAAGACCTGATGATGATGGTAAAAATAGGAAAAAACTAAGCTGTTATGTGTAACCGAAGCATTAAATTATATTTTTTCAATTCGATTCGATTTAGGACTGAAAGAAATAAAATTATGGATGGCAGCAGTTGGCTAATATATAATCAGCCTCTTAACCTTTGACTATGAAGTCTCTAGACAACGTCATGCCTTATTTCAATGATTAAAAATTTGGCCAATTTTTCATAGCTTATGTGCGTGACTGCTTTGTGTTAGCAAACCCGTCCTAACAGTTCATAGATTAAAAAAATTTTTTTTCGTCATACTTCTATGTGGCAGTTAATGCCATCAAAATCCGTCAAAGTGGTAGCTATGTGTTTGCATGATAGACTTTTTGGACACAATTTTTTTCTACGCTTTTAGGCTAATAGTGTCTATCTAGGCTTTATATAATCTAAGCTCTTAACATATCATTGAACGAGACAACTTTAGTCGATAAACATTGTCGCGGATGCTGTGCCGGGTCAGATCCGTAACTGCGCCTTGTAAATGAGTTTGAACCTATTGAAATATAACTTGACTACTGCGTTAGGTAATCAATTTCTTTGTGTAATGTAAATAATAGTCATAAATCAACGCTATGTATTTATAATACGTACATGCACATAGCGTATGTAAGGGTAATAACTAATAAGTAATAACATATGTTAATAAAAGTTTATTCAAGCTTACCTTTATCGGCTATAAAGCCAATCCTATTAAGTCCAGTGCTGCCGACTTCATGCAGGAAAGCAAATGAACTATTGTGCTGCTTTGATAGTGGATGTAGTGCATTCAACGTGGTTTTATGTTTGGTTTATATGACTATACTATTTATTACTTCATCGCAGAATAACCTTTGTTAACATTTATTTTACATCATGAACTAAAGGTATCAGATAACCAAGATGAAAATAACTTGCAACATGTACTAGCACAGAGGAAGAAAACATTTACTGATAGGTACAAATCTAGGAAATCTTTATAGATTAAAGTTCTACGTATTATACCGTACCATTTCATTAACACGGCCCGGTTTCAAACAGTCAGACATCCCTAATTATATATTACGGGCTAGATTACTTCAGTAATGTTTTGATTAATTCATATTTGATTATAGTATATAGGTACCTATATACCTATATTTTTAGCTTTTCAAAACAGGGCACTCTCGATAGAAAGGCTAAAATAAATTTATTTTAATAGTATTGGGCATATTTATTTTCTAGTTTTATTCATGTATTAGTGTGGGTACACAAAAGTATTGGGTACTACTTAAACATAATTACAATTAAATACTTGTCCCGTACATGTAAAAAATCATCGGTAACAATTTCGTGCTTGTTATTAAATAAAAGCATTTCCTAAATTCATGAAAATCTTTAAAAGTAAAACCTTACTTAATATTTTAATTTTACTAAATTTAATGGTAAACAATATATGCAGGTACAAATTCCAAGTCATGAGTCAGATGCCAAATATTATATTCGTGATATATGTATATAAATTACTGATTTATTTTGTACTTCCTAAAGTTTCAAGTTTCATACTATAAACTTATATAAGTGATACGAGGTTGATGGAATCATTTAACGAAGAATGTTAGGAAAAGAGCTCTTTTTCTTGAAATGGGGCAAGTGCTAGTTAACTAACTAGGCAACTAACCTAGTCGCTCAAAACATTTTCAGTCTTCGAATAACCCATGTTTCTCCACAGGACGAGGGGAGGCAGGCGGCGCGATGGCCTGCGCCGGCTGCGAGAAGCCGATCCTGGACAAATTCCTCCTCCACGTCCTGGAGAGAGCGTGGCATGCGGCGTGCGTCCGATGCGCTGATTGCCGCGCCCCACTTGCTGACAAATGCTATTCCAGAGACAACAAGCTGTTTTGCAGAAACGATTTTTTTAGGTAAGGTCCTCTTTCATTTTCTAGAAGTGTCTATATAGGCAACACCGGTAAAAAGATGCCAATGTAAAGAGATGATCCTGGACAAATTCCTCCTCCACGTCCTGGAGAGAGGCTCTTTTTTTAGGTATCTTTGTCATTTTCTAGAAGAGTATATGAACAAGACAAATTACTCCTCCAAGTTCTGGAGAGAGCGTGACACGCGGCGTGCGTCCGCTGCGCCGATTGCCGCGCCCTACTTGCTGACAAATGCTACTCCAGAGACACCAATCTCTTTTGCAGAAACGATTTTTTAGGTGAGTATCTTTGTCATTTTCTAGAAGAGTCTATATGAACAAGACAAATTACTCCTCCAAGTTCTGGAGAGAGCGTGGCACGCGGCGTGCGTCCACTGCGCTGATTGCCGCGCCCCACTCGCTGACAAATGCTACTCCAGAGACAATAAGCTCTTCTGCAGAAACGATATTTTTAGGTGAGCTACTTTTTCATTTTCTATATATGCAAGACCGGTACAGAGTTGCCAATGTAAAAGCTGGTCCTGGATAAATTACTCCTCCACGTCTTGGAGAGAGCGTGGCATGCGGAGTGCGTCCGATGCGCTGATTGCCGCGCCCCACTCGCTGACAAATGCTACTCCAGAGATAACAAGCTCTTCTGCAGAAACGTTTTTTGTTGGATAAGATTTTTTTTCATTTTCTAGAAGTGTCTGTGTAAGCAATATCGGTAAAGAGATGCCAACGTAAAAGCTGGTCCTTGACAAATGCCTTCTCCATGTCTTGGAGACATCGTGGCACCCTCAAATAATTTCAATTCACTCTTGCCTTGAAAATCCCTAAATTGTACCTGTCTTCAAACAGCAACGCGAGGAGGGAATTCCATGGGTCAATCCCAAGTTTATTGGTCTTGGACATAGTGCCCACAATATTTTTTCGAGCGCTGTATCCATGCCCATATTCCGTGATCCATGCCTTATTCTTGCAGTTTAAACGTTGGCTGATGGAAAGACAAACAACTGAACAGAACACTGGCTTGTTATGTACTCGTACCAGGGGGTAGCACCTGGAATCGAAAATGTGATTCCGGATAAATACTTCAGTTCGCTGGCACTGGGCATTTCCTGCTAGATTACAAAAAGTCTGTATAATAAAAGTAGATAATACATCAAATTGCAAGGGCTTTCTTGACCTTGGAAGTGATCTGCGACCAGCAGTATGTCAGATGCTGCTGGATGCAGACCACTTCCAACCGGTCTTATACGTGCGGAAGCGCGAAGAACATACCCGTTTGTGTAATTTTGTTTTTCAAGGAAGAATGTTTCGACCACCCGGTCTATTATAGTTATTTTCAACCCTCATATTTTATTACTACCTCAAAGCGTGTCTAATGGTAGTTTGGCAAATAACACGGGGCATCAATCCTGAAAAAAAGAGTAATTTTGTCCCAGGGCAGGTACCGGAAAACGGTTTACTCACAACTTCCGCTGTCTTGATGGTTTAATTTGATCTTTTATAGGATTCCGCCATCAAAATAGACTTTTTTGGTTTTATTTTTGATGTTTATGCATTGAAAATTTTATTTTATTATTTTCACAAGTCTAAACTCTTCTTTATGAGCTAAAATATCGATGTCCATAGGGGGTTTAATTTTGAGGTCAGGTCTTTGAATATTCTTCCAAAATACTTATGTTGCATATAAGTCTTCTCTTTGGCTCTTACTTTTTATATTGCTTGCCAAGGTTTACACATCATTCAAAACCATATAATTCAAATGAAGTAACCCAGACATGTTTTTGTAATGTGTAAAATTGCTTTAAACAGAATTCCCCTATGTAACTTCTAGACAGGTAATGACTGGTAATGGCATTTAATAACAGCTTTATTAGGAAGATCACTGTACATGCAAACTTTTTTTTATAAAATAGCTAGGAAAATAAGGCGATAGGTATACAATACAATTGTCCATGCTTGAAGTCAGTTTCTTTTCAAGCTGAAGTTGGCAGCAAAGAATTATATAGTATTACGATCTATCCTAGTTCCTGCTTTGAAAAATCTCTGCTGGTGTTTACGTACTCATTCTATGTTTTTCTTGGATAATCATTGTGGGAAAGCCGTCATATTTATATGACTTATATTTATCGTTAGTTTCTCGTGAAAAATTCTACATTCATCTTAAAGACCTTTGACATACCGCCAGAGGTAGTCGCTACTAATCTGAGTTAGTTATTATCTGTCTTTAGGTATGGGAGAAAAGAAAAAACGTACAATGTGCCAATCGCTTCTCTTTCCACATAGACAAATATAGGTAGTTACTAAAGTCTAGGAATCATGTCGCTAGATAAAGCTGCCCATCAATATTTGGATTCCGTTTTTCAACTACCCATAGCACGCTCATCATCATTTCGTGTAGGTGACACGGTCAGTCGACGTATAGCACCCTATACGTAACATTTGGTTTTTATGACCTTAGGCTCTGGCTATCACGTAAGGTATAAAGACGTGAAGTATGATCACATACGAAAAAATACTACGTTAAAGTATTAAATAATGCGAGTACGTGTCAAAGGCACATCGAATTCAAAATAAATCTTACATTAATTTGTATTTAATGTTTCATAATCATAACACCTTTTGTATTTCTAAATAAAAAAATACGGAATCCACCTGTTTGTCGTGCTGTCTGGCTGTCATTAGTAATTTGATGGGTTCATTCGGTGACATTTTGCCAAGTGACGCCGCTTCCGGTTGCCGGAACCCCATCGTTAAATAAACTATTACGTAGTCGAATGTAAATAAATTGAAGATTTCTTTATTTGAGGGGTTATTGTACTTACTAGCTTTTGTTTGCGACTTCATCCATGTGTGTTCAAGTTTTTTTGGCAAAATAACCTTTTGGTGTGTTTTTCTTAGGACCCTGAATAGGGCCCTTCACACGGTCGGCCATCATTGTGCCGATATACTGTACATACATACATATTATCACATCTTCTTCTCGTGTGGGATAGACAGCGCCCAAGAATAAGACCCAAAGGCTACATTTAGCGTGTAAGTGGGCGCAAAGATGGAAAGCGGAATCACAATAGTGATGGGTTGCTATCCGCATCGCCTATTGATGTGAATCCTTAGATTTTCGCCCAATCCCTTTACTGGCTTTTACGGTCTGCGTGTTAAGAAAAGCAGCCGGTGTATTCTATGTTTTTTCTTTTCTCCCAAACCAGCATCGAAGGTTATTTGTACATTATTGCGTTGGATGAAAAACTCTCAAAAGCTTTTATGGGTCATTTCATAGCAACGATTCACTATACGTACAATACGTAAGGTACCTACATTGCTGTTTTAGCAACGTACGATGTGCTGCAATAATATGCCAACGTCGGGATTATCCAAACTTGATTAAAAGTCTGATTATGCCGTCTTACAAACAATGTTTAGTTTCAGCCAGTCTAGTGCTTCTTTAAGATGCTGATACGAGTAGACAGAACAAATATCTTTGAAAAATTTAGACAACCTTTTGAGGGAATGTGCTGTTTATATGTGGAGTGATGACTGATGATCGATAAGATATAATATATACTGCATTACGAAGGATGTTTCTTATTTTTGACCCGAACACTTTACTATTTTAGGGATACTCTAATAATTTTTTCCGTTCCAGCATCGGCAAATATTCATTGGGTCTTTTCTCAACTGATTCTAGCGAAACTTTTTTAGCACGATCAATCATTGCATAGTTTTTTTTTTTTACCAAAGACCTAAGTGCCACTGGGTTTACCCCGTGTACGGTGTTTATGACCATTGCGACTTCGCGGTGATTATAAAACAATACTTACTGAAATAATTTTTTTCATTTTGTCTTCGAGAATTCGGATAATTTCACTGAGATCAGCATCGGAAGAATAGCTAAGGTTGTTCTTAGAGAGTATTTGGAAGTCTTGATTTCGAATCTAGGTGGTAGTGTTTAATTTTTCGGTAATTTCTGTTTTTAGCCTAGGTTTTTAAAGTTTTTTTTTTTATTTCAAACTTTTTACTATCATTTGGTTATTTAGGTAGAAAAAAATGCAGAAAAATATATCATCTTTATTATCTCAGCCTTTCTCCCTATAGCCCTTTATTAGTTTTTATTTGTAATGTTCATGTATTTTTGAAGACTGAAAAACCTTTTATAGTAACACCCTCATTAAAATAGAAGAAGAAAACAAACATGAATTAAACAACTATATCTTCAACCGTTTAATTCATAGGTATGTTTTTTTTTGCTTATTAGAACGCCGGAAATATATACTTAATTACACATCTATGCTATTATAAAGAAGAAAGATTTGATAGTTTGTTTGAGTGTTTGCATTGAATAGGCTCAAAAACCACGGGAACAATTTTCAAAGTATTTTCACGTATAAAAAGCAAATTTATCTGCAGGTATCATAGGCTATAATTTACGAGGAGGAAGTAGCGGGAAAATCGTTAGTAATTAATATAAGTATAAGAACTAACGTATAGAACTGAGCAGCGTTCCCCATATAAGTGACCCGCACCTCTTCGTAGTTCTCAGGTGTCTCTGAAAGCTTTAAAATAGGGTTAGTTTCTACTGTTGCTACAACGTCTCTTACACGTACGTTCGTCCTTGAAATCATTTTGCTGTGGTCTCTGATTGTTAACGCACACATTTTCATTTGCATGGATGTACAGTTTCGTTAAAATATTAGGCATAAATATTACGCCGCTTGTATGAAGCGCCATAACTGTGGTAATTATTTGGCTAGTTAAAATAAGCTAAAAACTTTATTACCTTGTTATTATTTCAACAATTATTTCAAGATTTACACTAGTACCTAATTATAAGTGAAAAGCTAATTTCCGTGAAACTGCGGGGTGCAGCCATTTAAAATGAAATATGATGAGTATTAAAGTCATTTCCATTGACCTACCCAATTATTTTAAATTAGCAATTGTATTAATAAATCCACAACCCATAAATATTTGTAGTTGTTATCAGATTTCTTATTTTCAAAAGGGAACGACATTAAAAAAGATACCCTCACGATTGTACTATTAACACACGTACTTTACGATAAATCGATTATATTCTATGAGCAAACTATCATAAGCCCTGGAAGCCGTCGACAGGCGTGCCAGAAGACTAGTTGATAAGAGCGATTCGTACTGTTAAGTATTTGCAAATACAAATCAAATGAGCCCAAACAAAATTGGTTTATTTATATTTAGTTAAAAAAAAAAAAACCTATGGCCACCTTCCGACTACATAATCAGATAAGTGTCTACACATAACAATCGCATTGCCGTCCTATTAACTGTAAACAGCATTTTAGTTCAATCGGTTCGGGATAAGCTTCATTTTTCTTCGTTAAATATGACCGAGTTCCCAGTGTTCAATAAAGCAGTTTTTTTGAAAACCCATTATAACTCATGTAAATAAGACGACAAGGTAAAACTGGTGTGATGATGAAGAACTTCTCAATTCTCAACGCTGAAAAGCTTTTTTCGAAATTTTACAGAACTAATTTATGCGCACTATAAAAGCATTTTGTAGCAATTTGAATTCCCGGCATTGGTCGCAAAAATTGTTCATATCGACGGGCTAAATCACCTCTTTTTAGGGTTTAAAACGATGAAAAATTTGCCATGTATAAAAGCATGTCCCAGAACTAAATATTTTTACAAATCTTGGTTCAAAACTATAAGAACAAAATAAAAATACGAACGAACGCCTTAGTACCTATTCCAGCGTTCTTTCAGCTATTTTAGACACGGCTTTCACCTGGGACTCTGCGTGTTGAGTCCCGAAGCGAATCGGTAATTACAAGAAAACCAGTCAATGAGTACGCGACAAAAGTGTAGCGAAAAAAATGTGGACACGTTCCAGTTGGAACGCTTTTTCTGCTAAAATTAGACAAATACGAGTGCTACAGTTGCAGTTTTTTTAAAAGGTCATTTGCTCTATGCTCTAAGTTTGCATCCTCATCTCATGTTTTTGGGATTTGCGTCTTCTATTAAATACATGTTAGTTTATACCGTTTATGGTTATTTGGCAAAGTTTTTATAACCACCAAAGGTTGCCTGACACCACCAATCTTTTCAGCGTATTATTTTCATGTACTACATCCAAATAAAGAGACGCCGCTATTTTCTTAGGGAAACTATAAGGTGTGCACTGTGAATCTTACAAGATGGCATTTCGTTAACCAAATTAAAAAAAAAAAGAACAATTATCTATTCGACCCTTTGTCTCTCTACCGAGTGTATTCCCGATGGCATTCTCAGCTCAAATGCTTCGTAGCCCGGGGTCCCCTTAGTTATCAATTCAAAATTTCGATTAATGTCGGGATTGTGCAGTTTTTGTATATGTTTGTTTAGGTACACCAGTTTCTTAATATGTGTGCCAAATTTTATAGTGTGTAAATTATGTTCCGTATATAAGTTAGGAACTAGGTAGCAATGTAATCTTCTTTTAGTAGGTTCAATAGTTTGAGATAGAATTAAAGAAGAAATTAAGTCAGTTCTTTTTTATTACTTGTTTTCCTTTAAAATATTGACACATATCGTGCTACCAAGCATGACATCATAAATCTAAATAACAAACGTCATCGATGCCGCCACTAACTTAGTCGGCCCTTCGTATTTCAAAAATATGTTTTTATATTGGCAGTTTCATCAGCATAGATAGAAGGCAACTGGCCAGCATAGTCATAAAACAAAAATAGTACAAATGGGTTGTTTTGTAATTTTACACACAACTTTAATAATATATTTAATATAATTGTAGGATTTTGTATTCTTTAGGTGATTCTGATTATGAGCTTTAAATATTACATGGCGGTTCAGAATCAACTTATAACGAGTCAAGGCCTTACAAAAGAAAACAGAAATATATATACCAATAATGCTTCGTCAGGCTATTGAAATTAAAAAAGAAAATAATTTGATTAGAAAGGGTGATTGGCAGTTACCAGCAGTTAAGGGTATGCTTTCATCAATTTAATTAAATCTTGAGCTCGGCAGAAGATTGCAAGACTGAGGACAACGTAAGGCTATACTACGTATATCAAGAATGTAATTGAAATATATAGTGAGCGCTAGTTCTGCATAGTTTTTATAAAATAAAAGACAAATATAAATCAGTAATAGTATACAGTGACTAGCTATTATTTCCTGGTTTTTTAAGATCACCTACTTGTAAGCCCAGATCTAAGAAGTTCTATTTCTCAACGCTCTTTATTCTGCAATCGTGTACAGACAGACAACCCAAGAGTACCCGACTTTATGTTTTATGCATGCGGCCTTCATCGTTTATGCAAATGGCCGTGGTAATAATTCAATGTGATGATAAAATAATAAAAACGAGATAACTCGCGATTGCTGTGTATTTTGCTGATCAACTACATGTTTTTGTCAACGAGTATGTCGGTGTACCTAAGGTTGCTAATGAAGATGTTATTTAGATAAGTTAGGTCGATGGTTTTAGCTGACGACATCATTACATGGTAGCCAATAAATAAGCTATGTAAGATGCCTTTAGGGCAAATATGTAGATCAGTTATAAATATAAAGATAGAAAGCAATCGTTATACCTAAATAGAAACATAGTAACAGTAAATCCCACCCAAGTATTTATAAAGATGAACCAATTTCATCATTCTCAGCTCACGTAGGTGTACCATGGTACTGTTCAATAAACAGGTGGGAATAAAAGCATCAACCCACAGCTGGGCATAGGCCTCCCTTTATAGTCACACCTACGGTCCTATGCTAGTCTCATTTGCTGTTTTAAGCCGAACACGTGTCATCTGATTTGCGGAATGGTGGTTTACCGACTGGTCTTCGCCCCTATCTCAGCCACCATTTGTGCACTTTTTTATGTAGGTATTAACTTAATAATATTAAAAGTGATCTAAAAGCTTTATATATTTCAGTTGGTTTTAACATGTACTTGCTTAAATATGAAAAGTGTTTAAGGCATTACTTTACGAAGGAATGCTTATGGTTTAATATTAAGGAATACGAACAAATTAATGGTTTTTGAATAGCATTTTTTTTTGCATTTTTTGAATAGCAATACTAAGTACATTTTTAAAATTGAAAATATGTGATCAAAACCTATGGAGAATTAATTTTCATCTCATATTTTCAATTTTAAGAATACGACCAATTTAGAAAAGGAGGCAGGTAGTAGAAAAGTATACGCGCCTCATAGAATGGCGCAATGTTCTTTGCGTAAGCAGAGTAATGATACATCTGTAATAATGATGTTTTTCCTCAAATCGAGACGCTGGATGAGCAGGCTTTTTGTTGAAGACTGTCTAATGATAGAAATCTGATAGCTTATTCGCAAAAACTTAGGCCACCCACTGTCACAGCAGTTCAGGTTAGTTCACTGGTGGCTTAGTATCTAAAAGTTTTAATGAGTTTTTTTTTATTAAGTTGTTCACGCCCCGCTGCTGGCCAAAAGCCTTTCCTCTTTATGGTGATAAAGAAGAAAGGCTTTTGGCCAGCAGCGGGTGACATAGACTAGGTCCAGATCTTCGACAATAATTATCATTATTTTCAGGGCCGGCTTAGACGCACATACCGTGACCAGATTGCGGACATTCAAGGGGCAAGTCAGGAGTACCCGAAACCGGCGGGCATGTATGAAAAGAGTGATGGATGTAGATGAAGCGAAAGAGTTTTGTAAGGATCGTAGCAAGTGGTGGTCCTTGGTCTCTTCCTACCCCCATGGGAAAGAGGCGTGATAGTATGTATGAATGTATTATTTTTGAAAAATAAAATTAAATCAAAAAGGTTCAGTCAAGGCGTCGTACTAAACGACTTTCTAACGAAGGTATAGTTAATTTATGATTCACTTTGTTAATAAAGTCATTTACTGAAATTAATGAAAACCTGAAATATCGCTCAATTATGGCCGTAATTTTTTTAATGACTGTAATTTGCTATTTTCTTTTTAAATTAATCGTTTCGTTTTTGTTTTATTTTTTTATTATTATTAATTATGCCGATGAAATAATACTAGGTTTTGAGCCTAGTATACTATTGTAAAGTTATCATAGTCTCTTTAGAAAAATTGCACTTTAAATAATCAAAACGAGAAACGTGTTTTATAATTTCCTACACTATACACATAATGCCTCGAAGAAATTGGTGTACAAATATAAAAAATACCGAGTAGAATTGACATTCTCCTTTTTTCTTCCTTTTGAATTGAACTAATCATCATCATGGTCATCTCAGCCACAAGTGGTGGACATAGGCCTACCCTAAGGATTTCCAATACGACCGGTTGGAAGCGGCCTGCATCCAGCGCCTTACTGCGACCTTTATCAGATTGCATTGAAGAAATATTTTCTCTAAATTATACAATATATACTTAATACCTTTTTAAAATCCTATATTACCTAGTTTTATAAATAAATCCAGAAACAGGTGTTGCTCTCTCCGCACGGAGGAAACATTATTTACTTTTCCCGAGGAAAATTAAATATGTAGATTAATTATAAAGAACAACATTTAATAAGCCTATGTCATACGTAAGTGACTTTATTTGTTTACCTATCTTACTGCCGGAAATTAATTTATATTCATTCGTATTTCCGCAAAATAACGTCTCATTAGATTAGCTTACTAGTATGCTTATCTGTTTCTTGAGTCTAGAAAATTAAATTATATTTGCAATAGGTTTTTCTAATATACGGGGTGTCTCGTTGAGATTGCAAAGTCTGGATTAAAATAAAACATGATAGATAAAAGTAGACACTGTAATAAATTTGGAAAAATCAAACTTGCATTGGTAAAATATTAAAATGGCAATATCTAACCCAGTAATTAAAATCTGTTCTCTCTGACCTATCAATGAGATACTTGAGGGATCAGTAAGACGGTTTCATCACATGAAAAATGTCTCATCAATGAGACATCTTTTATAGACTTAGATGCTAAAGTACATGCAATTACGAAAAGAAGTCCTGGCCGGCTGAGCATATATTATACATAAATCTTTCCCATGAATAAATAAATAAATAAATAAATATATACGGACAAATCACACAGATTGAGCTAGCCCCAAAGTAAGTTCTTAAGAAAGACTTGTGTTATGGGATACTAACTCAACGATACTATATTTTATAACAAATACATATATAGATAAACATCCAAGACCCAGGTCAATCTGAAAAAGATCGTTTTCCATCATGACCTGACCGGGGATCGAACCCGGGACCCCCGTGTCGCAGGCTGGCGTGGTAACCGCTGCGCCACGGAGCTCGTCAGAATGAATCACTCTATCTATTGGTAAAAATCATATAAAAATCCATGCAGTACTTTTTGAGTTTCTATCTCGAATAGACGGGGCAGAGGACTTTGCTTTATAATGTGTAGTGATGAGTGATGACGAAGTAAAAGTAAAATTCTTTAGTTTCTTAAGAATAAAAAAGTTTCTAAAAATTTCCTTTTAAAGTACCTACTTCTGTCTAAATATTTCTCAATAAGAATAGACTTTTTTTCAACACTTAGGTGGGACAGTTATACTACAAAGTGGAAGGGACATACCCGTAAAAAAATTAACCACGGGCTATACTATATCACCATAGTATATTGATATAAAATTACAGTCAAAAAACAAAATAAATTCGACGTCCCCATACAAATCACCCGGGCGGCTGCACACTTTTGTATGGAAATGTCGAAATTTATTTTTGTTTTTTGGCTGTTATTTTAATTTCATTATACTATAATTATCTAGTATAAACTGTGGTTTGATTTATTACGGGTATGTGTCTTCCACGTTGTATATTAGTTACGTTACATACTTTTACTGTTAAAGTACTGCAAATCAATTCAAAGGCCGATTTAACTGACTAAACCTCCATATTTAGAACATAGTAACGATCATGGTCAGTTAATATCATTTTAACTAACTCCGTTGTTTCGAAATTATTGTTAACGTTATAAAGTTGTTTTGAATCAGTTTTATTCGTAGGTGTAGCTTGATTTAGCCTCACTTGGGCTATAAACCTTTATGATACTGCAAGTTGCGACAATCGTTCTGTTGATGACGCATAGACCTTCGAAAATGAAAATCTTTACGGGTAAGCTATATTCTTATATACCTTACTAAATAATAATATACCTTACGCTACAGATATACCTTATTATTATGAAAAGGTACATTTATTACGTCTATGTTCAGTAAAAAGTATATTTCTGTCAAGAAATGCAAAAAAACAAACACCATCTTTGAAAATAACTTATTGTATCGACTGTAAGCTTAAATTTTTAATAAGGTATTAAACAATGAATTAAGGTTATCAGATTATTTAGCGTTAATAGTACTATTCCTTCTTTAGTAATAATAAAATTTAAGTTCGATAAAAAAATATATTTTTACCTGAAAAAGACATCAACGCGTCATTATAATTTATTCATTGACTTTTTTGAAAAATAAAGTGAGTAGGTAAGTAAGGTATAAATACAATAATTGAATGAATATTGTTATTCAAAAATCCAACATTTTACAAATTGCACTTATTGGAATTATAGAAAACTAAAAAATAAAATCAACACCTTAGTTTCTATATGTAAATTAAACATCTGTTAACATTAACAAACTGTCTCGACTAATTGTTCTAACCTAATTTTCATCCGAGCTTAGTATTCATATTTCTACAAGCCGTAATACCTAAATTTTAACATACATCGCGGTTTTTGTATACATTATTTCAACTGGTAGTAAAGTCAAATTGTCAATGTATACAGAAGTTACTGTTGAAACCGGTCGGATTATTATGATCTCGAGTAGAAGTTAATCCTAATTTATGAAGTAGCGGAGCCGTTTCATTAATTAGTGCACTTTGCATTCCATTAGCTATTTGAGAGGTTTCCAAGGGAGGTTTAAGTATTAAATGTGTAAAGAGATCGAATGTCTGTTTATGTGTTTTGAAGTTCACAAGTTGGTCTTCAGAATACCTTTTTTACCCCAGGTCTATAATGAAAGTATATATGTGTAGTGTAGTAGTAATATATTGTGTCCAAATGCGTGCTCGGAATACGTGAAATGTATTTACTTATACTTCGAGTTATAAATCGCAAGAGTGTATTATCCCATCGCTGAAAAGCGCAAGCTCGCATTTGTGGGTAGATATAATTCACACTTTTATTATTCGCATCCTTAAGAGGGTATACTAGCAGCGCGTTTTCCATACAAATGTATTTCTCTATTTTCTCGCTGAAAACTGCTTCTAGAGGTACAATTCTTTTTACATACAATCTATTACTAAAATAGGTATGTGCCTATGTTTTATTTTTTTCTATAAACCTGTTTGAAAGAAAAAAAAATGTACAAAAGCAGTTGTTTTGGAAAAAATAGAAAATAGGGGCATTCCTATTTTAGTACTAGATTTTATGAAAAAAGAATTGTGGCTCTAGAATCAGTTTTCAGCGAGAAAATAGAGGAATACATTTGTATGGAAACCATATTGAAAAAATACTGCTAGTATACGCTCTTAATGATTAGGTACTCTCTATGCAATCCGACCACTGATCACTAGTTTGCGCAGCTTCAATTCCAAAGGCTTAGATCACCGAAACTAGCGCCTCCCTTCATTATATTACTTTATTCCTAAATCAGCTCAAATTAAAAAAAAAGAATTCTTTGCTTCGTTAGCCTATTGAAGCGAATATTGATCGTTCCTTTAATCAATCTATCGTCATCATCATCAGATTTTTTTAAGTCTCCACTGCAGAAGCATGACCCTCTCTGTACTACCAGAGCCTTATATTAGCCAGAGTAGTCCGAGGATTTGGCCTACACTTTTCATAGATAGTTATATAGCATCAACTTAGCTTCGTTTATCATATTCGTACCACGTATACAGTATGTGCCACTTACTTACTTTTCGCTAGCCAGACAGGGATGGAGAGGTATCTTTGATATTTATATCCTTTGTTTAGCTTTTGTTTGATAGTTGCCTTCTACGACATCCATGGAAGACTCGGAGTGGTCCTTTTTTACTTTGCCGGGAACCTCATGGCATATGAATCAATCGGATCTTCAATAATTACACAAAAAATAGTATCTTAATATTGAACTAATACACATAATAAAAATGTCGGATTTAAATAAAAAAAAGAGCGGGCTATTATTTAGAACCGTTTTGAATTTTTCCTGTTTATATTTACCAACATTAATGCAAAATAGGAAACTAATAATAGAAAGTTTCATAATAACTATGGAATATCATAGCGCCACGAAAGTTACACAGTTATTTTAATATTTTATTTATGTGTACGAATTCCCACGTCATAAAAACATCTCATCGCGCGTTTGGCAGTAGCCGACTGATTGCCGTTGACCTAGAAAGCAGGTAATTAAAAAAAAACACCGCAAAGATCAGAAGACTCTCAGAAGTAATAGGTGCAGGTTCACAAAGTTATTTGTGCCGTTGTTCAAACTTGGAACAACAGTTTATTTCGTAGTTAAGTTCGATATCTCAATGGAATGGCTGTATTTTTAATCTGTGTATCCGCAAAGAAAACTTTGTAGAACTGTAATAGTGAGTGATTAATTCAAAATTCGAACATTCGTTAGAGCGCTACTACTTTTTAATAACAGTACGCGTGTAATCGACCTTTTTGGACATTAACATGGCGATTTGCATAACGACGCCATACTGATTCGTCGGGCTGGATGTGTGGCCAGTATACGTCAGGTTAACATTTCCTTTTGATGTTCCGTATATAATCTGTTGGATTCTTGAAGAGATGATTCTTTGGTTGGTTTTGAAATGCTTACGGCTTATATTAATATTAAGTATTGCAAAATTTGGATGTTTGTGAACGAATAAAACAAAATCATTGATTTAAATAAAATCTTGATCCTATAATAAGTAGAATTTTTGTCATTTACGTTGACATAGACTACTTGTTTCGGTATTTAAGAGTTTAATTAGTCGTTTTTTATTAATATGTTTATACCACTTATACACATGGTTTTGAATTAAAATTAAAGCTGCATAAAATGCAAAATGTCTAGTCCAGAGGAAAATGTTGTATTATTTTCTTATTATATTTTTATAAATTAATAGCTGGGTGTTAGTTGATTACCTCTTATGGATAAAAATGCACATACTTAGTGCTTTTTTAAGAAATAATGAATTGGTTTACAATTTCACTTTCAAGGTTCTTACCATGGGTTCTTACCATCCCTCTGCATACATCATCTGACATTATGTATTGCGGAAAATCAATCGTATGCTTTTATCGCCTTACCGTTAACTTGTTTATTTAGATATAAGTATATTTTCTTGTACAAATAAATTTTATATTTCATGTCGTATGTCCTTTGAGTAAAACGATGAAAATCGCGTTAAAGTCAGTTCTTCAGTAGTAAAATATGTAAAGTACTAATTAAAATAAATTACTAAGTATCTCCTTAACATACTAATATAAAGTTGAGGTTTATTACCTACTTCCTATCAATATAATATTAAGTGTATTAGAATTGCAGTGCAGGTACTAACGGAATCCCTACTGCGCAGGTCATACGCCTTGTGTACGCGGAGATAGCAAACGGTAGAGTAAGGCGGTAGACTACATAACAGTGCTAATTATTATTTTTTGTTTTTATTTACTTTAAGTTCGTGCTCATTTGGCGTACAATGTGTTAATTTACCGTTAACATTCCTTTAAATAAAGACATGAAGAATTCTATCACTTATCTCCTTATTTAACCCAGAGTCCATTTATTCGTGTGTCTACTTAGTATACTGTTAATTTGACCCGTAGACATGCTTAGTAGAGTAATAATATAAGAAGGTATATTTGAATCAGAAGAGAAAGCGTAAGGATTGAATGTGGATTGGATATTTGCAAAAAAAGGAACAGACAAGTATTGTTTTTTTTTTGTTTATTGAATCCAAGATATTAAGTGTCAATCGTGACATTTAGACATCGGGAACAACTTTAACAAAGCTAGTCAAAGATTTCGAAACGGCAAAGTTGTAGCAATTTCTCACTACTAATTGCTCTAAACATATACGTGTGAAACTAAATACTACAGAAACTTGTGTGCTTTAATGTTTAAAGTGTTCTATTATACTTAGTAGGTACTTAAAGTATTAAGAACACTTTGAATACAGAAACAATTAATTATTATTTGAAAAAACGTTAGGTGAACCGAGAGTAACCCATAGTCACCTGCCCAAAACCTTCCAACTGAGCAAGGAGGTTTTTATGCCTTTTTCCAATGTTGACTGAAATATACGAAAGTGCATTCCATCAAAAACATTTATTGTTCATAATTTGATTTGCAAATTCATCACCGTCTCTGCATGCATATCCATAATATGTGAGACATTTAAATTTTGGATAAAAATGTTGACAGTTGAATTTGGATCTTTGAATAACTATAACTAGGGTTTGCAAAAAATCTGATATTTATAATAATAATCAAATTAGGTGTCTGATATTTTACTTGAAAATGATATAAATATCTGCATGCGGCTTTGTAAAATGTTTGATCTGGGAATCAAAAGTGTAAAAAAGATCAGTCTCGAAAGTTTGATCCATACACATAATAAATAATAATCTTATTTAATCAACAGTTTACTGAATTCAAATATATAATATTTATTTAAACATGTTAGTTTAAAAGTTTTTGCCCAATACTGCCAGTATTACATCAAGTCAAATTTACAACTTGCCTGCATGACTACACAGTTTTTATCTATTTCTCCCGTCAATTAGCTACGAGCTACATAGTTATTTAGTACAGCGATAAACAAAGCTTAGAACTTATAAACGTATTGATGAAGTCTATGGGCGAAGATGTCACTTACGTCAGTATTGTTTTAAAAAATAACGTAAGATTTTCTTTCACAGGCGATACGGCACGAAATGCAGTGGCTGCGGCCACGGCATATCCCCCTCGGACCTGGTACGGAAAGCGCGGGAGAAGGTCTTCCACCTCAACTGCTTCACATGCCTCGTCTGCAGAAAACAGCTGTCCACCGGAGAAGAGTTATACGTCTTGGACGATAACAAGTTCATATGCAAAGAGGACTATTTGGCAGGGAAGGCGCCGACTACGCAGCATTGTAAGTTTTTTTTTATAGAAAATTATCTCACTAGCCAGTCTCAAGTTGGATCATTTTTTTATATGTTTTTATGAAAAAACAATCTTAGCCAGCCAGTATTAAATTCTATTAAGCATACAGAGCCCAAAAACTCCTCCATGAGACGTATTTAGTTTTTAAAAAGGTTTTTCAACAACTTAAATAAATTTTTGTAAGCTAGCGGTTCAGAGATCAGACATGTCATTTTGTTTTTTTTTTTGTTAATAAACAAAATTGAAATATTTGCCTCATCGCAAATTACGGTTCAGAGTTTTTACTTTACTGTCGTAGTTATAATAAAAAGCTGAGGTTATTTCCACAGAACATTCTTTCGTTATATTTAATAAAAAATGCTGATCTTGCGCAGAGTAAAAAGTTAAGAAAAGATAGGGTTAAATATTTAAACATTTTTTTTCTTTTGTTTAGAATATTTGATCCATTTCAAACTCTGTTCCGTAGGTACGATTCATTGTATCCAAAGTTCAAAACCATATGTAAATTCTATTTATGCGCGGACACTGCTAACGAACTTTTTATTGACACCCTTGTCTTTGAGTATTCTTACAAATCAATGAATAAAGGCAATAAAATTCTACGCTCGTATTCAAATTAGAAAGGAAGTCAATGTGTAGCACGTATGGCGACATTTCAGGTCAATGTCGCAAAAATAAATTCAGTCAACAGGTAGATTACTTCGAAATTGCACTATTCTTACAAACCAACACTATTTACGTAAGTCAATCAAACATCGATATACGCTATCACGTACACAATCAAACCCAATGTTGCCATATGAAAAAATAAATTAGGTCTTTTATTGTGTCCCCACTTCAGCTCCAGCCCAATCGATATCGAATAATTACTTTTCTAAAACACGACCACGTCGTTCAATTTCCGAACGTGACATGTGAGAATTGCATTCTCAGTTTAAAACGCGTTTTTTATTGTTTAAGAACGTATCGAGGCAACAATAAAACTCCGGAGCACCCATTTTGAAATCGGATTTTTCGATCAATACGAACCGTAACCGAATCCAAGTGAAAAAAGAAACAAAAAGAAGGCGGCGGACAAAAAGCCAACCGCATTACACATTAGCCACGTCTCCACGCGGTAGTGGCGTTGTAGACAACTTTTTTTACTTTTTATTTACTGTTTTGTCGAAGGCAACACCTTAGAAAAACTGACGGATTGTTGAGACGCGGGTCGTGAGTATCGTGAGCAACTGAATCTTGGACGTAGGGATAGTACAAATGTTTTGATTTCGGTAGACTGGCAGCAATCGCTTGTTTAGAAACTTGAAGGAGATTCAAAACACTGGCGTTTGAGTTTTAGCGTTTCATTTTTAGATTGATGCTTCCCCAAATAGCTGCGATACGAGTATAAACGTTCGATAACAATACCGGCGTTATGATGTAAAAACATATTTTACACACTGGTATTATAAAAACGTGTAATAATTTGCAATCCGTCAAAGTCCATTCTACCGCAAACTTATTGTCGTCTACAGTTAAATCAATAAAGGTATATGAAGAAATTATATACTCTTAATAAGTTTTTTCAATTTTTTTTTGTTATGTGCTTTTGTTAAGTGCGATTGATAGGTACTGTTAACTGCGTGCCAAGACAAAACAAATGAGCTTGAACACGATGCGTTGCTCTTCTTAGTTAGAAGAGCTTTTACCTTCTTCCATCTTCAAATCCGGTGTAGATAGATGCCATAATACTGTATCGGTGAAGGAGAAGTGGTTCAAAATTAAATTGCGAGATATGACCCTCCCAGACAAATTAAGAAACTAACAGGGATGAGGAAAGGACGTGACGTATTCACTCCTGAATATTAAGTAATATTCTTCTGTGTACCTAATATATTCATACAGGCTATATATAAAAACTCTTACAGACTGATTCTTCACCCGTAAAATTAAGTGTCCTAGTAGCTATCCTGTTTCCGATATTAAAGTTAAGATTGCGAGGACAGGGGCCGGTATGTATGAAAGACGTTTATCATCCGATATTTGACTGAAATATTTCATCTACGAGTTACAATACGAACCTGTCTTTGGAAATAATTCTAATCAAACTATGACAATATCACCAGCGATTTTATCAATGATAACGCATCTATTTAGAGATTGCTTTAAACGCGTCGCATTTTTGGCCGGCTCTAATCGCAGTTCCGGTATTACAGGTTTTAGTAGGTTGATTAGTGGACGATGTTAATGTATTCTGTTCGAGCTACTGTATCTTTTATGGCTTGGAATATTACTACAGTAGGAAAGAGCTTAACAAGAGACGTTAACAGTGAATACATCACTACATATTATAAAACAAAATCATCTGCCGCGTCTGTCTATCTGTTCGCTATAAACTCATGACTTACTGCACGGATTTCATGGGGTTTTCATAAACAGATAGAGTGATTCATGAGGAAGGTTTATAAGTATAACACATGCCCGGGTATATAGGGCTGCTAGTATGAGCATAATTTTTACTCGTAAATTTTGTTCAGGAACTGGTCTCATTAGACTATTAGATGTCCACTTTTAGTAGGCATAATGTATAGGTATGCTCAAATAAGAAAAAAAAGAAGAATCACCATTCACATTATTAGACACAGTAGTAACTGGCTACTATCAGAAAATATTTTTCAACACACCGTGTTGTAAAATGACACGTGAAGCACCGATTTTTCCCTTATATAAAAAGTGTTTTAACCACAAGTGCTTTATAGCCAAAATAATGCGATAATGTAAAATAAAAAGCGAAGTATTTTATAATTTTTACTTGGCACAGAGATAGATTCGACCGCGAATACGATGGAGTGACGATTTGCGCAAATTTAATGAGGAATGGTCTTAGTTGACTCTAGACAGGGAGTCCTGGAAGGAAATGGTGGAGACCTTTGCCTAGCAGTGGGATACAATATTATATAGGTATAAGGTATAGGTAATAAGGTTATATAAAAAATATACGAAACCTATTGACATTAATTTCAACATAATTAAGGCTGTATATAAAGTTATCAATGCCGCTCGGATAGTAATATGTATTTTAAAACGTTCTACTTGAAAATAACGTGCAGTTTCGTATATTAGCCTAGTTTTGATGATAGACGCTTAAAATTAAGCTTTTCTCCATCGTGTGGTTCCTGGCAGAGGAGAATAGGACCACTCCAAGTCTTCCCGTGGATGTTGTAAAAGACGACTTAGGTCACAAAAGCTAAACAAAGCTTAAAACATCAAAGAGACTCCAACCCGCCTGGACAGCGTGGAGAGTGTAGGCCAAATTTTCTGACTGCTCTGGCTGATATATAGCTGTGGTTAGCACCGAGGGTTGTACTTCTGAAGTGGAGACTAAAAAAGACCTGATGATGATAAAAGTTTTATCCTTAGAAAAAAATATCCAGACACTCAAAAAACGTACTAAAATCTAGACTTTAATACTTTCTTGAGTGTACGTTTGAAATAAAACCCCACTCAATAAAATTTCCCTGAATTATTTTCCATAAAATCCAGGGGTAGTTATTTGTTCCACTGGCCGCAACATGTGCCCGCCCGCGGCGTCGCCCGTGTTTGCGCAGGGTAATTGTGTTTAGACATTGTTAGAGCGGAATAATGTTGGTAAATAAACTTCGGGAAACGCGATCGAGCACGTGATATTGGAACGAGTGTTTGTACTTGTAATGACAAATGGTGTGCGCTTTAATTTTAGACCTTACTGCTTTGATTTAAGATGCTTTTGATCGGTTTTTATAGGCCACGGTTATAGAGTAGCAGGATTGTGATCGGCGCAGGCAGGCCACGGTTATAGGGTAGCACCATTGCTAGATATAGAGTAGGATCATTGCTCCGACTCTATCGAGTATACAAATACTCTTAGGCTTGCGAGTGAGTATACCTGATGCCTACCTGTACTTTCGTCTGCGTGAATGCAGCTTCAGATATAGGGAGCCATAAGAATTTTGTAATAGGATGTCTGAATAACTTCACTCAAGTATCTTTGAGTAAGTTTTAAAAGAAGAATGAAATAACGACGGCCCAAAACTAAATACATAGTCTATGTTACTTGGAAGGATTTGGTTTTTGAATATGGGTACCCCAACGTCCAATCCGTTGAGACAGATAGAAGTTATTGTGGAATAAAATAACTCGCATGCCTATATATTCACTTATAGATAATTATAAACTGGTAAAAAAATATAATCAATTTTGTGCAAAATCAGTTTTGCTTTATTTTACACAAGTCAAGACATTTTTCGTAACCTAACTTTAAATTCGTAAACACGTTCAAAATTATGAATATTTAAAATTCTAAGTTATGAAAATTTAACTAAAATAAAATATTGAGCTCTTCATCATATGAAAATAAAATAATATCCATTCATTTTACGCACAGTCATGCAAACGCAAAGATAATATATCTTCGACACTCCCCACAAAGCTCAGTGAGCGAAATGATACAGATATGGCAAACAAGGAATTGTTTCCACTAGCTGAGCTAAACCCCTAGCTCGGGCAGATTAGACCGGGAATCGAACCCCTGCACCGGGGGTAAGAAGCTTATGCGGTCATTGATACGGCTAATTCTAAATTGCATAACTTTTTATGCCTTTTATGTTGCTTTGAATCAGAATTTATCTAAAAAAATATTACACATACTACATTCGTATAGTATGCTATTCACGAAGTTTGTTTATAAATAGAAAACAAAAATTGGAAAAAATACGCTATTCCATCTTAAGAAAAGAAAGAAAAAGACAATAAGGAATAAACATTCGTAATCATATAAAGCCATTCAGGCGAGTAGGCGACCAAAACTGTTGATAAGAGTTTTTGATAAGAGTTTTTTTCGGCGTTTCTTCTCTGCAGTGGTCGGTTCCAAAACGCTAGTAGTCTGTAGCTTTTGAACAATTAATAATACATATTATCTAATAAGATAATTTTAAATATGATATGACGTGAAAAAGTGCCTGCAAAGGCCTATTTTCTGAATAAACGTTTTGATTTTGATAATTTTTTCTTCATTGACGGTCAGCTCTAGACGGTGCTGTAGGTGTCTTCTTTATTTTACATGTTCAAGTCATATATCCATAAGCTTCCTGGAATTATGCAAGCTTTTCCAGATATGAAGTATGTCTTGAATAAATCTTACCTATATATTACTAAAAAAAATATTATTTTGAAAACAAAGATTCTCAAGCCGTACTTTAAGACTTTGAGCAATTAAGACGAACTAAATTTAAAGGCGATTTATGAGTGCAGCCATTCGATACTCACACCTAAAACCTACGAATAAGTAATCTAAAACATAAGGTTAAAAAATGATGATTGTTTGATCAATATTTCCAATAAGTTCTGCTTTTCCCGAACTATTTCCCTGAATTCATCTAAAGCAGTCAATTCTAACATGAAATACATTTTTTATGAAATTTTTTAATCCATGAAATTTGAAGATGAAATACAGCTAAGCTTTTCAATTGAAAGTTTAACTTTCCAAAGCAATACAAACAAACTTGTAATTTCTCAGATGAGATCCGTTAAATTGATTTTTTATTGCACCTAAACATTTTACTTATCATGTAGAAACGGTAAATAAAAAGCTGTGCCAGTATTAATAATAAAATCTTTCTCTCTCAAGATAAATACATAAAGTAGTTTAATGTTCTTACTCTATTATCTCTAGTTCAACGCATACAGAAAGTCTTTGTTAGTTTTGTGATATACTAGCTGTTGCTGTTGCGTGCTATATAGCCTATGTCCTTTTCAGTGCCCTAACTTATGTGTATGTAAATTTTCATGTAGATCGGTTCGGTAGATAGGGCGTGAAAGCGTGACAAACAAAAAACTTTCGTATTTATAATATAACTAGCTGTTACCCGCGGCTTCGCCCGCGTAATATATAGCATATGTCCTTCTCAGTACCCTAACCTATGTGTATGCAAAATTTCATGATGATCGGTTCAGTAGATACGGCGTGAAAGCGTAACAAACAAACAAACTCACTGTCGCATTTATAATATTAAGTTGGGATTGGGATTGGGATAGCTGTTACCCGCGGCTCCGCCCTCGTGATATATAACCGATGTCCTTCTCAGTAGGTACCCTTATCTATGTGTATGCAAAATTTCATGATGATCGGATCTGTGGATACGGCGGGAAAGCGTAACAAACGAATAAAAGACAAACTCACTTTCCCATTTATAATATCAGTTAGAAAGTTAGGATTAGGTTAAGATTAGTTGGGATGGTATTTCATTAATTTGCCCAAATTTAATGACACATTTAAAACTATTTGGGGCACGAATATAAGAACATTAAACAAAATAGGGAAACAACACAAAAGGATGGCAATGAATTCGGAAACACCTATATAGCAATTGTTTTATATAATTTATTTTGACGAGTTTAATTGCCTAGTCGAAAGTGAGTGAAAGAAAAATATTTACGACTTTACGTCGATGTTTTCATTAAAATAATTAACAATTTTATATATTAAACTCATTTATGTATTATTCATTGCATCAATTACATAATTTACTTTCATTTTAAAAGTACACGAATATTTATTATTTGTATTTTTTTAGTACTGCGTTACGTACTTAAACTACTACTAAATAGATAAAAGTAATTATCATATCAAACTGTAAACATCAAGTATTAAAAGAAGTATATGCAAATTATGTAGTAAAATCAAAACAATAAGGTTTGCTTACCACAGTCGGAGTTTTATATAAAATTTCTTCATATGTTTTACTTTCAATGGATACACTAGCAAGCAATAAACTGAATAAATGAATGCAAAAGTAATAAAAAAAAAAAACTACTACCGTCGGTATCAAAATTTCTACGTCATACGATACCGAAAGAAAGAATCAAAAACATTTTTTTTAGAAACTTAATCTCGGAGTCCAGTCAATAAGCCTCCTTTTGACGCATCCTCAATGCCCCACTCACTGCTCATAAAGGGACCTAGAGGATGCAAATGACCGGGCAGTGGCTGTGGCCGCATACTGGCCAAAACTAGTGTAAGATAACGGAAGACTCGAAAAGATGAAGATCTCGAATTGGCAAAGTCTTGTTCCAAACACTTTTTCGAAGAATAAAGACTATTATTATTTAAGATCATTATTTTTAACTACTATATTGTTATCAACCTTACACTTTTCCAAGAGTTCGTTCATGGCTTTCATCCTTTCGTTGAGCACGTGTCGCGTGGCTGATAACGTCTTAAATCTATTTCCTCCCGTCGTATGAAACCGCAGCCAAGGGTCGTTGAGACCCCTGCCGCGTGACGATAACGCTGTATACAACCTGGTTCACTATAGGAGCGGCTATATCTGTATTCAGACCAGTCTCTCACATAAATCAAATTTTTAACTGAATGGTACATCTTTTTTGATATGTATATCTGTTATATTTCTATGTGAGAGGAAAAAACAAGGATTATTAATATTTAAGATATTATTTATAAAGATTATTATTATAAATCTTACACTTTTCAAGTTCGTCTCCGAGTTTCATCCTTTCCTTGAGCACGTGTCACGTGGGAGATAACGCCTCAAATCTATTTCCTCCCGTCCCGTCGTATCGCGCCGCGCAGCCGAGGGTCGTTGAGACCCCTGCCGCGTGTCGATAACGCTTATCAATCAAACGCACGCGCCCACCGGTTGGCTGGTGGTAACGTTCGGAAAATGAATTCGCGTTTTTGACGGTTTTTGAACGAATTGTGGGAATGAAAAGGATGTTTTTAATTTTTAATTCTAGATGTTAAATGATGATCACAAATAGTGACCTTATTTACAGAAAGTAATGGGCAACATATAGGCTTAAGAGTCCCACGTAAAGGCGCAAGCCCATACATAGTTGAAGTTTCGTATCGAAAACTTGTACTCGCTGTAATTTTGTATAGGTATTGTTTTTAAAATTGAAATCTGATTATAAACATCAATATGCTTTATCCGGTTGTATGTACGAAATTTGGTTGAGATTGGCTTAACTGTTGTAAAACTAAAACGAAACTACGTTTGTATGGGATTGCGCCTTTACGTGGGACTCTTAAGTGTTAGATATAAATTTGTGCATTTCCAATGTAGGAACAATGTTTTGTTTATTCACCAATTTTTCAATGATCCTAGTCTAATAAGGATGAGAGAACAGGCCAAATATATCACTTTTAGCAATCCTCCCGCGAATTTGTCCGCGTAAATTATGACCTTTGTCACCCGCAAATAAATTAGTTTTCTACAGGGTGAAGACTTTTGAAAATCTTTTCAGAGGCTATTTAATGCAAACAAACAAGCAAATTTTTCTTCTTAATAATGTAAGTATAGATAAATAAGTTTAAAAGTACATCCATAAAGAGCAAGGATAAAAAAACATATTTT